>OZ004704.1:5130000-5730000 GCA_963924515.1 Vespertilio murinus | reverse complement strand
TTCTGTCTTCTTTTGGGAGGATTCTATTTAGGTCCATTGCCCATTTTTTAATTGGCTCATTCATTTTCCTTTTATTGAGTTGTATAAGCTGTCTGTAGATGTTGGAGATTAAACCTTTATCAGTGATATCGTTTGCAAATATGTTCTCCCATACAGTGGGTTTTCTTGTTGTTTTGTTGATGGTTTCTTTTGATGTAAAAAAGCTTTTTATTTTGATGTAGTCCCATTTGTTTATTTTCTCCTTAGCTTCCATTGCCCTAGGGTTAGTATCAGTGAAGAAGTTCTTTAGGCATATGTCTGAGATTTTGCTGCCTGCGGATGCCTCTAGTATTTTTATGGTTTCCCGTCTTATGTTTAAGTCCTGTATCCATTTTGAGTTTATTTTTGTGTATGGTGTAAGTTGGTGATCTAGTTTCATTCTTTTGCATGTCTCTGTCCAATTTTCCCAACACCATTTATTGAAAAGACTGTCTTGACTCCATTGTATGTTCGTGCCTCCTTTGTCAAATATTAATTGAGCATATTGATTTGGGTTGATGTCTGGATTCTCTAATCTATTCCATTGATCAATATGTCTGTTCTTGTGCCAGTACCAGGCTGTTTTGAGAACAGTTGCTTTGTAATACAGCTTGAAATCTGGTATTGAGATTCCTCCTACTTTACTCTTATTTCTCAAGATTGCTGAGGCTATTCGGGGTCTTTTATTGTTCCAAATGAATTTTTGGAGAGTTCTTTCTAGGTCTGTGAAGTATGTCCATGGTATTTTCATGGGGAGTGCATTGAACTTGTATATTGCTTTGGGAAGTATGGACATTTTGATGATGTTGATTCTACCAATCCATGAACATGGTATGTTCTTCCATCTGTTTACATCTTTCTCTATTTCTTTTTTCAGTGTCGTGTAGTTTGCTGCATATAGGTCTTTTACCTCCTTGGTTAAGTTTATTCCTAGGTATCTTAATTTTTTTGGTGCGATGGTAAACGGGATTGCTTTTTTAGTCTCTGTTTCTGTAAGTTCACTATTGGTGTAGAGAAATGCCATTGATTTCTTGGCATTGATTTTGTATCCTGCTACATTGCCAAATTCGTTTATTAAGTCTATTAGCTTTTTGATGGAGTCTTTTGGGTTTTTTATGTACAATATCATGTCATCTGCAAATAGTGACAGCTTTACTTCTTCTTTTCCAATTTTGATGCCTTTTATTTCCTCTTCTTGTCTAATTGCAATGGCGAGTACTTCCAGTACAATGTCAAAGAGGAGTGGTGAGAGTGGGCATCCCTGTCTTGTTCCTGTTCTTAGAGGGAATGGTTTTAGTTTTTGCCCATTGAGCATGATGTTGGCTGTGGGTTTATCATATATAGCTTTTATTATGTTGAGGTATGATCCTTGTACTCCCACCTTGTTGAGAGTTTTTATCAGGAAAGGGTGTTGGATTTTATCAAATGCCTTTTCTGCATCGATAGATATGACTATATGATTTTTATCTCTCAATTTGTTTATGTGATGTATCACGTTTATTGATTTGCGAATATTGTACCATCCTTGCATTCCTGGAATAAAACCTACTTGGTCATGGTGTATGATCTTCCTGATGTACTGCTGGAGCCGATTTGCTAGAATTTTGTTGAGGATTTTGGCATCTATGTTCATGAGGGATATTGGCCTGTAATTCTCCTTCATTGAGTTGTCTTTATCTGGTTTTGGTATTAGGGTGATGCTGGCTTCATAAAAGGAGTTTGGCAGTGTTCCTTCCTCTTGAATTTTTTGGAAAAGTCTGAGGAGGATAGGTTTTAGTTCTTCCTTGAATGTTTGGTAAAACTCTCCTGTGAAGCCATCTGGCCCTGGGCTTTTGTTTGCTGGAAGCTTTTTGATGACTGCTTCAATTTCTTCCCAAGTTACTGGTCTATTGAGATTTTTAGATTCTTCCTGATTGAGTTTTGGAAGGTTGTATTTTTCTAGGAATATGTCCATTTCCTCCAGGTTGTCCAGTTTGTTGGAATAGAGTTGTTCATAGTATTTTGTAACAATCCTTTGTATTTCGGCTGGGTCTGTTGTTATTTCACCTCTTTCATTTCTGATTTTGTTTATTTGGGTCCTCTCTCTTTGTTTCTTGGTTAGCCTGGCTAGAGGCTCATCAATCTTGTTTATCCGTTCGAAGAACCAGCTCTTGGTTTTGTTGATCTTATGTATTGTGTCTTTGGTCTCTATGTCGTTAATCTCCGCTCTGATTTTTATTATTTCCTTCCTTCTGCTTACACTGGGCCTTTCTTGCTGTTCTTTTTCTAACTGTTTGAGTTGTAGGGTTAGATAATTTGTTACCATTCTTTCTTGTTTTTTGCAATAGGCTTGTAGGGATATGAACTTCCCTCTCAAAACAGCTTTTGTTGTATCCCATAGATTTTGGATTGTTGTGTTTTCATTGTCATTAGTTGCCATGATGTTTTTGATTTCTTCCTTGATTTCTCTGGTAACCCAGTCTTTGTTCAATAGCATGCTATTTAGTCTCCATGTGTTTAATTTCTTTGGCTTATTATTATTGTAGTTGATTTCCAATTTTATGGCACTATGATCTGAGAAAATGCTTGATAAGATTTCTATCTTCTTGAATTTGAAGAGACTTTGCCTATGTCCCAACATGTGGTCTATCTTTGAGAATGACCCGTGTGCACTTGAGAAGAATGTATATTCTGTGGCTTTGGGATGAAATGTTCTGAAGATGTCGATTAATTCCATCTGGTCTAGTACGTCATTTAGGATTGACGTTTCTTTACTGATTTTTTGTTTAGATGATTTGTCCAGAGGTGACAGTGGAGTATTAAAATCTCCTACTATGATTGCATTGCTATTAATCTCTCCCTTAATGTCCTCCAGCAGTTTCTTTATGTATTTGGGTGCTCCCGTATTGGGTGCATATATGTTTACCAGGGTTATTTCTTCTTGTTGGATTGCTCCCTTTAGTATAATGAAGTGGCCTTCAATATCTCTTTTTATGTCCTTCACTTTGAGATCTAATTTGTCAGATATAAGTATTGCTACCCCAGCCTTTTTTTCATTTCCGTTCGCCTGGAAAATCTTTTTCCATCCCTTCACCCTCAGCCTGTGTGCATCTTTTTTCCTGAAGTGTGTTTCTTGTAGACAGCAGATATATGGGTCTTGCTTTCTTATCCATTCTGTTACCCTATGTCTTTTGATTGGAGCATTTAAACCATTTACATTTAAAGTTATTATTGATAAGTAGGTATTTGATGCCATTTTTATTCTATACCCCTGTGTTCCTTCTTTGCTTCCTATTTCTTCATTTTTACAGTAAACCCTTTAGCATTTCTTGCATTGCTGGTTTGGTGGAGATAAATTCCTTTAGTCTTTTTTTGTCTGTGAAGCTCTTGATTTCATTTTCAATCTTGATTGATAGCCTTGCTGGGTACAGTATTCTTGGATTCAGACCCTTCCTTTGCATGACTTTGTATATTTCATCCCATTCCCTTCTGGCCTGATGAGTTTCTGTGGAGAAATCAGTTGCTAGTCTGATGGGGGTTCCTTTATATGTAACCTTCTGTCTCTCTCTAGCTGCTTTTAAGATTCTTGCTTTGTCGTTGTTGTTTTGCACTTTAATTATAATGTGCCTAGCTGTTGGTCTTTGGGGATTCATTTTGCTTGGGACTCTACGAGCTTCTTGTATTTGTATGGTTTTTTTCTTCTCTATCTCAGGAAAGTTTTCTGTCATTATATCTTGAAACAGTTTTTCTATGCCTTCCTCTGTTTCCTTTCCTTCTGGAACCCCTATTATTCTAATATTGTTTTGCTTTGTAATGTCCCAAAGTTCCCGTAGGCTCTCTTCCTGCTTTTTAATTTTTTTTTCTAAAAGCTGCTCTAATTGGGTATTTTTTTCCATCTTGTCTTCAAGCTCACTGATCCGGTCCTCTGCTTCATCTAGCCTACTTTTGATGCTTTCTATTGAGTTCTTTACAGTAGCTATGTCATTTTTCATTTCTTCTTGGTTCTTCTTCATTTCCTCTTGGGTCTTACTCATATTGTCAAATTTGTCTTCCATTCTTTTTAGCCATCCCATGATCATTACTCTGAATTCTTGCTCTGGTAGGTTGCTTGCCTCTAAATCGTTTACTTCATTTTCTGGTGATGGCTGATTTTCTTTCATAGGCGGGTTGTTTCTTAGCCTCCCCATGATCTATCTTTTTAGGACGCCTGTTTATGTAGTTCTCTCTGTCCTGCTTAGATTTAAAGGTACAAAATACAACACAACCAGGTACAACACACAAGGCACTGAACAGAAAAGTGTTTGCAATAATAATATCCTCCAATAAAGGTGACTAGAACCCAGCTAACAAAATCATACAATCAAATAAACAGAATAAGCAAACCAATCTTACAAAAAAGCATAAAACTTTGATATAGTTAGCATTTAGCATACAACTACAAAGGGGTAGAGAGAAGGATTTTTTTTTTTTTTTTTTTTTTTTTTTTTAAGGACAGTGACAAGGTAGGTGGGAATGGACTTGGAGTAGGGGGTTGGGGGTTAGATATACACTGGAAGGGTGAAATTTAGGAGGGGATAAATAGAAAAAAATAGGGAAAATCTAGAGCAGTAAAGAGTTAAGATAAGCAGGGCACCAAAGGGAAAGGGTTAGGAAGAGAGTGATGGCATAAAGGTAGGGTTGAGTTAGAATAGAGCGTTGGAGAAGGAAAGGTATAAATAGTCTTTTGAATAGTAATCCCAAAGGGGAAAAAAAGAGAAAAGAAAGAAAAAGAAGAAAAAGAGAAAGAAAAAAAAGAAATAAAAAAAAGGATTATAATATGTCACTTAAAAAGTAGTAATAAAAATAAACAAAAGAAAATAAGATAAAAAACATAAAAAAGGTAAAATAGTAGTAGTAATAATGTTGATTACCTATAAAAAATGAATTAATTAAAAAGGTAAAATCAAGTGAGGGCAGATGAAAAAATTTCTTGAGTAAACTTTGCAATTAAAGTAGGTAAAAAACAAAAATTAAACAGTTAAAAAGTAAAAATTGAAAATTAAACAAAATTTGCTGTAATGAAGGTCATTCAGTTTCTGTGTTTTTCTGTCTGGCACGCCTGTTCCCCGTCTGGGCGGTAGTTGCAGATCCCTGTGTTTCACTGTTCCTCCGTGTTGATTACAAGTCCTGATTTTTAGGCCGATCTAGAGACCATATGTGCTTTAGCCTCTGGGTGGCAGTGTTTCTGGATGACTTCCAGGACTCTAAAGCCTTTCTATCTTTCCCCCCCTCTCTCTGTGTCTCTGGTCTATGGAGGGCTGGGGGTGGGGCGGTCCCGAGCTGGCTGCACTCCCTGTATCTCTGTGGACACTTCTTGGATTCAGATCCAGATGTGCTGCTCCCCAGATATCCCCCCTCCTAGGAGCCTAGTCCACAGACAGGCTCGCCTCCAACCGGAAACCCTGGGGCTTCCTGCAAATCCAGGGCCAGTCCTTCAGCCTCGGTGCGGTGCGCCTGGCGCTGCGCGCGAGCTGGTGCGCGAGAACTGGTGGGCGGGGGTTGCTGCGCCGAGTGGAATTCAGTCAGAACTACCGGGCCGAGGGGAACTCACCCACAGGATCCCTGCGAAATCTGAGCTCCTCTGAGATCAAGGGCTCGCGCCGACTATGTTCAGTTGGTGTTCCTTGGGTCTGTGGATAATCAGGCCTCCGACTCGAACCTCCTCCCTTCCAAGATGGCGAGATCTCCCCGTGCGCGCCGGCAAGTATCTCCGGTAAGGGACCCAGCCGTGGGTGGACAACTGTTGGTGGCTCCCTGATCAGCAGACCCCAAATTTCCTCTGGTGTTTGCCCGTCTCCTGGCTTGTTGACCAGCACTCCTAGCGCGATCCTCCGCTGCTCTCTCTCTCTTCCTCGGGACAGGACTCAGAAACCGCCCATCTGCTCTTCCGCCATTTTCTCTCTCGTTTATTTGCTTTTCGCTTGCTCACTTCCTTGTCCTTTTCAACCAAAATTCATCACTGTTCTAAATTTTGCATTTGTCATTTTCTTGGTTTTCTTTTGAACATAGTTTTATCACACACACACACACACACACACACACACACACACACATATATATATATATATATATATATATATATATATATATATGAGGCCCAGTGCATGAAAATTCATGCACTGGAGGGTGAGGGATCCCTCAGCTTAGCCTGCCCCCCTCTCATAGTCCAGGAGCCCTCAGGGGTGGGGTGTGGTCTGATGATCAGGATAAGGCAATGCCCCCATCACACATCTGTTGCTGCCATTGCTGGCAGCGCAAGCTTCTGCTGGCCCTGGTTACTTGAGTCTCGGCCCACCCTGGGAAGCTGGACAGCCACCATCTGAGACTTGCCTGTGCCTCGGGCTGGCCCTGGTGGCTAGGTGGCTGTGGGTACTAAAGGACTCAAGAGGCAGGCACACGGAGCAACTGGATCCATCTGGGTGCGGGCCTGGCCATGCTGTGCGTCTGTTGCCCATCTTGTAGCTGTAGGTACTGCCATCTTTGAAGGTATGGTGGTCAATTAGCATAGTCCCTCTTTATTTAATAGGAGATATATAGTAAGGATGGAATATTTTAATTGACAGTCACACCCTCACAAATATGGCGGTGCCCACAGCCACAAGATGGTGGCACCCAGTCCCCTCAGCCCCGCTGGGGCAGCAGATGTCTGGCTTCTCTGTGTGCCTGTCTCCAGAGTCCCCAGTCCCCTCAGGCCCCAGCCACCCAGGGCAGCCCGAGGCACAGGCAAGCCTCGAATGGTAGCTGCCCAGCCACCCAGAGCCACACAAGGCTCAGGTAACCAGGGCTGGCTGAGGTCTGTGCTACTGGCAATGGCAGCAGCAGAGATGTGATGGGGGTGTTGCCTTCCCCTGATCACTGGGTCACCTCCCACCCCAGAGGGCTCCCGGACTGTGAGAGGGGGCAGGCCAGACTGAGAAATCCCTCTCCAGTGCATGAATTTTTATTTGTGGCCCAGTGCACGAAATTTATACACACCAAAAGGGAATTAATTAGAGGACATATTTTAGGGTCCAGGGTGCAGGGGAATGGGATTCCTAGTTGGCAGGCCAGGAAGCTGACAGCAAGCTGTCCAATGGCTGATTCTGAGAGGAATGGGGCTCCTTCCTCTCTCCTCTCAGGGTCAAGTTTGAAGGCTGGCCACACCCCGGTTGTGTGAGACCCAGAGTTTCACCATGCCCCAGCCGGGGCCTGAATCTCCTTTCTGCTGTACCAAGACCCATCAAATTTACCCTAACTGCCCCTCCTGCTGGCCTCGTCACCAGCAGCAGCCCCCTTACTGGCCTGGTCGCCCCCAATTACCCCTCACCAGCCTGTTCACTCCAAGCAGCCTGCTGTTCAGTCATTTGGTTGTCCCTCACTGCCCCCCTTGCTGGCCTGGTCCTAACACACACACACACACACACACACACACACATATATATATGGTGTGTATATATATATATATATATATATATATATATATATATATATGGTGTGTATATATATATATATATATATATATGGTATATATATATATATATATATATGGTACAATATTAATATATTGTCTAAATAAAATATAATCTTATTTTATATCTTATTTAGGCATATACATATAAGATATAATCTTGGTTTCTTTTATTACTGAATTGTATTGAAAGGTGTCATGCCATATGTGTTCTTCACTGAAGTTTGTGTTACTAAGATCCTTGTCCTGTGGAACCTCACCCAATCATTTCCACTGCTGCATTATTCTGTTGTCTAAATATACCACCAATTATTTACCCATGTTTCTGTCAATACGCATTTGGGTTGTTTCTATATTGCTATTAAAATTAGCACATTTTTCATCCCCCCTTCATTCTGCCTCTGGATTTATGACCCTCCTTCTTCACTTCCCGATGCCTGAGAATGCTAACAGTCTCCCAGCAGGAGGCTGCCAGTCATCTTGCCTCTGCAGTTCTGATTGACGCAGCTTTCCCAAGGGTGACCCAATTATCTGGGGTCCCTCTGCCCCTTGGAATCTTGGTAACTTGATTCAGTTTGCATAATTCCATGACCAGTGGGATTCCAAAGTCCTTCCCCACATTTATTGCTTTCCAAAGTGCTTAACATGTGCCAGCCTCCTTCTTCTGTCTTGGGAAAAATAGGAAAAGCTTATGGGAAAATCTGAAGGTCAAACAATTCTTAGAGTGAGAGATAATAGGGCGAATGACAGAATCAAAATGCTCAATGGCCTTGAGAGGCACAACCAAGGAGAAATTGGCATCATGGGATCGAACAAGGATGAATGAAACACTCTCCCACTCGAGTTTTTATTTAAGTAAAAGGTAACATGAATGAATCAATATATATATAGCTATGCTTAAAAATAAGAAATGGAAATCTCCTTGGATGGAGGAGGAGTTCAAGTGATGTGCCTCTTTCTAGCAGGGAACTTTCTGGAGATTTCGACAACCTGGGACACAGGCAGAGCATAAGAAAAGTCCTATGTATTGGTTTAAAATGCAAGGGGAAACAAATTTTTAGGAGACCTGAGTTCCTGTCTAGTAACAGATCATGCTTCCCATTATCTGTAGGTAAAACACCCTCGCACAGCACCTGAGCCTCCAGGGCTTCTATCTCTTTTCCCTTCTTAACCCCATAACTGCCTTTCCTGGGCACAAGCAACAAAACAACTGTTTGTTGCAGGCCTGCAACAAAACAACTATTTAGAAAGTTACAAAATAGGCAATTTCACTAGGAGTTTAAGTTCCAGATCAAAGGAAGTGATAAGCCTGCCTTTTCTGCATTGATTAAACCTTATCTGGAGTCCATTCTGTCAAGTTCTAGTTCTTTCCTTTAAGAAAAGACAGTGACAAGGTGAGCCTTTTTTTCCTTTAAAAAAGACAGTGAGGAAGTCTTCCAGCATTGGGAGTCCACTGCCCATAGTGAAGTGAACCTTGCAAGACCATGATACATTTTACTCACTGCAGTCTTCAAGCTCTGTAGATTTCTATCTCCAAATAAATGTTTGGAAGGCTAAATGTAGATATTAGAGCAGGCTTCTTTCAGAAGAGAAACTGGGGCCAATGGGTAAACCTTGCAGGAAGTCAGATTTAGCTTTGTGTAAGCACTGACTCCTCGGAGGGAGGAATGGTTTTCTGGGACTGGGAGTGTCCACCTAGGGAGACAGACTCAGTATGAGAGACTGGCCCTGTGTTGGAGAGAATCCACGATATTTGATACGGAGCCATCAGCAGGCTCCAGGACTTGCTAGCTATGCCCAGAAGTGTTGAAAGGCATTGCAGTAGTCAGGAGAAAGAATACACACATATCTTACTTTTGTAAATGTTGCCAAAACAGATGACACGGGAATACTGTGTAAGAGGATTGTGCAAGAGAGGGCCCTGACACAGAAGTTTCTTATCTTCACTTTAATTCTTCCTCTCCTCATAGCCAACCACACCTCCAAGTGGGTGGTATTCACCTCATTTCACAGAAAAGAACAAGGTAGAGAGAAGATGAATGTCACTAAGCATAGTGAGTGCCAGCATCTCATCGCATCCTCACAAAACTGTGAAGAAGGGTATACTAGTTTCCAGCAGCTGCCACAGCCAACAGCCCCACACCTGCTCCTCAAAGCAACAGGAGTTTATTCTCTCCCTGTTCTAGGGGCCAGAAGTCTGCAACCAAGGTGTTGGTGGGACATGCTTCTCAGCACCGGTCCTCAGGGAGAATCTGTCCATGCCTCCTCCAGCTGCTGGTGGCTGCCAGCATTCTTTGGCTTGCAGCTGCATCATTCCAATCTCTGCCTCTGTCTCTATATCAACCTTCTTCTTTAAGTGTCTCTTATAAGGACACTTGTTGTTGGATTTAGGGCCCACATAGTTAATCCCAAGATCCTTAGTTATACTTAAGGAGACCCTTTTTCCTTTAAAAATTTATCTTTAGTGTTGAAAGTATTACAAAGCCCCCCCCCCTTTTTTTTTCCCCTAAATAAGATCACCTTCACAGGTTCCAGGGCCTGGGCCATGGACATAACTTCTGCAGGGCCACCATTCAATCTACTACAGAGAAAGGTGTGTTCTCTTCATTTTGCGCAGTCTCAGAGAAGTTAAGAACATTTCCCAAGATCACACAGCCAGGATTCAAACTCTTTTTTGGAATGTAGTTTTTTTGGTGAACATTTTTTGGAATGTAGCCCTGATGTGGAAAGTCTTTTGTTTGTTTGCTTGATTGTTTCTTTTGTTAACTCCAGGTTCACCCGAGTGTTCTCATGTAAAATCGTATATACAGGAACTTTTACAGTACGGCTATGCATGCTTGTGTATCAGGAAGGGAGCGTTGAACTGTCAGACATGTTGTCATGACAACAATATCAACACAGGCAATTTCTCTGCTGACTGTAGATTTTAAAAGCTACTCATCTTGCCAAAACCGGTTTGGCTCAGTGGATAGAGCATCGGCCTGTGGACTGACGGGTCCCGGGTTCGATTCCGGTCAAGGGCATGTACCTTGGTTGCAGGCACATCCCCAGTAAGGGGTGTGCAAGAGGCAGCTGATTGATGACTCTCTCTCATTGATGTTTCTAATTCTCTATCCCTCCCTCTTCCTCCCTGTAAAAAAATCAATAAAATGTATATATATTTTTAAAAAATAGAACTGAAAGGCTTTTTTTAAAAAAAAAAACTACTCATCTTACTTGGACATTTAAGTTTATGGCAAAGAAGGTGGAGTGATAGTTACATGTTAATAGCAATTCAGCCTCATACTATTTAGACTCATTTTACTGAAGAATAAGTACGCTGAGATTCCAATATGAGTGTTAAGAACTTCCAATCCTTTCCAACTATGGATCTGTGTAGAAAAGAAGTTCATTCAAGTCTGTGTAATAAAAACAAAATTAAAAAATGAATTACATTTCTAAGTGTACAGAAAAGCTGTAACTGTTGTCTGGGCCTTTAATGTCAATATTTTCTGTTCATTAGAAATGATTCACTGGTTTCATTATCTTTAAATGTATGGTATGAGTTTTACACAGATAGATTACGTTTATGCTAACATACCATGTATAGTTTTAGATATACTAGTAGTTGCGTATTTGCGCTCTATGTAAGATTTCATTGGAAAACAAGACTTCAGTGATAAGCCAAAAACCAAGCCCCAGAACAAAAACCCCGAGGTTGATGGAGAGAATGCGAAGTGTAGAGGAAGATGGTCTTGGGTTCCAACTCAAGCATGGCCCGGTACCATGAGTGCCGCATAGGGGGTATTTCATGAATGCTCACTAGCTCATGGTGGCTTTTCCCCGTTCCTGTATCTGCAAATCAGCTGCCTACATGTCTAGCTTTTCATCCCTGAGTGCTTTACATTTTGGTTCACAAGACATCTTATGAGAGGCAGACACCACCCTGCATGCCCCCATGGTAGCTGTGTTCACAGCGCCAGAAGAAACTAGCCGACTGGGGACATTGATGAGAGAGTGCTAGGTCATCAGGCCCGCCGGCTCTGAGCCCGTGCAGACAGCTCAGCTCCTTACAGAGTTTTGTTTCTGCAAGAGACCACCAGGACAATACAGGCCTTATGCTGAGTCAACTGACCAGACCTCACCTCCTGCCACCACCCCCACCTCCAGCTTTGGGGACTGCCCGTAATCTCGAGCCACGGACACAGTCACAAAGGCCCGTCTATTTCCCTCCGCCCTGGAGATGCCATCGGGGGAAACAGAGCATGTTTTCTTTATGGTCCAAAATACTCCGTTTTCGGCCAGAAGGCCAAACTTGCTGAACTGGGAGGGAGTGGGCTCAGATGGGAGGTACGGAGGCCTTGGCAGTTTTTCCAACTCTGGGAAGGGCTGGGACTCCGGTGGGAGCTGAGGTTGGGGTGGGCCTCCAGGAGGCATCAGGGCACTTAGCCAGCACTAGCAGGCTCCACTCATGCACATTCCTGGCAGGAAGAGAGAGTCTTTGGATGAGGAAATCTCAAGAAGCTGCGGGGAGGGTGGCCTTGCCTCTGCCCATGTGCAAGCACATGCTTTATTCGACTTTCACCCAGAGAGTTAAGCTTCTGCAAAAACACAGCCAACAACAAAACTAGAATGTCTTAAATAGCTCATCAGAAAAATGTCTCCTTGGCATCGACAGTCAAGTTTCCCTTACACATTCCACGGGCAGAGGTGAAGTCTGTCTCGTTGAAGCGATGAGCTAGTCTCCCACTCTGTCTCTCTGAGCCCGGCATCCTTTTCCTCTGTCTGCTCTGCACGTGGCAGGCAGGGTGGCCACTTCAGGTAGCATTTCCATGATGTCATTTCATGGCTTTAACTTTTTGTTTCTCCCTGTTGCCTATAAAATAAGCTTAGACGCTTGACTTTGCCAGTCAGAGCCTCCACAGTCTGTCCCTAACCTACTTTTGCACGCAGCGCGTTTTTCAGTCAGCGTTTCTTTCTGGTTCCCATTCATGCATCCTACTTTTCAGTTTGGTGTCTTCCTTCCTGATGGTCACATGGCTCCCAGTGCCTTTCCCCCACCCCCAACTTCCATGTCTAAGTTCCACTGGCTCAAAGATACTGACTTCAGCCCTGACTGGTTTGGCTCAGCCTGCAAACTCAAGGATCCCAGGTTCAATTCCTGTCAAGGGCATGTACCTTGGTTGAAGGCACATCTTCAGTAGGAGGTGTGCATGAGGCAGCTCATCAACATTTCTCTCTCATCGATGTTTCTAACTCTATCCCTCTCCCTTCCTCTCTGTGAAAAATCAATAAAATATATTTTAGAAAAAGAAGATACTGACTTCAGATGGTGTATCTTCTACAAATGCTTCCCAACAAACATTTATTAAAGAAAACAGATCTCCTCTAGACACTCTTTCATCAACAAGTGCTATGAATTGGGGCTAGCTTTGTAACTTCTCTGAGCCTTAACTTCCTCACTTACAAAATGAAGAAAACTTATAGGATAGTGTGAAATTCAACTGAGAAAATCTTACAGAGTTCTAAGTATAGTGAATGAATAGTGGATACTTTAAAAGTCCACTTTTAAATTTATTTTTATGCTCATCACATTCTATTTTACAGTGGCAAGAAATATATTCCCATTATTTTACTCTGCCTTTGAAAGAATTCCTACAAGACCCAAGAAAGCCTATGAAAAATTTTTCAGTTCACGTAATTGAGTGACAATTTCCAATTTACATGCCACTCTATGCTCAGTCATATGTGGAATCCTCATGGTAAGTCCAATTTGCCACAGACATTTCAACCAACCATTATATTCTCCCAGCTTCCTGAAGGAGTTGTAACATCAGCATTGACAATACTGTAAAGTCCTATCTCCTGCTTAGATTACAGAGCCAGCATCCCACATGTATAGAGCATGTCAGAGCTTTCAGACTCTATGTATTTTTGGTCACCACAACAATCCTGGAAGTTAGGGATACTTAGCACTGACATACGAAGGGTGAAAGAGAGTGTCACAGGAACTGAGTGAGACCACCAGGCTGATGTCATCCCCCGTGCGGAGACACTTAAACATGTGGGCACAGGTGGATGTTCAATAGAATCCTATATAGTAAAAGGCTAATATGCAAATAGACCAAATGGTGGAACAACTGAACAACCAAACAACTGGTAGCTATGATGTGCACTGATCACCAGGGGGCGCATCTGGAACATGGCAGGCATCAGCTGCGGTGGTATGGTGAAGCAAGTGAGCGGGAGCGCCAGACCAAGGCATGGCGCCAGTCACTGTCATCGGGGAGAGCCTCTGGTGGTTCCTGAAAATTCTTTGCTCCTGTGCACCATAGTCCCATCAGGCGCTCACAATTTCTGCCTATGGTCATCACATTCTGCCTTATTTTAAAGTGGCAAGAAATATATGGCCCCATTTGCACCCACTGCCAGCACCAGAGCCATCACTAGCACCTGCTGCTGGGTCCAGCACCGATCCCAATCGCTTGGCACCATCAGCAGATGTAAGCGGCAGCTGCTGGCCCTGATCGCTCCAAGGGCTTCTCCACCTCCCCCTGCTCCTGAGGGGTGATCAGGGCAGCAACTGCCACTCCCACTGGCTGCTGGCACCAGCCCCAAACACCCCATGCTGTCAGCATGTGGAAGCAGCCGTGGCAGGAGCGGGGCTACTGGCAGACAGGAAACTGGGAGATGCAGTGGGAGCAGCCAGGTAGGGACTCAGAGGATGGACTGAGACCCACCCCTATGCCCACTGCAGCCTCGTGGCCCACAGTTCCTTTCAAGGTGCATGAATTTGTGCACTGGGCCCCTAGTTTACAAAATGAATAAAACAACAAGGGCAGTGGACTGCCTTTCCCGCTGACTGAGAAATATGACTCATAAAGAGTTACGGGAAGGCTACATTCATCACTTTAGAATTCTGGGGACTATATCTGTTGGACCATTTCAGTTTTGACAGAGAGTCTACCTATATTTGCTTAAAGAGAAGTGACATATATTGGCTCCTATAAATGGGAAGCACAAGGACCAAGCTCTGTCTTCTCAGAGTTATTCAGGGCTCAAAGAATGGCTCTCTCTCTCTCTCTCTCTCTCTCTCTCTCTCTCTCTCTCTCTCCACACACACACACACACACACACACACACACACACACACACACTTGCCCCACTCAGAGCAGAAGATAGCACCAGAAACCAGAGCCTTACAACCTTCCTCTTCTGTGGTCAGGATAATAAGAAGGGGAAGAAGGGGATGTTCTGGGCATCCACCTAAAGCAGGGCCCTAGTGATACTGTACTGAAGTGATGCTAGAGATATTTATGGGGCCTTAAAGGGACAGTGTGTATCTCATACTGGTATGGGCTTCTGATGGCCCTGTCTACACAAGGACACTATAATAGTTAATTCCTGGTGACTACTTACCAACTGGCAACTGCTGTTCATGTCTATGTTATCTTATTATAGAGTTCTATTAATTATAGAGTTCTATTATTTATAGAATTCTATTATTATAGATGAGGAAAGTGAGGCACAGATCATGGAAGCAACTTCTCTAAAGATATGTAGCTATTAGGTGGTAGAACTAGTTATCCAGGTCTAAATGGTCCAGCTCCATGGGCAGTACTTCTAACCATGCCTTTCAGTTACCACTTGTGTGACTCCTACATTTCTTATGCTTTAGTGAAAACCTCAGCACCTCACCAGTAACCTTGCATAATTGGTAGAGAAACAGAGATTGTGAATGTATTCATGGAGCACAATTCCTAGTGGGAGCTCAATTAATCCTAGTTAACACTCCACTCTAAGAAGATGTTTCTTTATGAATTCTTATGTATTCCATGAAGTCAAAGAGCTAGGCTAGGGTGACAAAGACCAGAAGTGCCACTGACTTTGAGACCCTGTGTTAATAAGCCTACGTCTTTGATACTGAGGTTATGTGCTAGTCTGTCAAAGTGGAGATGGTGAACACTATTTGGGAGTGCCAGGGACAGAAACCTAAGTCCAATTGGCTTAAGATTCAAAAAGGAATTGGTTTGTTCTCATAACTAAACATCCACACTAATAAAAGAGAAGCATACAAATTGATCGTACCTTCACAATACCCAACAGCCAATCAGAAACAAGTATGCAAATTAACCCAACAAAGATGATGTGCTAATTTGCATATGCAGGTGCCTAGTGATCTGGGGTGGGGCAGGATGCTTGAGTCATCACTTAGTGACAACACAGGCATTCTGCACCGTACCAGCAGCTCCAGGCCTCTGGACAGTGTTGGGACGCGGAAAGATGGCTCTGGGCTGGTAAGAAGGCAGAAAGGTGGCTCCGGGCCTGAGTGAAGGTGGTGTCAGCAGCCAGGGGAAGGAAGACCCATTCTTGCATGAATCTTTATACATTGGGCCTCCAATGTTCTCATAAACACTGGCTAGAGCTAGTATTTAAATAATTCTTGTAGAAATCTGTCTTTACCTTTTAGTTCTACTTTCCTCTATGTTGGTTTATTTCTCCAAGTTGCCAAAGATGATCACTACAGACGAACTCTGCACACTAATAGTTTAGCACTTTGAGTCTCACCTGCTTTCAAAAAAAGGCCTTTTTTTCCCTGAAATTTCCACCAGATGTCCTGGAGATCCTCTCATTAGCCTGGTTTGCACATGTCCACTTCTGAAACAATTACTATGGCTGAAGAAATTCAGTGTTATGATTGGCTCAAAGCAGATCACCCTGCTCACTCTCAGTTCCACAAAGATAAATTAGGGTGCGGTTACCAAAAGAAGGGAAAGATAGTCAGAGAAGGCCTAACCCCATCTTTCCCTACCACTCTGAACAAAGATGGAAATTTCCAGTCAGTTCAGTGGAGAATGAGTTCTTCCATTTCATTTGGAAAAGGCAAGCCTCATTTTAAATGGGGAGAGTCAAAATTTAGTCTTAGTAACGTTTCACTGCACTTTCTGCATTCATTTTATGTTTATTTTTTAAGCACTTACTATGCATCGACTGTGAAAGGAACCAAGGGGTACATCTGATGTCTCCTATAGCCCTAGTCTCATGACGATTGTTGGGGTTGGAAAGGCAAGAATTTTAATAGTTATCTTGCAGTTCTACACTCCACACACAAAAACAATTTCCGAGTAGCATATGTATTCAAATATTAAGCATAAAACTATTAATCACTGAAAGAAAATATAGCAGTGTATTCATGCAATGACGCAGAGTACAAATGTAGTCACCAAAAATTTTTGGAAGACTGTAGTATGTTTGGAAGCAATGCTTGAAAACCTGCTTGGGTCTCGGGAATGCTTGCACAGCACACGATGGCTCATCAATTGCTCTGCATAATTAATGAACATTTGGTGCTTGCTACAGAGAGAAATGGAGAGGAGATTTGGCAAGAAGAGACAAAGACAGCAGGATGGTTGTACTTCACGGTGATGTGTCCTTTATCATAAACTCCTCCCCCTGTGCCCTCCACCAATCTCCACAAAACAATTGCTGTGAGTGGATTTATTGTGGAAACTGGTGCATGGGCTGAGTTTCCTCCATACAGAGCCTGTAGCTGCAGATGCCACAGCTGGAGCGACTGAGCTGACATCTGGTTTACATTTACCTAATCACAGGGTGGGGACGGACTCTCAAAGCATGACCCCCATAGGCAGAAACCATGAAAGGAACTAGAGCTAAATGCGGCCGCATCACATAAAACATATTCCGAATGGTTAAAATACCATAAACAACGTCCAATTGTCAAAGACAAACTGAAATGAATATTTCTGTGTGATATAAATGACAAAAGCTTTCTCTCTATAAAAAACATGCTACAGCATTTAAGAACAAAGGCAAATACTCCAATAGAAAGATAGGCAGATGATACAAACTGGTCTTTTTCAAAAGGAAAAAATATAAATGACCAATAAACAGATTAAGGTTAATCTCACCGACAATGAAGGAAACACAACCTATAATAAAATAATAAGATGCCACTGTTAGCCTATTGGATTGAGATAAAAAGGGTAACTCCCAGAGTTTGCTAGGGTTCCATAAGATACCGTTCAACAGAATTAAACTTTCAGGAAAAGAATTTGGCAGTATATTCTAAATCCTGAAATGAAAAAAAAAATAAATTTCTTTCTGTCTATTTTGTTCTAAAAATATTTATACAAAGGTGGAAAGATAGGAGGACAGGATACTCACTATAACTTATTTATAAAAGTGAAAAAAATTAGAAGCAACCTAGTACTCAAAGGTTACAGATTGGTTATCAATGGGGTAAAGAAGGGGACACATGTAATACTTCCCACAATAAAGATTTAACAAAAACTATGCTGCAAATTGCCAGGCAACCACTAAATCTTATAATCCAGATGAATCTGGATGGGTATCGGGACAGAGTTCCAATAGAAATCTTATGAAGTGAAAAAGGCTGGCTAAGAAAGCATATGTGTGCTGGGAACCTCACTGTGGCTGTGCACACACACACACACATGCGCTCAGAGGAAAAAATGCCCAAAGGACATCCACCAGATGGTGTACAGAGGTTATTTTCGGGTGATTGGCTTACAGTACTTTTCAGATTTTTAAAAAAAAATTTAGTTAATTGGTCTCTATACTCTGTGTTTCCTAAAACGAAAGTCGGATTCTGCAGTCATGGAACAATAACCACAGGGATGGCGGCAGGCTGTGTCTTGGGAAGGGGATACACGGAGCACATAGGGGGCCGGGAGAGGCCCCGGAATCTACAGGAAATCCCAGGAGTGGGTGTGACCATCTGCCTGCTGGCATTCCCTCTCCCTCAAGCCCCCATTTTCCCTCCTGCTGTGGCTTGGCATTCCCACCCCAAAGGTGTGTCTCTCTACTCCTCCTCTGACCCCCATGGACATCTCCAATGACTTGGACTATCCTTTTTAAAAAAAAATATATATATATATATATATATATATATATATATATATTATTTATATTTTACAGAGAGGAAGGGAGAGAGATAGAGAGCTAGAAACGTCGATGGGAGAGAACCATGGACCAGCTGCCTCCTGCACACCCCCTACCGGGGATGTGCCCGCAACCAATGTACATGCCCTTGACCGGAATCGAACCCGGGACCTTTCAGTCCGCAGACTGACACTCTATCCTTTTTTAAAAATATATATATTTTATTGATTTTTTACAGAGAGGAAGGGAGAGGGATAGAGAATTAGGAACATCGATCAGCTGCCTCCTGCACACCCTCTACTGGGGATGTGCCTCAACCAAGGTACATGCCCTTGACTGGAGTCGAACCTGGGTCCTTTCAGTCCACAAGCTGACGTTCTATCCGCTGAGTCAAACCGGTTTTGGTGCCTGGGACTATCCTTGATCCCAAACTCAAGCTGCGCATCAAAGCTTCCCTACCCCACCCACTCTTGGAGCCTTGTTTCTTCCAATGTGGTCATGCTTTTGTGGCTTCCGCACAGAATGTTCTCGCCACCTGAACTGTGCATTGATCTCTGAAAAGATGGCTTCAGTGTCCAAATTCTCCATGAGTGCTTCTCATGGAAACCAAACTCTTCCCTCTGAGCTCTTGGCATTCCTCCATTCCAGCATGTCTGTACCCTCCTCCTGGTTGTTTGGATGCCAGGATCCTGCCTGCTCAGCAAACCTGCCCCTTGAGCTGGGATCTGGGCAAGGTGGCTCTGATAGCCCATAAGACCGACCTCAAAGAGGAACTGCTCACGGGAGCTGGAGAGGATTACACAGGGCCCTCCCTGCTTTACCGTGTGACCTAAAATCAAACCCCTTTACCATGACCTATGAGACTCTCATAGGTATGACATTTCTTTGTAGGTCTGCTCCCCTCTGCTCCTGTCCCCCACTTCTGTAACAGGGCCACCGTGAGAGAAACTGGGGTGGCGAGAGGTTGATGAGGAAGTCACTGGCTCTGAGCATGCTGACAGGGGTTAATGGCCGAGCAGGTGCCTGACAGTCAGGCACAGCCCCGGTGTCCAGGAACAAGCATATTGGCAGCCTGCCAAGGCTCATCCATCCCCCATTCGGGGCTGCCATTTATTCTCGGTGTTTCTGAGCTATGGATCTCATGGCCACAAGGTTTCTGCAAACAGCGGGTGATGGCATTTCTCAGCTCACTTTCTGAAACTGATTGGACAGGCATGTACCCTGACAACAGGATGTGCAGGGGATTGTGCAGGGAAATAGCCGGTCAGACTCTGGGTTTAAGATGATCCCTTGGACTAGGATCTGTGAAAGTGGAAATGAGGAGACCAGCCAGAAAACCTTCATGTCCCAATTGGCTTGGACAGGAGTGCCAAGAGTGGAGAGGGAGAAACACAGATCCAATGGGGTATATTGGGGCTGGTGGGGGAAGGGGAGTATAAGAGCCAGAACTTGCTGATGTGTGTGATTTAGGAAGAGTGGGGGGATAGAAAAGGGACATCATGCCGAAACCAGTTTGGCTCAGTGGATAGAGCATCATCTGTGGTCTGAAAGGTTCCAGGTTCGATTTAGGTCAAGGGAATATACCTTGGTTGAGGGCACATCCCCAGTAGGGGGTGTGCAAGAGGCAGGTGATAGATGTTTCTCTCTCACTGATGCTTCTAACTCTCTATCCCTCTCTCTTCCTCTCTGTAAAAAATCAATAAAATATATTTTTTTAAAGAAAACAAAGAAAAGAAAGAAAAGGGACATCATGGCAGATTCTTTGTTTTGTAGATTGAGCCACTCCTAAGGGCTAGTGGCATATTTTCGGAGAGGCAAGGGGGTGGGGAAGGGCAAGTAAGGACTCTGGAACAGTTTATAGGATGCGGTAGGAGGGTGGTGGGAGTGAGGGGGTTCAGAATGGGGGAGAAGGGAGTTCTGTTTCCATTACGTGGAGATGTCTGAGACTCCAAGCGGAGGTGCCAGTTATGCTATTTATGAGCCCAGAGCTCCTAGTCTGAGCTGGAGCTAGGACCCTGCGGTCATGAGCATAAGGCCTGAATTTAAATTCCCAGGAAGGAATGTTGAGAGAACACAAGAACATACCCATAAAATGAGGATTAAAAAGTGTCTGTCAGGTTAATGGTATGGAGACACCGCTTTGACTGTTAGTGCTATGACAGGTTAGCAGAAGGGGGTTAGCCATGATGATACAGAACAGAGGATGAGGCATGAGGGAATGTGAAGCAGATAGTGCCTTTTAGGGAATGTGTGCATGCCTCTGCACGCTCACCTATGTGTATATATGTATGTGTGTGTTCATGCGTATGTATGCATGTGTGTGTGCAGATATGGTGGGATTAGAAAGCACACAAACGCTCAGACAAGACAAAAGTCCATCTTTGTTCTTCAGAAAATCCTGAGGAGAGCAGACTCAGTGCTTCTCTATTTATAACCTGATTCCATGCTCAGAGGACCTTTTAGGGTATTGTTTGGTGATAAGAACAACAACTAAACAGAACACCAAGATGACATATCCAATTCTTTTAGCCAGTCTGGGTGCCCACGCCTGTCCCAGTGCATACGCCCTGCACGCTCTGGTGTGATTTATTATAGCCCAGGATGGGCAGGCTGGAGAGTATGACTCAGGGCTTCCTCACACAGTTCTGATCCGAATGGGGAGCTGAGTGAAAGTGGGGGGAATTCTGGAAATATCATTTTAAAGAGTTGATTTAATCAAGGGGAAGAGGTTGTATCTCATTCAATCCACTAATAAAATGTGGCTGGGTCCTTAGGTCATTTTGGGAGCAGAGTGTTTTGAAACCTTCCTGATAAGGATCTGTGACCTCTGAGGAACACATTGAGCTTTGCAGAGCACATTCGTCTCAGTTTAGCTCCTCCCATCAGAACTTAGGAGGAGGAGAGAGCAGCAGCAAGAGCATGGCTTCGGGGACAAGTGGGCCTGACCCCAGTCTCAGTATATGTATTAGCTTGCCAGAGCTGCCATAACAAATGACCACAAATCAGGTGGTCTTGGACAACAGATATTATATTCAGAAGGTCAGGAGCCTGAATCAGAGGGGTCAGTAGGATTGGCTCCTTCGGAGGGCTCCGAGGGAGTCAGTTCAGTACTCTAATGGGTTTCTGGTGGTTGCCCACAGTCCTTGGTATTCTTAGCTTGTAGGTGTATCCCTCCAATCTCCGCCTCTATCACAATGTCCCCTGGGTCTTCGCGTGACCTTTTAAAAGAATATCAGTCATTGGATTTAGGGCTCACCCTGATCCAGCATGAGCTCATCTCAATTACTTCTGCAAAGATCCTATTTCCAAATAAGGTCACATTTGAGGTTCTGGGTGGACATGAAATTTTAGGGGGCATTATTCCATTCGTTCAATCTCTTATCAGCTGTGGAGGGTTCTCAGAGGGTAGGTGCTTTCCTTTGTAACGTGTACATCTTACACTGCTGGGAGTGGATATCTGAAGTAAAATAGGAGCCACGCCTAACACTGTGCCTAGTGTGAAGACCATAGGAGCCGTGTGACTAAGACATGTCTGGCTCTGCGGGAAACCACAGGCCTTTCTGAGCCTGTTCCCTATTTTCCTATTTTGATTCAAATCTCCTTGAAGTAAGCAACAAGCACTTGTCTTCATTTTGTTCCCACCGCTGTATCTCCAGAGCTTTCTAAAATACCTGGTCAATAGCAGATGTTTACTAAATTGTCTCGGCATGACCTTTAAGTGAGAATAATATCTCTCACAGGCGTGTGGATGGGATAAAGGGGGATGAAATGAGATGAAATCTCTTTTATAGCACAACGTGCACACAGACATTCGGAGAGATGCCAGCGAGGACTGTATTCATCAGTGAAAACTCAGGAAAGGTCAGGGGAGGCGGATGCTGAGCTCAGTTTAATGCCTGGGTAGGATTGGGATGATGAGAAGGAAAGGGTGAGTCAGCCTGACACGCTGCGAGGACACTCTGCACTTGGTTTACGGGCAGATCCTCATACCGGTTCTGCATCAGGTACCTTGTACACGGTCAGGGAATGCCTGTTCCCTTTAGCTCTTCAGTTCAGTAGAGAAAACAGACTAATAGGATGTTATAGGGTGCTTTGGGGACATTTTCCCAGGGTGAATAAATGGTTTAGACATAGACATAAACTATTAATAATGACTATCATATACCCAGAAATGAAGCATTGTGACTACAACGGGACCTCCCTTGTGCTCTCTTCTGGATTGGCACCTCTCTCCATGACAAGTGGGAATGTTGTTCATGAAATAGAAGGTAAAGTAGGTGGAAATGACTGGCCCAGAGTGCCACATGGCACACGAATTCAACTCAGGATTCTCTGCCTTCTGTAATTGAGATAGTCAAGCATAGACTTGTGTTGTCTGATGGTGTTTGTTGCTTTACAAGCGAAGGAAATGAGCTATGATTCTAAGGGCCCAAGGTCTGAGAATAGCGCATTCTCACTCCCGTGGACGCCATTTCTAAGGCAGACATCATCCCAGTTAGTAATTAGTCACAGAATGTGGAGTGAGACTTTTCCTTACCCTTGAAACTGAAGAACAGTGCCCAAGCAAACGCTAATAGAGGTGCTGAAATGAAAGGGTTTTCCAGGTGTGATTAAGGTCTCAGATCAGTTTGCCCTAAGATGAGGAGCTTATATAGAGCTTGGATTAGTCACCTGAGACCTATACATCTTTGTCTAGAGGTCAGAGAGAGAGAGGGAGTCAGAGCTTCACAGTGTGAGGAAGATTGGGCACATGAGGAGCTCTCTGTTGATGACTCGAAGATGGAGGGGACCACAGGGCAAGGCCACCTCTCTAAAAGATACGAGGGAATCCGGTCGGTAACCAATGACAATTTGGAGACTTCAGTCACATAGCCACAAGGAACTGAATTTTTCCAAGGACATGCCTTTTCTTGAATTAGATTTCCCCCAGAGCCTCCAAATTAGAACTCAGCCTGGTCAACACCTTGATTGGAGTCTTATGGTACCTGAAGAACTTTAGGCCTGCAGAATTGTTAGCTAATAAATGATATTGTTTTAAACTGGAATGTGGTGGTAATTTTTTTTGGCAACATAGAGAATTAATAAATGCCATAAGGAATGTGTACTCTATAGTCAGTGGTGCCTGTCTTTCATGGCAAGCTTTCTCAGTTCAGGAGGCTTGTGCATTCTTGATGATAGTGTAGTGTGCTTGGCATCCCTGATCTTGGCCCCGGCTCTCTCAAATCCTCAGAGAAGGGGGAAGGATATCACAGTGGTTCTTGAGTTCTGCCTGAAGGAACATTGGAGATTAAGGAGGGGGCAAGAGAAGGCAGAAGACCCAAATGGCAACCAAGTGAAGGGTAAAGGGATTGAGAGACACTGTCTCTAAGGGGGTTCTCATTGGATAAAGATGTGGACTATGGGACTAAACCACACTCATTGTCAGCACAGCTGTAAATAGAGGATGCAGACAGTGATCTGTTTCTTATGGCCACTATGCCCTGATAATGTTATACACTGCTGACCCGGGAAATGACAGGGTTTGTGTTTCAACTTTGACAGGGGACCCATCTTACCATCTTTATTTATTTATTTATTTTGGTCTTTTGTGGCAGCTGATATTTTCCAAAATGGCTGCTCTGGTGTCTCCCCAACACCTCCATGCTCATCTGCATTATAATCTTGCCTCTGTCTTGGGAAGTGGTGAAGTCTCTTTCCTCTCCCTTTGAATCTAGGCTGGCCTCACTGACCTGCTTGACCAAGTGAATATGGCAGAAGTGAAGTTCTGGGGCTTCCAAGCCTGGGCCATAAGAAGCCTTGAAGGTTTGCCTACACCGATGAAAATGCTCTCTTGGGGGGCATTTCTTCTGGGAACCCACCTGCCATAACGTTATAAGCTCATTCCACATGAAAAGACCACATGTAGGGTCTCATGTTAGCATGTTCAACTGAGCTGCCAGATGAGACCCTGCAAAAAATAACCCCATGTGAGGATCCATCTGGGATACCCAGACTTCAGGTGAGTGAAACTCTAGACACCCCACTCAAGAATTTCCCAGCTGAGACCAGGGAAACTAGAGAACTATGAGAGATAATAATAGTTTTTAGTCAAATTTGGAGGGTTGTTACACAGTAAAGAGATAGATGGGACAGCCCCTTTTCTCTTTATTTTGTGCCTTCTAACTCACACTCGAAAAAGTTAGTCAACTTATAAAAGATCATATGACATGGTTGCGGAGCTGGGATTGGATTGTGGGTGTATGTGGCTCCATTGAACAAACATTTATATATATATATATATTTAATTGATTTTTTACAAAGAGGAAGAGAGAGGGATAGAGAGCTAGAAACATCGATGAGTGAGAATCATCCATCAGCTGCCTCTTGCATACTCCCTATTGGGGACGTGCCTGCAAGCAAGGTACATGCCCTTGACTGGAACCAAAACTGGGACCTTTCAGTCCTCAGGCCAAAGCTCTATCCACTGAGCCAAACTGGTCTTGGCTGAACAAACATTTCTAAGAAGATATCTCAGTCAGCTCTGGCTGCTATAACAAAATACCATAGACAATGTGGCTTAAACAACAGATATATATTTTCTCACACTTCTAGAGGTTTGGAAGTCCAGGATTAAGCTGCTGGCCTGTCAGGTTCTTTGTGAGAGTTCTCTTGCAGACAGCTGCCTTCTTGCTTTATTCTCAACTGACTGACAGAGAGAAAGAGAGAGAGAGAGAGAGAGAGAGAGAGAGAGAGAGAGAGAGAGCAAGCTTTTTGATATCTCCTTACAAGGTCCCCAATCCCATCATGACCTCACCCTCTTTTTAAAAAATATATTTTTATTGATTTTTTACAGAGAGGAAGGGAGAGAGATAGAGAGCTAGAAACGTTGATGAGAGAGAAACATCGACCAGCTGCCTCTTGCACACGCCCTAACAGGGATGTGCCCATAACCAGTGTACATGCCCTTGATGGGAATCGAACCTGGGACCTTTCAGTCCACAGACCATCGCTCTACCACTGAGCCAAAACTGGTTTCGGCTACCTCACCCTCTTGACCTCATCTAAAACTATCTCTTAGAGACCTCACATCCTAATACCACCACATCGAGGTCTAGGGCTTCAACAAATGAATTTTGGGAAAACACAAATATTGAGTCTATAACAGGAGGGTCTTCCAGGGTCAAAAACATGTCACCAAGTACCATGATCAGAAGCTCTGTGACTCCTGAATTAGCTGCCTTGGAAATGAGAATAAATTGAAATCCTGAATGATGGGAAGGCGAGCCAGTCTCTGTGGGGCTGCGGTTTTCATGTCATGTTGTTGCTAGAGCTGCCCTCGAACATCAGGACTCTTCATTCACCAAACCCTGGCCAGCCAGCCATTCAGGCCTACACGGCACACTCTGAGCCGAGGACACCTCCATCACCCTGATAACGGCTCAGGCTCCACCACGGGAGCTGCCTCCCAGAGGCCAGGGAACAGGTGGAGGTGGGGAGATGAGGTACAAAGTGACACTTCTCAGAAAGAAACCCAGAAGCAACGCACAAAAGCCACGTTTTCCTGGGTCTAATATTTGCCATTCTGGAATAGCCCATCTGCAAGCAGCAGGGTGGAGCCGTGGTCATGGACGCAGCCGGGGCTGAGTGCTGCCACTAGCTCTCAGTGGCTTATCCAAGCAAACTGCTTGTTCTACAGACGGCACATGAATTCCCTGTCCAGCTTCTCGCTTCTCCCTTCTCCCTTCCTTCTTCTCCCACTCTCCTCACACACGACACAAAAAGGCTTGTGCTTAAGAAAGGGATTGAGGAGGTAAAGAGTTAACAAATGATTCATAGAAAAACCAATCTCATCTGAAGCTACAGCCACATATTTTCAGAATATTGAATTAGCAGAGATTATGCATCAATTTTTTTTCCTGTTGTTTTTAGGATGATTCAAGATTGCATTTGAATCTGATTGGGTGGAATTCTTTCCTTGCCACAAATTAGTGTCACATTAATACTCAGGGAGGGGTCGTTCCACCTGGGCCAGGTGAGCCGATAAAAGCCTCAACCTGGCTTTGATGCTCACTAGTGATAGCAGACAGGTATGATGACAAGGCAGGCCTGAGGCACTAAGAGGCAACTTGCTCCAGGAGCGGCTTTCTCTGGTTTCCCCTTACCATTGGCAAGCCTGCTGTTTCCCAGGGACTTTGCTTGGCTGGATTCCCATGCCTCAGAGCTGCCTCTTTCACACCAAAGTCACTAAAGAACCAAAGAGGCCCAGGCCATAGAAGGCGCTGGTGGTGATGCTGGAGGTTGACCAGAAAGCCCGTGAAACCTTCAGTCCAGCATAAAAGTAACCCATCCATGAACTCAAGAGGGGCTCCCAGTGGTGGAGTCCCTTCCTCCCATTATTTCTTTCCCAAAATACCAATTTCTACCTAGAGCAGAGATAGACAACTTTTTTTTCTATAAGGGCTTAATAGTAAATATTTAATGATATGTGGGACATAAGGTCTCTGTTATAATTTCTTTTTTATTGATTTTAGAGAGAGGAAAGGAGACCAAGGGAGAGAGATACAGAAATATCTATTGGCTGTGTCTGGCAGTCACCCTGACTGGGAATTGAACTTGTAATCTTTTGGAGTACACTGCAGTGTTTCCCAAAGTGTGGTACTCATACCCCCAGGGGTACGGGAAGAATTTGGTGGGGGTACGCGTTGCACCAGAGTTTGGTGGGGACATGCACTGCACCGTGCTTAGCTGCGCCTAATTCTACGTTCTCATGAGTCAAATCAAGACAGACTTGTGAGGTGTGAGATGGTCCGGTGTGCAAATAAATGTCATTTATAATGTACCTTTTATTTATATTTTATTAGGAATAATTTTATTTTTCATTTATTATTATTTTGTATATCTACCAAAAAATAAATATATTTTGATTGTTATTAAAGTACATCCATTTTTAAAAAATATATTTTATTGATTTTTTTACAGAGAGGAAGGGAGAGGGATAGAGAGCTAGAAACATAGATGAGAGAGAAACATCAACCAGCTGCCTCTTGCACACCCCCTACTGGGGATGTGCCCGCAACCAATGTACATGCCCTTGACCAGAATCGAACTTGGGACCTTTCAGTCCGCAGACCGACACTGTATCCACTGAGCCAACCCAAACCAGTTTCGGCGCCCCCCCCTTTTTTTTTAAATATATTTTATTGATATTTTACAGAGAGGAAGGGAGAGGGATAGAGAGCTAGAAACGTCGATGAGAGAGAAACATCAACCAGCTGCCTCTTGCACACCCCCTACCGGGGATGTGCCCGCAACCAAGGTACATGCCCCTGACCGGAATCGAACCTGGGACCTTTCAGTCCCCAGACCGACGCTCTACCACTGAGCCAAACCGGTTTCGGCCCCCCCTTTTTTTTTTTGACGAGGGGTACTCAGCGTTACGAAAATTATAGAAGGAGTACACATATGTCAAAGTTTGGGAAACACTGGTGTACAGGATGATGCTCCAACCAATTGAGCTCACCAGCCAGGGCTCTGTTGCAATTTCTTAACTCTACCATTAAAACATAAAACAAAACAACAACACATTGATGATAAACGAATGGGCATAAATGATTGATTGATAAAACGTTATTTACCAAAACAGGTGGTGAAAGGGTGGAGTTTGGCCCATGGGCCATAGTTTCCTGATAAAGCATCATGTTTGTTTTCTAAAATGTAGCTTAGGTGAGGTTGCTTTTAGTCCTGCATTCTGTCCATTGATTATCTAAGAAGGGCTGGAGGCGAACATGCAGTTTACCTGGTCTCCCCACAGCAAGCATCAGAATCTCGAGTCCAATAAATAAAGCCCACGCAATAAAGACATTGGTAATAATATCTAGAGGGGTTCTTTAACTTTAAAAAAGACTTTATAAAAATGATAGAATTAGCTGATACAGATGAGCTCATATTCCAGAATAATTACTCCAAGCATACTTGTTTACCAAAAAACACAAAAAAGATTTTGTTGTTAGTCTCCTAAAAATAAATAATAGACCAAAACTTTAATGATGTTAAAATGGCCATGAATAAAATTTAACATCTATTAATAATAAAAATGCTTAATGGGCAAGGGCTTGAAGTCTGCATCATTAGCAAGACAAAGTGCGCTCTAAAACTGCTAACGTCCTGCTTAATGATGAAAAGCCAGAAGTTTCTGCACTGAAATCAGAAGGAAAACCAAGCTGCCGGCATCACCCCTGCGATTTAATTGTATTCCGTGTGTCCTGGACAGCCTTAGGCTTAAACAGAGAGAAGTGGTGTAAGCATAAAAAGGGATACTCTTATGTGAGGATGATTTGGTTTATTAGCACTTATAAAAGTCCAAATAAATCAACCAAAATACTACTAGAGTTAATAACAGTTTAGGAGTAAAGAAGCCCGAGAGGAGATACACATGTAAAAATCAGGGACATTCCTCTAAGCTAGCAACTCTTAGTTAGAAAACAAGGAAAATATAAACCAAAAGCAGAATGACAGTTAATTATAAAATATCAAGCAATAATTTTGACCAAGAGATGTGTGCATGCTTATATATCTTTACTAAAATATCCACATGATTTAGATAAAAATCTCCCTGCTCCCCACCCAGGAGCTGACAAGGGATTGGGGTTAAGCACTAACCCAGTGGGAACATCCTAGATGTCTTTCTTCCTCTTGGGTATGATATCAGCAGAAGACTAGAAGTCAGTACCAATCATAGATTGCCAGTGGTCCCACCAGTAGTAAAGGAAGAGCATTCCTAACACACATGATGGTGTATAATAAAAAAATCTGTCTGGCCCTAGCCAATTTGGCTCAGTAGATAAAGCATTGGCCTGTGGACCCAAGGGTCCTGGGTTGGATTCTGGTCAAGGGCACATGCCTATGGGGCATGCAGAAGGGGGGTGTGCAGGAGGCAGCCAATCAGTGATTCTCTTGCATCATTGATGTTTCTATCTCTCACTCATCTTTCCTCTCTGAAATCAATAAAAATATTTTTAAAAATTGTCTGGTGTTTGCCTAAGGTTTCTGGCACTGAACCTCTAAACCCTGGTAATTTCCTGAGTGATAAAAGTGTCTTTGTTATTTATGAGTCTCTCAGACCACACCCAAGTTTATGCTAATGAAGTGGCTCATGCTTGGCCTTGAGATAATTTCGGGATGGGGACAGGTCACCAGAAAGACCCACCACATAATTCGAGGGCTGAGAGGATGAGGCAGCCTGTCCCTGAGGAGTGAAGAGAGCTGGTGTTCAAATTCAATCATGTGGCCAATAGTTTGATCAATCATGCCTACAGAATGAGGCCCTGCTGTGGAAGCTGGACACAGAACTTATAGGAGCTTCCTGGTTGGCCAGCACGTGGGTGCACTGGGGGAGGGTCCTGCCTTGGGTCCCTGGGGAGGGGGTATGGGAGCTCTGCATTCAATATCCTCCCAGCACTTTCCCTATTTGTCTTTTCATTCGGCTGTTCCTGACTTGCATCCATGATAATGTAATTATAAATATAAATAATAGAATGTAATTATAAATATAACTATAACTTCCACCTTGCAGGGAGATTCCTGCAATAGGGCTTCCTGCTGCAGTCTCCTCTGGTCCGCTTGCTTCCCTTCATTCTCCCTTGCCCCACTGGCTTCTCTCCCTTCTTCCCTCCTTCTCTGCTGCCCCACTTGCTTGCTTCTTTGCAGCTTTGCTCCCTTCTGCATCATTTAGCTTCTTTTTACACTGTGTTCAGTCTTCACTCTAGCCTGGATATGCAAATTAACTGCCATCATGGTTGGGTTAATTTACATAGTCACCCTGATTGGCTGGTGGACATGGCTTATGGGTGTAGTGAAGGTACACTCAATTTGCATGTTTCTCTTTTATTAGAGAGGATGCCTTACTGAGTTCTGTGAGTCATTCCATCAAATTGTCAAATTAGTGGGATTCATGGAAACCCCCAAATTGTACCAGCCTGTTGGTCAGCAGTGTGGGTGGCTTGGAGGCTTCACGTATGGCTGGTGTTTGAAATGAGGGTAGTTTTGGTGGCATTGTGCCCTTAAACTTGTGGGGGTGCACTAATTCTGTATGCCCAGTGCCATAATGGATCACTGTATGCCAGTAGGTGTCAGAATAGATGAAAAGCATGTTCCCCTGAGCAAATAATCATGTGTATGTGCCTGTGAAATGGCATGACAGCGCAATGTCTCCTAACCTTGAATAATAGTAGACACTCTCTTATCTGAAATCCTATATACTTTGATGTGGGTTTTGGGCATGAGAAAAAATAAACCAAAGAGCTTTGTATACTTATTAGAGGCCAAGTGCATGAAATCATGCAAGATCCAGATCTGCTGCATTGGCAGGACCCCGGACCCATCCTGTGTGAGCCAGCCCACCAGCCCTGCACGAGCCCTGCCAGCCTGGCCTGAGAGAGGTGCTCCATGCACCTCCTCATGATCAGTTGTTTGGTCGTTCCACCATTATGGCTTCATAACCACAGGGCTTTTATGATATAGACTAGAGGCCCGTTGTAGGAAGATTTCTGCAATAGGGCTTTCTGTGGCAGTCTCCGCTGCCCTGCCTGATTCCTTCCCTTCTCCGCTGCCCTGCTTGCTTGCTTCTCTGCAGCTTCACTCTCTTTTGCAGTGCTTGGCTTCCTTCTAAGCTGTCTTCAGTCCTCACTCTGCTCCTGGATATGCAAATTAACTGACATCCTGGTTGGGTTAATTTGTATACTTGCTCCTGATTGGCTGGTGGGCATAGAGGAGGTATGGTCATTTTGCATATTTCTTTTTTTATTAGATAGGGTATGCATTAGCCCAGCCATGGGCAAACTACAGCCCTTGGGCCGGATCTGGCCCGTTCGGCTATTCTATCCGGCCCATGGAGCCGAAAGAGTGAAGGGTTCTCTTGCTCTCCCCTCTGCTCCTTCACCAGCAGCCCAAGATGAGAGTGCCAGCATGGTCAGGTTGCTTTTGTTCCGGCCCTCCGGTCCAGTTTAAGAACCCATTGTGGCCTTTGAGTCAAAAAGTTTGCCCACCCCTACATTAGCCCATGGACACAGGCAATAGGGCAGTGAAGACATGGAGGGGTGGGTAGGGGCTGGGAAGAGGAGGGTAAATGGAAGATATCTGTAACACTGTCAACAATAAAAAATACATTAAAAATAAATAAAATCCTTATGGCCAGAGTTTTGTCTTGTTTCAGGATTTAAACTGGTTAGGGAAGTGTAAGACTCCTGGAACACTATGGGCAGCACTTCACAACCAATCACTAATCTTCTACAGAGAAACATTAACATCAATGCTGAGGTCAACAGGGACTCTAAGGAACCCCACTTCTATTCAAGTGAGGCGTTGCCACATTTGCGTTAAGTGAAGCAGGGGTTTAAGACTTTCTAGATTTTGGAATTGTGGGTGAGGAGCCAAGGACCTCTATATTGGAAGCAGATCTGACACCATCCCACACTCATCATGAGAGAATGTGCTTTTATTGGCAGACATACATACAAAGGAAGTGAAGAAGAAATGAAGTATGAAATATGTTAGGGTCAGGAGCTGATCTCTGCAAAATTCTTTCAATGTTAGCATGTAAAATCATCAACAGTACTCATCAATGCCGAGTCAAAGTTGGAGCTTTTCTCCCAGAATATGTCTGATATGTTACACAGTTATTCAATTACACTCTTCATGGGGATCACACACTATAGCACGTGTCAGGACCACTGTTATGTTTCTGGTAGGAGAATTACCAAATGCCACGCCACCCCCAATTTTATTTATGAAATTGAAAATCATCCTATACCCATCATTATGGTCAATGTGTGAATGATAAGTACTCTCATAATTTCTCTAGGACGCTGTTTGGAAGTTCATAAAAAGAGCCATAAGCAAATATGTGGACTTTGATGCAATTACTTTACTTTTGATAATATATCCTGAGGAAATAGTTCTAAATTTGGGAGATGCTTTATGCAGGCAGGCATTTATTATTGTAATAATGAAAAAGGGAAACAAATTCAATTTGAAGTAAGCAGTGGGAATTTAAGTCAATTATGGCTCAGATGCTCTCCTCTCATGCAGGTATTTACAAATGATGGTTATGAAGACTAAAGTAACAATGAGAAATGTCTATAATTCAATACAAAAGTGACATGAAATTATTATGTACGGTATAATTACATCTTTGAAAACAATTATGATACGTGTGGGAAAATGCTGGAAGTGCAACGAAAGGTGAACTGTTGAATTTGAATAGTGGGATTGTCAAGTTTTCAATCTTTTTTTAAATTTAATTTTTTCAGTTTATAGCACATACTGCTACTAAAAAAATATCTTAAAAATCAGAGCAACTGCCTTCTAAAAATGCAAAAAGTGTTGCAATGAGGTTCTCCAGGAAAAAAGAAAATATATATCGACAATAATTAAAGTGTAATATTAGATCAGACATCCTTCTGGACATTCTTTCTTCTGGACAAAGCCATGGCAGGCAGGGGCCAAGGCAGACGTGGCCATCGCTGTGGCAAAGGCCAAAGCCCTTGCATGTATTTTGTGCATCGGGCCTCTATATTTTATTGTATTTTTTAAAATATATTTTATTTATTTTTTTTATAGAGAGGAAGAGAGAGGGATAGAAAGTTAGAAACATCAATGAGAGAGAAACACTGATCAGCTGCCTCTTCCACACCCCCCACTGGGGATGTGCCCGCAACCAAGGTACATGCCCCTGACCAAATCAAATGTGGAACCTTTCAGTCTGCAGGCCAATGCTCTATCCACTGAGCCAAACCGGTTTCGGCGGGCCTCTATATTTTATATAAAATATATTTATTATTTCATTTAATAATATCTATTTTTTCACTTAATCATATTTATCAATCACCTATCTATAACCTATCTATTATCTATCTATCTATCTATCTATCTATCATCATCTATCTATCCTAGACATAGTTCTAGGCCCTAGACAAGAAATAGCAAGACAAAATCCACATACCCTTATATAACTTACTTTCTAGAGAGTGAAGCAGATAGTAATTGGAGACAAAGGAATAAAAACTAGAACTTTAGGCAAGAAAACATTGTAAAGAAAAGTGAAGGTGAGTACATACTAGGTGATTTGCTATTTCCCATAATCCTGCCAGAGGAAACCTCTTCAAGGAAGTAATATCTGATCACAGACCTGAATGAAGTCAGGAAGTGAACGTGACGAGGTGTCTGGCAAATGGGACAGCCATGGGCATCCCGAGGAGGACATACTCGCCATGGTAGCTGGAGCTGAGGGTGGGCGGCGTGTGATGGGGAATAGGTCACAGCGAGTGCATCCCATGGCATGGGGAGAGGCGTGGAACTTACTCGAAGCACACGGGGGCCATTGACTGGTCCTTAGCTGGAAAGTGGCCTGATTTATGTTTTAGACACTGGAAAGTTGACTGCAGGGCAGGTGGCAGCAGCAGCAGGGAGAGAAGGCCAGAGGCTGTTGCGGTAAGTCCAAGTGACAGGTGTTCCCCTCTCGGACAAGGGCGGGGTGACATGCACCCCTTAGCCCCGGTGGAGGCTGGGAAATGGATGAAGCCAAGGGAACTGGGCAAGGGGGCGGGCTGACCTGTGAGCCTGGCCTCCGCGCCTTGGCCACAGGGATGATAGACGGGTGTCATCCGTGTAAGGGTGGGGCGGGCCAGCCCAGCTTGTTATGTTCCTGCCCCTGGCTGGCAGAGGGAGGTGTGCATCTAGTGCAGAGAGAGAGAGGGTCTGTCCCAACAGGTGACCATACAGGGAAAGTGGGTCCTGCTTCACACCAGCTCTGCACCCAGCAGGGCATTCTTTAAACTGGAATCTGTGGGAGGGAGGGGAGAGGGGGGTTGGGTGTGTGTCAGACAAAGATGTCATGTCCACTTTCACATTCAAGGACACAGACACATCCACGCACCGGACGTTGCTCTGGACAACTTCTTTGAATGCAATGTCCTTAATGAAGAATACCTCCCGCTCTTCAGAAATGCTTGTTGAATGCCTTCACTTACTCCGCCGCTAAATCTCATGAGCTCCATCAGGTTTGTTGAACATATTTGGAAATGACCTTGGGAAGAAGGATGTGCATTCCTGAGGTCCCCCAACCAGTAAAACATCAGGATTGAGGGACGGACTGGCAGGCTTGGGCCTGACTTGCCAATCGGACAGCTGCCCGCTTTGTAACGTCAGGGTCCCTCCTCTGCCTCCCCGTGCCTCAGTGTATACATCTGTGAAATGGGGTTCATATTAGCACCTCCCCCGTGGAAAAGCTCTGAGGCATACACGAGGCTAAGAGCAGAGCTGATGTGACCCTTATTAGAACTGAGGCTTAGCCCAGCTTTCTGGCCCCAGGTCAGTGTTCTGTCCTTGGGACTTAGCTGACCTCGGACACAATGATGCCACCACACAGAGGGGAATCCACACAGTCAGCTGACAGTTAGAGGAGCCGACGCCTCACAAGTCCATTACACACGGAGGACTCTCATCCCCAGGAGCAGCCAGAGCCGCTCTCTCTCTTCCAAAGCACCTTTGTTTGAGGGAAGCTTCCCGGCCTGCGGGGAGGCCTTGCTTGAGACCAACACCACCTCGCCCAGCTCCTCCCGGGTCGTCCAAGGCCAGTTTCCCCAACGGTGTCACATGTCACCCCGAAACCAGCCCTGGCTGCCTGGGAACACTGTGCCAGCTCTGGAACAAAGAACCTGTGTGGGTCCTGTCCCCGGAGAGGGAGAGCTGGATCCAGGGGTCACATTCCGTGTCGGGTTTCTCCCTGTGGCACCTCTGCTGGGCGCATATTTAGAGAGACTCTAGACTAAGCAGCTCTCCCACCCCAGCCCTGCCCTCCCCCCCCCACCCACCCAGCTCCACCCCTGCCGGGTGAGCATCCTGTCCTCTGAGGGAAGGAGAGTCTTTGTTCCCCGGGCCGGTTTGGGAAGATGCTCCTTGCAAAAACCTTCGGTGTATCTCCCTGGGCCGCTCCCATCAGCCCGAGCAGGTCCACACCTGCACGGCCTCCTCCACCGAAACTCGGGCTGGGACCACAGGCGGGGCTAGGAGTGTGCGTGTCGCTCCCCAACCAGATAGGACACCGAGAGAGAGTGATGTGAAAGGAGGGCCTGGCTTGAGGTTGTGTGGACACAGGAGGCCCGGTGGGAGCTAAGATCCGGAGCCCCAGAGTGACCTGGGGAACAGCACTGCAGGCGGAGGGAACAGCCTGTGGGCAAGCCCAGAGGAGGAAAGAGCCAGACAAGCTAAGAGGCCCCCACGCGAGACAGCTGGGCCGCACATGAAACCACCATTTGCCTTCCCGACTAAAGAGCAGCTGGCATCACGCAAACCAAACCCCCTTATGGATGCGGGCGGTGCACCTGCTTTGCGTGAGGGAGAGTCACAGTGCGAGGAAATGCATCACTCGGACCTTGGAGTGTCTGGTTCTCAGGACTTCAGACTGGGACTGAGTTATAACACCGGCCTTCTTGGTTCTGCAGCCTGCAGGGAGATGGTGGCATAGACTCAAATGAGCCAATTTCCATAATAAATCTCTTCTCATATATCTCCGTAGCAGGCGTGGGCAAACTATGGCCTGCGGGCCGGATGGCTGTTCTAAACTATTGAAATAAAAATAAAAAAATAAAAAGACTGTACCCTTTTATGTAATGATGTTCACTTTGAATTTATATTAGTTCACACAAACACTCCATCCATGGTTTTGTTCCGGCCCTCCGGTCCAGTTTAAGAACCCATGGTGGCCCTCGAGTCAAAAAGTTTGCCCACCCCTTGTCTGGCCCATTGGTTCTCTCTCTGGCAATCAGACTGTTACATTTGCATTGTTAACGACATCTAACTCGACTGATGGCTTTCCTTGCTGGGCCAGTACTCGGTTCACAGGTAATTGGGTGAGCAGGTGGGTACATGACCCAACTTCACTCTTTGGTGGAAAACACTCATCAAATGTACCTTTAAAATACTGCCAAGTATTCAAGGGTGTCGTTCCTAAAATCTCAGGAGCCTATTGTTTGATTAGAATTTTGCTTCATGTTCTGAATCAGGCACATTGGATGGTTAGTTATGAACAGAAGTCTAACTTTGAGTCTGCTATTGCTTAAGCTGACACCCATAGTTGTAAAGAACGATAGTCCTTTGAATTATGATGGAGCTTAGGTAGAGACAGAGCCCCCGTAACTTACCATGTCCCTGCCTGTCTCTTGGCATCACTGCCCTGGGCCTGCCATGTGGCATCTGATGCCCGGATGCGGACACAGTGTAGCTGCTTCCTCAATCTCAGGCATGCAGATGAGAGGAGGCCCCAAATAATAACATAAGAAAGTAGCACTAGGGATAGAATTCGTGTCTCTTAACTTTTCCCAAAATGCCCAACTCCTTCCTCAAACCTGACCACTTTCCAGACCATGGCAAGAGGGCATATATTTGTTAAATGGTTGCTTTTCTCACAAACTGCATTAGCGCTGTGGGAAGCCCATTCATGGTCCCGCCGGATCTGGGCTGTGTCCTGCATGCCTGGCACCGCCATCATCACTGCCCGCGGAGGGCCAGGATTCGGGCACGGAGAGACAACCAAGCAGTGAGGAGGACGAGATGAGAAAATGGTGACCCCAGCTTGAGGGGGTCTGGAGTGGAGAGGAAACTAACTCAAAGGTGGCTTCCTGAGAGGGGCGGCAGTGAAGCCGGGTCTTGAAAACGAAGCTGGCACTGTGAGATCTCCTGCCTCGCCCTCCGCCATGCCCAGCTTTGCAGTCTGCCCCAGAGGAGCACACAGTAGGCTGTTTTGAGCTCTTTGCTCAGACTCTTAACCTCTCCCTAAAATACTCATCTCACCCGTTTTCCTGTGGTTGAGTCTTACATTTCCTTCATGTCGAACCTCTGAGCTCATCTCATCCAGGAAACGTTCTTTAAGTCATTAGGTTGGGCTACTTACCTCTTGTGGCCCATTGCACGCATCTCACCCTGATGTTAACATTACTGAAATTGTCAGTTAGAACTGCCCTTGTTTTTTTCATATTCATATATATATCTATCATCTACCATCATCTATCTACTAGTTTATCCTTCTAATCTTTATATTCACTATCATGTGCTTGATAACATTTTGAAGTTGAACTCATTAGGAATTTCCATTAAAATTCTCCTGAACCTCGCTGCAGTTAACGTTGCCTGGGGTGGACGTTGGCGCTAATGCAGGAGTGGCTGGGAAGCCTGCTCTATTGACTCCTGACCTGGGTTCTGCACAGCTGCTGCTTACTGGGAACTGAGTGCAGTGTGTAGGCTTAACAGCTTTTGTTGGCATGGTGATTGCTTCAACGTTTTGGATACTGTCACTGACTTCAAAGTGCTGAGTCTCTTCCTTCTCAGTCCACGGATGACACATTCTTTCAGCTAAGCTGCTCTCGGCTGCTGTTCGGGAAGACCATCACATGGAAGTGCTAGGTAGGCTAACAGCTAAATCTAGACCCTGAAGCAGTTGTTCAAGGACAAGCGGGTTTAGCAGCTGTTGTTTTACAAGTACTAGTCACACAGTAATCCAGGCTGCGTGGTGCTGATGTGAGAAGTACAGATCAATGGTTTTAGGAGCTCTGTGCCAAAAATGAGGACTAAGTATGTATTTATTATTATAAGTCGGTGTCGCCATCTTCCCGTTCCCTGGACATTTTCTCTCTCCCTTTTGGTGAAGTAGATCTCCAAGTAATTCTCTCAGAAATAGTTTTGAGTCCTAAACTTTTGAGTTTTATTCTTTGCTCATGCCAAAACTGAAGTCAAATGCTAACTCCTCTGTGAATGTTTAATCAAGTAACATCATTTCAGACATTACATCTTTTCAGTAGAACATCCTTCTGATCACACTTGATACACAATTACTATAATTTTGAGTGTTTCATTGAGTTTAAGTTAGCCTGACTTTTCACCTACCAGGCTATGAAGCGGTCTGGCAACCAAGGGTCCCCTATGCTTACTGTCCCATGCTTGACCAATAGTCAGCTTATTCTTTTCTTACATGACAAAGGGAGAGGGGAGCCAGCAGCAGTCTAGACCATGTGAAGTTCTTGCCAAGTCGTCCAAATAAGCCAGAATACAGGCTTTTGGCTTTTGTTGTGGAGGAGGATTTGTTAGGCAAAAAGAAAATAAGAGTTCAAATAGAAAAATGGCAGCATCCGCTGAATACAGATGTGTGACACTGCAAGGTTTTCTTGGAGGGCTGGGTGATAGCAGCATATGAGGGGCTAAGGTCAAGCTGGCCAATTTATTTTGATGTCTTGCAGCATATAAGGAAATACTGATTTACCTTCTCTGGGATACCTATGCCCTCAGAAGTACAACAAAAAGTTGGTTTTGATCTCTGATTCTAAAAAAGCCATGGGCTGTTTTCCTTCCTCTGCCCCATGCTTACACACCGATTTTCAAGTAGAACTCCAACTTTGTTATAATTAAAAGTAGAGTTGATCGAGTTATGAGCATGAGGAACGTGGGTCCCAGATTACTTATCGCTGTACCTCTTCTCTACCATGTTGTCACGGAAGAACTCACAGGTTGTGCAGAAATCAAGTAGAAAAACTCAAGAAAGTGCTTTCCAACTGAAGGGTTTCTGAGGAAGCATCATGAGAATTGTGCATTTAGTAAAATGGTCAACAGTTTTTGAGTGCCTCATCAATTTAGATATGGTCACACTGATGATCTGTAATGACTGCAATACGTACCCACTGTGGTACGTATGTGGGGGTGGAGGGTAAGTGTGGGAGAACTAATGCAAAAGGTCTTTTGGGCAGAAACAGTAGACTAGACAATCTCCACAATCCCCTCCCAACATTTGTTCTAAATGTAGAATTGGCCTGGGCCTCATAATATATTCATGTCATGAAACTCTTAATAAGGTATTACTAGTGGTTGACGGATAGTTTGATAAATTCGAAGAATAAGATTCCACAACTATGCCAATAACTTAATAGTTTATTAGTCAGTCAACAATATTACAAATATTTAAAAATTACTTAATATAAATAGTTGGCAGCAAACTATTCCATTACAGAGTTAAATTACCAGTACAACAGACAGACTGGAGATTTAGACACCTGGGAGTTAACAATAAAATAAACTAAAATATTTTAACAAAAATTTTTTAAGCTGAAGGTGTTTACCTAGTGTCCATAAAAGCATGGGTTCTCTTTTTATTTAGAAAAAAATAAAAAACGGCTTTAACACCCCATTAGGAATATAAAATAAAATCAACTGAAAATATTAATTTGCATATCAAAGAACCATTTATAATTACAATCCAAACACTCCATAAACCACTTGTGCGATTCTATACAGAAACTGGGAATTAGAAACTAGTTGCTTTAATATTACAAAGATTTCAGCTCCAAAAATAATTCAACATAAAATAAACTTTAGCAATTAGTGTCATAAAATTATATATTTCCACATAAAAATACAAAATAATATTAATGACAAGAATATGAAAAATTATTCCAAGTATTTTACTACTATTAAAATAAAATAAAACCCAAAAAAACAAAATAGAAATATGCATGAAAAAAGTCTCTCCTTTTGTTAGCAAAACACTATCCAAAATAACTACAATCATTTACATCAGTACAAAGATTTCTGGATTTAAAAAATAGTTGCAATGACAAAAGGGGTATCTTTTCTGACAGTAAAAAATGACACTGTGGATAAAATCTGCAAAATATGCAATGAAAAAAATAAATTTGCATTAAAAAGGTTTACACTGTTATTTTTTTTATACAAACATTAGAAACAGTATTGCACATCACAACACAGAATCGAGGTTAGTCAGCCTTCCAAAATGTGTTATATTCAAGTTTTGTAGCATCTTTGAGGAGAGGCTCTATGCAGCCAGATGCAACAGGGATAAAATATCAAGTGTTTTCCATACACAAATATATAAATGCTAAATGTTTCCTTCTTAACAAAAAGTGTGGATTTTTAAAGTATTTTTTTCCTCCACAGTCATACTTTTGGGCAGCAATAAGAACATTTAGAGAACATAAGTGAAGAAGCTTTGAAAATACAAAAATACAATCAAAATTAATAATTTTCTACAAAAATAGTAAAATAAATATGATCTGCAAATTAAAAAAAATTTCAATACAGTGTTCAACAGTTAGAAAATAAGAATGTAGTACATAAAAGGCGAAAAAAAAAAAGAGGTAGGGGTGAGGTGGGGAAGGAACTAACTTAGACTGATAAGCTTCAATTGTAACAGAAATGAAGGTAAAACCAACCACACATTTCTGTCATTTTTACCCGTGGCGAAGAGGGTGTTCTATTCCATTCCCTTCATTCCCAATATTTATTTCTGTTTAAGAAGGGAAAGCGATTTTCAACATCTCCAATTATTTTCATCATATAATTTATTCTAGTGTTCATTATTTAATACATGAAAAGGCTCTTCAAATTTTAAACATTAAGCAGAAATTATGAAAATAAAGTTTAAAAATCTGCGAAATTAAATATCTAAATAATTAACATTGCAAAACTACTGATTTCTTTTCTAAATTCCAAAAATTGAGGTATAGCAAAGGAGATGTCATCAGTCAAAAAAAGTGTGCCATAAAATAGCTGACTGTTGGAAAAATCTCTCACAGAGATATAAAAATAGTGCATAACAAATGTCAAATGGATCAAGGTTGGCAGGGTTAAGGTTAGAAAAGAATACTCCAAAAATCTGGAGGATCATGGTTTAAGTAACAAATAGGGAACATCGACAAATAAATTAGTAAAAAGCTCTTCTGAAAACAGCATCAACTTTAAACATTAAAAACTTGAACCACAACCACAATAAAACAGCAGAGTTAGACATGAACCGTATTGTACAGTACAAAAGCACACCAGAGACAACCAATGTTAAGATCAACACTTTGCTCACATGAAGGAGGATTGTCCCAAGGGGTTGCTTGAAGACAATACCCCTTGTAATTTTTTCTCTCTTTAGAGTCAAGAATCTTAGTTCTGCATTTTAAAAAAACACACACATTTACCATTGTTGGTGCTTTGCTTAGATTGCAGAGTAACTCTGACATTAAAATACAGGGGCCGGTCACATTAGAAATGCTCTAAAGAGAAAAACACCCCTAACTGACATTCTAATAGTGCTCAGTACCCAGAGACACTGATTAGCTGTCCCTCGTTTCCATGCCACTTTCCCCAAAGTTGCAAGCAAAGCCATTTCCAAAATTCCTTCATCAAAATTTAAAAAAAAAGCAATTCCTAACCATTAACAATGTTCCATGCAACAGTGACCCCAGTTTAGACAGAAGACCCCAATATACACATAGGTCAAACATGTAAGCAAGTTCAAGCCAGATTTCACCATTGTCTTTAAGGGAAGATTGAATTTTATGCAACTAGCCATCTGTATATTTCCCCGTCTCCATTTTGACTTTACTTAGGTTTGCCAAAGTCTTGCATTCTCCTATCAAGTTTGCTCATTTAACTATGGGCTTCTTGTGGGTCGTACATTTGGTGACTGGTTAGCAGTGTGCTGGCCATCTTTGGTTTATAAAGGATGTCTTAACCGTGAACTATCAAAGGGGCTAAAATCAACTTTCTTTAAAAGTCTAGTATTCCTCTTTTATTCAGTCTTTTATCTATACTATATCACTGCACATGAATTAGAACCGCACGTCACAAAATTGCACAGAGATTACAAGTTATTACATCCAGTCTGCATAAAATCGAGTTCCACTATGGACCAGATCACAAAATGGCTGCACTCTCTAATCTAAAACTAATATGCATATTGTACACATGTAGGGCAATTTTTTAAACTTGAAGTCACAATAATGCATGCAAGTTTGCTTTTTTTAAACAAATTTTATAATTTGTTCATGCTACCTAGAGTCAAGAGAGCTGTTTTTGAACATTTGCAATACCTCACCTCTTGTTATTAATAATTCTAGTGCATGCATATGGTGTATACAGGTAAGTAAACATGCAGTTTTTTCACATTCTAAAACTATGGCAGTTTAGGCCATATTGTGCTGCCTGCATTTTATCTGCAATGCAGTGTGTCTCTAACGTTTTCAATCCCGTATTAATAGGTGGCATTTACACATAACACCTATATAGCAGCAAAGCTAATACAGCTTGTGATTAAAAATGTTTAAAAATAGCTAATAAATCAGATTATCTTGAGGTATTATTTCTTGCAAGTCAAAATGGAGAGCAAAAAAATCAACCCTAATTTTAGTTTATGTATACACTGAAAATAGCAACAATAAAAATAAGCATTTGTAGCAGACATATCCCATCTTCACTATTATTTTGCTACCTTTGGTAAATTTCTGGGGCAGATCTTGAAGTTAAAAACCCACGTTTAGAAATAAGTGCACGCTTCACCCACTATATAGCAGCAGACTGTTTGCCCCTACGCAAAACATTCTCATATCTAATTTTAACTTTACATATAAAAATAACTTGGAGAAAATACAAAAAAACATTTTATTTTAACATGAAAATATCACAAAAATTAGTAAGCCTGAGATGTAGGGTTTTGGTGAAAAACAAGAGGCTTGTAGTGTTTTGGCTGCTGATAAAGATGCGTGTATTGAGCTGGGTGAAAGCAGAAGAATGCACTTATTTCTTCCGCGTGTCAGAGTCTTCAGACACAGTGAGCCACATGCAGCCTTTCTCTCCCGGTCCAGCGACGCAGGTCCGCTGCTCCTAGTTCCAGCGGAAGTGGATCTGACGTGGGCGGTCAGCACCTTCCTTTACCAACGGCTTATGGAACTCACGTCCTGCACGAGAGTGGATATTTGCCCAACAAAACTCACAGTAATACTGCAGGCAAGTGACATTGGCACAAAAAAAGGGAGCAAATTTCCCACCGCAGCGTGCGCCCTGGCACTCATCACACATCTGGTCATCCAGCACATATGGCTTCACCTCCACCTAGAAAGGGAGATGAAAATGTCTTAGCGAATCTGCTTCAGAAATCACTTTAGTAATAATTTAAAATATGCTCTAGAGAAAAAAACAGCACAGCACTGAACACTGAGAAAGTAGGCAGTTTTCAAAAGAAATGCTTTACCACATAGGTTAGAAAATTCATTTTGTTCTTAACTAGTCATTTTTTATATGATGTTTCATGCTTCTAATTGAACATGTGATTAAATACGCACTTAGTCTGGTAATGTTGCTATATGTTTGGCGATGTAATCCTCAGAAGATTATAAACTGAATGGTATTTACTGTATTTTCCAATGACAGAAAATAATTTAAATAACTACAAAAACTGCTTTCTAAAACATTCCACCCTGACTTTCTGCTGAAGTAACAGCATAAAAATACCTGTGCATTAGTATTTTCAGAGGTTACTGCGAGTGAAAAAGCAGACAGAATGGTTTTTCCATATCCGTCCCTCCGCTCCAATGCCACCTGAGAGCTGGCAGCACTTCCCCTCAGGTGAGCTGTCCCTGCTCGGACGTGACTGGCTCAGAGCCGGGCCGTGGGTAATGTCATTACGGGCATGTCTAGACTTTGGTGACTTTATAAAACAGAAAGTCAAAGTCCCACTGTGAAGGCCTGACTTGCTAGAAGACCTCAGACTCCAGGAAGGTCTAATTGCTAAACCTCTCAATCTCACTTGTGAAAGGGGATTAGAGAGCCTGCCCAATGCGGGGAGGACTAGGTAATGCTAAGACAGCGCCCCCGCATATACTCTGTAATTCACACCAGCTACTGTTAGCCAGGACAGCCTCGCTTTCTTCCGAACCACAGGTTACTGCTACCTTTGTCCGAGGGAACAGTGTCGGGCAGCCCGAGGCCTCAGCCTTTCCCGGGGAGGGCAGAGAACCCGAGTGTACTAGAAGCTTCACTTGAGATAAGGTCATGCTTGTCCACAGGAGAAAACAGTGACCCAACAATTTCTACTCTGAATGTATCCTATTGAAATACGTGCATTTGTGCAGAAATTGTATATATAAGGGTGTTTTCTGCAACATTACTTGTAATAACAACAATTATAACTGGAAACAACCTAAAAGTTGATGAAAAGAACTGTAAAACAACCTTTCATAGGAAGGCAATGGATTTCCATTGTTTATATTTGCAGTTCATTTTAATATTTATTTCTGACTAATATTAATCTCTATTTAACTTTGCATGTGTGAAACAGAGTTTCATCAGGTCTTCACCTGGTCTTATTTCCCATAATACCTTAGTAGCACATATCTGGAAAAACTGCGTAAGAAGGCATGTTTCTCATTCACCTGCTCTGCACATGAGTTGCTATTTAAGAATCAATTCTCTGCCCCAAATAAGTGTCCTTGATTCTCATTTTGGAAACAAAGAGGTATGAGGTATGACAATGCAACAATCTTCCCCCTCTGCGTCTGGATATTAAACAACTACCAATAATATACAATACAAACAATTTCCTCTGTGGCTGCGTCACTTCTCTGCCAGAGGGGGGCCAGCCTACATCAGCGGTCCACAGCATGGCCGTGCACTGGAGTCACCGGGAGAACTGGCTGCATCCCAGACTAATTACAGCACAATCTCTGGGTGGGACCCAGATGTCAAGGTTTTTCTAAAGCTCCCATGTGACTTCAGTGTGCAGCCAAGTTTCAAAACCACTGAATTAGAGAAATTCTAAGGTTCAAAAAAATTATATATGCCTATTTGAATAAAAGCAGAGCCCACTCTCATTCTACCCCCCCCCCCCAATATTTTAAGTAACAAGGCAAACAAACAAAACACTGCATGCAATAAGCAGACCTATGCTGCACTCCTTTTCTAAACGGCAAGGTTTGGTAATTAAATTGATGACACTTCTAAAGCCCATGGTCTAGTCAACTAGCATTATTAGTTAATCAGCTCTGTCCCCAAATAGTCTTTTATTGTGCAAATAGTCTCCAAGAAGCAGCTTCAAAACATTGTCACACTGGAAAATTAGAACACACTTAAGTTAAAGCTACTAATTAGAATACAAAAAGTTAATTTCCTTAATATTCCTAGTATATCTCATCTGTACTATAAATATAAACATGGTAACTTTCGAATACTGCTGTTTATATAGAAACAATTCACAGACTTTAGTAAGAAATAGATTTGTAAATGAACTGAGTTTTGTCCAATCCTTTCCCCTATTTTACTAGTAGATGGTAACTGGTACTCAGAATTACACAATGGGGTGGCTAGTTTTCAGTTAGCTTTAGTAGGACTTCCTAAAAGTTCTTATTGTTATGACCTAACAACACTACTAGAGTAACTGTTTTAAAGTTTAGGATTATTATTTTGTTTATGCAGTTTGTTTGCATATTTATTATTGTGTATCTTTAGATGCATATGAATACATTTTTACTTTAGACTAGAGGTCCAGTGCACGGATTCATACACTGGTGGGGTCCCAAGGCCTGGCCTGCAGCCTCTCGCAATCTGGGACCCTTTGGGGGATGTCGGAGAGCCAGTTTCAGCCCGATCCCCGCAGGCCAGGCCGAGGGACCCCACTGGTGCACGAATCTGTGCACTGGGCCTCTAGTAGGCATATAAGATCTTTGGTTAATCTCTTCCCGCCCTGCCTTTTCCCTGCTTCCCTCTGAGATTCATCAGTCTGTTCCACGTTTCCATGCCTGGGTTTCCACGCCTGCCTGAGCATCTGCCCTCCTGGTGTTCAGTGCACGTCAAAGCTACCAGCTGGTCAGCTGGTCCCTTAGGCCTAATATGAATGATTTATAACAAATGAAAAATAAGCAGCACTTAAATAGCATTTAGCACCAAGCTCTGTTCTCAGTGCTTCAACATATGTGAATTTATTTGAGCTTCAAATAACTGTGAGCGAGCCCAGCCAGCATGGCTCAGCAGTTGAGTATCGACCTATAGACCAGGAGGGCATGGATGGATTCCCAGTCAGGGCCCAGGCCCGGGTTGCAGGCTCGCTCTCCAGTGTTGGGTGTGCAGGAGGTAGTTGATCAATGATTCTCTCTCATCACTAATGTTTCAATATCTCTCTCTCCCTTCCTTTATGAAATCAATAGAAATATATTTAAAAAATAACTGTGAGGGTCATATTATTACTGTTTTCCATTTCATAACTGAGGAAAAAGCAGCACAAAAAGGTTAATTTGCCCAGAATTACAGAGCAAATAGTGGAAAGGGGACCCCAGGCAATGTGGCTCCAGAGTACAACCTCTTAAACCAAGCTACGCCTCTATGGTTAGAATATTAAGACGTTATTGGCTAATAAAAATTTTTAACATCCCTTAAAATGACACTTCTATTTCTTATATTATACCTAAAGTTTAAACTATGTTAAAAAACTTTGACATTTCAGAATTAAAGGAGTATAAAAATATTCAATGTTTGAATTATATTAACTCATCATTATTCTCATTATCAGCACCTTATCTAGGATAGAAGTGATTTCCCAATTGCAACTTACACGTTTATCGATATCACCATGCTGAAGCTGCACAAACCGAGCACTGATGGCAGCAATATAGCTCTGTTGATTGGAGAAAGCAACTCGACCAGCACCTTTAGGATATTTTAGCTCAGGATCTGTATCAATTCCTGCATAACAAACTCCACCATACAGCCGGTCCATGATCATAGCAAGTTCCACTTCAAAAGAAAAAGAAACTTAATGAAATGTGAGAGAAAACAGTAAATCAACGTTTACATGCTTTTTAAAAAAGTAAATGTCAATTTGATACATAGTTTTGATACCATTGTAATTAACCTAGTTATTAATAACTGAGGCCCGGTGCACGAAATCCGTGCATGGGTAGGGGCCTAGGCCTGGCCGGCAATCAGGGCCCATTGGGGCCATCTCACCCAGTCCTGATCGGGGCCCAAATGCCAGGGCCTGCGGCTGCCAGACAAGCCCTGCAGGACTGGGGGAAGGACAGCAGAGGGTTGGCTGTGGGAGACACAGACCACAAGGGGGCAGCTCCTGCGTTGAGCGTTGGCCCTCTGGTGGTCAGTGTTCATTATAGTGACTGGTTGGTCACTTGGGCTTTTATATACATACACAGAAGAGATGCAAAGGGGGAAACCAACCATTATAGGCACGTCATTTGAACAGCCTCACCAGCAGCGACAATTTTATATTCCCCAGGAGACTGGACAAAGACAGGCATGCCCAGAAAGGTGGGGGACTAGGGAAGGTGCTTGCTGTCAGTCAGACCTGGGAGCAGAGGTCATTGGCCCGAATGGGCGTGGTCACTGTAAGGGGCAAATTTGGGGTATTTAATTCCCTGAACAAAGGAATTCTGTGTTCTTGGTTCTTCTTGCTGCTCTTGGGAATCTTGATGACTCTGATCTTTGGGGCTCTCCTGCACTCACACCACACAATGGACTAATGGACTATTACTAGTCTGATGTTGAACAGGACCCAACTCCAACATGGAAAGGAAACTCTGGACACTGACTGCTTCTAGCTTTACCGAAGGGATATGATTCCACAGAAATAGAAATAAGCTTTCTATTGTACCTCATTCTCCCAGGGGGGCTTCCAGAAATGCCTATGCCAGAGGTACCCCCCTTCCGTCTCATAACAGTTAAATTTTGTTTTGTTTTGTTTTTTTAAGAGAATCCCTTCACTTTACACTAGGATCCCAATTGCTCTCACTACAGAATAATTACTATTCACTCTATACTGGGTCCTTCCCAATAATACTGTAATTTATCCCATCTTAAAAAATATCTCTTAATTCTATTTATTCCTCTCTGTGATTGCTTCATCTCTCTATTCCCCTATGGCTTAAAAAAAAAAAAAGAGTTTTCTATACTCTCCAGTCCCTTTCTTCTATTCTTTGTTCAACCCTTCATAACCAAACTTTCATCCCATAACTTCATTTTAATTGCTCCCGTCAAGGTCATCTCCCCCACTGTCAAGTTCAATTGTCAATCTACCTCTAAGCCGCATTAAATATAGTTCATCTCTTCCATCCCTTTGAAATATTTTCTCCATCTAGCTTCCAGGATATGTTATTCTACTAATTCTCCTTCTACTTCATTGTCACTACTACCTGGTCTTCCTTGCTAATGCTTCCTCAACTCCTTCACTTTTCAACATCAGAGTACCCCTGGTCTCAGTCAGTCCTTGGACTTCCCTACAATTGTGTGTTTGGTGACTTGATCCTGTGCCATAGCTTTAATTACCACCTGTCTCTTCTCAGCTGCTACATTCCTCTAGTGCGGGCCACCTGCCCTGGACTCCAGACTCATCTATGAAACTATCCACTGGACAACTCATACTGTCATTTTCACAGACACTGCATCACTCTGTATTCAAATGGCACTTCTGATCTTCCACCTTCTCATTAAACCTGCCCCAGTGAGTTTTTGCTGATTCAGTTAGTAAGCAATGGAAAAGATGAAGTTGCCAACTCATGATTCTCGGCTTTATCTTTTCCCCCACTGCACATGCAATCCTGTGACCCTGATTTTCAAGCCACATCAAGAATCCAATCACCTCACCTCCATCACTTAACATCCCATTCCAACTTTCCCTTATAGTAGCTGTTCACTTGGCTCTTTCTCCACTACCACCATTAATCCAAGCCACTGCTATCTGAATTCTGGACTTCGATAATCGGCCACTAAATCTGTCTACTATCTATTCTCAACTGGGCTCTCCTTCTGTGAGTCATTGAAGTCAACTTTCAAAAGTGCAAATGTGATCATGCTTCCTTCTATTAAAACTCTTCAATAGTTTCCCCTTGCTCTGAGTATAAAGACCAAATTAACATATTATTATTTTTAAAAGGATTTTTTTTATTTTTTAAATTTTAAAAAATTTTTAATACATATTTTTTTAATTTATTAAGGTATTATATGTGTACATAGCTTACCATTGCCCCCCCCCCTCCCCGCCCTGACCTCCTATACATGCCCTCCCTCCCCAGAGTTTTATGTCCATTGGTTGTTCTTATATGCATGCATACCAGTCCTTTGGTTGATCTCTTATCTCCCCCAGATCTCCTCCCTCCCCACCCCCGCTGTCATTTGACAGTCTCGCTTGTTGTTTTACTGTCACTATATCTATCTTTCTGTTCATTAGTTTTCTGCCCAGACTCCTGCTTATTTCTTCAGTCTTCTGTGTCTCTCCACTCACTCCTTATACCCCCAAGTCCGGCACTCTGGGCTTCCTCGGTCCCTCCAATGTATCTGCTTCCCTCCAATGAAGACCTTTGGATATGCTCTTCCCTTTATCTGAAAACTCCTTATAACCTTCCTGACCACCTCAAACTACTGTGCAGTCTTTACATGTCAGCTCAACTACAAGTATATTTCAAACATCAGACTCTATCACCTTCCCTTGCCATATATTCTCCTATTCCTCACAGTCTTCCCTTGTAGCAGTTATGTCCTATTAGTATTTACATGTGAGGATGGTTCTTTAACCTGAATCTCCCACACTGGAAGAGGGGGCAGTAATGGGGGACACTGATATACTTTACAGGATATATGGTACCCTAAAATGAGCTTGTGCAGTGGCTATTTCCATCTATAATTATGTTTCTCTGACATCTTCCAGTAAACCTCTGGTTCCTGACGACACGTTATCTATCACTCACTTATCTAAAGTGCTAATATTTTAAATTCCAAATTTCTTCCTCAGATATGAAAATCAATCCACACAAAATTCTCATGTCTTAGCAAGTTACACTTAAGAAGTGAGAAGTATTTGAGTGGATTTTCCTTATGAGTCTGTGAGGAGTTAGCTATTAATATTGACAGATGACTGCTCAATTGTCCGGTTACTTGATGGTTTCAAGAATGGTTCTCAGAATTTGTCTCAGAATTCTGTAGTTAGCACCTATCAGAGCATGAGGAATCTGCCACTCACTTGCCCAACATGCCATGTACACAACAGCTACCAAATATTTACTGAACCAATTCATATTTAAGTGATTTTTAAAAGAACACAATGTTAGTATTCTACTTACCAGCTCTTAATGGTCTAGGAACACCTCCAACAAAAATTGTTTTCCGGGGATCCAGAGGTTGAGAACCATCCATCACAAAATCACTATCACTTAAATTCCAAGGACGGATCTGAACCTATTAAGAAAAGGACGGCATTTTATTGGGTCTTAGTCCCTTTGCAGCTTATGCGGTTTTGCAGCACTGGATTTTTCATTGTTTAACATTTTAGGCAGTAGGATTTAGAAACAAATTATTGTTTTTTTTATCTAGGAATTATAAATTATTCAAACTGAATCTTAATAAGATGGTTGAATTGTTTTCCACCAACAATCATTTCAAAACGCTTTTGGAAAACTTATTTTTGTAACAGAGTCCATGTGGTGCTCACTTACTGGTTTGTCTTTGATGGTGGGGCTGGAAACACACAGATAGAGTTTCCCATCTTCTTCAATGCAAGCGTCAATCAGTGCCTGAACTGAGCTCTCTTCTTGAAAGAGAAGGAACGCATAGCCTGCAATAATCATGAACAATGAGGCAATATGTTAAGGTAAGTGATTGCACCCCAAATTTCATTACTGTTTAGAAAATGTAAGTTTTTATTAAAGGAAAAATCCTATAAATAGAACTAGCATCTTTATATTTTCTATAGGAGAACGGAATATACTATTGGAATGCCCATGAAAACATATACTCAGTCAATTAATTAGCTGCTTTATATGTAGCATTTACTATTAAGTACCTTGCTAAAAGTTTTACATTAACTATTTTATTTGATGCTCACAAGTCTATGAAACATTATTTCCGCTTTATAGAGAAAATACTGAGGTCTCAAGTGGTTAATTACTTGTTCGACATCAGTAACATAAGCAAGCAACTGGCTGAATAATTTCAAACTCTGGTCTGTCCCATTCTCTTTCTAGCAGCGACACTGCCTTCTCAAACCATTGGCAATGATTCATCAGGGCACATTAGGGCCTGAAGTTTCCTCTAACTGCTCTTAGGGTACCAAGATCTAGAGCACACTTTCGGACGACAGAACACTTGGAAAGGCCCAGGAATTTCCATATGCACAGGGAACATTCCCCAGGCAACTTGACAACTTTCACATGATACTAAAAACTATCTTAGGGAGGCTGGAATAAAACAGGTTCCTTCAGAATGGGCCAGAACTTTTAAATCAAGTCTTAACTTGGACAAATAATTTCTTTCAGTCTAGAGACTATTCAGACTTGTAAATCCAAGCTCTTGCTTAAACTCCTCTATCATTGGGAAATGCGCACTTCCTCCTTTCCTCGGGATACCAACTGTCAATCTTTAACCAGCCTTGCACCCAGCAGGCAAAGCAGACTTCGTTATGAAATGGCACCAACATTTACATTCCCGGTTTCTCCTTTGTGATTTGCCCCCGCAGCTGATAGCTATGAGGGATCTAAAAACATCCCTTTCCTTGACAAGATTCCTGTGCAAACAAACATGGAGACTGCCACCCGTGCTAATATGAAGAGGCCATCAGGCAGTCCACGCACATCTGTTCCAATAAACAAAGGGAGGCATGAGGTCATGTTTTACATAGAAATCAGAAGCACCGCCTGCTGCCAACAACGGCTTTTACTGCCACAAAGGTCTGATGTGACACAGAAGTACTTCATTTTCATAAAATCACATTACTTGATTGCATAAATAAGACATCAAACGGACCCACACAAATAGGAACTTACAAAGGTACAATTATGCAAGATTAAGAAATGTGTTTTAGAACTGTTTTATTTACTAGAAGCAATTTAAATATGCTTGAAAAAAATGTTTTAAATGAAGACTGGTTTTCTTTAAGTGAAGATTTTAATTTTGATACAAAGCTAATCATTTGAGACCTATAACTGTTTTATAATAATAAAGAGAATATAAGGCTAATTTACTAAAAAAATATTTAAATTCAATATTTTAATGCTGCTTATGTTTTGTGATATTATTTTTGATATAATTATTTTCACATCACTTAATTTAAAAACAATACTTTAAATTCAAAATTTTTAATATTGCTTAATTATTTTGTGATTATTATGGAAGAAATTTTTATATTACAAAAATTAATTAAGCAAACATGGCAAATAAACTATGATCTAGCTAAGGAAAGCCATTAAAGATTAAAATACTCTTAACAAAAAACAAACCATCTATGGCTCTCTAGAATTTATTAGAGTAAGCTAATATTCACACAGGTGAACCTCATTCACTGGAGAGTGAAACATACATACACGTGTGGCTTAGTATCCAGGGCTCGTCACTGCCTTAATTGTAAGGTATCTTCACAAACTGAATGCTTCTGCACCAGTTTCCCAAACCATGAACAATTATGAGTTACAGGAATGATAAAAATGCTTGAAAGAACAAGGTTTGAGAATACTGGTCTTTGGCAATGGCTACAATTAACTATAATTGTACAGAAAAACAAAACAACCAAAAATGTGATTTGCCATGCTAATATATATTTTTTTGTTTTAAGTTTGAGGAAATAAACTGAAAACCACTTCAAAAGCCACCTAACAGCCCTGGCTGCTGTGGCAGTTGGTTGAGCACCGCCCTTTACACTGGAAGGCTGCCAGTCTGATTCCTGGTCAGGGCACATGCCCAGGCGGCAGGCTCGATCACCCATATGGGGAGTGCAGAAGGCAGCCGATTGATGTTGCTCTCTCACTCTCCCTTCCTCTCTCTAACTATCAATAAAAATATTAAAAACAGACACAATGACAATAGTCACAAAGACAGGGAGTATTCTGTTTCATTAAATTTGTGCCAGCCCATTTTCCTAAGCTTATAGTTCACCATCCCCTGAAAGGAAGATAAGACTCATGTAAAAAATGTTTACGTCTCCACAAAACCAATTCTAATTCCTTTTTTAAATTAATTTCAATTCCTGCCTGACCTCTGTTCAACAACTGTTTATCTTCTAAGTTGCACAGCATCTTTTGGATTTAGTTCTGTTTTATTACAAAAGAAAACACGAAGTAATTTATATTGTCTCTTTTGCTTAGATGTAATTGATCCCTAGCAAATATTAGCAGTAAAAACCCTTACCTTTTGGTGGAAAATAGGACTTGCTTTCTGCTTTATGAGGCCAATCTACTACCAGAGGCCCAAATCTTCTGAAGCTAGCAGTAATTTCATCTTAAGAAAATATAATAATATGCATTAGGAATTAGTTTAAGGATTTATTCTAACACCCCATATTTTGTAAGTTACTTTAAATATTTAACATTTTAAAGTACAAATAGCCTAAAATGAGCTAGAATATAAATATTAAAAACATATTCAATATCCTTATTAAAATTATTCATAAAAATATTTTGTACAAATAAGTTCATTTTAAAGTAGCACATTTGTCAGAATAATCAACATAAAGTGACATAGACAATAATGAATGTATAGAATACCAATCCTTAAATATCACTGACTTGGAAAGCATGCCAACATTATGTTAAATTAAATAAAGATCCATTACTGCTTGACAAGTAAAACCTTGTAGAAAAAGGAATGCCAAAACCAGAGGTGAAAAAATCTATAATACTCATAAAATATACTACATTCTGACACAGGTCAGGTAGTTTCATTGAAACACATATAAGCCAAATCCAGTATATATTCCAGGTAATTTCAGCCCATAGAAACCTCATTACATTGATTAATACTCAGAATACTCTTGTAGTTTATTGCATCACTGGACCACCTATTAGTTGTGAAAGAGAACAGCACAAATCGTCAACTTACCTTCATCGATATCTGGAGGGAGGCCACCAACAAAAACTTTTCGGGAGAAGCGTTCTATTCGCTCTCCATTTTGATGAGCCGAGTAGCATGTGGGTGAGTTTAAAACCCCAACTTGATCGTTATGACCATCATCCAGCAAGCCATCATCGATTGGAAAGAGGGAAGAACGACCTAAAATATAAGAACAAATATAACTTGAATATCAGGTCTGAAAAAAGAGTAAAAAGAGCAATGACAAATTCAAAGGCTTAACAATGAAGGTGGCATATGCATAAAAGTGAAAGGAAATTCAGATAGTTGGAGGTTTTAATTACTTAGATCGGAGAGAGCAGCAGTCTGAGAAATGATTTAGAAATTAGCAGTAATATAACACACCACAAACACTAGATCACTTCAGGTTTTTATGGAAAGCAACAAGAATCTAATGTACAGGACGGTCAGAGGGGAATGAAAGAACTTTTAGAAACTGGCAGCAGAAAGAACATGACTACCAAGGTAAGAGGACATTAAAAAAAACACACTTGCAGACTACAGGAAGGACAAGGGCATCGAGCATTACTTGCATGTGATGTTTTGGATTAATCCTACTTGTCAATTATATGCCAGGACGGCAGGGCTTCTGCACACGTGCCCAACAGAAAGCCACTCCCTCTGGACCTGGGTCCACAGCTGAGCTGGCCTCTGGGCGCGACCCCATTGGAGGGCGCATCCTCTGCAGCAGCCATGATGCTACCGTGTGGGGACGGAAAACAAAAATGCCCCGATAACATACCCTCCCTGCTCTCCAGGAACGTGGTTACAAAAGATAAGACCTCTAGCTGCACCGGAGGCACATATTCCTAAGAAACTTTGCAATCTTTGGGAAGTAGGTGGACCATTTCTTAAATCCTCAAGTGAAACTGAACAGCATGTGTGGTGAAACTGCAAAGGTAGCAGTGCTTACTGAGAGCATTAGAAGGGGCGGGATATTTAAAAGTAAAAATATTTGTAGGAACACGGTTTTGAGTAGTTTTCGAGTGGGAGAGAAAAAATAAGAGGAAGTAGGAAATTAAGTTTATTGAGAAGTAACCAAGCTGGGAAAGCACTCTGAGGGGGGCATGCCGGGGGAAAGGAGGTGTTTCATTTAGTAGGTAAGGAAGTAATGATATGATACAGGGGTTCAAGCAAGATGGTAACTTTTTCTTGATCTTAAGAAAGACTTATCAAATATTTGCTATCAGAAATAAGGACTAATAGAAAACAAACATCAATGTTTTTTTGTGATCAATGGAAAGAAAGCTCCTCAAAAGGAGCTATTTTACTTAACAAAAGCAACCTCATCAAGATCTATTAAAAACAGTATTAATTGTGAGTAAACGGTTCAACTTTCGAGGGTTGGACTTTAAATAAATAATTCTATATTTTAAAATGAATAATATAAGATAGAGAAACAACATGAATACTAATTTTTTATTAAAATGAATCTAAGTGTTATATTTATTTCAGATATGACAATGCTTTAAAAATTATTTCACTTTAAAGTGTCCTAACATACATACAAAATTTAGCAGCCCCGTGAAAACAACAGTCTTTCTAACAGATTTTTATCATGAGAAAATATGTAGATCCTAAATATTTAGGGTTCATGAATGCACTAAGGAAATCACCAGATAAGCAATGTCAGATAGAGTGGTGACTCAAAATGATACTTTTTATGCTAATTATGATACTGAAAGTATAATTAAAACTACATTGACAATTATTCCATATTGCTAAGTATAATGTTCTAACTATAATAAAATATTACAGTTAATAAATAGCAAATATCTATTAATCTATTAACCAGAACAAAAGATATAGTGAAAAGGCTAAGAACATATCACATACTAGCCATACTAAGAATCTTCATTGCTAAAAAATAATAACTGCTTTCTTTCTAAAGCTATAAAAGCTATAGTTATTTAAAAGAGAAGTTAACTGATTAAATACTAACAAAAATATTACTTTTTACCTTGCCAATTATTCTTTCCTATAACCCAAATTAATTTGATTATAAAAGGGAACCACTAAATAATTATGTATGTCTTATGCAGTATGTTTCATATGCAGTATGTTTTAAACATATTTTCCAAGAATTACACACACACACACACACACACACACACACACACACACACACACACATACATATTTATTTAGTGCATGCAAATGGCTGGCAATAAAGATAAAATCATATGTGCTTAGGGAAGTAGAATTTGTTCAAAATTTGATTTGTACTAAAATATTTACAATAGTTTTCAACCGAAATTAAATTACCTTTTTTTTTTTTTTTTTTTTACTATGAAACTAGGATGTTTTCAGGTTTTTACACCCAAAAGAGTGAAACTGAACGGTAATAAAAGCACAATATAAAATCTGTGGGATGTAGCATATGTAGAGAAAAGCTACATATGTAGAGAAAAATCTGCATACTTAGCAGAAAATTTAGTTTAAATTTAGTTTACAGAACAAAAAATATTTAAAGTAATCCTAATTTATGTCATAAAAAGAAAAATAGCAACAAAAAAATGACATAAAAAAGACTAACAGGCCTAGTCGGTTTGGCTCGGTGGTATACTGTTGGCCTGCAGACTAAAGGGCCCCAGGTTCATTCCGGTCACAGGGCCCAGGCCCAGGTTGTGGGCTCGATCCCCACTGTGGGGTGTGCAGGAAGCAGCCAACCAATGATTCTCTCTCATCACTGATGTTTCTCTCTCTCTCCCTCTCCCTTCCTCTCTGAAATCAATAAAAATATATTAAAAAATAGAAGCTAACAGAAAGATAACCAATAAAGCCAAAGTTGGCTCTTTAAAAACTTAATCAAATTTATATATCCCTAAGTTCAAGAAAGAACTCAAATTACGAGCACTAGATATAAAAAAGGGGACATCCATCAACATAATCTATGAACATTAAAAGGCTAAAATGGAAATATTATAAGCAACTATGCTAATAAATTCAACAGAGGAAATAAATTCCTTAAACAAATAAGCTTTGAAAATTGGCACAAGAACATATACACACACATAACAGCAACATATAAATAGATACAGAACTGAATAAACTTTTGTTCTTTAAAAATCTGATTCATTAGGGCTGAAGCTTTCTTTGTAGGAAGTTTGTTTTTAAATTATAGATTTCATATTTTTAACAAATGTAGAACAATTCACATACATACATGGTATAAACATATTGTACACACAGATGAAAGGCAAACCAAAGTTTTGCAATAGAAAAAGATAGAAACAGAAAATATAGGAATAAACAATGTAATATGAGGTTAGTTATAACTAAGATTACACTGAGCTTCTAACTCTGACTTGGTGATTATGCTAATCATGTGCCTAAAACATTAATACTTATACTTGACTTTTCATATTTTTAGTCTTATTCTGGAAGCCCAGAATAAAGACATTTCCCAACATATCAATGGGGAAGGCATCAAAGAAAAAGAAAACATTTGCACAATTATTCAATTTATAGCCTGAAGCATGGTTCTTTGCTCTCAATGTATTACCCTGCTCTTTTATTTAATAAAAGTTGCTCTAAAATAAAAACAAGACAAATTATATGAATTAACTATGAATAGGAATATTCACCCCAACTTATAAGATGCAGAGGTCATTCCATTAGAGTAGGTGACCCCCCAGTGTGACTTCTGTGTGTTATTCGAGGACAAAAAGACCAGCAAAGCAGGACTGACTCTCTCACATCGCCTGCTCAGTCAGACAGAATTACTCATCAGATCAACCATGCTTCCCCAGAGGACAGAATGAAAGTATTACGTACATTTATCACTCTAAAATATTTTGTCCCAACATTAGGTTTATTCTGTTCTCATAGAGGATGTAATAAGCTATACAAACTGAATAGAAAGGGGGGAAATTAGTAAAAAATAGGAAGGGAACCATTCCTTTGGCATGTTTTTTTTTGTTCTTGTTTGTTTTTTTATATTATGGTATAAAATATTTTCAAATTCATATAAAATCTATCAGTAACTATTTTTAATGGGCATTTTTTTTCATCTGACCATCAAAATAAAAATTTTAATACAGACTTCTACTGTTCACAGAATATCAACTAAAAAAAAAAAATCACTGAATGCCATATAATTGAGATGAAAATTCAGGCATTATATCCTCCCAGAAGCTAAGTAAGTGTGACAACTGTCACTTCTGTCCCAAAGGAAGCTGCTACTTAAAATCATGTGAGTCCTCTCTCTGCCAATACTGGAGGCAACCTGAAAGCAGAGGAAATCTTCATGGCTCTCAGAGGATACAGATATTTAGGAGTAGTAGCAAGTTCCTATCTAAAAGCAGAAACTGTTGCTTTTTCTTAATATTATAACCATAGTCTACGATTACAGAACTGAGATGAAAGAAGACAAAATGATCGTCTGTTAACTTTGTTCTAAGAACTTTCTAGATCATGACATTTACACTGGCATATGCCTAATAAGACTAAGCATACATTGATAAGGCTAACTAGATAAAAAGTATATAATAAGAAAATAATCCTAAATTGCTCTATAGTTTCAAAAATACTTTAAAATCACAACTTGGTAAGTGCGTCTTTTTGCAAGAGAACTGAAGCTCCATATTAAAACAGCACAGTGAAATGGGACAGTTTATAGATATGAAAATAGATACTAAAATTCTAAACATTCCCAGTCACTTCTCAGTTGCTAATAACAATCTTTAGAAAGTTATCTAGGTTTTTTTTTTTCTATAGCTCTAGTTTTTTTAGATAGAAAACTAAATAAAAAAATTCAGTCAAGCATTTGAAGCTTCAGATTCCAAAAATGTTAAATTTAGACAAAGTGAAATATAAAACTAGAAATCCTACTTAAGAATTCAAAATACCAGTTTCTGTTCTCAGTGGTGGCAAATATTTTTTCTTGTTTGTTTTCAAAGCACATGCACTCATGACTAGATAAAAAGAAACTGAAGCACTCACACACATGTAATATTTATGAAAAGGCACTATTATTGTCTGTTCTCCATTGCTCAAGGGAAGTTTTAGGGGGTCAAGGGATATTCTTTCTATTTAGTTTGCACTTTTAACAACTATGTAAATGTCATGATTATCGCTCACTTAGAGACTAATGTAGTAGTATAATGGTTTTTACTTCTTCTCAAGGCAAAGACATTTTCCCCTCTCAAATTCTGCACATGAAGAAAAAAAAGGCCAATTTCAAGCCACAGAAACTGTCAGCTGCTTCCCTAGGATGTTTATTAGTCCAGCATCACACAGCTCTAGATTTTTCCTTAAGATAATAAGAACCCTGAAGGGAAGACGACTGTGGGGAGAGAGAAAGTGTGTGTGTGTGTGTGTGTGTGTGTGTGTGTGGTGTGTGTGCGCGTTGTGTGTATTAGAAAGACGAAAGAAGGGGAGTGGCAAGGAGTGGAATTATATTCTTAGAGGACAGACAATATTAGCAACATGATTTCTGTACATCAGTGTCAATTTGTTAATTTCAAACATTAAAATAATAAACTCACATAATCATATACCATAGCTTAGGCAATCAGTTATAGATTTAGAGTAGAAAATCATATTGCATGTTATCTTCACTAGTATGTATTAAACATATTTCTTAAATTATAAATTGACAGCTTTATTTTAAAAGATATAAAATAACTTAAAAATAATTAAAATCTAGACAGTTTAAAAGGGATACTTTTATTAAATAACCTTATTGATATGAAATGTTCTTTAAAGGTTAAGAGATTTAGATCAGAAACTTTGATAAGTGCTCAAATCAAAATACAATTCTTCTGTGAGTTTTTAGACATCACATAAGAAATCTGTGATAATTAATACAACATTGATCAGTTAAACCCAATTAGAAACAGTTAAACCATAGCAAACAGAAATGAATTACCTCGTCTTCTCCCATAACTCCTTGCTGCATGTAAACAAAGGACAAATTGTAAAATGTCAGAACTAAGAATAAGCCCACATATACAAATATCTGTGATAAGAAAGTTGTGTGGGCATCTGGAAATTAGTGCTACTTTGTTTTCAGAGCTACAATAACACCAATATATAACATATGCATGATGTTTAACCATTTACAGAGCACTTTTATTATGTATCTCACCTGAACTGTATAAAAACTGTGAAATTAAAAGGAAATATACATTGTATTCTCATTCATGTTAAAATTCATGAATAAATATTTGTTTCATGAGAGCAGGATAGAAATATGTAACACTTTTCAGTTAAATAGAATCACAAATAATATTTCCAATGAATGGCAACAATTTGAATTAAATCCTCATTTTTCTACTTATAACTAGAATATATAGCGCGTATAGTCCAACAATTAATTATTTAGATTCAATTTACATTATACCAAACCCTGCTTGAAAAAAGTACTGAAGAAAGAGTAAAGAAATCAATCCATAATCAAACTTACTTAGTTGAAGAAATTATCAATGAGATACTATAGCTAAGAATGCTTTCTATTCTTTTAATAGATATTGTAACAGCTTTCTAAAGTGTTTATGTCTTGACATCTGAGGTAACAGGGATTCAGATACAAATTATATTTGGTATTATCATAGAATAGTAGGCATGTTAAGTACTGTAAAAGTATAAATTAGTAAGGCATTTTCATCTGGGACTAGCAGTTTAGATAATTCCTTATGAAGAAAAAAATATTACAATTTTTTTTTCACAAGAAACTACCAGTTAGATAAAATTCACAACTTGTTTTTAAATAACTCCTCCTCCCCCCCAAATCTGAGTATACAATAAGTACTTTTACCCTGAAATTGATATAAAGAACCAAGGCAGTAAACAAAAAATGACTGTTAAATTTCACATCTCATTTCATGTTTACTGTGTCTTAGGCCTGGGAAAAACTGATATGGAATAAATCTCAAATCGAAATATATATTACAGTTGTCAGAAATTTCTCCTCAAAAGTATAAAATTTAAAGACCAAAAGAAAACATTTCATCTCATTAAATATATTTTACTAGAGGCCCGGTGCACGAATTCATGCAGGGGTGGGGGAAGGGGAGGACTGTGGGAGGTTGGCCGGGGGAGAGACTGTGGTGGGGAGTTGGCCAGTTGGGAAGGATGGGCGTGGGAGGTGGTCGGCTGAGGGGGATGGGCTGCAGGAAAGACTTAGGGAGGTTGGCTGGCCAGAGGAGGAACTGCAGGAGGTTGTGCCCTTGGCCCCCCTGGGAAAGGGGCTGTGTCCACCACCACCCACCCCCTGTTCCAGGTCCCAGCCCAGGCACAAGGGCCCTGGTGGGCTTGGGAGAAGAGGCAATGGTAACCGGGCCAGGTGCGGAAGAAATGGAGACTGTGTGTGGACACCGCCTTCCCCCTCTTCCTTCCCTCACTGCTGCGCTGCCACTGTGGCGGGCAGGTGGCCCAGGGAAGGGAGAGGACTGGAGCGAGACAAACTCTTGTGTTGAGGGCTGACTTTCAATAGATTGCAGCCAGGAGCTGCTCTGCTACGTAAGAAATCCTGACTCAGAAGCAGGTCTCTACGAATGGTTTAGTGCCAGGGGCCGATGAAAGCCTGCTCGGGGGAGGCCCCATGGGAGATTGGCTGTGAGAGCACACTGACCACCAGGGGGGAGATCCCGAGGTGAGCATCTCTGCCCCCTGGTGGTCAGTGTGCATCACAGTGACTGGTTGACCGGTTGTTCCTGTCGTTGGGTCATAATGGTTGCTTAGGCTTTTATATATACCAATTATTGAGGTTTTCAAAATGCATTTTAAATTTTATACCAAGGCTCTAATATAAGTTGTTTATAAGGTGAGAATATATAATTAGTTCCCCTATAATAAAAAAGGGAACAAATCAGTCAACTTTCTTAGTCATTCACAGTTCAAGAAATAAGTAAAAAACTATATATGGAAAATAACTTCATTTGCATCTCTGCCGTTCTACTATCTTTATACTAATAAAAGGGTAATACGCTAATTAGATCAGACATCTTCCAGACATCCTTCCAGAAAAAGCCATGGTGGCGGGGGCCAAGGCAGAGGCAATTAAGGGTGATCAGTCCTGCAGGGGAGAGCAGTTAGGGGCGACCAGACTGGCAGGGGAGGACGGTTAAGGGCGATCATACAGATAGGCAGAGATGTTTAGGGGCAATCAGGCTGGCAGGCAGAGAGGTTAGGGGTCATCAGGAAGGCAAGGTAGCAGTTAGGAGCCTCGGGAAGGCAGGCTGGGGAGGAGTTAGGGGCATCGGGAAGGCAGGCAGAGGAGCAGTTAGGGGCATCAGGCAGAGGGGTTAGAAGTGCTCAGGCAGACAGGCAGCTGAGTGATTAGGAGCCAACAGTCCTGGATTGTAAGAGGGATATCCAACTGCTTTTAAACTGTCAGACATCCCCTGAGAGATCCTGAATTGGAGAGGTTGCAGGCATGGCTAAGGGACACCCCTACCCACCCCCCACCACCACCTGTGCACCAATTTTGTGCACTGGGCCTCTAGTTTAGTTATATAATCTATAGCAGACTTAACCTGTCCTTGAGAGCTAATTACCTCAAAGTTCTACAGATTCACCTAACCTATATAGTTACCTGTATGTATAAACATGAATAATTTATGTTATAGCTATATATACACATTACATATATGTTTATGTGTATAGGTTTACAGTTGTGAGTACATGAAACAGTGGTTATTCTTATATTACTATTTACAATTATTTACTATTTTCCATATAAACAACTAACTGTACACTTATTTTCCCCTCACACTCCATATGTAATTCACATAGAGCTTACCTATCTAAATATTAGTTTAGGGTGAGGGTAGGTGTGCAATTATCATTTAGAATTTGGTTATCTAGGTCCTCTAAGTCTTCTAAAGGCCTTAAAAACCTGTCTCAAAGAGATGAGACATCAACTGTGGAAAATCAAATGGATAAAATAGGAATTTTAATACTATCAAGAACAGACAAGTTCATAATGTGGTACATAATTCTTAACTTACTGAGAAAATTAATGAAGCTACTCAATATTAAAACAGTGAATATAAATACAAGTCTTCACAGCACCTTAGATTTCATCTCATTCCTGGGCTTCAATACAATTATTTAGAAAATTTTCCAACTATCTCATACTGAGGAATTTTAGAATCCTATAAAGAGTTAGTCCACTTATTTTTTAGACAACTCTCAGACTGCAAGTCTCTTCATTACCAAAAATAGAACTGACTGCAGATGGAGTTAAACCATGTGAAACATTTCCTATCCCTGTTATGGAAATAACCAATCTGCTGCCATCACCCAAAACAATGATGGGTGTACTCATTTCCTACCAATGTTTCTACATGAATTTCTGGGGTATAGTCTGCTATAACTTTATCAGAAAACCCTAGGAGAAAAAAAAATCAATAAATTACTATTCATTATGTGTTCAAAAAGTCTCCTTTAAACAATATATATACCCCTCCAATCTCATTTATATGGTTTAGAAAAAAGTGAGTACTTTTTTATGTATTAAAAACTGTGTTTAGAATATAAAATTTCAGGTATAAAATTTCAGTTATAAAAATATACAAAAATGGGGAATTTAAAATCCTATATATTAAAAGGCTAATATGCAAATCTACTGAACAACAGAACGACCAGTCACTATGACACTCACTGACCACCAGGCGGCAGATGCTCAATGCAAGAGCGCCACCCAGCCAGAAGCCAGGCTCATGGGTGGCTAGCACAGGAGGAGCCTCTCCGGCCTCTGTGGCAGCACTAAGGATGTCCAACTGATGGCTTAGTCCTGCTCCCCAATGGGCCTAAGCCATCAGCTGGACATCCTCTGAGGGCTCCCAGACTGCGAGAGGGTGCAGTCTGGGCTGAGGGACACCCCCCCCCCCCAAGTGCACAAATTTTGTGCACCATGCCTCCAGTACATGTATAAAAATATATTTTTGTGTGTATGCACATGAATGTTAAAATGTCTATTATATATTTACATATATATCTTTTCTTTTCCTTAATGAAAATAATAAGAGGGGCTGTGAGAAATGCCTGAAGATCTTTCCCATGCAAGCGGCTTTACAATTTGGTCCTGGGTTACCAATATTATTATTCACTTCTAATCCATAGCTACAAAACAACAAAACAAAACAAACAAACTAAATGAACAATTCTAGCATTCTCTTTAGGGCCTTTCTGCCCATATGTATTGGTTCTTAGCTCAGTTGTGGTACTTAAATTACTGCAGCAGGAGGAAATGACAAATAAACATATCAAATCAGCTGGAAATACTTCAAGTTACCTTGGTGTGAAACTTAAAAAAAAAAAAAAAAAATCTTATTTCTTTACTCTAAAAACTTGAGCCATAACCCAGGAGAAAAATATACCACTCCATCAACTCTTATCATAATCCCATACAACTTCCAAAATAAGTCTGTTGTCTACACACACTTCCATCAGCACAAAAAAAGAACTGACTGCAGGCTTAAGTTTCCTATGCTTGTGACTTAACACATTTAGAGTTTCTGCCTTCAGAAACAGAATTTCATTAATGAGTAAAATTTCTTAAAAGAAAACACGTAACTTCTTTCCTCCCAAAAAAACATCAAGCTCTTGATTACAAACATGGGTGTAAGTGGTTAATAACTGCAAATTTAAATTTCAAATTATGTTGCTAATACCATCCTCCCATACTTCTACTCTATCTGTTCTCCTTTTGAAAAAACATATGCATTAATAAAAATACTAGTTTCCTTGATGCAGGGGTTAAAGGGAAAACATAATTCAAACAGAAACAAATACCTGAATGTTCTGTACTACTCCAAATAGAGTATTTCTGTTGTGCATTTTTTTTACTATTGAGAATAAAAAGTATAAGATTTATACACTTATATAAATATAAACATTCAAGCTGTCATTCTGACTTCAGAGAATACTTAACCTTTGGATTTTAGGCAATCTACCCATTCCTATGCAAGGAGACTTTGCTAAAAAGCCTCTGGATGTTCCAGTTGGACTCCTGCGTTTGGATTACCAAGAGTGGCAGAGTCTCCACCGGTCGATTCCCCTTGATTTCCACTTGATTTGAGGAATATGGTCTATTCAGAAGTAGGAGCTGCTTGCAGTTATATTTCTTTGGCATTTTTGTTGTTACAATTTTTAAGAAGTTGATACAACTTCATGAGGTATATGGGTATGGGATTATATCTCTTTTTCTCTGAGTTAGCAGAGGTTCGGAGTTAAAGATTTATCAGAGGTACATCATAGTTTTACCAACTTCCCGACCTTTATCCCATACCGTATTTGTCCCTTAATTAAAGGAATATTTAAAAGTTTAATCATAACACTAATTAACTAGGAAGATAGGATCGTAAAATCTTTTACAATATTCGCCTTATCTGCATAACAACTATACTACTATTTATATATTATTTTTTATTAAATGGACACAAGCCTAGTACTACTGGAACGTAACAGGTTTCTGCCGGTTCTGTATTTTTTAAAGAATGTGTAGTGCATTTATTTTAATGCATATTTGTGTACCGCCAAAAGTCACTGTAACGCAGGGGCAAGCACACACACTTTAGGAAACTGCCCGAGTCATTTTGCTCTTATTGACCCACATATGTCCCTATATAGCTTCTTCAAAATGGTTCTGGTTGGGCTTTCTGCAATAACATAAAACGAGCCTCCTTTGTTCATAACATGTAGAATCCTTCAAACAATTGAAAATATAAGTTGTGCCTTCTTTAATTTTATATTGTCCAAAGTAAACAGACCCAAACCCTTTTTCTATTACTAGGACATGATTTTCACTCTTTCAAAGTGATTTTTGTCACTGTTCATCATCACCCACGGCCACAGCTAACGCTGCCTTCCTTCCAGGAACTGTTCCAGGTACATATTCACAGGAATGAATGCTCTCACTCCGCAGACAATCCGTGGGGCAGCAGCATGCTCTCTCAGCCAGAAAGAACCTGCGTCAGGGTGAAGTTAGGTAAGCTGCCCAAGGTCACACAGCTAGCTCGAAAGGGCAAACTTGAGCTTAAGCTCTGAGACTGGCTGCAGAGTCTGTGGGACCAACCACTATGAACTACTATTAAACCACCACACAAAATACTAATGTGTTATTAAATATCGACTTTCAAAGTAAATAATACTAGCTATGCTTACTGGTTAAATAATACAACTTATTAATCAACTGTCTAATAGGTAAATCTCTGACAGACTAAAGTTAGTAATTTAAGAAACAGCTCTATGTATGAAGATCTACACTTTCTTTAAACAGTCAATAATATTTAATAGTAATTTACCATAGGTAGAGGCTTGTTATTAACATAATTTCCACATTTCTCAGGGAGACAGTATGTTAAAAAATAGTTGGATTACAAGCTGTTACAAACCAGTTCAAAAATGTCCCCTATGTTTTAGTGCCTTTTGTCTGCTTTTCTCTTCAATAAATCTTGATGTCTACAAAAACCTATTTAAATTTTTAATATTCAAATGCTTCTTTATCCTATACATATACCCAATTTTCTGAATCTTGCTTCCCCCACTGAACCAATGATCTCAAACGAGCAAAATTAATGTTTTCTCTTTGAATAAAATTGTTTCTGCTGTCCTAAACATACTTTAATGTCCTAGCTTCATGATCTTTTATCTAAACATTCTCTTACCAGAAAAAGTTCAAAATTTCCACAATGTTTTACTGTACTAAGTATATATTGTGGCCATAAAGTGGCAGACTATGAAGACTGCTCACATGATTAAAAAAACACATTTGCCCACAAAATGCAACTCTTTCCTGAAACAAAATATGCTTATTTCTACTAAGTGATGAAACATTTTCAATCTAACATCTGTATTATTTAGAAACACTTAAGCAACTAATGAAATAAATTCATTTAATTATGTTTAGTGTAACCAAAAGTATAAGTTGTAAAAACAGTTCAGCAACTAAGCCCTTTGCTCGCACATAACTGACATATTCTAATGTGATTACAATATACTTCTAAATTATCCTAGTTTATTACACATTTAACAATCTAAGAACATCTGTGAATGATCAAACAGATTACCTCAGACGAATTTTCCTTCAGATGGATTTTGACAGCTTATGTGAAACATTTGCAAATTCAAATTTTTCAACTGAATTGCTTTATTTAGAAGTTAATATAGAAACGTGAATGATCTTTATTTAGCACCAAGAATATTTTTAAAAGTGATTAATGGAGGACTAATATATAAATAATTTATTGTTACCTAAATCTATCATTATTTTATAACTCAAGCCACAGGAATAAGAAAAATTATCTTTTTTCGGTTTTATAAACTCAAGTTCAATAATGTAAGTTATAAGCCATAGATTTAAAGGTCAGAGACAAGCTACCCAAATAATGTTGTTTTTTAATTCTGTGGTAGAAAAAGTTGAATGAAGTCCTGGAATGTAATTTCTAGTACCAGAAGGTCAAAGTCTATATAAACTCTGTGATTCATGATCCACTGGATTCATAAACTTGGCCTAGTGGGCTGTTTTGAGGTCCAGGGTGGACATGGCTTCCGCATAGAGTGCACAGTCTGGCCCCAGAGATGGGACCTCGACAGACCCACCTCTCACTGTACTTACAGACCTTCACTGATGGATAACTCAGCGTTCAGACTAGGCTGACGTGTGGTGGGCAACTCAATACATCCTGGTCAAACACAATGAACCAAGCAGCACATCTAATGCTTCAGTTACTCTTTCCTTACAAGATCCATTCCACCTTGACAATCTCCCAGGTAGCCTGCACTTCATTTCCGCCTTTCTGCTACTAAAATAGTCTTCACTTAACGTTGGTGCACACGGCCTAGCTTTACATTGGCCTGTTTTCAGCATCTGTCCTCCAACCTCATAGCCATTTTTTTCAACTAAGGTTTAGTTGAGAGCCATTCTAATGATATAATTATGTATTTTAAAGTAAATACTATCTCTGGTATTTATTACTTCTTCCTACTTCCTGTTCATCACCCACCTTCTGATTTAAAAATAGCTATCTGAAGGATTATTTCAATCTTTCATGCTTACTCCCCCACAGTCATGAATGTGTTAAGTACTGTAACTCTGAATATACAATGTTTGTCTAACAGAAAGAAAACAAAGTTTAATGAAAGTTTATTCTTTTTCTAACTTTGGTGAATTTCACATTGTAAAAGTTCTAGTTGGAATAAATAAAGTTGGTGTGACCACCATCTTTACAAAATCACCAGTATAGTCTTCAGTTGAACATTAACAGAATGCTATAGTAATGACAAATTCTATATATTTGCAAACATAACCTCATTTAATTCTCCTAATAAACCTTGAGATGTTATTCCCATGCTCACAGCAGTTATATCATCAGGATTACTCCCATTGCCTGGAAAGCCAATATTCACACTCAAGACCGTCTCCAAAGACTGTGGTAACTGCACTAAGTCATATTATCATCAATATACTTCAGTGATGGCTTTGCCAGCCAGAATACACTGAAGCACCCAATTCTGCTTTCTGTACATGAAGTGTAGCTTTATTTTTGTACCTATAATGTGACTAACATAGAGAAAAGGATAGGTTTAGAGAAAGGCATTCAACCATCTTTATTTATGTAAATCAACTGGAAAAATAAAATGGTTTCATACAACTTACCATTTAACATCAAGAGATTGTCAGTTCCCGGATGTGGATAGCTCAATCGACCTTTAAAAAGACAGAGAAGTGTGAAGGTTATTGAGCTATTTGCAAATCTTAAAAAAAGAAAGGGGCATAAGGGGAAAATTATTGAACATAGCATATTTCTTAAGGACTAAACAGGTAATGTTCAACTCAAAGTATATTATCTAAAATGATCCTTGAAAGTTGAAAACAATACAGTTAACCTACTTCCTAGATCATAAGAGCACAATGAGATTTGGGAAAAAAATCCCTATAGAATAAAATCTTTTTATTTTGAAAGGAAAAAAAATGTAGGCATCCTAGTCTTTCAAACTTAATAGAAGATGTGATAATTTCTTAATGGTAAAATATAATTTTATTTTTCTAAAAATAAAATTTGAAAAAAATTAATTTCTATTTCTAAATTAAAAAATATGAATATCAAAATAATTAACAGTAAAAATTCATGCTGACTTGCCATTTAATTCGATATCATTTTATATAGTTGTATTAAAAGAAGTTTAATGAAAATGTCTTAGAAGTATTATTACAGGTATTGGAAATCTAACTTGTTTTAAGTTTAAAGATGATATAAAAATAAAAATTTTAAAAATGAAAATTGTAAGGCTTAAGAGCATAATAGCATAGTATATATTTCCTTTGAATCATTCTTCACTTAGGAGTTTTGCATTACTAAATGCAGAAAGGACAACAGTATATATTTTTTTTAAAAAAAAAAAAGGTATGCATGAACATTCTGTAGTTTATCCAGCATTTTTACATTCTAGCTTGTTTGGTGAAATGCCAACAGTGAGAATAATCACTGACTTAGTTTATTAAAATATAGGGCTTTTCTCTAACACCTAAATCTCTGATAGACTGCTTAAGAGATACATTAAAATCCATTTAGAAACCTGCTAAAAATGAAATGGCTGTGAGATTGCATTTTAGCAACTTTCAGCGCAGTCCCTTTAAAAAAACATCACTGGGACCTGGAGAGCATTATGCTGAGCGAAATAAGCCAGTTCGAGAAAGACAAGCATTACACGATCCATTATATGTGGAATGTAAAGAACAAAATTAACTGATGAACAAAATAGATCAGAGACATGGAAGCATGGAACAGACTGCTGAATCTGAGGAAAGGAGGGTGTGGGTGGGTGGAAAGAGATCACAGAACTTGTATGTATTAGGCCTAACCCATGGTCACAGACAATAGGGTGGCAAAGGCCTGGGGCAGGGGGCAGAGGGCAGGGGCAGGCTAGAAGGGGTCGAGGGGGGGGGGCATACATAATTCAACAATAAAGATTTAATAAACAAACAAACAAATGAGGAAAAAAGACATTACGATAATAAATAATGTAGTGCCACCAGAAGGGTGACCAATAAATATATGAAGGGAGTTGGAGTGATTAGTAGGGAGGAGAGATAAAACTGCATTACCTTCACTACCTCTACAAATACTCTACATTTCTGGGTCCTTTATTCTGTCCAAATATTCCATACAAGACAAATCTCAAACAAAGGTGTCACTCTAACAGCAAGGAAATATGTCTATTGTTGTGATTGCTTAGTACGTACAGAAAGCAGACCTTTCCTAAACAGGATTTCAAAAGCATGGGACATTACTTTGAAGTATCATAGCTTATTTTGGAAATATGCCTATTTCTAAACATCTTGTTGCAGATGAGTAAATTTAGAGAACACTATAAAACCACAAAAAAAAATTACTGTTATTTCTGACTTGAGACTGAACATCAAAACTGTGAAAGTGGCAACCTGTGTTGCTATTCTGTGTAACAAGTTCATTAAGCCTTGCACACTGACAGCGTGTAGGAGGCTGAGAATACAAATATGCAAAATATACAGCCTTCCCTTATGTGCTTATAATGTAATGGTGAAGACAAACACAAATACACAATTTCAATAAAATCTGCCAAATGTGAAGAGAGTTATGTACAGTATCTTATGTAATGAACAGCTAATATGCAAATGGTCATTATGCCCTCACGCCAGGGCCAGGGGACCTGAGGCTGCATCTCTTATATCCCCCCCAACCCCCCGCCACCCCACCACTGGTGGGGCCAGCCAGGTCTTAGGCAACTTCAAGGTGCACCCAGGTGGGCGGGGACTTGACTCTGGGTCCCGCAAGGGATTTTCATATACATTTTACTAATTTTCTTTCATCTTTGACACTTTATTATAGAGAAAGGGCAAGTAGCAATATTAAAATACCGTATTTGCCGGCGTATAAGATGATTTTTTGGCCCTGAAAAATACGTATTTGCCGGCGTATAAGACGACCCCCTAACATTTCCACTCAAAATACAGAGTTTGTTATATACTCGCCGTATAAGACTACCCCCCACTTGGAGGCATATTTTTCAGGGCCAAAAAATCGTCTTATACGCCGGCAAATACGGTATTTCCTCTAATTTAAATTCCGTTAATGTACATGAATTTCGTGCACCCGACCACTAGTGCTATATAAAATCCCTCACAAAGGTATTTAACCAAGTCCAGGGATTCAAACAAAACTCCCTGGAAAAAGTAAATTGAACAAAGCCTTAAACCTTGCTCCATTTAAAAAACAAAACAAAGAAGCAAAAAACAACAAAAAAACAAACAAAAAACAACACTTTCAACTGCCACATAATTACCCTTTAACAGATTCATTGTTCACTTTATTTATCCCACGACACAGATAACAAGATATTTTCATTGCTAATAGTTTTTAACTTCTTGGCTCTGAAGGGACCTAAAAGGAACACATGTGGAAAGTTGAAAAGACAGCTATCTATTTACAAATGGATAGATACTTGTGCATATGTTCTAAAACATAGATCTCAAAGCAGGAAAATCGCTCAACATAACAAAATACTCCAAAATGAAAGAAAGAAATTTAGACTATGGTAAAATTATACTATTACTTTTTCTCTACTTCTTTACAAGTTAACCTTTACAGTTACATTTTACTTAGGGTAGTTTAAGATTACTTCACCAAGAGCCTGCCAACTTGTAATAACTGACATTTGAGGGCGGGCCAGCTTTTCTGAGCTCCTCACCCCCAGCCCTTCAGCTCTCACAGCGATCTGTGAGTGAGGCATTGCGATCTTCCCACTGCAGATGCAGACTGTGCCACAAAAGAGGAAATCACTCGCCCACGTTACACCTGTCGGTAGCTCTGGCACCACTCCAACCCTGACAGTTTGGCTCCACACTCTTAATCACTATCGTAGAGTGATTTCCTAGCTGGTGGGTGATGTAATTCAAAAGAAGGTGTATATGCACAGCTATAGGAAAAATTCAGCCATTAAAAGAAGTCACAGAATTGTCTGTAGTCTACTAGATAACATAATTCAATATAGGTAAAAACACGTTGCTTCTCCCTATTCTCCAAAAGCCGGTGGTGCAGAGACTAGTAGCTGCACACCAGCACCTGATCCAGTGCACACACAAGCAGCCACGGAGCAGGAACATCTGCTTGGCACCTGTGCCTGTAAGCCCAGAGTGGCCGGGGACATTCTGGGACCCCGGTGGCTCAGGGCCTAGGCGTGAGTCTACAGACTAGGAGTGGCCTGGGTCCCGAGGATGTTCCCGGGAACCAAGCCACTTGGCACCTGCGTATGCAAATTAACCCACCATCTTTGTCAGGTTAATTTGCATACTCCTGATTGGCTGGTGGGCGTAGTGGCGGGACAGTCAATTTGCATGTTTTTCTTTTATTAGTATAGATAGTTATTCAGAGTGTCAGGGATACTACGGAGTAAGATTATGAGGTGCTTAAGGAGGTTACCTTATTTAGATGTGAAGTAAGAAAGCTGAGACCTGAAGCCCTAAGCAGTACAAAGGTGAAAAATATTGAGGGAAGGGGCCAACTAGATGGGGGGACCAGATGCATGGAGGAGCTTGTCACCTGAAGAACTGAAAGCAGACTAGTTGTGGCACAGCGCCCTGAGGGAGCCGGTGTGATGAGGGTAACACTGCCAGCCTGCCGGCAGTGTGTGCTGTGTGGGCTTCGGGCTGGGAACACAAACACACTGCTGTGTGTTTTCCTCGGTATGAGCAGTGCTGACCACCTGTTTGTTTACCCCGCAGGGGCTTCTTCCAGTAACACCCCACTTTCTGATAACTGTATTCTTTGCAAACATTTTCCTTTTCAAAGAAATAAATATGGATTCTTTTAGTGGTCAAAGTAAATCATGCTTTGTCAAGTTCAGTTTTGTGACTTTGCAGTTTTGCTTTGCATACCTGTATTAAATAATCTGGGATCTTTACGTGTGTGTGTGTCAGTGCATTCTACTTCACACAGAACAAGACAGTGATGATTGTTCACCGCTCTTCTCCCTGCTCTCAGCAATCTGTAAAAAGGTCTCACTGTGTAAGCATTTTTACCAAAAATTGTTCTCCCCTTGCTCAAAGTATAAGGGCAAACAAAAAAAATTAATTTTAGCTCGTAAGAGTTGACTGAACATTATAAGTTGAAATGCATTTTATATAACAGTTCTGGGGAAGATCTGTCTCGGCAAGTCACAATGCCATTTCCAGTGTTCCCTGACTAAAAACAATTTAGAGCTTGATTTTATGCCAACAAATGTTCAGAAGTGGATGCTTTTAAAACTTTTTATTGACCGTATGTTTTTTTATATCTAGCTTCATTTTTATTTTATTTGTTTATTAAAAATATATTTTATTGATCTTTTACGGAGAGGAAGGGAGAGGGATAGATAGTTAGAAACATCGATGAGAGAGAAACATCGATCAGCTGCCTCCTGCACACCCCCTACTGGGGATGTGCCCTCAATCAAGGTACATGCCCTTGACCGGAATTGAACCCGGGACCTTTCAGTCTGCAGGCCGACACTCTATCCATTGAGCCAAACCGGTTTCGGCGATTGCTATTTTCTACGGAAATTAACTCTTATTTGAGTAGTTTATGCCTTTTCCTTTAGAAAATAACTGAAGACAACTTTCCAGTTTCTGCCTCCACCTGTGTGGAAGCCAGCATCCATGATGGCCCCCAGGGGCCCCTACCTCCTGGTCTTCACCTCTTCTGAGCAGCAGACCCTTTCCCAGTTGAGCAGGACCAGTAGAATATCAGGGGTGAGGGTGTGAGAGTTCTAAATCTAGGTCATGGGAGACACTGGGGCATTCCCTCTGAGCTTTGCCATTCTCTCTGGGGAATGAAGTAACTACGCTGTGAGAACACTCAGCCTCCAGTCGGAGGTCCACGCGGTGATGAACTGAGCTCTCTTGCCAACAGCCGTGAGTGAGTAATCCTGGAAAAGGATCCTCAGCCCCTGCAGCCCCTCAGATGACTGCAGCCTCCACCAGCGTCTTGATTGCTGCTACCTCATGAGGTCCTCAGCCACAACCAACAAGCTAAACTTAGCTCCTAGTTCTAACCCACAAAAATTGTGAGTTAAATGCTTATTCTTGTTTTAAGCTGCTAAATTTAGGGATAATTTGTTATGTAGCAATACATAACTAATATAATCTTTCATCACTCAAGCACAAAGACATTTTTCAAGAAACTTTCACCATTAATATAAAAGGAAATAAGAAAGTCATTGAAATTTTTTTAACCTGCAACTCCCTTTTCTTTTTTTATTAGATCCCATAAGGAAGACAAAGTAACTGGTTATTTGAAAACCCTTTTAAAGGCTAAAATAAGATTCATCCTATTTTGGGGGGAAAAAGAATTGCCTGTGTCAAACAGAAGACAGAAATTTCTAAAAGGAAGCAGCAGGTGAGATATAAGAAATGGGCCTAAAGATCAGGGGTGGGAAAAAGCAAAAAGAAGTCAAATCCAAAACCTTGCCTTAGCAGATTTTATTGAATTCAAGCCTCCTCCCACCCCACAAGTAAAACAACACACATGAAATGATCAGAGTTTGGGGAGGAAGATGTCTACCCTATATAATAAAGAGCTAATATGCAAATGCTCATCATGCCCTCACACCATCATGCCATAAGGCTCAGACAATCAACACCAGGGAGAGAGAAATGGGAACCAGTCAGGCACAAATGAGCTTGCAAAAGAGGAATGAGGACCAGTCAGGCACAAATGAGCTCGTGAGAGAGGAATGGGCATCAGCCAGGCTGCGGCCCAGGAGAGGGACAAGCTGCCTGCCCAATGATCTCGGGCGCCAGCAGCTATCCCTGTGCCTGTGGCCTTGAAGAGGGAAAGCTTCCCCCCTCCTCCCCCTTTGGTCCCAGACACCAGCGCCTGCAGCTGCAGCCCAGGCAAAGCTGCCACCCATGTTCTCATGTGGCCGTGGCCAGCCCAGGAGAAACTAACCTAAATCCTGGGTGCCCGCGACCGGCTGGAGGAGGGAATCCTGGGCCCAGGGTGCGGGGCGATGCAGAGGCAGTTAGGGGAGATCAGGCCAGCAGGGGAGTGGTTAGGGGCAATCAGGCAGGCAGGCAGAAGGGTTAGGGGTGATCAGGCAGGTTTAGCAGTTAGGAGCCAGTGGTCCTGGATTGCGAGAGGCAGTCAGACATCACCCAAGGGGTCTCGGATTGGAGAGGTTACAGGCCAGACTGAGGGACCCTACCCACTCCCCACCCCACCACACCCTGTGCACGAATTTCATGCACAGGGCCTTTAGTACATATGTAAAAGCATAATATACAAATCAACCAGAGGGCAGAGTGACCAGTCGGCTATGACATGCACTGACCACCAGGGGACAGACACCCAATGCAGGAGCTGCCCCAGCCTGCTGGCCAACCGGCCAACCTCTATGTCCCTCCCCGCTGCTGCAGGCTCCAACAGCCCAATGGGGAACAAGGAACAGGGGTGGGTGGCAGCAGACATGGGTGATGCTGGGGCCCCAATCGCCCTATTTGCTACCCACACACAGAGGGCAACTGGCGGCAGAGGTGGAAGGGGTACGGGGCTGCCTGCCAGCAACCAGGAAAAGTCGGTCCTGATTGCATGCCAGGCCTACAGACCCTACCTGGGCACGAATTTGGTGCGCTGGGCCTCAAGTATAATATGATGCCAGAAGCTAGTAAAGTCTACCTACGCTGGTGAGAAAAGCAAGAGAAATTTCAAGTGTCAGCACTTAGGTATCAAAATTGTTTGAATAGGTACATGATGCCAATTTACAGAAGTGCCAGACTTCTCTATTCTATGCACAAAAGATTTCTCTTTTTTTTTTGGTCTTTTTATCCCCTTTCATAATAAACGTGGAACATAAAATTCCCCAATTAGAATCAGGATTGTTGCTAAAGGTAGTGGTGAGCATGTTTTGCCCATTCACGTGGTCAGAAATAATTTTTCTAACAAAAGGATTTTGAATTTATTTGAGATTTTTTATTTATTAAAATCAACTTAGCCTTGCACTGCTTTCATTTCCTTTTCCAGTCTTTCTTGGTTCCCCCTCCACTTTTATCGTAACATCGGCTAGAGAACAAGAAAGGCTGAGATAATTAATAGTGCGGCAGAGAATGTTCTCTCTGAACATCTTCAAAAGGCCTTTTTAAATAAGACAGGGAAACAACAACAAAAAACTTTTCATTATCCTTTGGTAATAATTAATGTTGGCTTTATATTGTATTAATTTCCAAGAATTTTCTTTCTAGATAGGCAAGGGAATTGAAATTCTTCATAATAAGAAGCCACTGGATTCTATTATTAAACAGTGGACCCAAGACAAATTGCTACTGGAACTGTCAACATAACAGTGAAAAATAACAAAACCCTCAATACTGTACAAGGATTAAAAAAAAAAAAAAACTATACTAAATTTTGGTTAAAGCAAAGAAAATACCCACTCAGAACAAAGTACAATTGTCTCTGTTCATTTAAGAGGAGAATTGCCATCGCCACATGTTGTCAACAATCACTAATGATTCCTTGAGCTTCTCTCTCAAGCTCCTTACTAATAAAGAAAGTAGAAAAACCAGAAACCCCCTTACAAGCAAAACCCAGGAAGGAAACAAAAACGTTTAGACATTTAGTATTGCCAAGTCGGCCCTGAGTGCCCTCTCCCCACCCCCACCCCTGCCGCCCGCTCGCTGCCAACACTGAAGTCTAGAGCATTAAGGTTAAAATGTGTAAGGGAATTAATTCTTACTTGGCTTTACAGAATTAAAAACACGGAAAGCTTGCGAAGTAACTTGTGGTTTTGATTCAATGAGAGATCCCGAGGCAAACCAGCCAGCTAAGCTGCTCCTGAATCCTTGAGTCCCAGACGCTGCATGAAGTAATAAGTGCTCATTGTTGTTTTCAGCGGCTAAGTTTGGGATGGACACTTTATTGCGCAGCAATAGGTAGCTAATATTTCTCATCACTCAACCTCACAGGTTGCTAGTTTCACCAATAATATAAAGCCAATGAGATAGATTTATAAAGAAATCTAAGTTAATTTACTAAAGACAAATGAAAACCAGAGTGTTAATGAAATTCTTCAGCTAGTTAGGTAACAATAAAGCTGATTATTTCCCTCATTTGCACCAACTTTTTGAAAATCTGTTCTATCCCTCAGAGAAGCTACTATAAATATCCCCTTTCTAAACCTTGTGATATGAAGTAGAAGAAAAATAAGCAAGTAAACCTAGGAAAATTCTAGGTTGGAATTACTGCGAATTGTGAATGAAAGTACTCTTAAGAAATTTAAAAAAAAAAAGTATTTCTGTATTTTATAGAATTCTAGAAAAGGGACTATATTATACACTTTTGTTTATTTTATTTACATATATTTTTATTGATTTTAAAGGAAGAGAGAGGGAGTGGAGAGGGAGGGAGGGAAAGTGAGAGACACACACACATCCATGTGAGAGAGAAATCAACTGGCTGCTGAGCCTCCAGCCTGAGCTTGCGGCCTAAGCAGGAACCGGAAGCACTGTGACCTCTGGGCATGTGGAGAACAGGCAATGACTGAGCACACTGGCCAGGGCCACACTATACACTTTTAGATCAACTCTTCATCTTCTCGTGGACTTCAGAGTATCTCTAAATGGTAGCTTTGTCTTAAAAGAATAAAAAGAAAGCCCAGAGAGGTGGGTGGGTTTACACTTCTCTCTATATAAATTAGCACAAATTGAAATAAGCTTCAAAAAAAAAAGTGTAACATTTCACCAAGACAAGGCTCTTATTAATAGTCATCACAGAATGTTATCGGTGGCACAGGTGCTACTTAGTGCTGCTCAAGCTCTAAACTTCTTTCACGTAACAATGGTAAGATAACCAGACAAACTGGTAGCTGTACAGGATTTTTTTAAAAGTCACCTACCCTTAAGAGGATCATGCTCTGCTCTCATTATATCAATAAGCGAATTTTCCAAAGAGTGCATATTCAAACTGTCATACATTCTACTTCGATCCTAGAAGAGAAGAAAAAAAGATTCAATGTAATCTATGCAATTTGTTTTCACAAAGTGATGATAACTATACTATCTTAATCTTCTTACATAAAATTGGACATATGATTGATATACTCTTACTAATGAGTCTGCATCCCAAGATAATATCAATAACTAAGGATCTTATAAATTATAATATTTCTTGTATCAAAGAACAATATATTTAATATATTTATCTACAAAATCATGTATCAAAAGCAATTTTATTTCATTGGCAGTATCAATGGAAAACAGTAAAATTATTTCTATTGCTATCATTCTCAGCTTATAAAGATTTCTGAAATGTGATATACACAGAAAATTTTTAGCTGTTATTTAACTTCTACACTTTTCTCATATCTAGAAAGACTGGCACTTGGGGAAAAAATGTTGGGGGGAAGAATTTAATTCAATTGCACCATACTTTAAACATCTATCAAACATTGTACATTATTTGACTTAAGTCGGAATTTCACAGTAATGAATGCAAAAACGTATTATACACTAAAAATCAAAAGCATGAAATACCAGTATCAAAACAAAAACTAACATATTTCCTACCTCAAGTTTCAGAACAAAGTCTTTTGTGTCATTAGAAGTCTTTTTGCTGAATATTTTTTAAATCCCCTCAACCTGCCTAGATTCTTTAATGTTCAGTAACGTATACAGTATTTTGCTCTATAAAATCATTGTACTTGAACAAACATATATAGGGAACTATCATAGGCTCTGCCCATGCCCCCCAAATCACCCGGGAGATTTTTACCAAAATATGTCATCTCGAACTTCCACCCATCTGTGTGTATGTGTGTGTACATGTGATCATGCTAGCTTATGTACATGTGGGAGAGGCAGGGCAGGAGATTTTTAACTCTTAAACCTGGGTCCATGAGCTTCAAGAAGGATCATGGCATGTCTGAGATTATATGTAACAGTCTGTATGTGCATGTACACACCCTTTTTTCCTGAAGAAAGGTTTGTGTGTTTCTCATTGCTTTTCCTAAGGGGTCTACAATCCAGAAGATTCAGAACCAGTCTTTTAGAAAGCTGAAGAAAAAACATAAGCGGCTTTCCTGAGAATATGTTGATTTGTTTATTCTACCTTGACATTTAAATTAGGGTTGTGAGTTTTATAAAACTAGAAGGCTGGAGTCAGTAGTGCAGGTTAAACAAACTGCTGTTAAGAAACTTAAAAGTGACACTAATGATGAAAAGATTACTAAAACAGAGGCTCTTGTTCCACATTTATGGGTGATGTGCTATAGTTTGACCCTTTATTTTTAGTTGGATTGCTCAGGTAGAACACACCCATCAGTAACAGGGGTTCACTAAACAGTGACCTTGCCGAAACCGGTGTGACTCAATGGATGGGGCATAGGCCTGCGGACTGAAGGGTCCCTGGTTAGATTCCGGTCAAGGGCATGTGCCTTGGTTACGGGCACATCCCCAGTGGGGGTGTGGAAGAGACAGTTGATTGATGTTTCTCTCTCATCAATGTTTCTCTCTATCCCTCTCTTCCTCTCTGTAAAAAATCAATAAAATATATATTTTTAAAAATAAATAAAAAGTGACCTTGATTGGCGAGAGAGACAGAGAATCACTGAACTGAAACGGCAGTTCTCAAACTGGAGCATGCCTCAGAGTCATCTGGATTGACGCCTGGGACCCATCTACAGAGTGAGTCAATAGGCTGGGAGTGGCCCCTGTGATACTGAGGCTGTAGGCTTAGTAACCACACTTTAAAGAAGCACTGAGCTTCTTGATCTTAAGCTACTAAATAAATCTCTTCAGGCTCAGTTCCACCGTTCTAAGATACAGTACATTATAAATTCTTTATATTCTTTTTAACCTTAAATTCTCACAAAATGTTATAGTTCAGGGCTATCGTCTCAGGGTGATTGTTTTTAACAGAATCAGACTATGTCTCATCTTCAGTCAACCTATGAACTTACTTAAATGGTGACTATTACCACCACCTAAATGGTATTTCCCACACCTTTTTTTTGTGGCCACCTTCTAACTCCACTTCAAGGGATGTGATCCTCTCTTGCTTTAGAGTAAAGTAAAATTTAAGAGACGATTCTAAATATTTTTAATATATATTATATATATATAATTATGATTATTATTAATTTCAGAGAGGAAGGTAGAGGGTGAGAGAGAAACATCAATGATAAGAGAATAATTTTGATTGGTTGCCTCCTGCACACTCCCTACTGGGGATCAAGCCCACAACCCAGGCATGTGCCTTTGACCAGAATCGAACCTGGAACCCTTCAGTCTACAGGCCAATGCTCTATCCACTGAGACAAACTGGCTAGGATGAAATAATTCTATATACACTATCAATGGCATGTGCAATATTTAGGGTCTGAAAGGGAAAGATATAGGCAAGCTATTCATAAGTATCAGTGCCCACGATCAATTCTGACAAGTGTTATACAAAAGTGTGATATATATTAATAACTTTACTTTAATGCGTATATGTCCAACTGAAATAGTGAGATGCCCACTCGAAAGGTGCCTCATTTTCCTTCCCAGACAAGTCTTTCATCATGAAACAAAGTCCTACTTTAGCAGAAATAAAAACAAACAAACAAAAAACTGGCAAAACTATTTTAAAAAGGCTTAGCTTAAATTAGCTTAGTTTACTCTGTTACTCATCAGCTGCTTCTCACATGATTTCCACAGCGCCAACACAAAACAGCCAGGAGCAGGCAAAGCGCTCATGACATCCCGTGCTATTCAGATTTACAAGTTCAAAAGTACAGACAATTTCATTAAATAGAATGTGGGAATCAAAATACGACTTCTGAAAAAAACAAAAGGCAGAAACAAGTCTGATTACAAAACAAACACTCATGCATCCTTATAAACTACAAATACAAGAAAAATTTATGATCACACAAACTGCCATTGGTTTAAAAACTAAATTGCAATCCTGAAACCATTTTAAAGTAACCATGAACAGCCAATGCTGACTACGTAACTGGAAAATCACAGCAATGTAACTAATGTTTATTACTACATGGCTAACTGAAAATGGCCAAGATATCCCACATAAGTAGGAATCTCTATGAAGAAAGTTCACTCCAATCTATTTTAAATATGAAAACTATCTGGTTAAGAATCAACTAACTGGGCTTTCAGAAACTGAGATTACAGAATCCCACAAACAGGCAGAAATTAGAATGCATTGGTGGCAAAAACAATATTTTATATTCTCATATTTTATTGTTTTTTATAAACCCAGACACATTTGTCACGAAGACTTAGAGGAGTGACAATAAAATCCTACAAAAACTGAGAAACACAACATAACCCAATCTTAAAAGGATGGCCTGAGAGAAGATTACAAACACTGAAAACGAAACAAAGTTAGTGATATTGGAATGAATACAAGAGGAATTCCAACTGAAAGGGAACTCTTATGGCATATCATATTTTTGCTTTGACATATTCAAAACCTGGTGCTATTCCAAGTGAAGGAAGTGGTCAAGTAGAACCTTCCTCTCTTGACAATGAAGTATTCTCCCCCAAAAGAGAGGCTGGGTCACAGAAAAACCCCATGTCCTCATTTTTAAAATATACCAGACGCCTCAGCATGTGTTCTTCCACACAAGGAGAAAAATCAGCTTTTAAAACTGTATTTTTGAGCTTAGTTCTCCAGTTTTAAAAGAGCAAAGCCGTGCTAATGTTTTCCTCGATTGTAATACTGATCACCCACTCCCCATCGCACACTGTGATTGTGTGGGACTGGCAGTGTATGCTCCGCCACGGCCTTCCTGCACAGACAGCCCTCTCACTCTGGGGGTGTTCCAGACAGACGCCCCTCTCTTCATCCTGCTGGACTCTCACTTTTCAGTGGTCAAGAATAGCATTACACTCCCACACACACAAGGAACATTCATTTTTTAAATTCTCTGTTATTCTGATAATAAAAATGCTGTAACAGTGATTCTGATTTTTCTTGTTTTTCTTTTTTTCTTTTAAAGACCTCAAATGGCCAAAGCTATTCTAGTATAAGAGGGTTAAAGAGAAGGGAGAGGCAATAGAAAATATTGGTGTAAGGAATATTAAGTGTAATTAAAGAACCGGGCACGGAGACACATAAGAAGAAAGTACCTATCTACCCACACTGCACGTGTAAGAAAGCCGTTCTCTTTCATTCTCAGTAGTGTAAGGTTTGGTAGCTACCAGTGTCCCTAAAGCTCATCGAGTTTAACCACCAGTTTAAGAACTCTTTATTAAATAGAAAACCGGACTTGGTTGAATACATTATTTTGTGTGGGAAAGGTCAACAAAGACCCCAAATAATATATTTTTCTGAAACAGAAGCCCACATTATCATTATAAGCTAAATTTTAAAGGTTGGTGAAAATGCCTTCAATTTTTCAAGGAGGTTCATGCTCAAAAACTGCAGGCAGAACTCCATAAGAACAAAGATCCAGAATTGAATACATTGGTAATTGACCAGCGAGGACAGGGCGACACACATCTCACAGCCTCCATGTGCTCCCTTACAGTTTTAAAGCCTGATGTTGTTTTGTTTACAGAGAACTGATGGGCCATACAAAAACTTCTAATACCTCAGCTACCAGTACATTACTCTTTGATTTAAAATATTTAAGTGCTAATGAACAAATATATTGCAACCTTAATATCTAAAGTAAATTCAAAATCATTAACAAAAGGAAGATAAACAACCCAATCAAAAAACGGGCAACAGACCTAAATACTTTTCGAAAGAGGACATGCAGAAGACCAAGACACACATGAAAACATGCTCAAAGTCACTGATCATCCAAGAAATGCAAATCAATACAACAATGAGGTACCATCTCACACCGGTCAGAATGGCCATCATCAACAAATCAACTAACGACAAGTGCTGGCGAGGATGCGGAGAAAAAGGAACCCTCGTGCACTGCTGGTGGGATTGCAGGTTGGTGCAGCCACGGTGGAGAACAATATGGTGTTTCCTTAAAAAACTAAAAATGGAACTGCCATTTGACCCAGTGATCCCACTCCTAGGAATATATCCCAAGAAAGTAGAAACACCTGTCGGAAAGGATATATGCACCCGTATGTTCATAGCAGCACAATTTACAATAGCTAAGGTTTGGGATCATCTTAAGTGCCCATCAGCAGATGAGTGGGTTAGAAAGCTGTGGTACATCTACACCATGGAATACTATGCTGCTGTAAAAAAGGAATTCTTACAATTTGCAACAGCATGGATGGACCTGGAGAGCATTATGCTAAGTGAAATAAGCCAGTTAGAGAAAGATAAATATCACATGATCTCACTCATTTGGGGAATATAATGAACAACATAAACTAATGAACAAAAACAGATCCAGAGACAAACATCAATCACACCCTCAAACTCAGAGGGAAGGCAGGGGAGGGTGGGGAAAGGGGAGAGATCAACCAAAGGACGTGTATGCATGCATATGGGCCTAGCCAATGGACACAGACACCAGGGGGGTGAGTGCATGAGTGGGGGTGGGTGGGAGGGCAACAGGGGAGTAAGGACACGTATATAATACCTTAATCAATACAGAAAAGAAATAAAGGAAATTCAATATTAAGGTAATTTAGAATTTACACTTCTGAATATGACTTCTTACAAGAGTAACTACCTAACAGAGTTTTATTTTTTAAAATATATTTTATTGATTTTTTTTACAGAGAGGAAGGGAGAGGGATAGAGAGCTAGAAACATCGATGAAGAGAAACATCGACCAGCTGCCTCCTGCACACCCCCCACCAGGGATGTGCCCGCAACCAATGTACATGCCCTTGACCGGAATCAAACCTGGGACCTTTCAGTCTGCAGGCCGACTAACCAGTCTTAGTCAGAGTTTTAAAGAAAAGTAATTATTAGCCTTAACGTTTTAACAGAAATACAGTAGGTCCTCGGGTTACATCGGAGATCTGTTCCTATGGCGGAATGTAAGGTGATTTTCGCCGTAAGTGGGAACCCACCTACATAAGCACCCAGGTCACTCACATGGAACACATGCACATAAATAATGGAGTGAAACAGTAAAAAAAATTAAAAGATAACAATTCCTGATCTTTACTTGTGGTAAATAATAAAACACACAGAGCACATATGTCCATACATAGAAATGATGGGACTTTTTTTTATAAATAAATGGGAGATGGTGATGTAACCACGAACAGACTTACGTGGAGTCCAATGTAACCTGGGACTGCCTGTATAACATTCATTTTAAAGTCAGAAGTATGCAGAACAATTTCTATTTGTTTCTTTAAAAGTTTTTAATTTGAACCTTTTCCATAAAAATTATTTCAAATGAGGTCATGCCAACCCAAAAATTTTACATACATCTGGAATAAAATCAACCTACAAAACTATTTCTTTCCCTTTTACTGAATTCAATTATAGGTAAGGCCTGAAGTATCCAGGTATAAGAATTAAGACTTCAATTCTAGAATTTAGTATTTTTTAGGCCTAATCAATTTGGTACTAAAGGAAATAAAAACTTAATTGTTTTAAAATAATGTATTTTTTACTAAAATTTTAGTATTAAAATGTTGTATATGATGCAAAAAGATTAGAGATGAAAATAATCTCTCCAGCTATTTAAATACTTAAGTATTTGCAATAATTTTAACTTGGCCAAATAGTGAGGATGCACCCAACAGTTTTAAGATACCAATTGTAGTTTGTAGCTGCTGCTATATTTTTAAGAACTCAACTTCAAATACCTCAACCTTTTATGGCATAAACAAGAACAAATTTTGTGTACGTACCATTAGGGCACTGAGAGGCCACGACAACAACACTGAAAAGTCGTGCAACTACACTCCTAGGGCTTGGGACCCATGCCCATTCCCTTCACCCCCATAATCCAAGGCCCTTGGGTTCTAAAAGGGGGAGGGATGGACAGCAGAGTCCCGGGAGGAGGGAGGAGAAGAAATGGCAGAGAGAGACCAGAGCAGGTGTAAGAACTAACAAGGTCTCACACGACCTCCTTCAAGGTCCTCTCATAACGATGACCCCAACAGACAAAGGCCCGAGAGCTGCTGTACAACGTCATAAAGACGGTGAGAGGCAGAGGAAGGTGAGTCTGGTTCCAAACCTCCTTCTACGTTAGCTCACTTTTCACTACCTTTCTGTTTTCATCACTGTTTCAACTTCTAACATCACACTTCTTGGTTAAGAGTCCACAGGGAATGCCAGTATCTCAGCAATTAACAACAATAAAAAAACTTTAATCACCAACAGGAATCTACCTAAAACCCTAGATTATAAAAGGGTAAGAGCAGAGCGGCTTTGACTGTGGTCTACCTGGGAGGGCAGAGGCCCTTGCTCTCTGTAGAGCCCACTCTGCAAACTGGCCTTTTCCCCATCACCTCTGCTCTCCAGCATTCCAGAAGCCGACACCATCTCAATAACCTATTTTCTCAACATATGCTCCCCCCACCAACCCACAGACCCTTTACATAGCAGCTACTTCGTCTTCCTTCTCTGCAGACATACAGTATGTCCCTCTCTTACGTGTATCCTATTATCTTGGAATATTTTCGTCTCTTCTGCTCTAAAAATGCATCTCTTGCCACCTTCAAAATAATTACCGTTATTTTCCTCTTCTAACGCACCATTTCCTAGGCATGCATATATTCAATACAAATGATATAAAAGTGCTATCATAAAACTGACACCGATATGGCTGGCCTAAAGGAACCAAGGTGAAAAGGAGAGTAGAACTAGATGGACAGCTAACTTACATCAGCAAGGCAGTAAGTTACACATCACATGACACAGCTACTTAATTTCTAGGTGACATCCTGGCAGGACTGCTTTGGTAAATAGGTGAGAATTATCTAAAACAAGTGCTAACGCTTGGTTATTAAAGTTACTGCTAACCCTCCGGGTTAGGCTAGTTAAAAGCATATTATTAATCTGTTTACACAGTCCTTATAAATAACCCCTTGTTGATAAGTTAACTAAGGAAGAGCCTTAGCTGCGGATAACAGCTCCGGAGTGTCAACTCTGCTCAGACCTGTTTCTGTAGAAGAGAATCCTCAGGCACAAGACTGAGTATTCTATGTATCCTGTAATAATTCCCTTCACCCAGTGCCCAGTACGCATTTGGATGTAGTGTGCAGGAAGAGAAGTAACATTTTGTATAAGGGCTTGACAATAATTTATTAAGATTGCCTCCCAGTCTTCTGGCTCAGGGTTTTTCCTAGAGAAACTGATTATTTGGAAGAAGATAATATTTAAGAGCAGTAACAAAATTCAGAAAAAAATACTATATCAAAGTTTTCTATCAAGTTGAAAAGGCTAAACTAAGACAGGGCTTTTTAAGAAAGTTTATCAAGACCAACAGAGCAGGGATTATGAAAATTATGTAAAACACTGATGAAATTGTCAAGCTGGAGGTTAAGTATAAACAGGATTTTGTATCTAATTGCAAATAATTCTGAAAGGAGATAAAATATCTGTTCCATTTGACTGATGTTTAAAGCCAGGTGCACTCGGGTATATAATTCCTTTTTGTCAAAAAGTAATTTACGATGTTTTGGAAATATAAAATTATTCTGAGTTGCATGTAAATATAAAAATGAAGCATTTTATATCAAATAGTTTAAGTCAAGCGACCCTTTAAAAATAAATTGCTTTAATGCTCTCTGACATATGCTTACGTGGATACTGAAAGTAAGTAATAAATCTCCTCTTAATGTAAACACTACTGAACTCCTAGCCCGAGTCCTGAGAAATACACACTGTGCAGCCTACCTGGTCTATTCTGGATGTTCCGGCTGCAGTGCACCAACTATCTTGGAGTGAATCTGAGCCCCAAGCTGGCAACTGCAAACTAGATCTCACCTTCAACAGCATAGAAGTTTTCATCAGAAATAGGCAGTTCCCTTCCCGCACCCGCCCGCACACACACACAAAAGAAGAAAATCAAACAAAAACCAAAGTGCTGTCTTTATTCCTTTTTCTAAAGGTTTCAGGAAAAAACAACCACCACCTCGTTAAACACACACACACAGAAACAAAAACAAACAAACAAAAAAAACCCCACCTAATTTTAAATAGCCATAAGAGAGTTTCATTAACCTGCAATAGCAGCAAAATAATACTACAAGGCCTGAGAAATTGTCAATCATCATAACTACTAGGCCACGTTTAGAAAAAAAAGTCATTGAACTAGTGGAGACAACATTTAATGATATGGAAAAAGCCATATTATTTTGCCATAATCGCAGCTGTACGAAGTACATTCTAGTACACTACAGCTGGTCATAGCCAAATCGAAGCATAATTACAAACATCTTAGTTTAGATGTATTGTAGGAAAAACTCATTTTGGTGGCCCATTGGAGATTAAATAAATGAAGGCAGTCTTAAGAAGTTGCCAATTAAAAGCTTCAATATGGATTTAAGAAATGCAGCAGGTTTTTCTTTTTTTGAAGCGTATTTACTTTTGTGTGCTTACGGATTTTTTTATGTCAATTGTCTTCATCTGGGTATTTTGCCCTTTGGTAATGCAATCACATATGCTTAAAAACGAAAACTTTCTCTTTTTCAACCCATTAATTTCACCACACTGCCGCTACCACCACCGTTTCCAGTTCTGACAGACTGACATTGGAAATTGGACATCAGCCGCTGACATGCGGGCCTCACCTGCAGGGGTAAGAGCGTGTTGCTGTTGCTGTCCGTCCGGAACACGTTGTCTTCCATCCAAGACTTGGGCGCCAGGGAGGGAGTGGAACGGGTGAACTTCGGCGGCGCTATGACATTACCCGAAAACGGCTTTTTCAGGGGCGATATCTGACTCATGGTCCCCGGCAGCCCCATGTTGCCGGTTCGGCGGTGGTCCCGGCCGTGCATGGCCCCCCAGGACATGCTTCCCGAGCCCCAGCCGCTGCTCTGGTGGTTGCTCCACGGAGACTGCTTCAGAAGAGGCTGAGGAGAACAGAGCCTTTTACACTGCGGGCATTTAACGAGCTGATTGCTGACATTCACATTTTAGACCTGAGCTAAGATTTTTAAAAAATGAAATATAGAATACACAGAATATATCCTTAGCTAATTAACAAAAAGCAATAGGCTTGAGATCTTGCTCTAATAAAATATTACTTAATGTGAGGCAGTTTTCATGCTTTTGCCCACTATAAATTATACTGAACAGCCAGATACTTAATGACAATTACTAAAATGGAAGCATGTGGTTACTTCCCCCCCTTTCAGAGAAAACCATATACATGAGATACATTTAAATTGAAATTAACTCTTAAGATCCTTAAAAATATGCCCTACATTATGATCTTAAAGCAGCCACACTCCATTAGGTATACAACTAAAAGCATGATCTTTATTAATCAAAATAGACCAACCATATGGGTGAAATAGTTAGACTTAGTTTGCCAAACCAAGTTGCATCGCCGCAGAAGTGAACAGTAAGGTTCGGTGTTATTCCGTGGTACACATGGGGACAGGGACAATAGAGGAAACATGTCCTTTCTGTCCTGCTGACTGCACTTTTAGGATCTTTTATTCCAGATTGGATGTAGCTTCTTTTAAAATGTTTTTGTTTATTTTCACTTAATTATCCATGGACTGATAAGCAATTATCTAATGCCGCCCATAGGTGGATCCACTGAGATACACAAAAATAAACTAAACAACTATTCGACCACTAACTTCATTTTCAAAAGTAAACTGACCTCCAAACTGCAATCTAGGGCAAAACGTTATGTCACCAATGAATGGAAAATACACCAAAAGCCTATTAACTAGGTTTTTTAAAATGTTCTCATTGCTAGCAATTATATGATCAATAAACTTAACACTTGAACAATTTTGTGCTAACTTGTAGCCAAAACAAGTATGGACCATGTAGCTACTCTAAGTCAAAAAATACACCACCCTTCAAATAAACCTGTTTTTTTTTTTTACAAGACAAAGAAGCCAAACCTGAGACACAATATCTACTTAAAAAAATTAACCTGAATGGGAATGTAATGATGAATATATCCTACAACAGTTTCACCCTCCACACAGTTCAAAAGCACAGCTAAGGGGCCACGGAGAAACGGCTGGTCACCCCCACAAGCTCCAAGTTCCCCGAGTGACCTAAATCCCATGTGACACAGTGCCACCCTCACCCCCACTGCCAGACAGACCCACCTTTGGACAAAAACAACAACAAAACCAGCTTAGAGCTCAATATGGACCACGGCATATGGCCTCCAATGTTCTACAATCTACATCACGTCTTCAAAAACTCAAAAAAAAATTTCCTGTGGCAAGTTTCCAGTTAAAAATTATGCAAATCATGAAAAAAAAAGCGGAGTATTATGTCAAAATTCCCCATTTTTCATCCCTCATTGACCACAGTCTCCTTTCTCAGGGAGAAACCACTGACTCAACAACAACAGCAACAACAAAAACTGTTAACTGTTACTGGGGTTAATTGAACTGGACTGTTAACTGTCACTAGTGTGACATTTCGGTGGGCATTCGCCCTTTACCAGGGACCCGGCTGGCTCTTCGGGGGCACCGTGGTCAGCGTGGTCGGCGGGGAAAGCTGCGGGAGCCAGAGAGCCCGGTCCCCCCGGCTGCGGCTCAGCCCGCCGGGAAGGGCCTCACCGGCCGGGGTGCCCGCCGCCAACGCTGGCCATTCCAGAAACGCCGCCGAACGCCGGCTCCGGCCGCTCCCGCTCCCGCTCCCCGCCCGCGGGCGCTCCGACTGTCCGGGGCGGGCCCCGGCGGCGAAGGCCCCGGATGGACGGCCACCCCGTGGGGCCAGGCCATAGTGACACGACCCACTCGACACAGAGACGCCGTCACCGGGGCGGCTGGGTCCGCGGAGCCGCCCCGGGGCCGCCCCCTCCGGGCTGCGCACCGTGCGGCCCGGGCTCGGCTTCCGTTTGGGGTGAGAGCCCGCACCCCGTGCCCGGGCGGCGCCCCGGGGGCACCGGGGGCACCGGGCCGGCTGCCGGTTAGGGGTCCCCCGACGGCGCGGAGGCTGCGGGAGCCGCAGCCCGGACGCCCGGCTCGGACCCCGGTCCGGCCGCCCCCGCCAAGCCCCGCGCCGGCCGGTCCCGAAACCAACCCACCAACCCGACGACACGCACCGTCCCCGGCAGCCGCGTCCCTCCGTCCCGAGTTCGCTCCCTCCCGCCGGTCCGCGCCCCGGCCGGTCCCCTCCCTCCGGCCCCGGGAACCCGGCAGCGCCCTCCCGGCCCCCGGCGTCCGCGGCTCGGAGGCGCGAGCGCCGCGGTCCCCGCCGGGCTCCCGGGGTTCGAGGGGCAGCAGCCGGCTCCCAGCGCGATCGGCCGGCGGGGCCGCCCCGCGTCCCGCACCCCGCAGTCCCGTCCCCCGCCCCGGGCCCGCTCCCGGTCCCCGGCGCCTACCTGGTGGTGGTTGTAGGCGTTGCGCTGCTGCAGGAAGGCGGCCGCCGGGTGCTGCGGCTGCAGCTGCGGGCTGACGGGCGAGCGGCGGCTGGGCTGCGGCGCCGGCGGCGGCGGCGGCGGCGGGACGCTCAGCGCGGGCGGCGGGGGCACCGCGGCCGCCGAGAAGGGGCCGCCGAAGCCGCCGCCGCCGCCGCCGCCCCCGCCGCCGCCGCCGGCCGGCACGCCGAGCCCCGCGCAGCCGTGCGGGGACACGGGCGAGAAGCTGGGGAAGAAGGGCGCGTTCATGGACGACGGCAGCCCGGGGTAGAAGCCGTTCTCCGCGTCGGGGCTGGGCGGCGGCATGGCGCTGAGCGGGCCGCCGACCCCCGGGGTGGCGGCGGACGAGCCGGGCGGCTGGGGCGGCGGCGGCTGCTGGGGCTGCTGCTGGGGCTGCTGGGGCGGCGGCTGGGGCTGCGGCTGCGGCTGGGGCGGCGGCGACGCGGGCTGCACCGACCAGGGGGTGCCGAAGCCGGGCAGCGGCGGCGGCGGCGGCGACGCGGAGCCGCCTCCCCCGCCGCCTCCGGGGGGCCCCCCACCCCCGCCGCCCCCGCCGCCGCCCGGGTGCGGAAGGTCGGCGCTCTGCAGGCTGCTGAAGGCGCCCGCGCCCAGCGCCCCGCCGGGCAGCAGGCTGCCGGGGCTGCTGAGCAGGGGGTGGTGGTTGGGCGACTCCATGGAGCCCGGCGCGGGGTTCACGGGCGGCGTCGAGGGGGCCAAGCCCGCATCGGGGGGCTCGGCGGCGGCGGCGGCGCTGCCCTCGCCCGCGGCCGGGGTCCTGCGAGGGCTGCCCGCGCCTCCGTGGCGGCGCCGCGGGGCTGCGGCGGGCGGCGAGGGCAGGGCGGCCGGCGGGCGCGGCCGCGGGGCCGGGTCCTGCGGCGGGCGGTGCGGGAGGCTGAAGGGCTGCGGGCGCGGGGCGAGGGGCGGCGGCGGCTGGAGGGGCGGCCCGGGCGGCGGCGGGCTGAACCGGCCGGGGCAGCGGAGCGGTGGCGGCGGCGGCGAGTCCGGAGGGTGGGACGGGCGCGGAGGGCTGAACTCTTTCCTCTTCTGGCCGCTCAGCTGCTGCCGCGGCCGCCGACTGAAGTCCTGCGGGGAGGCGGTGCGGCAGCCACAGCGGGCGGAGGAGGCGGAGGCGGAGGCGGGGAGGTGCAGGCTCGGTTGGAAGTCCTGGGAGGGGAGGAGGTGGGTCACACCCGCGTTCGCGCCGCCGCCGGGCGGGTGGTGCTGGGGGAGTTTCTCGGGCGGCGGCGGCGGCGGCGGGGTCAGCCCCAGCAGCAGCTCATCCTGCATGGCCGGCGGGCGCGCCGGGGGCCGGGGGGAGGCCGGGGGAGCGGCGGCCGAGCTGCCGCCCGCGCGGCCGCCGCCGAGGGGCGCGGGGAAGGGGGAGGCGGCCTCCGCGAACCCGGTGACAGGCAACGGCGGCGGCGAGAGCGGCCCGAAGGGCGTGGCGGCGGGCGGCGGGGCGGCGGCGGCCGCGGAAGGCCCCGCGGCGTAAGGGCGGTACGTGCCGCCGCCGGAGAGGGACGCGGGGCCGCGGCGGCTGCTCCCGAGCGGGGCGAGGTGCAGCGCCCCGAGCCCCCAGTCCCTCATTTATGGGGCCGGCGGCGGCGGCGGGAGGACGAGCGGCCGCCGGGGTCCGGGGCGGCGGCGCGGCCGTGGTGGACGGAGGGGGGGGGCGGGGGGAGTCGGGGAGGGAGGAACACCGTGGACTGAGGCCGGGGCGCCCACGTCGGCCCCCCCGCCCGGCCAACCCCTCTCGGCGGCCACCGCCACCTCCCGAGACCGGCTCGGGCGCCGCCGCCGCCGCCGCCCTCGCCGCTTAAGAACCCCGGAACGTGCGTCACCGCCGCCTCACAATCGCCCCGCCCCCCGCGGCGCGTCCCCGCCCGCGCGGGCGCGAGGCCGCCGCGGCCCCGCCCCCTCGGCGCCCCGCCCCTCATTAATATGCGCGCTCGGCCGGCGGCGCGCGCGCGCGCGCGCGGAGGGTGGGGAGCTCGCGGGGACGAGCGGCGCGTCCCCGGCTCCTGTCCCCGGCCCTGGGCGGGGGAATGGCCGGTTGGGGCGGCGGGCGGCCCGCTGGGTTCCGGGCGCGCGCAGGGGAGGAGGAGGAGGAGGAGGAGCACGCGCGGGCGGCGTACACGAGTGCGAGGCAACGGCCCCTCCGGCTCGGGGTCGAACGCGCCCCCGCCGCTCGGTCGGGTCGTGCTCGCGGCCCCGCCCCCATCGGGCTCCCCTCCTCCCCCACACCCCCTCGGTCACGTGGGGTCCGGCCTCGGGGACCCGGGCTTCCCTAGGACGGACTGGGACTGGGCCTTCCGTGGGTGGGGCTGGCAGGCAGGGGAAACTGAGGCTGGGGAGAGCGACTGGGTGCGGCCCCCAGTCCCGGAGGAGCTGGGCCCCCGACCCGCTCCGCCCTCCTGGCTCAGCCCTGGGGTCCGGGGCCAGCCCTGGGGTCCTGGCTCAGCCCTGGGGTCCGGGGCCAGCCAGCTGCCTGCCCTGCGGATGTCCGGCCGGTGAGCCTGCTCCTCTGGCCCCGACCGACCTGGAGCCCCCCGGGTGGTCCGGGAAAGCGCCTCCTCGGGCCGGGCTCCCTGCGGTCACCCACCTCGCCACGGCCACGTGGAGGTGTCCTCCGGAAGGGTGAGCCCCAGGCTCCCGCGGTGCACGGAGCATTTCCACTCCGCCGACGGGGAGCCGAGTCCCCGGTACCTGTCGCGGCTCCCGGCGGGGCTCACACACGTGTGCATGTAATGGGTTCCCGGGGCGGCTCCATGGAAACCTGGGCCCGCTCCCGGCGCTGCTCCTCCATAAAAGCGCTTCACGCGCTTTCCGGGGACCGCTGCGCGGGGGATCCTCCCCCCCACCCCGGGCAGGCCGCCATCCCCGCCCGCCCCCCAGGGAAGCTCCCAACATTTCCGAAGCTTTGTGAGCTCCGGGGGGGAAAGATTTCTCACATCAGGGGAAAGGAGGGTCTGACTCAGCAGCGGACTTGTTGGGGCTTGCAAACTGGAAGGGGCAGAGCTTTCCAGGGTCGGGCTCTCGCTGCAAGTAATGGAAGAGGAACTAATCTGGTATATTTCCTGTCGCAGAGAAAAACTCTGCATACCGAAAGCGATCCTGTGAGTGTCGACATAAAGAATAGCAAAATGGTCCATACTTAGTAAGAAATTGTGTGTGTGTGTTCCTGTTGGGCAATTTTACCATTTTCTGAGCATTTTGAGAAGTGAAACTGCTGAGTGAATCCTAGCATAGAGGACTCCCAAAGATAGAAAATGGACTCACCCTACTTGATTTGATTTACAACTGGGCCAAGATGAAATAGTGCCATAAATTAGCGAGCACTGATGTAGGCAGAGTGCATTTGTGAGCCCTCATTCTTTTAGTGAAATTTCATTTCCACTTTTGTTACCCCAGTGCTTGAAAGTTAAATAAATTCAGAATAAGTACAATAGAAAGAGAACAACATTGCTAGGAGAAGAAACATTTTGTGTACACTGTGCATGCATGCCTGGTATCTGGTCTAATGAGCTAAATTTGATACTGCCTTTACAATAAGGAAAAAGTACTTAACTCATAAATGATTCAGAAATTGGTCGGGTGCATAGAAAATTAGTTTCAGCGAATAATTTCAAAGCCATTTTCAACAATCAGGCAAAATATGGAACTGGAGAAGTACTTTTATTATTCTAAATTACATTGTCTAGAAAGTAAACAGCTCATTAGAATTAAAACTACAAATGGCCATTTTCACAGCACCCATTGACACCTGCTTAACTATTACGTATTAACGTATTTTACAGAAAAAACTTTCAACAATCAAAGCATGCAAAGTATTGAAGATGAACACATTTTTTTCTAAGTAAAGTTACACTGGATTGGAATCAACAACAAACCTTGAGAGAGGAACAATACATAAGGCACACCGTAGCCCGAGCACCCATTACAGTAACAGAGAGCATACATTTATTTACTTATTTTTATTTTATTGTTTTTAAATTTTATTGTTTAAAGCATTACACATAGAAGAAAAGAGGAGATGTATGTAGTACTGTGAGAGCATACATTTAAAGACAACAGGTGCCACTCTGGTTGGTTTTCTTTTTTATATATATTTTATTGATTTTTTACAGAGAGGAAGAGAGAGGGATAGAGAGTTAGAAACATCGACCAGCTGCCTCTTGCACACCCCCTACAGGGATGTGCCCTCAACCAAGGTACATGCCCTTGACTGGAATCTAACCCGGGACCTTTCAGTCCACAGGCCTACGCTCTACCACTGAGCCAAACCGATTTCAGCCATTTCTTGGTTTTCTGATACTGGTTTTGTTTTAGAGAATTTCGAGCTCTGGGATATAGAAGGAAGCCATCAAGGTTGGTATTACACAATAAGGTCAAACTTCATGTGGATTGGTGAAGTAAGTACACCAAATTCCAAACTCCCCTGCCAGAACCCCACAGCTCAGGGAGTGTTCATGAAGGCCCCACTTTTTAATAAGAGGACAACTATATTCTGAAATCTAAAACTTCTCATCCGGTGAGCACCCTGCCATTGAAGATGCTCACACAAAAAGGTTCCCTGTAGGGTCAGTGGTAGTAGGGAGGGGTTGGGCTCCTTTAAGAGGTCCAATGTCTATACTGAGTCCGTCATATAATCTTTCTCGCATGAAAATGTTAGCTCTGTAACCATTTCCTTGGCCCCTGACTTTATTTGACAGCCCCTTGTTCATTTCTTCCCACTGTCCTGGGCCAGTGTTTTAAAAATATTTTTTTTTCTAGCACCCAGGGAAGACTCAAACACAGATACATAGATACTCATGCACATACACAAACATGCAACTGAAGTAATGCTTTTATTAAGCAAATCTTACTCTTAATACATAAACTATTTTAAAATTCTGTTTACTTTTTTTAGAAAAATTTAAATTATTGTTAAAACTGTGTACTTTTTAAAATAACTAAGTTGATATCGAGGCCCACAATGAGGTCACGAGCTGACTTTTAAGCACAGTGTCCTAGGAGAGTTTTTCACGCCTTCTTTATCTTAAAGCCTTGTCTCCCCGTTCTCAGCTGCTGATCTGGCTTCCTGTGAAGCTGAGAGAGAGAAGCAGAGGAGAGCTTCCACAGGCCTCACTGACCCCTTTTCCAGTCACTGCGCCTGCGCACCCCATCTTCCTTCCTGCTACACGGAGGGCCTGTCCACGCCCCAGACTCCATCTGAGGTCTAAGGCCTGGCCCTCCCATGGTGCACCGGATCCTCCCCCACCAGCTGAGGACATGGCCTCAAAGACATCTGTGTCTCATGACATCCCAAATCTCACATGTCCAAGACTGAACACCCTCCCCCTCGTGCCCGCGCCTCAATCCCCATCTCAGGCAATGGCACCCACTGTGCCAGCTGCTCAGACCAAACATCTGGGGTCATTCTTCTATTTTTCTCACAGCGTAACTAAGCCATCATCACAGACTGCTTGGCCATCTTTTATATTTTAGCCAGAATCCAACCGCTCCTCACCACAAGCAAACTGGCCCAGGCCGTCCGGAAGGACCGACTCACTGATGAAGGGGAAGGTTTAGAATCCTGCCCTGCTGATAAAGGCTAGCCCTCAGACGTGATGAAATAGCGCTTTGAAGCGCTTGGAGATTGGCATGCCATCTTAGCAGCTCACCTGGGGGAGCGTCCCTCCACCTCGCCAGGTGATTCTCTTCATTGTGCTCACTGGCCTCTTGTGTGGAAGAACTCAACCGTTCCATTGCCTCTTGCCTTCTGTCTGTAACCCAAATCAATCTGACTAGATTATAAGCCTTTGAAGGTAGCGGCTCTGTGTTACATAGTCCTTTAATTTCCTAGTGCTTCTTGATGCACTTTTGTACCCAGAAACTATGTGTTGAGTACCTACCATATGTCAGACACTGTGCCTGGGGACCTGAGATGCAACCATGAACGAAATGGGAGACACGCATTGTTCTCTGCATAATCAGAGAGGCTGTACATAAGGGTTTGCTGTTGGTTCTGGTTCTGATAAACCCCAGCCCTAATTGTCTAGGCCAGCCGTGGGCAAACTGCAGCCCGCGAGCCGGATCTGGCCCGTTCGGCTGTTCTATCCTGCCCGCGGAGGCGAAAGAGCGGAGGGTTCTCTTGCTCTCCCCTCCGCTCCTTCACCAGCAGCCCAAGAGGAGAGTACCAGCATGGTCAGGTTGCTTTTGTTCCGGCCCTCCGGTCCAGTTTAAGAACCCATGGTGGCCCTCGAGTCAAAAAGTTTGCCCACCCCTGGTCTAGGCCCATGGTTGGCAAACTGCAGCTGGCGAGCCACATGTGGCTCTTTGGCCCCTTGCGTGTGGCTCTTCCACAAAATACCACAGCCTGGGCAAGTCTATTTTGAAGAAGGGGCGTTAGAAGAAGTTTAAGTTTAAAAAATGGGGCTCTCAAAAGAAATTTCAATCGTCGCTCTGTTGACATTTGGTTCTGTTGACTCATGAGTCTGCCGACCACAGGTCTAGACAGAGTCCCCAACAGTGAGATCCCAGGCTGAAACTGACCTACTAACTGGGAGTCCTTGGTGCTGCAACATAGCATTGCTGGGCTGGTCCGGGTGGAGCCCTGAGGTGGCCAGGGAATGTTGAGGTAAGGCAAACTCAGCAGGGAGGCAGAAGAAATTACACACTGACACACACTGTAATTGCAGCTTGAAACGAGACTTCCATTTATTATCTCCTTGTGACAATATACTTTGTGAGTGGAGAAAGAAAACAATATTCCCATTTTATAGTTGGAAAACCAAAGCGGAGAGACAAAGTAATTTACTTACGTAGCGTGTACAGGCCGGGCTTACCACTCCTGGCTTCCTCGTTCTCAGTCTCCTGCTCCCTGAGTTGTCCCTCCAGGCTGTCACGGGAGATGTGCAACATATCTGAGCAAAACAGAGCCATAAGACAGGCCCTAACAACAGTGCTTGCTGCTTCCATCAAAGGGAGGGACAGAAAGGATAATCCTTGAAACCTAACCAAATGAATAACAATTGACAGCAGTGATCTCAGAGTGGAAGCATCTTATTTTAAGAACGCATACGCCACAACAATTCAGCACGGCCCCTCAAATGCACTTACTCATTTTTCGCCCATTAGAAGAATGAGGCCTGGCAGTATAGACCGGATATACCGCATTTTAATTCTTCCATTTTTACATTCTAGGAAGCTAGCTCCTTCAGTTGATAAATTGGCCTGTGCAGAGAGACGTGAAGCTGCATTTTGATTAAATATTAAATATTCAGGATGTATGAAGATGAAGAGTATTGCATCTATCAAGTTTGTCCCAATATTTTTAGAATCTTAGGAGATTACAAGTTTTACATGTTTACTTTGTAGACTGAATGTTCAGGAAAAAGGAAAACCCAGGGAGTCTGTCAGGTAGCAGGCATTATCACTAGCCTTTGTATGAGGACTCACTAATTGGGAAGACGATGAGTGAAAAGCATTCTAAGGGAAGAGGGATATTTGATTTGAGTTAAGGTTAGTACATCAGCCGAAACCGGTTTGGCTCAGTGGATAGAGCATCAGTCTGCGGACTGGAAGGTCCCGGGTTCGATCCCAGTCAAGGGCAAGTACATTGGTTGTGGGCACATCCCCGGTAGGGGGTGTGCAAGAGGTAGCTGGTCCATGTTTCTCTCTCATCGATGTTTCTAACTCTCTGTCCCTCTCCCTTCCTCTCTGTGAAAAATCAATAAAATATATATATTTTTTAAAATAAAAAAGGTTAGTACCTCATCCTCACTGCTCTCAACTCACTTTTACTGACTCTGTGCTTTGGACCTTGTGCTTTACAAAGTACTATGGGACTTTATATCCTCTTGCATCCAAAATTCGTATCAATGCATGTCATTGCATTAGGTTTGCATAACACAATAGCAATATGAAGAAAAACAGAGCTCGATTGTCCATGGAAAAAATGATAAACATAGTGAAAAAAAAACTAGAAAATGCTCACAATGGCTGAGTCATGTGAAAATACTAATGGTTTTAGGCCCACAGTCGATCCCCACTTTACCTGGAGGAGTGTGTGATGAGCGCTGAGAGGCTGTGGAGGCAGGGACCTGGCTCTTAGTCCCAGCTCTCCCCGTTACTGAGTAACGTGAGAAGTTAAACTTTGAGAACCTCCATTTTCTCATGTTTGAAGTGAACAGAACAACAGCCATCACCTGTGAGGTAGGGGCTGCTGGGAATGTGATTAGCAATCTTTTAAGTGGAGAATCCTCTGTAATGTTTTACTCAGAATAGATGCTTAAACAAATACACAAGTCTGTGCAGTCATCTGCCAGGCAGCTTAAAGTAAAAAGTCAGCTAGAAAGCCACGTGGAACAGAGTGGTCATTCTGGGGCCCGGAGAGCAAAAGCAAAACCGAACCAAAACAAAAATTACCAAAAGCACGCAAGGGGATGATGGGAATGGTAGTAAAACTCCATGGTCAGAGATGGAATGATAAATCCAAACGAAACATGGAAAATGAGAGGCTAAATTCTTTATTTGAAAAACAAGAAAATAATTAAAAGTTAAACATTAAGCATATCCAATGACTACTCAATCCCCAAGGAAGACCAGGAATGTAAATTCAGAGCAGAGCTGAATTCCAATACCTGTTCTGACACAGGAGTGAGTTAACCTGGCCATGTTAGCCTTTCTTAGTCTCAGTTCAACTTCTGATAAACTAGGGAACTATGCATGAGAGACACCTGTTGCTGGTAAAGAACTTGCCTTCAAACTAAGGTACATGGAGACCATTCCAGTCCAGTAGAAGTATAATGTGAATCACCAATGTGAGAAATTATATATATATATATATATATATATATATATATATATATATAAATTTTCTAGTAGCCACAGTATTTTAACACAAAATATTATCATGCAATCAATAGTTATTACTGCTTTTTCTGCATGTATTAGGAAGCTTATGGATTTACTCTCTTATTATTATGTCCTTTTTTGGGGGACAACCTGTCTACCTAATAAAAGATTAACATGCTAATGACTGTACCTTTGTGATGCCCACCAGCCAATCAGGAGTGAGTATGCAAATTAACCAAACAAAGATGGCAGGTTAATTTGCATATACAGGCATGGAGCAGCTGGGGACAGGATGGGACACTTGCATTGTCACCATGGTGACAACGCAGGCTACCGTACCGCCCCAGCCTCTCCGGGCCTCTGGGTAGTATGGGAAAGCATAAAGGCGGCTCTGGCCAGAGCAACGGCAGTGCTGGCAGCCAGGGGAAGGAAGGCCCATTCTTGCACAAATCTCGTACATCGGGCCTCTAGTATATGTATAAAATCCAGGGAGAGACTGTAATGGAAATGTGAGTTCAAAGAGAAAAATGAAAGGTCTAAAATGTCCAAATGTTACAAAATAACTTTTTTTTTCATGTATTTGTGATAGTTAGTCATGGGCCCTCTTAATAAGAGAATGGGAAAAAGAACAATGGATGTGGAATTTCTATAGGCACTTATTTAACTGAATCCTCTACCACACATAATAGTCTTCTTTGATAGTTGGGCTCCTTAGTTGGAAGAGACCTTCTGAAGAGTTCAAAGGACATGAAATGAGATACATAATAAGGTTTACACTTGTGTTCAGCTTATTCCAGTTTAGGGGGAAAGATGTATTCTGGTGCATCCGACAGATACTGCCCTGTTTGACTTTTAATAAACCATAGGCAAGGCTGCCCCACCACTCTCTGCCATCTTGTCAAGTGTCACCATTGCCAACTCGGATGCAGCTTAAAGTAAAAAGTCACCTCAAAAGTCATGTAGAACAGAGTGGTTGTCCTGGGGGCAGGAGAGCAAAAGCAAAACCAAACCAAATAGCACAGGACTAATAGATGGGAAATGCTGTTTAGTGATTTAAGTGTAGACTTTGTAATATATACAGAAGGAGAATCTATAGCTTCAATGTGGCCAATACATTTCATCTTTTAACTTCTAAAATAAACATTGCTATGCTAATGAAAACAGAGGCACCTCCATTTTTTATTTTTTAAAATGTTTTTATTGATTTCAGAGAGGAAGGGAGAGGGAGAGAGATAGAAACATCAATAATGAGAAAGAATGATAGGCTCAGAGGCACCAACATTTTTCCCATTTAAGGAAAGATGGAATGAAGGAAGGGAATTCAATAGTTCTCGTCTCTGACATTAACTAACACATGATATTAACAATTTATAATATCAAATATTGACATGGATTTAGTACTTTTCATGTAAGGAACTATTCCAAACATTTACTCTACTCTATAACTCCAGGATGAGAACTGTTACTGTCCTCCTATCACAGGCGAGCAAACCTGTGCTCAAATTACTGTGAGTCTTCTGACTTTGGCTCCACTCAACTGAAAAGACTTCCAAAAAGTGGTGGGACCTTAGAGACTCTTTCAAAGATGGGAATACATTTAGAAACCCGGAAAGTTAGAGAAATTGCAGTGTTTGAAAATGAACTTCTCTGATGTAGCCTTGAGGGATTCTTCTTCCACTGCCTCAGACCTCTGGGTGTCACCAAGAAACACTGTCTGGACAGTGTTTCTCTGTGCAGAGGCAGGATAGTGTCCTACATCCATGAGAGCTGCTGGGCTTTGTGCTAGGATGGTTTTCTTGTTGATCTTACTGGAACCCAGGGGCCATAGATGCTCACTGAAGTATTCTTGCCCAGTGATGGCACCCCTCCTCTATGTAAAAAACCTTACAAATGGATGCCATTTCTTCTTTCTTCCCTCCCTTCCTCAGTTCCCCCCCTCCCTCTCTTTCTTCCTTCTTCCCTCCCTCCCTCTGTTCCATTTTTCTAGTCAATGAAATTAAACTATCTAGGCTCTGTACCAGGTGCTAATGCTTAAATAAATAGATATGTGGTAAATATCTATTGAGACGAAGACTCAAACATGGTTTTAAGAATGGCCACTTATCTGTTCAAGGAATAACGAGGTATGAAAGAGGGGCTGATTACTTAAACTTGGGGCACTGGGAAAAGAATCATAGAAGAGGTTAGTACTAGAACAGAGTCCTAACAGATGTATAAGTTGAGGATGGGATGCGAAGAGCAAAATGAGAAGAGCATTCCAGGAGGAGCATCAGCAAGAGCAGCCAAGGCTGGGAGAGAAAACAGCAGGACAGGTGGGAGGAAGGGGAGGCAAGGTTGTCTGGACAGGGACTGTGTGAGGTGAGGCCATTAGAACAAAGCTTGAGAGTAGACAAGGGCCAGGCCAGGTAAGACAAGGAGAGGATCCGTCACTGAAAATCCACCTCCAGGACCTGAACCCAATAAGGCATCTGTAGATGGTGATCATGTTTTTAAAATTCTTATATGGTCTGAGCTTCAGTGCTTCAGGAATATTGGATACCTCAGCTAACATAATTTGTGGTATCTCATACAGGCCCTGGCAAGATTCAAACATCATCTTCCTTGATGAGAGGTAGGTAGTTTGAGCTGAGGATCAGTTTGATCTTTGATATAAGGTCTAAAGGATGTTACTGTTTTGTTTTGATTTTTTTTCTTTAACAGTCATCCCAGAAATTTTGTACAGAGCCTATTTTTTCAGTTCTAATTGAATGCAAAAATACGTTACTGAGATTCAATATTAAGAGCTAGCATTTCATTTAGAATATTTCCATATTAATATTTTTTAAACAAACATAATGCTTACTACATACCAGGCATTATTCTAAGCATTTTACAAATATTAAATTTCCCAATCCTCTGACAACACAGTTGAAAGGTAGGCACCATCCTCACCCCTATTTTTACAAATGAGGAAATAGCCCTTGAGTAACTTGACTGAAAACACAAAGCTATTAAGGGTGGAGAATTGAGTGCAGGCTTCCTATTTCAGAGATGCTAAACAACTTCTGTGTTCCTAATAGTCATTTATCTACTCTTCCAAGTTACTCCCCCCCCCCTAAAAAAACCCCACCTAAATTAGTAGGCAGATTTTGAAATTATTTTGACCATTTGTTTAATTGGCAATACACTATATCATACAGATATCATTTAATACAAACATTAGATTTCTGTATTTTTGTACAAGTTATAGCTCGGTAGTTCTCAACCCTTGCTACGCATTTGAATCACCTAGGGAGCTTTTTAAAAAATTATTGTTGGCCCTACCTACAGATATGCTGATTTAATTTGTTTGGATGAAGCCTGGATGTCAGTATTTTTAACTCCCCAGGTGCCTATAATATTCATACAGGATTGAGAACCTCTGAAATAGATCAATCATATATTGATTACTTAAGGCACTATGCTGCATACATATTTTACACATTATTGCCATTTATTATGACAACCTGATTGGATATGTATTATAATTATCTGTGTTCTACAGATGAGGAAATTGAGGAACTGAGATGCTATATAATTTGCCAAAAATTACACATCTAGTAAATAACAGAGACAGGAAGTGTGAGGTGAAACCACATTTTCTTAACCATAACCACTATGCATCTCACAGCATAAAAATCTATGTCATAAATGGGTCAGCATTCTAGAATGTATTTATTTTATATGTAGGCATTAAGACTGAAAATCTGAACAATTTAACTACCTTGCCATTCAGTTTTTAAAAAATGCTTTTCAAACCAGATTATGCACAGATATACACTTTTTCTGTTAAATAAATACTAGTGGCCCAGTGCACAAAATTTGTGCACGTGGTTGGGGGGTTTCCCTCAGCCCAGCCTACACCCTCTTCACAGAGATCAGGCCTAAACTGGCAGTTGGACATCCCTCTCACAATCTGGGACTGCTGGCTCCTAACTACTCACCTGCCTGCCTGCCTGATCACCCCTAACTGCCTCTGCCTGCTTGTCTGATCACCTCTAACTTCCTTCCCATGCCAGCCTGATCTCACCCCCAACTGCCCTCCTCTGCCGTCCTGGTTGCCCCCAACTGCCCTACCTTGCTGGCCTGATCTCACCCAGTCTTTGTCTCTTTTTCTCAGCAGTCCACCAGGTCTCCCTGCCTCCTATCTCCCTCTTCCTCTTTCCTGGCTAGGAGGGGGAAGGGCCAGTGGGGGCTGCTTCATCATCTGCCTGCCCTCCCTTCCATCCAGATCTCTTCAGGCCCAGTCTGTTTTGTTTCCTCATTTTGAGAGAGGTTCCAAGAATGATCTGGGAGGGAGGGAAAGAAAGGGAGAAAAGGCTGTGAGCTAGTGGGTGCTGTGTGTATCTGTGCGTGTATGTGGTTGTGAGTGGGTGTGAGTGCCTGCCCCGACTTCCCTGCCCCCATCTCTGCTACCACAAGTCCCCACCCACCAGAGCCTGCTGTGTGCACATCATGGGCATTAGGTCGAGCCTCTGGTCATTGTGGATGTGACAGACCCAGGGTTTTTATATATTAAGATGTTTTTACTAGAGGCTCAGTACATGAATTCATGCATGGGTGGGGTCCCTCAGTCTGGTCAGCGATTGGCCAGAGGGACCATGGGAGGTTGGCCAGCCAGCCCTGATTGGACAGCAAGAGATTGGCCAGCTGTGAGGAGGTTGGGTGTGGGAGCACTCCTGCATTGAGTGTCTGCCCCTTGGTGGTCAGTGCATATCATAGCTACCAGCTGGTCTTCTGATTGTCCAGTCGTCTGGTCATAATGGTCACTTAGGCTTTTATATATATAGATATTATACTAGAGGCCCAGTGCACGGATTCAAGCACTGATGGGGTCCCTTGACCTGTTCTGTGGATATCCCCCAAGGGATCCCAGATTATGAGAGGATGCAGGCCAGGCCGAGGGACCCCATTGGTGCATGATCAGGGCCAGAGAGGGCCTGTGGGAGGTTGGCCAGCAGGGGAAGTACTTGCAGAGGTCTCCAGAGTGTGTCCTGCCAGTCTCATCCAGTCCCCATCTGCTGGACCTTAGCAGCAAGCTAACCTACCAGTCAGAACGTCTGCCCCCTGGTGGTGAGTGTGCATCATAGTGACTGGCCAAACGGTATAATGAACAGTTGGACACTTAGCATATTAGGCACTTCGTATATAAGATATTTTATATATGCCATGTGTTTGTTATGTTAATAGACTTTTTATTCCTTTGTATTGCTATATATGAATACATAAATGATCTAAATAAGTCTCCAAATCATGACTAGCTTATTAAGACTACCAGGTGCATTACTATTGAGAAACAAATGATAGAAATCCAATTTGTCTTTAGTAGAAGAGATTTGAGTTACACTGCGTGAGGAATGTCCTAACCATAAGCAGCATCCTATGAACACGTTTGCTACATGCCAAGTGAAGTGTCTGCTACTTTCCATGCATTATTTCCAGTAAAACATTCACTGCATGGATTCATCTCACCCATCTCTATATTAAAAACTCCCACACCTACATAGTTAGCTCATGACCTCCTGCTGAAGTACAAACTTGTTTGTCCAGCTGCCTACATGGGGCTTCACTGTAATGTTTTTTAGGCATCTCAAACACAACATGTCCAACATGAAACTTCAGTCCTTTTAAAATCCCCTCAGTCTTTCCAATCTCAGTAAATGGTTATGTCATCTATCTTGCTGCTTCAGGCCAGAAACCTAGGACTGATCCTTGATTTTAATTTTTTAAATTTTTTTGCTCTCCTTCAAAATAGTCTTGTTGGATTAATCTCCAAAATGTTTCTCAAATCCACCCACTTCTCTACACTGCCATTGCCACCAAGATAGTTCCATTCATCAAAATAACTTAAAGGATCATTATCATAGCCTCCTCACTGGTGGCCTCCTCCTCCTCTTCTTCTTCTTCTTCTTCTTCTTCTTCTTCTTCTTCTTCTTCTTCTCTCTCTCTCTCTCTCTCTCTCTCTCTCTCTCTCTCTCTCTCTTAGACCTTTATGGACTATCCTCTCCACACTACCTCCCATCTGACTGCTGTCAGTCTGTTCCATATATCCATGTCTCCATTTTGTTCCTCATATTTGTTCATTAGAATCTACATGTAAGTGAGATCATATGGTATTTGTCTTTCTCTGACTGGCTTACTTTACTTAGCATAATAATTTACAGGTCCATCCATGCTATAACAAAGGTAAGAGTTCCTTCTTTTTTATGGCTGCATAACATTCCATTGTGTTTCTAAGCTAGTGTTACATCCGGCTTATCATTCATTTGCTTAAAATCTTTCATTGGCTTCCTATCTTGGCCTATCAGATGCTGCCTGATCTACTATTGACCCATCCTTCTCTCCCCATCACTCACTATGCACAACCACATTGATCTTACTGTTCTTCAGCTACTCCAAAGCTCTACCTCAAATCAGCACACTCTTCTCCCAACTGCATCCTTGGGTTCATATCTTGCAAGCCTCATCTAATATGCCATTTCCTCCTAGAGACCTTTATGGACTCTCCTCTCCAAACTACCTCTCTTCTCAGACCAGCCTTTATATCTTTAATAACATTTATCACCAATTTATAAGATTCAACTTATTCATTATTTTATTGAATGTAAGATCTGTCATACATTTGTCTCTGTCTTGTTTTGACTTATCCTCAACTGGATAAGTCCTTATAATATAGCACAGACAAGGCTCATAAAATAATAAAATAATATATTTTAGTTCTGTTCAATGCATGTCATGAATCTTTGATATGCAATAAAAAATCCATAGTTTATGTTGTCCACAAGTGAGTGAGATCATGTGATTATGACTGAGACAGAGAAGCATTGATCGGATGCTGAAACCTCAGAGGGAAGGTAGGGGAGGGTGGGGGTAAGGGGAAGAGATCAACCAAAGGACTTGTGTGCATGCATATAAGCATAACCAATGGACACAGACACCAGGGTGTGAGGGCATGAGTGGGGGGGTGGGGCAGGCAATGGGGGATAAGGAAACATATTAATACTTTAATCAATAAAATAACTAAGTAAGTAAGTAAATAAATAAATAAATAAAACACATAATGATCTCTTCTTGAGCTTTTAGGAGAAAATGCTAAACTGGTAGTTCCCAAACTATATTTTATGCAGTGAAGAATTAAGAGAAAAAAAAAGGAAAAATTGTGTTGGCAGGATTTTACCATTACTATTGAGTAAGTGTATGTAGAAACAACAACAAAAAAGCTGCACTTTCTATATCCACCTTCATTCTACCAGACTGAATAGGGGTGAGCTACGGAAATTCTAGGACAAAGACACTGTCAAGGCATGGAAATGAAAACAGAATGGTGGCTTTGCAAAAAAATCTGTAGGATTGTTAGAAGAGAGTTACCAATAAAGGATTAAAAAAAATTTGATAGGTTTGGGTGATGTTTGAGAACTTTATGCACTATGCAGAAACATTTGAACTTTATCCTCTAGGGAATGAACAAATCTGTAGGAAAATGACATGGTTCAATTTACATTTAAAAATTATCTTTTTGTGGCCAATGTAGCAAATGGTTTGGGGGCAATGAGATACAAAACAGAAGGTTGTTATAATAACTTATGAGCCAAATGTTGGCTCAGGCTGGAGGTAAGGCGGTGACACTGAGGACGATGGGAAAAGACAGGTTTTTCGCTCTGAGCTCTTGGAATGGTTTCTCAGAGGCCTCAACTAAGTCCCATTTCCAGTTTTGACTTGTATCATCCACCTCTGGGCTCTAGAATGATTGCCATATTATTTATCTCTTGACCTTATAGCTACCCTTTTTGATGAATAATATATTTTTTAAAACCACTACACTATAGAGCCCTTACTGTGAGGATTAAAATAATAAATGGATGGGAAAGCACTTTGCAATGTACCACACAAATGGAAACTATTTTTATTACCAGTAAGTCAATTTAGTTTGCAAAGAGAAAAATCACTTTCCCACATGTAAGCTCCCAGAAGCAGACTCCCCAGGCAGAATGAATCACTCTCATAACCATAGCACTTTTTCGCACTTCTATCATAACACCTCCATTAATTATAAATTGTTTATGCATTGGATTTTCTTTGTAACATATAAATCCTTTAGCGGCAGGGAGAGAGCCTTATGAATCTTTGCAGCCTGGTTTGTGGTAGACAGTAAGTGCTTAGTAAATGTTAATTGCATGCATGAATGAATGATTCGTTCCCAGGAAAGGATAAAGGCAGGTGGTAGGGAGCTGATAGGGACTTCAAAGTTAAAATAAATAATAGAGTAAATACATTAAAGTGAAAAGGCTCGGAGAGATGATCATATATTTTATTTTAGTCTAGAAGATATACATAGATTTACTATACTGCCAAAATACTGTAACAACTTGATCTTAATAAAGTTATATATTTTATAACACTGATAATTAAAAATCCTTTTGTAGTGTTGTATTAATTTAGCAATTCATTTAGCCAATCTATTTCCAATGGCTAAATACAGAACATTGTGCTATGAGTTTTTAATAGACATGCCCCTGCCCTCATAATGTTTGCTATCCAGTGGGGGCTGGGGGATTTTATTAATGTAACTGAGATCACAGAACTAGGAAGGGACCAAGGCAGCTGGATTGATTGCAGTGAAGAACATCAAGGGCTATCTTTTTTAAAATTTTATTTTTATTTTTATTTGTTGATATTAGAGGGAGAGAGAAACATTGATGTGAGAAAGAAAAATTGATCAGTTGCCTCCCACATAATTCCCAAGCAAGGATGGAACCCAGAACCTGGGTATGTGCCCTAACTGGGAATCAAACCTGCCACCTTTTTGGTATATAGGACAATGTTCAGCCAGTTGAGCCACCATGGCCATGGCAAGGGTTATTTTTTTGTTTCATAACTAGTGACCTGGTGCACGGATTCATGCACATTAAAAGGAAGTTAATTAGAAGGTGGCTGGTGGGGTGGGACTGGGTGATATGGGCTGGACACGCCCTGGAACCACCCTCCCTTGGTCCTTCCCCAGTGTGCTGAGTGAGTGGGGTCCCTCTGGCAGGTGAGGTCCCTTGGTCTGGGCCTGTGGGGATCGGGCCAAAACTGGCTCCCCAACATCCCCCAAGTGCCCCCGGAATGTGAAGGGCACTGCAAAGTTGCTGTGGTACAGGATGTGGAACACAAAAGCAAGTGTGCAGTAAACCAGATTTGGGCCTGCAGTGTCCCAGCAACAACATAACCCATGGCCGAAGGTAGAATCATGTGTTCCTGTGAGGAATATGGCTCCTTCCTCTCTGGCTTCGGGGTGCAATACCCCTGAGAACTGCCACTGCCAAGTCACTGCAGCTTGGCAGCTCCTATGTTGAGTGCCTGCCCCCTGGTGGTCAGTTTGTGTCATAGCGACTAGTCAGATGTTTGGACACTTAGAGATATTAGCCTTTTATATATATATTCCTTTGCAGTCATTGAGATTAAATCAATAAGTACTAATGGAATACCAATACCAATGTTTAAATTGTAATGAATTATAATGACAACTAGAGGCCCGGTGCACGAAATTCATGAATGGGAGGGGGGAAAGGTGGTGGTGTCCCTCAGCTCAACCTGCACCCTCTCCAATCTGGGACATCTGACTGCCTGTTTAGGCCCAATCCCAGTGGATATCCCTCTCACAATCCAGGACTGCTGGCTCCCAACTGCTCACCTGCCTACCTTTCTGATTGCCCCTAACCACTTCTGCTGCCAGCCTGATCACCCCCTAACCACTCCCCTGCCAGCCTGATTGATGTCTAACTGCTCCCATGCCAGCCTATTTGCCCCCAACTTCCCTCCTTTGCAGGCCTGGTCACCCCTAACTGCCCTCCCTTCTAGGCCTGGTCCCCTCCAACTGCTCTCCTCTGCAGGCCTGGTCACCTCTAACTGCTCTCCCCTGCAGAGTTGATCACTCCCAACTGGACTCCCTTGCAGGCCTGGTCCCTCCCAACCTCCCTCCCCTGCTGACCATCTTGTGGTGGCCATCTTGTGTCCACATGGGGACAGGATCTTTGGCCACATGGAGGCAGCCATTTTGTGTGTTGGAGTGATGGTCAATCTGCATATTACTCTTTTATTAGATAGGATAGAGGACTGGTGCAGGGGTGGGGGCCAGCTAGTTTTCCCTAAAGGGTGTCCCAGATCAGGGTGGGAGTTCCCTTGGGATATGGGGCAGCCTGAGGGGCCTGTGGTGGTTTGCAGTCCAGCCACACCCCCTGGCCACCCAAGCAGAGGCCCTGGTATCTGGAATTTATTTACCTTATGTAGTTGAAACTTTGTAGCCTGGAGCGGAGCCAAGCCTTATGCTTGCTCCATGGCTGCCACCATTTATGTTTGGAATTTCTTTACCTTCTATAATTGAAACTTTGTAAGCCTTGAGTGGAGGCTTAGGCCAGCAAGGGCAGGCGGAAATCTTGGCTTCTTCCATTGCCTGGGAAATCCAAGCCTCCCTCCTGCTCTCTGAGGCTGCAGCCATCTTGGTTGGGGTTAATTTGCATACTTTCTCTGATTATCTGTTGGGTGTGGCTTGTGGGTATAGCAGAGGTATGGTCAATTTGCATATTACTCTTTTATTAGATAAGATGTTTACATCCTCGTGGAGTTTTTGGTTTGGTGGAAAAATTTAGAGAACTGACCACAATCATAAGATGAGATTTCAATCAAAGATTGACAGGTCTTTTGGGGGAAATGGCTTGTAGGAGCTGAGCAGGACCAAGGAGTGGTCTGGAATATGTCCTGGGCCTACACGTCAGAAGACTGCTATTTCAGACTTTGCTCCACTTAGCATAATGTCCCCCTATGCTAAGTGACATAAGCTGGCCAAAGAAAGACAAATACCATATGATTTCATTTATATATGGAATCTAATGAACAAAAGGAACTAAAAAACAAAACAGAAACAGACTCATAGCTGTCAGAGGGGAGGAGATGGAGGTGGGTGGGTGAAAAAGGTGAAGACATTAAGCAATAAAATAAAGTAAACCTCATAGACAGACAATAGTTTGGGGATTACTAGAGGAAAATGGGGTGGGGGAAGGCAGAAGGTAAAGGGGGAATAAGTGGTGATGGAAAAGACATGACTTGGGGTGGTGAACATCCAATACAATATACAAATGATATATTATAGAATTATACCCCTTAAATATATATAATTTTATTAACCAATGTCACCCCAATAAATTCATTTTAAAATGTTCTGAATAAATAAATAAATAATAACTTTGTTCCAGTTCTTCTGGTCGGAGGACTATGAGAAAGACACATTTTGGGGCCTCACTGCCCTCATTTGTTAAATATGAGCAATATCAGGTAAAGTTTCTACCTTATTTTAAGAATTAATGGGTTGAGATAAGGGAGGGAAAGCAGTTTCTAAAATGCAATACAGATATATGATAAAGAAAGCCAATTTCCTTGAAACATTGTTCTGGCATAAGAGCCATCAAATAGGAGAAAGCAAAGAGAAGTGATTTATAAATTCTTATCCTTAGTATGTAATGTGGTGCCTGTCACATAGTAAGTGCTTAATAAATACTTGTTGAGATTTTTCCTGAATGGCTGAAACCAAACCCTCTCTCCTCTGGTTTGTGGGGAAGACATATTGCACCTAACCATTTGTGAGCTTTTCAACACATTGAGCTGCTAATAAATAGAGTAGTCACCCTAACTGGTTTGGCTCAGTGGATAGAACATTGGCCTGTAGACTGAAAACTGATCCCAGGTTTGTTCCGGTCAAGGACATATACCTTGGTTGCAGGCATATCCCCAGTGGGGAGTGTGCAGGAGGCAGCTGATCGATGTTTCTCTCTCATCAATGTTTCTAACTCTCTACCCCTCTCCCTTCCTCTCTGCAAAAGTCAATAAAATATATTTTAAAAAATAAATAGAGTAGTTATACTCCAAAGTGCCTTTTCAATTGGGTATTTTTGTTTGTTCATTTGGTTGTTAGAGATGCATGTGTGTGACTGTGTATGTGTGTGTATAAGAACATATTAGAGAGACCTGGTGAACTGTCCTCTCATCTATTTGGTTCTGTTAAGCATCTGTTTGCTCCTCTTTACTGGTGAGTGTTCATAGCCTACAGAACTACTGGTGTCTAGAATGGTAGCACATATTCTCCGTGGATGTTTACATTTCAGCAGGCATTATAGACATCAGCTAAGGAGATAAAGCTTAAGCCTGGTAAGGCTATCCACTAGCCAGAGAGAGGATTTATCTGAGGAAGGCTGGCTTAGCACCATCACACCACACACCCACCGGCAGTTATCTGTCTGCCTGCCTACCGAGATAGCCGTTAGCTTGGATCACTGGCTGGACATGTCTATGCCTTTGCTATGGATATACCGCCTGCAAATCTTAGTCTCGCCTGTAAATACAATGTTAATGTTAGTAAAAATTATAAGAACTTATTTTCTAGTCTTAATATTTATTTAACGTCACTCAAAATTGCTTGTACAATAAAATGTTATTAAAAGCGAATATGCAAAACCTTTGCTTCCATGAAGAGGGAGTAGATGATTTGTCCCTATTCCTCCCACCAAGGACAATTTACAACCATGGAAATTATGTATAAAACAAATATGGAATATCTAAAAGGTGGAGAGAAGAAGGAAAACTGCCAGGGACTTGGAACCTGAGAGACAATAATATGGTGAGGTCCTTGGGTGTTCGTTGGCTCATATTCTAAAATTGGATCTGGAGAAGTTGGGGCTCTAAAAATGCCAGCAGGTACAAACAAAAAGGCCCCAACTTAGCTGGTTTGGTTCAATGGATACAGCATCAACCTTCGAACTGAAGGGTCAAGGGCACATGCCCAGGTTGGGGGCTCGATCCCCAATAGGGGGTCTGCAGGAGGCAGCTGATCAATGATTCTCTCTCATCACTGATGTTTCTCTTTCTCCCTCTCCCTCCCTCGCTGAAATCAATAAATACATATTTTCTTTAAAAGGCCCCAACAGAAGCCTGCTGTCTGTAGCCCAAGGACCACGGAAGGTCAGTATCAGATCGCAGAAAACTTTTAGACAATAATGGCTCTATCCCAGCCAAACACTGCAGAAAAATCATGGCTTCACCCTCATTGGTACCAGTGAAGAAAAGTGGGTAGCCTAGAGATTCCCAGACTCTGGCTTGGATGTAACAAGGGTGGCATGAGAGGAGGTGAGCAGGGAGCCAGAACTTCCATTCCTGCTGAGTAGTCACAAAGCTCTCCTTTCCATCCACATTCTCAGGGGAAACCACATGTGAAGCCAGGATTTTTGCCTGTGCCTGCGGTAATGAGGCTTTCCTGCCTCTCCCCACTGGGTTGATGGCAGAGGAGATCTAGAGGAGACCCAATACTGGCTGGTGTGGCTCAGTAATGAATGTCGACCTATGAACCAGGAGGTAAAGTTTGATTCCAGGTCAGGGCACTTGCCCAGGTTGTAGGTTCAATCCCCAGTAGGGGAAATGCAGGAGGCAAGTCAATCAATGATTCTTTCTCATCATTGATGCTTCTATCTCCCTCTCCCTTCCTCTTCAAAACAATAAAAAATATATATATTTAAAACGAAATACTTTTATCAGTATTCAATGGTCATGCAGCCATACAAGCCCTATGGTAACAATGGAGGGTGTGTGGGGATGAGTAAAGGGCATTCTTACTCCTCCAGGTCAGTCCATCAGAGGAGGCCTAGAGGGCAATGGGTCTCCCACTTCTCCCCAGTAGTTCTGGGGAGCCCCTGACCTTCTTAGGTGTCAACAGAGGCCAAGAGGACCCTGCGCTTCTCTCTCCACCTGGCCATCATGAAGCAACACCCCACTTTCCCTGACAGAGCAATACTGCAGAAAGGTAGCCAAGATAGAAATAAATCTAGAGTTTCTTAACACAACCTTGAAAATGTCTATGATGAAAATCTCTGTGATAAAATGACTCATCACAGAGAGAACCAGGGAAATTTCCACAAGAGTGAGTAAAAGCAATGAATGCTAACACTGGCATGACAGAGATGCTGGAAGTCTGCAGCCATTTTTTTCAGCTCTACCCTCTTTTTCCTGTCTTTTCCATATCCTGGTGACACAAATATTAGAGCTTTTATGATGGTCATGCAGGTCTCCAAGTGCCTGTCTGTCTGTCTCTCTTCAGTTTGTTCTGTTATTCAAATTGGGTAATTCTTATTGTTCTTCCTTTCAGCTCACTAATTCCTTTTTCTGTCCTTCCATTCAGCTGGCACAATTTTAAAGCAGCCATTGTAAAAATGCTTCAATGAGCAATGACAAACATGCTTAAAACAAATTAAAAAAATAAAAGCCACAGCAAAGAATTAGAAGCTATACAGAAACTTAAGTTTTAGAACTTCAAAATACAATAACCAGAATAAACAATCCCATGCATGGACTCAACAGCTGAATGGGCAATCAGAGGAAAGAAGCAGTAAACCATAAGAAAGAAGGATAGAAATTACCTAGTCTCAATAATGAGAGGAAATAGACTAAAGTAAAAATAATCAGCAACTCAAGAACTTGTGTGACCAGAACAAAAGACCTAACATTTGTGTCACCGAAGCTGGGAGGAGAGGGGAAAGAGGTTGAGACTGAAAAAGTGTTTGAAGAAATAATGGCTGGAAAGTTCCCAAATTTGGCAAAAGACACAAACCTATGGGTTCAAGAAGCTGAGAGAACATAAAACAGGATAACATCAAAAAATTCATGCCAAAACATACTATAGTCATGCATGTAAAAATTAGAGATGAAGAGAAATTCTGGAAGCAGTGAAAGAGAAATAACATATTATTTACTAGTATACAGGGAAAAAACATTCAAATGACAACAGACTTCTCATCCCAAATCACAGAGGCCAGAAAGAAGCAGCACAACAATTTTTATGTGATTAAAGGGGGGAAAAACCACACCTATCAACTTAATATTCTAAATCTGTAAAAGTATCTTTCAGAAATAAGGGGAAATCCATGGTAAGGCAAAGGGCCTAGAATTGCTAAAAAAAATTGTGAAAAAGAGGACTGGAGTATGAGGAATCACCTTACCCAGTTTCAAGAATTCTGTTGCTATTGTAATCAAGGCTGCATATTATTGGTGGAAAGACCAATAGAATGGACTGGAGAGTGAATCCATAAGTAGACCACAAAAAATTGCCCAAATGATTTTTGGCAAAGATGAAAATTAATTCAATAGATAAATGATAACCCATTGGACAAATAGTACTGGGACAATTATAATCTACTAGAGGCCCAATGCACAAAGACTCCTGCAAGAATGGGCCTTCCTTCCCCTGGCTGCCAGAAGCACCTTTTCTCTGGCCTGAGCTGCCTTTCTGCCTTCCCACACTGCTCAGAGGCCTGGAAGGTCCCACCCCACCCTCAGCCACTCAGTGCCTGTGTATGCAAATTAACCCGCCATCTTTGTTGGATTAATTTGCATACTAACTCCTGACTGTCTGCTGGGTATTACAAAGGTACCATCAACTAGCATGTTACTCTTTTATTAGATAGATAGGCAAATGAACCTTAACCCAAGCTTCACACTTTATACAAAGATTAGTTCAAAATAAATTATATATTTAAATGTAAAGCACAAAATCATTAATATTTTAGAAGAGATCATAAGAAGGGGCTGTTGTCACCTCAGGTGGGGTGAAGAGTTCTTAGACATAACACTGAAAGCATGATCCACAGAAGAAAAAGTGGATGAATTGAACTTAATCAAAATTAAAAACTTTTGCTTTGGGAATACATTCTTAAGGAGATGAGAAGACAAGATACAGACCTAGACAAAATATTTAAAGACTACTTATCTGACAAAGGACAAATATCTAGAATATATAAAAACTTCTCAAAAAAAACTCAACAGCAAAGACACAAATAATCCCATTACAAAATGAGCAAAAGTCATGAACAGATATTTCAACAAGGAGGATAAACAGATCGAAAACAAACTTATCAAAGTTTGTTCAACATCATTTGCCATTCTGGAAATGGAAATTAAAACCACAGTGAGAAAATACTACACAGCTATCAGAATGGCTCACACGAAAAACAGGGACAATATGAAATGCTGGTGAGAATGTGAAGAAACTTGATCTCATGCATTTGTTACTGGTGGGAATGTAAAATGCTACAGCCACTCCTGGAAATGGTTTGGCAAATTATTTATAACCTCAATATGCAACTATCACATAATCCAGCAATTCTACTCAGGGACATTTGTCTCAGGGAAATGAAAACTTATGTTTACATAAAAGCCTGTACATGAACATTCAAAGACGCTGTCCTTATAATAGGCAAAGTGGAAATAGCCTAGATATCCTTCAATAGGTGAATGGTTCAACTGAGGTACATCCATATGTTTATTCACCATCTGTTTGCTGTCAGAACCCTACCAGGTGCTTAAATACTTTTGTGACTTAAATCTTGGAAGGTAAATATTATTATCCTAATTTTGTAGATTAGAAATTTGAGGTTTTGCCAGATCCAATGGCTTATTCAAGGTTATTCAGGCCACAGGCTGGAATTTGCTCATTCGCTTTCCAGTGCAAAGGGTGTCACATAAGTTAGATGAGGATTCGGTGTGTTTGTTATTTTTTGTGATCTGGAGGGATGTAGCTAATGATGTAATATCCTGTCTGAGGACTGGTTCTGTCAGCCCACCTTCAGTATGAAACCACTGCCTACAGACTTTCCTTCTCTATAGCCTACGTCCATTGCCTTTACCTGGACTTCTGCGATGTTATGTCATAGCGTTTGAGGAGTCTTACTTCTCCAAGAAAGAGGGTGGGCCCAAGCAATCTCTCCTATGTTGACTCATTCCATCATGTAACAGAATGAATCCTGCTCTTCGTCCTAATTAAGTCTGCATCTGTGGAGCCCAAAGCACTTAACAGCCCAAAGAACTTCCTGAAATGACTTGGTTTTGCAATGTGTATTCCTGTCCCTCAGCATCAACTAAATCACGACCTGGATGTCCATAATTACCCAGCAGGTGTGACTAGAATGTTGCCGCATCATCATATTTTGGTGCTGGAAGGAATCAACATTCAATTAGAACAATCACCTCATTTTGCAGAGAGGCAGAGAGACTGGTCCAAGTCACACCTAAGTGCCGAAAATTACAGCATACGTCTCAGATTTCTCATGAGGCTCAGATTGGAGTGTTACCAACACTCCTTTCTCCACTCTGTACTTGGAGCTCTAGTTGCTACCAGTTCCAGGTTTTGCAAAAGCAGTTCATGTTTTGTGAACCAACAACCATCAACAAAATATCTAATAATTTATTTAAAAACAAAAAACCCCACAAAATTCCAGGGTCCTCCATTTTAGAAGAAATGGCAGGTACCATATCAAATGGAGGTAACCAAAATCTTATGATTAGGTGATTCTAGAAACTGCAAACACAGTGTAGCTGGAAAAGCCCAAGAATTGGCAGTCCTGAGTGAGATGACTTGCTGTGCTCTCTAAGTGTCTCTTTGTGCTCAGCCATATCTTTAATTTTGACTCCTCCAACAAACAAACTCTTATTCAGTGCCGGCTTTATACCTTGCATTTTGCTTGGTTCTGGAGATTCAAGGGTGATAAAAATAATAATGATGCCTGCCTTTACCTAAGTCAGTTTTGGTGCATGAAAGAAACGAGATAGTAGATATAAAAGCTCTTTGTAAAGTGTACAATTCTATCAAAAATTAGACATAACCGCATACCATTTCCAATTGCGGGTATATACGGTATCACACATGGAGCTTTGAAGATAATGAAAACTCCCTGAGCGTAAACAGAAAACACATTTATATTGTGAGATTGTGAAGCCCAGAAATTGAAATTGGACAGAATGCTTAATAAACAACTGCCAACGGCCAATCACTTGCTTATCATCTACGTGTTTCTCACTCAAATATAAGTACATAAAACTTTTCTCTCTTTTACTACTATTATTCCAACTTTTAAAAACAGTATAGGCATATAGCATGCACCAGATATTTATTGAATGTTAAACTTTAAATTAATCTCCTTTTGTATATATGTGTGTTATTTTTTTAAGGTAAATGGCTAGAAGTGGAATTAGAGAACATAAGGTTATATGCATTTAATCTTGATAGATATTGCTAAATACCCCCTTGTAATTAACTATACCAGGTTATATTTTAGTTACCAAATTTATTAAAAAATATATTTTATGCCTGTGTATTTTGACCCCTTTTATGTCTGGCTAGCATATCTCACTTCTAGGAACAGCATTCCCTTCTTCTAGGAATTATGCCTTCTCTTATCCTCTGCTGGGAGATGCCAAGGAAATGTGTACTCGTCTTCTGATGAGGTGGATTGTGTCAGGAGTGGGCCCAGACTCAAGGAATTCTATCTCTCTGGTCATCAATTATTGGTCTCGGCATGGTCATTGATTCTAATCAGGAACAGTGAGTCCCTTCCTTAGGATTTTTGGACTTGATACTTAATCAGTAATTTCCTGTTACTTGGAGCTGTAAGGCATAGAACTCAGTTCCAGCATTGCTGGCTGCCATGCTTTCCACCCAATGGAGGAAGCCAGTTAGCACCAAAAAGAGAGAAATCTGAACCCAAATTCGGAGAAGAGTAGAAGGGATGAGTTCGAGTGCAATGTGAGTGCCTGGTTCCCAGTCTTTTCTGCAGTCAAACTGTATGAGCTTCAGGGAATATCCTAACCCCTTTATTATGAGAATAGTAATTATTTCCCCTCCCCACCTCATGTTAGTTGAAGGTGCTTTTCCTCATATTTAGAACTAAGAGTCATAGCTGTGAAGCCTACTACACAGCAAGCACCTTGACTCAGTAGTCTGTCATGTGTAATAGCATATGCAAGTACCATTACCCATATATTTGCCTATAAGCTATTTATCAATATTTAAGTTTTTGGTCAGTATGGTATGTTAAAACAATGAAATTATCTTATTTTTAAAATCTGTGTTCCTTAATAACCAGCTAGCCTGAAATGTTTTCAGGTCTTTTATGGCTACTTGTAAATACAGTAATTTTTCTGTGGAGTTGCATTTTTTAAATTCATTTACAGGGATTCATTAAATACCATGGCTATTATTCATATATATGTGTGTATATATTAGTATATATATGCTTTTTAAATAATTTTGTTTATGCTATATGTGACCATATAGACTAGAGGTTAATAAAGTTTATATATTCAAATCAATTATGCTTTTTATTTATGATTTCTGAATTTTTTTGCATGTTTAGGAAGACTTGTCCTGCTTCTAAATTATCTTAAAAATCTAAATTTCCATTTTTCACGTATCCATTTATTTTCTGCATTTCATTTTACTTTGCTCCAACAGTCTTTGCCTTTCAAGTAGATTATTTAATACATAACACTGCAAGATGTGTTATCCTTACTTTTCAGATAACAATGAGAAAAATGAGGTTCACATCAGGTCATACCCATGGTCAATGCTGAGAATCATGACGTAAGCTCACTCTCTTTCAACCTTGCCATCTGGGCGACATGCAGCTGAGAAAGAAGGTCCTTTGTAATTCCTGGAATCCACCTTCTTTATCCTCCCCTTCATTCCCAAAGGGATCCGAGTTGGCTAATATTACAAGTTAATATGACAAAATAGGTACTTATTATGTAGGGGACCCGGTGTTAGCACACGCTGTGATCTAAGTGTCCTTCGTTAAGGATGGGTGGAGAATGAATGAATGAATGATGGTATCACTCAAGGGTGGGGTGACAAGGATCACACTGATCCTGTCTGTACTGGGAGAGCCAAGGTTACACTGGAAGCCAAGGTTTAGAGCGAGATGAGGAAAGAGCTGACTGTCAAGTGTGTGCAGCAGCCTGTCAAGGCAGAGCCGGCTGTCTGGAGGTCGCAGCTAAACACTGACATTCCCAAAACCATTATCTGTGACTCACTCCTCTGAATTCCCAGAGGACTTCTAGACACTCGTTACGGCTGTTTTGTCCTTGTCTGTTCACCCAGCAGTCTGCATCCTCCCCGCCTTGTCACCCAGGCCTCGTGTTCTGTGCTCTTTGTGGCCTTATAATGCCAGGGACAGGGGAGATGCTGTCAATGCCTACGGGAGAGCCAGCTGGGGCTGCCCAGCTTTGGGATCTTATTTGTGATCTCATTTCAAGAAGAGAACACAGAAAGCTACCTTATTACTGGTGTTTTACAAAGAAGTCTGAATGTTAAAATTTGGTGGCTAAAAAGCAATGTCAACTTTTCTAATGACATTCTTCTGTTCAATCAAGTAGGTAATTCAAGTTCCAAGAATAGATGTATTTTATATGAGACCCAGTAAGGCTATTTTTGTTCTGAACAAAAGAAATACAGTCTCTAAATACACCTCCCTCATGCATGCACCCCCCCACACTCATATACATACATACATACATACACACATACAGCCTCTCTAATAAAAGAGTAAAATGCAATTGACCATCACTCCAACACACAAGATGGCCGCCACAAGATGGCCAACAGGAGAGGGCAGTTGTGGGTGATTAGGCCAGCAGGGGAAGGCAGCTGGGAGGGACCAGTCCTGCAAGGGAGGGCAGTTGGTGCAAGTCAGGCCTGCAAGGGAAGGAAGTTGTGGAAACAGGCCTGCAGGGGAGGATAATTGGGGGTGACCAGGCCAGCAGGAAAGGGCAGTTAGGGTCAATCAGGCCAACAGGGGAGCAGTTAGGCATCCATCAGGCTGGCAGGGGAGTGGTTAGATGGTGTTCAGGCTGGCAGGCAGAAGCAGTTAGGGGCAATGAGCCAGGCAGGCAGGCGAGTGGTTGGGAGCCAGCAGTCCTGGATTGTGAGAGGGATCCCAGAATGGAAAGAGTGCAAACTGGGCTGAGGGACTCCCCTCCCCTGTGCATGAATTTTGTGCACCAGGACTCTAGTACATACATATTATTCCTGAATTTGCCTTCATGCAAAAAGTGGTTGTTCATCATTGGAGTCCAGGCTTAGCAAAAACTTAATCCAGGAAGGGTTCAATGCATTAGTTCCCAGACACATGTAACCAGCAAGGTACTGACTTTTCCTATGGATGGGTCCCACCAGGGGGCCACTAGCTTCAGCTGCCTCTTTCCTGGCTGGTCCCCAAACAATAATAAAGTGTGTAGCAATACCCAGTGTAGTGCCCTCCTCCCAGCGAATCTCTTCAAATGATGGCCCAACAACATGCTCAGCAGACATTACATCCTGAGTGCATTTCACCTGCATAAATGAAATCCCACTGCAGGGAGCTCAGCTGAGGGCAGCTGCTGAATGCACCAAAGCCGTGCTTCCCCTGGGCTCCTCCTAGTCAACGTCCGAGGTTGGCAGGTGCACTGGAGCCTGACATGGGGTTTCTCTAACAGGCAGGGTCTTATTTGGATGTCCCCCCCCCTGGCCTGGCTGAGACTTTCTAAGAACTGCTCTGCAGTCTGTGGCTCTTCTAAGCCCATCTTCCTTCCTTCTCTCCTCTCACAGGTATCTGACCTGTCTCATGTCCAAATGCTCTCCATAACCACTCCTGCTCCTACAAGTTGCTCCCCCAGTGAATCTCCTGTACATCTAATCCATTCCTGGTGCCCGTCTGCAGGTCATGAAATGGGGTGAAGCGGGAAAAGAAGATTGACTTGATAGAGTAGGCACAGTTGTTTGCCGTCTACTGAATGGGGACATGTCCAGAGCAGGGATGCAGATCTGCTTTGCTCTTCCCTCAGCCAGGTTCCATTTGTTTGAGTCTTTATTATTATTATTATTATTATTATTATTATTATTTTAGTATAAGTAGTTTGTACTAGTAGCACTCATTCTATGTCAGCATAGTTCTAAGCATTTTGTACACCCTGGACAATTGAGTCCTCACATCAGCCCTGTGGTGAATCATTACTTCTTGCAAAAATGAGAACACAGAGATACACGGAGATTAATGTGGAGTTGTCCAACCTCACAGAGCAATAGGTGGCAGGGCTGGGATTTACCTAATCGCACTGCATTGTCTCTTGTGTTATGAATTCTTTGCTGTGCTGAGGTTGCATTATCTAAAGATAAGTATTTTTAAATAAAATATGTCCTCTAGACTTTAGTCAGTTACCTTGCATGACACCCAGCTAAAGAAAGAAGATGTTCTTTCTAACACTAAAAGAAAAACTGACTGTACTGAATTTGTTAAGTCTTCAATGTGGTAACTTCCTAAGGGAAAAGAATGTTGATCTCTCTCTCTCTCTCTCTCTCTCTCTCTCTCTCTCTCTCTCTCTTTCATTTTCGTACATTAGAACACACCCTAGCCTCTCTCTCTTACCCTGCAACTCCACTGAAAAACCTTATCTGCACGAAACAAGAAATTTTCACTCTAAACAGCTGACTTCTCCAGACTGCTAAGAGATAATTATCAAGTAGATGCTAAGCTCTGGATAACATACTAGGTGATGTATATGCATCTGATAATTTAAACCTCACAACTGCCTGTGGAATTGCTGCCCATTTGAGAAAGAAGAAACCTGCCTTGTAGGTGTTAAATTGCACAAAGTCAGAGCCAGTGAGTAGCTGAGTCAAATGAACATCCAGGCTATCATCTTTTTTTTTAATTTTTAAAAATCTTTATTGTTGAGATTATTATAGATGCTCCCCTCCCCCTTGTCTCCCTTCACTGGGTTCCTGAAATGCCCTAGGCCTTCACCACCCTATTGTCTGTGGTAATGCATATATGCATATAAGATTTTTGTTTAATCTCTCCCCACATTCCCCAACCCTCCTTCTCTCTGAGAATTGTCAGTCTGTTCCATGCCCATGCCTCTGATTCTATTTTATTCACCAATTTATTCTGTTCATTAGATTTCTTATTCATTTATTTTGATTTTTAGATTCAATGGTTGATAGGTATGTATTTGTTGCCATTTAGTTGTTCATATTTTTGATGTTTTTCTTTTTCTTCTTTTTCCTCTTAAGAACACCCTTCAACATTTCATATAATACTGGTTTGGTGGTGATGAACTCCTTTAACTTTTTCTTGTCGGTGAAGCTCTTTTTTGGCCTTCAATTCTAAATGATAGCTTTGCTGGGTAATCTTGGTTGTAAGTCCTTGCTATTCATCACTTTGAATATTTCTTGCCACTCCTTTCTGGCCTTCATAATTTCTGTTGCAAAATCAGTTGATAGTCGTATGGGCATTCCCTTGTTGGTAACTAACTGCCTTTTTTATTGGTTCTCTCTTTGTCTTTAGCCTTTAGCATTTTAATTATGATGTGTCTTGGTGTAGTCTTCTTTGGGTTACTCTTGTTTGAGATTCTATGTGTTTCCTGGACTTGGAAGTCTATTTCTTTCGCCAGATAGGGGAAGTTTTATGTCATTATTTCTTCAAATAGGTTTTTAATATCTTTCTCTCTTTTTCTGGCACCCCCATAATGTAAATGTTGGTACACTTGAAGTTGTCCCAAAGGCTCCTTACACTATCTTCATATTTTTGGATTCTTATTTCTTTATGCTCTTTTGGTTGTGTGTTTTTTTGCTTCCTCATATTTCAAATCACTGATTTGATTCTCAGAATTCTCTATTGTTAAATCCCTGTATATTATTCTTTATTTTTAGTCTGTGTATGCTAACTTTCTGACTGGTCCTTTTCCATGTGTTTGACATTCTCACTAAGATCCTTGAAAGTCTCACTAAGTCCCTTGGAGGTTTCTAGAATATTGTTGAGTAACCTTATAACTGTGTTTTTGAATTCTATATCCAGTAGTTTGCTTTTTTCCACTTCTTTCATTTGTGACATGTTTCTTTGTCTCCACATTATGGCTGCTTCCCTGTGTTTATTTCTATGTTTTGGGTAGAGCTGTTATATCTCCTTGAGTTGGTAGAGTGGCCTTGTACAGTAGGTGTCCTATAGGACCCAGTGGCTCAGCCTCCCCAGTCATCTGAGCTGGAAACTATAGGTGCACCACTTTATAGGCTATGAGCCCAGTCTTGTAGTTGAGCTTGATTGCTATTGGTATCACTGGGAGGAATTGACCTCCAGTTCAATTTGCTATGAGGATCATCTGCAACTACATTGGGAGAGATGCTATGCAAGAGACACCCCTATTGCTGAAACCAGTTTGGCTCAGTTGATAGAGTGTCAGCCTGTGGACTGAAAGCTTCTGGTTTGATTCAGGTTAAGGGCATGTACCTTGGTTGTGGGCACATCCCCAGTAGGATGTGTGCAGGAGGCAGCTGATGGATGTTTCTCTCTAATTGTTGTTTCTAACTCTCTAACTCTCTCCCTTCATCTCTGTAAAAAATCAATTATATATATATATATATATATATATATATATATATATATATATTTTTAAAGACACTCTAATGGAACAGGACATGCTTTAATGGGGCTTTGGTGTTCACTGAATCTGCCCATTGAATGTGTTGCTTGTGGATGTGTAGAGTTGTAATCTGGTATGGTCTGATACTGACCACTGAATATACTGTCTCTTGGGTCTCCTTAGAGGTACAAAGTCAGCCACTGACTGGGACTACCCAGCAGGAGCTACAGAAATATCTGCAAATTTCTTCTTTTTATATTAGGTTTTGAAGTGCCCAGACGAGGCCTAGCTGTGAAGCAAGGCAGGCTGGTGCTGGTGCAGGATCTTGGGCCTTTTATTGATAGGTTTGGGCTCCCTGACCCAGCTGTAGCTTGTTTGAAATTTTCAAGGATAGGCCATTCTTATGTAAAAGCCACTGCAGGCAGGTTCTTAGGGTTGTAAACTGGATGGGGCAGGGCCTTAGGTATCACCAGCAGTAATGGCTGCCAGTCAGCTCTGTGACCAACTGGGAGGTTAGAGCACAGGAACAATGATCTCGGTGAGTACCTCTGTCTGAGAGAAAGCCACACCCACGTTTCTGTCCTGATGCCAGATGAATGTGGCCCCAAGTGCCTCGCCCTGACAGTGGAGCTCAGAGGAAGAAGGACCTTGTAAGTTCATTTCATAGTTCTGGCCTTTTAAGAGGAGCAGCTGGGTCTCCAGCAACCTCTCTGTCACTGAGCTCCAATTTGCACTGGTTTTTATAGCCTGTAGTTATGGGGACTTCTTTTCCCAGCTCTGGGACCAGAGGCTAAGGGTCTAGTGTGGGGCTGGGATCCCTTGTTCCTCCAGGCCAGTGGTTCTTAACCTTTCTAATGCCGTGACCCTTTTATACAGTTCCTCATGTTGTGATGACCCCCAACCATAAAATTATTTTTGTTGCTACTTCATAACTGTAATTTTGCTACTGTTAATGAATTGTAATGTAAATATCTGTGTTTTCCCATGGTGTTAGGCTCTACAGCAGTGGTTCTCAACCTGTAGGTTTGACCAGAGGTTGAGAAGTGCTAGCAGGGTCTCCTAGCAGGGATTCATTAACAGTAGCAAAATAACAGTTATGAAGTAGCAACAAAAAATAATTTTACGGTTGGGGTCACCACAACATGAGGAACTGTATTAAAGGGCCAAAGGTTGAGAACCACTGCTCCAGGCGGTCTCTGCTGAGAAGATCTCCCTCACAATTAAAAATCTGCACACGTGTTTGCTGGACCAGCCCATTCTGTACCTCTGCACCTCCTTCTAGTCTCAGTGTGCTTTCTTCTTTACTTCTCTTGGTGCAGGTCTCACGTTCAGCCAGCTTTCCAATGGTTCTAGATGACGGTTGTTCTGTATTCTAGCTGTAGTTTAATGCGGTTGTGGAGGTGCAAGTACAGGTGTTAGCCTATTCTGCCATCTTGGTTCCCTCCTTTGCTTTCATCTTTTTAAACTTTGTTAGCTAATTAGAATTTAATCTTTCTGAGCCCCCAAATGTAAAGAAAAAAATAGTCTTTCTTTGATGGAGCATGATAATTCATATCCACTTTAATAATTTTTAAAAAGATAGGTTTTTATTGATTTTTAGAGAGAGAAAGAGAAACATTGATTGCCTGTCTCCTATATGCACCCCAACCAGGGATTGAACCTGCAACCTGTGTATATGCCCTGACTGAACTGCAACTGTCCAGTGCCTGGGGCTTTGCTCAACCAACTTGAGCCACACTGGCCAGGGCACACTCTAACCTTTTCATAACATCATAATAACTTCAATGCTAACACTTGTGATATTATTTATGATTTTAGATAAGCACATTTGTTATTCATTGTTTTTATACAACAAATGCTTGCAGAATACCTTCTGTGGTAGTCACAGTTCTATAATGGGCCAAGATTCCCTCCCTGTGGTGTGCATGCTTTATATAATCCCCAGGACTGTGTATATGATAGACTTAGATGGAGTTATGTTACTTGGCAAGTTGACCTGAAGATATGAATATAATCCAGGTAGGCCTGACTCTGAATCACAGGACTCCTTTGAACACATTTTTTCCAGCTGGTTATAGAATAGGAGGTCAGCCCAGCTGGAGTGGTTTAGGAGGTCATGGTTCAATTCCTGGTCAGGGCACATGTCTGGGCTGTAGGCAAAATCCCCAGTGAGGGGCATGTAAGAGGCAGCCAATCTATGATTCTCTCTCATCATTGATGTTTCTCTCTCTCTCTATGAAACCAATAAAAAATATATTTATTCAAATGAAGAGGAAGTCAGATATTCAATGCACAAAGGGGGATTTGACATGCCCAGCTGGCTTGAAGATGGAGGGGACCCTTGGTAAGGGTGGTGGATGGCCACTACTACCTAAGAATGATTTTTGGCTGACAGCATGGAAACAATCTTACAGCCTCCTGCCAATAAACTGAAAGAGCTTGGAAGCAGATTCTTTTCCTGAAGCTCCAGACAAGAACTCAGCCTGGCTGACACCTTGATTTCAGCTTCTGATGCCCTGGCCAGGTTATAACACTTACCCAACTTCCTCCTGGATGTCTGACCTCCAGAACTGTGAGCTAATAATGAGTCTTGGTGTAACTCACCAGAATGATGGTAATTTGTTATGTAACAATAAAAAACTAAACCCTTTACGTTCCAGGCACAATTCTTGGTGCTGGTAATAGAGTAGCCACCACAGTCATAGATTCTATATTTGAGGAGGAGGACAGGAGATGAAGAAGATGCAATGAAGGGAAAGTCATACACAAGCACACAGTGAAAGATCAGCTTGTGGTCAGTGCTGTGGAGGGAGTTATAATGGGGCTCAAAACAGAGTGATCAGGGGTTTCCTTCAGATCACTTGGTCAAGGGAAGTCTCTTTTGAGGCAGCTGCATTTGAAAATGCTTGCATGACAAGAAGGTTCTAGCCAGGTTCAACCTGGGACAAAGCTATCCAGGCAAAGAGCTTCATGTGGGAAAGAACTTGTGATTTTTATAGCATGTTTGTTCCTGTTTTAATACTTGTTACTACTGGGTCATATTAAGTGAAGCAGAATATTAGCCTGGAGTTTTGGCCTTGAAGTAAATAATAGTACTACTGAATTTTCTCTGTTCTTCCACGGAAAATGAGCTTGAATAGAAATAAACTCTTTATTGCTAGTTCTGTAAAAGTTCTTTGATTTAAGTTTGGCTTTAACCTCTGGAAAGTCAAAGATCACTGGGATTAAGTGACCTCAAACCCATGATTGAAGGAGTTCCCTTTTGGTCTTTACTGATTTGAAGAGCACTCAGCTATTAAGAAGCAAAAAAAAAAAAAAAAAAAAAATTAAACAATGAAAATTGCATAGAGTAAGGCACTAGAAACAGAAGTACGTTTGCAAGATATAGAGGTTGAGTTTACATGCCTGATTTGGTTGATTTGGTAGCATATAATGAAATTGGAAACATTTATTCTAAGTGTAAACCTCAGCCAAAGTTCATAAGTAAACTCAGTAGACCAGGATTGCTTTTTAATGAGGAAATTTAAGATACTAATGTGGATGTTTAGTTCACAACAATTAATTCTTTCTAAAATAAAATTTCACTTTATTGTTATCTTATTACTCAGCCATCACATTTTCTGGCCTAATGTAGAAGGCTGCCAGATTATAATATTAAAGGAAAAAGTGTATTTTAAAATTGTCAAGTGTTTAGAGTCCTACTTACTCCTTCTATGGGGAAATGTGTACTCCATTATAAGGAAAGCAAGAGACGAAGGAGATTCATATTTGGACTCCTGTTATAAGGCAGAAACTATATGAGGAGTTTTTTAATGTGCATTCATTTGATTTTTAATTTAGTTATGACATATCGTTGATCAAGAATAAGGAACAGAGAAAAGTTAATCAACTGGGCTTAAATCACACAGCCAGTTACTAATGTAGGTCATATATAAACTAGGGTGTGTGTGTGACGCTGTCAAATCTGACCTAGGAGGGAGGTGTGTGTGGAGAAGGAACCTCTCATTCCTGGGGGTTAGGACTTAGACATGTGAATTTTGTTGGGGCCAAACAACTTCAAATATGTCTGAGAGCAAGGCAGAACGTAAATAAATAAAACAAGATTAAAAAGTGACAGTCCATGTCAACAAGAGGAGTCACTCACAGTTGGATCTCAGCCCACATCTCCAACCTTGTCTCTTTGATATATCCTTCTCTTTCCATTCTGTCTCACCTGCAGAAGGACTGGCTGTTCTCTGGATGTGCCTTCTTGAAAGCACCTGCTGTCACCTATCACCACAGTATTTTGTTCCTGAACATTAGCAGCAGTAAGCACATCTTGAGGAAGGCAGACATGAGGTTGCCTTTTTAAGAAGTACATATATTTTTTATTGATTTCAGAGACTAAAGGAGAAGGAGAGCTAGAAACACCAATGATGAAAGAGAATCATCCATTGGTTGCCTCCTACATACCCCACTCTGGGGATTGGATCAAGCCCACAACCTGTGCATGCCCCCTGACTGGGAATTGAACAATAACATCCTGGTTCATAGAGTGACTCAACCACTGAGCCATCTGGCTGGGTGTCTTTTTAAAAAAATGCTTCCTGTACACCTTGTACATCATCTATTCATTACTGTAGCCACAACAAGGCTTTGTAGCTGGTTATGTGTCTCCTTTAGGCAGGAAGTTCCTTGAGGGCATTCACTGGCTTCTTTACCTTGGTATCATTACTATGTAGTGTGGCACTTGGCAATTAGGAGGCCAAGCAACTGAAAACTGAGAAACAAAGATGCATTGGGTTCTTAGGGATAGAAGAAGTTGAATCCCAGAGAATAATCTACTTTGTTCTGACCTGTGAAAAAAAGCTCAGAAAATGCAGGTTGGATTCTATAATTTGAGTATTAGAACTAGGAAGGTTCTTAGTTTAACCTCCTCACTTTTAAAATAAGGAAGCTGAGACCCAGAATGACGAGGCTCAGGTTACACAGCTTAGTAGACTCAGAGCCAGAAAGAGAATCAGGTCTCCTTTCTAGTTTGCTGCTCTCAACCCCTTCTGTGACCTTGACTTCAGTCACCTAAACCTGGCCTAGTCTTTGTTTTTCCATTGCAAGAGCAGAATTATTCTCACTGGATTACTAGGTAGAACCAAATGATATAAACACCTGAAAGCCCTTTGAGAGGTAAAAATGTACCATCAGAGTATGAGATTTCATCATAAGATGCTTTTCAATTCTGGCTGCTATGCAGAGAAAGTCAATCACTCCCTTCAGTGACAGAGAAGTTGTTAGGATTCTGCCTTTTGGTAAGTCTAAAAGAGTAAAAGTTAAGACATTACAGAGGTTATCTTTTTTTACATTTGCTTTACAAGCCTTGTTTCATTTTAATAATCCATGACACAATGTCTAGCTAATAAGAAAAGTATGACATGTGCATTAGGTGGAAAGAAATACACGTAGTCCTGTAGACTTTTCCGGAAACACTTTGCGACCAATCCTTTTGCAAAATGGGGGACCAGTGCTACCTGGGAGGCTCCAGTGGAATTTGCCAACCGAGGAGATTTGTGAAAAGAGTTGGAGCAAATTAGGTTGTTTTGTTCAGTGATGCTCAATGTGCCTACTTTATGAATAAGAAACTTGGTAAAAAAAACAAAAAACAACAACAACAAAAAAAACCAAAAGCTAAAGGCTGAACACAAACTGAAGAGTATACCTCTTGGCCAGTTTTTAAGCCTTTGGTGCTTAATCTCAACTTTCCATTTCTGAACTTTGAAGGTGCCTTATTTGCCCTATTCTTATCTCGTGCAATAACAATGATAACACAATAGCTACCACGTAATGCGTACCTATGTGATTGGTTCTAAACTAGCACCTTACACAAATACTCATATTTAGTTTAGGTGTTCAAATAACTCCAGGGAGCAGAATCCAAAGTGAAACTTTCATAACCCTATCACCGATTCCTGAAACAAGTTTCTTTTCTACTCATCTAAATTATTGTTGTCATTCTCTTTAGTCAGATTTTTTCTATTATGGTTATTTTGCTTTGATAATGATAATGTTGTTGATGAGGATCATTTGTTTATTTGGTGCTTACTGTTTTGCCAGGTAGTGTGCTAAACTCTTCACAAAGCATTGCCTCATTTAAATGGCTCAGTAAGTTCTGATGTAGGTGCAGTTGTCCTCCATATTTGACAGTTGAGGAAATGGAAGTCTAAAGAGGTTAATTTTTCTGATAGATACATAGGTACTAAGTGAGAGACTGCAGATGAAGTCTGTATCCTTCTAGATCTTAAGCTTAAACAGTAAGTGCTATGCTACTCCGATGTCTCTTCTGGAGCAGGTAGAAGGTCTTCTCCATGGAGAGATCATTTTTAAAAAAATATATTTTTTATTGATATTTTACAGAGAGGAAGGGAGAGAGATAGAGAGCTAGAAACTTCAATGAGAGAGAAACATCGACCAGCTGCCTCTTGCACACCCCTCCCTGGGGATGTGCCCGCAACCAATGTACATGCCCTTGACCGGAATCGAACCCAGGACCTTTCAGTCCGCAGACCGAGGCTCTACCACTGAGCCAAACTGGTTTCGGCTGGAGAGATCATTTTATGTCTCTGCCAGAAGATAACCATGTAGCACTCTGCCTGGACTGCTCTATTTCCCTCCCTCGGCTAAATCCAATGCTCCTTTACAATGGACATTAGGGTTCTGGTTAATTGTCATGCATTGTCCACACAGACTTATCCCTTCTTCCTCCCCAACCATTGAGATGGTGGCAGAAGAGTAAAGAGACTAGTCTGCTGGAACAAGAGGACTAATAATGAAGGAAGAGTGCAACTGCTTTGCTGATTATAGGAAACAGAGGCAGGTATGGCAAACAACTCAGCACAGTGTAGAAAGTTCTCACTTAAAGATCTCAGTTGACTTGCCCAGGAGCCTCTGAAAGGCTCTGTAGGAGGAGCATGTGGAACAGTGGAAGTTTTATGGGCACAGGCTAAAACTGGGTGACCTGTCTTTGGAGAATTAAAATGGTTTCAGGGACACTAAGATCTTGAGAGAGCAGGGTAGTGTAGCATTGGATTACAATCCTATCTAATAAGAAGGAAATATGCTATTTGACCCTCACACCATCACAAAGATGGTGGCACCCACAGCCAATAAGGAGGGAATATGCTAATTGACTGTCACACCCTCAAAGATGGCGGTGCCCACAGCCACAAGATGGTGGTGCTCAGCCCTGCCAGCTACCCAGGGCTGGCTCGAGATGCAGGCAAGCCTCAGCTGTCAGCTGCCCAGCTTCCCTGGGCCAGCTTGAGGTGCAGGCAAGCCTCAGATGGCAGCTGCCTAGCCACCCAAAGCCACCCAAGTAACCAGGGCCAATCAAGGCTTGCATTGCCAGCAACAGAGGTGTGATGGAGGCATTGCCTTCCCCTGATCGCCAGGTTACCTCCCTACCCTGGAGGCTCCCAGACTGTAAGAATGGGCAGACTGGGCTGAGGGACCCCCTCTCCAGTGCAGGAATTTTCATGCACTGGGCCTCTAGTAGAAGAATAAGCATAATCTAGATAATAGGAGACCCTCAGCATACTTCCCCTTTTGCCTTAGCAGGCCAGAACCCAAGCATATAGTCTTTTCCAAGACCTCTCCAGCAGCAGATTGGAAGGTCATTTTGCAGAGAAATGAAGTAGGTCCAGAGGAAAAAAGTTCCAGAGCCAGGCATTTGGAGTTTCTCTTCAACAAAAATGGCATGCCCTTTTATTCCCCCAAGTAAAACCTGGCAAATCAGTCTCTGCCCATGCTCACAGAGCTCCAAATAAAACATCTGGTGCTTTACTCTTTAAAAAACATACAAATGTACAACCCAGGAGAGCTAGTTATTTGAGGAGGTGTTCCACATGAAAGAGATGAAAATACACCCAAAACCCAACTCACCACTGAAATAAGCCACCAGAATACAACGATGAAAAGGAACTCAGTGAAGGAGAGACCATGCTAGCAGTAGAGGAACATTTTTAAAAAATCTGCAACTAATGGGGGAGAGATCAACCAAAGGACTTGTGTGCATGCATATAAGTCTAACCAATGGACACAGACAATAGGGAGGTGAGAGCATGAGGGGGGAATAGGAGGAGTAAGGGGGGAAGAAGGACACATATGTAACACCATAATCAATAAGGAAATTAAAAAACGAATTTAAAGAAATGGAAAAAATCTGCAACTAATATTTTCAGAAAGATCAGAACAATTGTTGCATCTATGGAATACCAATGTTTGGGAAAAGGAGCCATCAGAAAAATCAACAGCTCTTGGGGGAAAATAATGTTTTTATTCCTCCCCTACCCCAAAGAAGTGTAAAAGCATAGTGAAAATGGAAGAAAAGATAAAAAGAGTAGATGCTTAATCCAGGGACTTCCAAATCTATACATTAGGAGTTTCAGAAAAAGAAGACAGAGAAAATGGGAAGGGTGAATTATCAAAGGAATAATGCAGGAATCTCTCCCCTAGGTGACTTATATAAATGTCTTGTCAAGTTCCCTGACTGATCAGCACACTATATGCTAAAGGACATTACACCTGGAATAAAGATGTGTGTGTGTGTGTGTGTGTGTGTGTGTGTGTGTGTGTGTGTGAGAGAGAGAGAGAGAGAGAGAGAGAGAGAGAGAGAGAGAGGAAGAGAGAGAGATATTCACAATTCACAATGGCTTCAAAATATATCAGTGCTGGATGCTAAAAGAGAAGAGCAACATTTTCAAAATTCAGAGAGATAATTATATTTAACCTGGTATTCTATATTCAGCCAAAGTATTGATTGTAGGTTTACGGTAGTATATAGAAATTTTCCAACATGAAAGGCTCAAACATATTACCATTGCACATCTCTTCTTAGAAAGCTACAAAGGGGTATAATTTATAAAATGAGGAGTTGGTGAGGAAGAAGGAAGGCATGGAATTAAAAGCCCAGGGCATTTAATGCCTGGTGTAGAGAAGAATGGAGAAACAAAAGGCTCAGCAGGAAGGCTGGATAGTAAGCATGTAGATTAATGGATCCAGATAGGAGCCCAGGACTGAGGGGAAAGGGAGGGAGGATGAAGGGTGAGTGGGAGGAGGTAGGGAGAGTCTAAGGCAGAAATGGGCACAGTATTTGAAATTGTGGCTGAACATTTGTAAAAATTACTGATAGATCTTGAAATGTCTATTGGTGTAGTTGGGAGAAAAAGTATAATGATAAAGTAGTGATTTGTTTATTTAAAAAAATTAATACATTTCACTTAGCATAATAATGTCCGGGTCATCCATGATGTTGCAAAAGGTAAGATTTCCTTTTTTAAAATGGCCATGTAGTATTCCACTGTGTAAATCTACCACAGCTTTTAAAAATGTATTTATTTAATTTTTTTGATTTTTTATTGTTTGAAGGATTACAAATAGTAGTACATATGTCTTCTTTTTTCCCCCTTGACCTCCCCCCATTCTCCCCTATCCCCCCACTTCACATATGCCTTTACCTCTCCAACTACCCCCCATGTCTTATATTCATTGGTTATGTTTATATGCATGCATACAAGTCCTTTGGTTGATCTCTTACAGCCCCCCTCCCCCCCCGCCCCCAACCTCCCTTGCCTTCTCGCTATAGTTTGACAGTCTGTTCAACGGTTCTTTATCTTTATAACTATTTTTTCCCATTTCTTTTCTTTGAAAAAATCTTGCAACTGCAGACTGGAAATAAACATTATAACAAAAAACGTTTGAGTCCCAATTTCAGTGCCTAACAGTTCTGAGACTCAGTATCAATGTCTGTACCACAGCTTTTTTATCCACTCATCTACTGATGGGCATTTGGGAGTAGGACTGGGTATTTGATAGTGAATGAGGCAGGTGATTACCATTTTTTAGTATAAAATGGTTTATTCTATTCAAAAATAACATTTATTAATTTAGATAAAATGACTAATCTTAGTAATGTTCTTTCTGTACAGCTTGTCTCATTTCTTCCATATCATCTAATTGCAGTCTTCCCCACATCCCCTCCTAGTACCCATCTCTTATTTTGTGGTCATCTTGAGTGTGTGATTTATTTCATTTGTTTCATTGATTCATTTCTGGTCTCATTTTTGCCTCTCAACTATGAGCTTTTTGAGTGAAGGGACTATGTGAGAAGTTTCTGCACAATCCCTTGGTTCCCAATGCCCTGATTGTCTTAGTAATTTCTTTATGGGGTCCCTAGTCTAAAGACCTAACATGTCTGCTTATTGTGTAATTAGGTCCAAACATCTTCAGATTATCCTTTATTAAAGGAAGTACTTTGAGAGGGCACACTAAGAGCTTACAGTACATGTTTGTCATATTGGAAGGGCCCCAGTTTGTGTCCCTCAGAGTAGGAGCAAGAGTTAACTTCCCCTCCACAGGCCTTGCTTCACCCACTAACACAAAGATAACAGAAATCAAAGATTAAAAAAGAAAAAAGACTGCCCTAACCGGTTTGGCTCAGTGGATAGAGTGTTGGCCTGCACACTGAAGGGTCCCAGGTTCAATTCCGGTCAAGGGCATGTACCTTGGTTGCAGGCACATCCCCAGGGGAACGTGTGCAAGAGACAGCTCAATGTTTCTCTCTCATCGATGTTTCTAATTCTCTATCTCTCTCCCTTTCTCTCTGTAAAAAATCAATAAAATATATTTTAAAAAGGGAAAAAAAGACTAACCTAGAATTCTACCACTCAAAAAAATCACATTTTCATTTCTCTATAACTATCTAGTCCTTGCTCAGATGCTGATACTTTTATGCCCTCTCAGTAAAGATGTAATGCTGTGTTGTAATTTATTCACTCAATATTTTATCACATGCAATTTTTCTTGCTGGTACATGGTTTTCATAATGGTCATTTTAAGCAGCTGTGTATTTAATCACGTTGTGTTTATTTAACCATATACCAGTATATGAAAATTGATTTAATTTTTCTTACTCTACTATGAACAGCTTCTTACACATTTATCCATTCTTCTTTTTGATTATTTGCATAAAATAATTTCCTAGAAGAGGCTAAAATGAGCATCCATTCTTACAGTTTTAGAACTTAAAACTGGAAGAGAAGTTGCTGCATAAAATCTCAAATTCTAGGTAGAGATGCCTTCTAAAGCAACATGTCTCTTCCTTATTCCTTCCAATAAACCTCACTTTCTCATGTAGAAGTTTGTCCAATTTGTTAAAAACGTTTTTTTTTAAATCCTTACTCTTAGGAGCCCAAAGTGGCACCATTTACTCTACTTATTGGTCATAATTCTGCCCACAGGTGCTGCCCACAGCTGCTGTGTTCTCTCTTGCCACACGGCAGCCTGGCAAATATTTGAGGAGGAGGCTCATGGACAAGTGACCTTTGCACATTTTTTCAACTAAAATATTCCCCGTCGGTGCCTATGAATCTTCCTACTCATTCACCTTTGCCATTTTCTTCCCCAGCTACCCAAACATTTCTCTCCCTGCCAATCACCTACAGATCCTCCTTCATCACTGCCTTTCCAGTTCTGAGCCTCTGCATTCTGTTGGTCAAAGATGCCATCAATTCTAAGATGCACCGTTACTTTTGTGACTCCCTAAGAAACACACAAAAACCATTGCCGATTAAACTCTGACATGGCATCAATTGTGAGGCACGCTTCATTTTAAGAAATGTTAAAATGTGACAAAAAATGTGTGTCTTAGGATCAATGAAATTCAGCAAGGCCGTTGTTTCTTTCTAGGTCAGTTTCAGACTGTCAATACGCATGAAGCTGGGTGGCTCCTGCACCTGGAGATAGTATTCAGAGTAGTTGGCTTCCCTGACAGTGGTAGCTGTTCTATCCAGGCCTGTTCACAGTCTTCACAGTCTGTACCCTAGTAAGTGGGGCAATGAGGGGTTTCCTAGTTCTGTGTGAAGTGGTTAAGTATTCTAGATGAATGTGTATGTGATGTGTGTGTGTGTGTGTGTGTGTGTGTGTGTGTGTGTGTGTGTATGTGTGCATTCTAAAGGCATGCCCCTCTGCTCTAATTATAACAATGAAATTCGAGTCCAGTAATCACCGATAATGAGAATAATAGAAACCATAACACCAAACCACTTCATTGCAAAATCAGAGTTCAGGAGTGAAGAAACTGTGGTCAAAGTCCTGGGGGGTAGATATTGAATCAGATTCAAAACAGATCAAGTCTGAAAACCTGTTGAATTTGTGCTCACAGTTTCAATGACATAGCCTCTGATAAGGCCACAATAACAACGTAACACACTCAGGGTGAAAGGTGGAGGAAAGATGTGTGTGCTAGTGTTCCACTGGGTGTGTATCACAGGGCCCATGTATGGTGACATTGAAGCACAGTTTATAGGTGTAATGGCTCTAACATCTTGATAAGTTCAATTATTTTCATCCCTTGAGATTTAATAATGTAGAGGGATCATTTAAAAATTGAGCCCTGCCAGTGTTGCCCAGTGGGTGAGTGTCAACCCATGAACCAGGAGGTCACAGTTTCATGCCTGGTCAGGGCACATGCCCAGGTTGTGGGCTCAATCATCTCCAGTAGGAGATATGCAGGAGGCAGACAATCAATGAATCTCTTTCATCATTGATGTTTTTATCTCAGCATTGATATTGTGTTGGGAAGATAATTGAATAATTTTCAGCAAATCTTTTAATTCTACATGATTTATGCTTTTACTATTAATTCAAGTAAAATAAATTTAATATTATTAATAGTACTTATAACATGATCAATTAAAAATCTTATTTCTAAGTTTTCTAAAGCACAGCCCATTTTTGATATCTATGGTAAGTTATGTTCTATAAAGTCATGGCAAAAACTTAATTAGCAAATATAGAACCATTGCTCCTAGGGGGAAATACAGATTAGGTTCCTATGAGCTTCTGATCACAGCATTTTCATCCACTGATCAGCACATAATCCTGTTTTATATGTTTTTCTGTTTTAAATATACCTTATTCACTATTACATGCTGTTGAATCTTTGACAGTGAACTCTGGCTATTGGCACTGCAACTCACATCAGAACATGCTTACCCAACACATGTATTCTCTCCTTAAGGCACTTCACAGCCTTCCTGCACTTAGGAACGCTAGACAACACATTAGTCCTTCCTTCAACACCTAGGGGCCAATTTAAATAATGAAATCACTATACAATGCTCAAAAATGAAGAGAATTTCACACTAAGTAAACTGCACAGAGGCCACTTAATCTGAAGCAGGAAGGCAGAGCATTTCTTTGTGTGACCTCAGTGGGGACAGTGCAAGTTGAGTGACTCAAATATTTGCCCCTCTGTGCATGTCAGGGATTGGCTATCTAAAGTGTCAAGAATATGGGTATGGAGGTTACAAGTAAATTATTATTTTAAAAAATTTTTGTTTAAAATTTTAAATCAAGATGTAGTTGACGTATAATGTTGTATCAGTTTCAGATGTACAGCATAAGGATTAGGTAGTTGCACATATCGTGAAATGCTCACCACAGTGCCACATGCAGGCAAATGTGTGAATACAGAATCCACCAATAATGAGAACTGACTGTTCCTAATCAAACCTTATTTCACCCCCTTCCCTTTCTCCCTATCTAACTACCTGTCTGTCCATATAAAAGCTATCTGAAATTGTCCTCAGAAAGAATTGACAAACACTATTATTAGATGGTGAAATTCAGATTTTTATTGAAAATGAAAATATAATAGCACACATTTAAAAAAATATAATAAATGAATCATTAAACATTGATGTTAAATACAGTATTGCATATTATAAAAATAAAAGGTTTTGTGTACCACAATGGTATTTGTGCTTTTTTATTTCATACTGCTATTCAATATTTCACGAGAACGCCTGGAAATGAGCAATTATACACTACCAATTTTAGTGTAGATTAGGGAGATTTTTTTGGAAGAGAATTTTGCAAAATGCATAAAAAGTTTCAGTTGTTTTAATTACCTTTTATTCAGTAATTCCATTTGGACATTTTACCCATGGAAATAATGACAAACTTATTAACAATGCTATTATGGCTGTAAACATGTAAATAGGCCCCATAAATCATCAATAAGAGCTCAGAAAAAAGAAATACAGCTTTTCTAAGTCCTCTTCTTTAAGAATTTGGATGACATTATTAATATAAGAATAGGTTAAAATACCATACATACATGTTAATAATATGTGAAAAATATGTAATCAAGTTGTCAGCAATGGTTATCTCTGGGAGGTATGTAACTTTCATTTAAAAATATTTACTTTATAAGTTATATAAATGTCTAAGCACTAGGTTATACACCTGACATTAATTTTACATATCAAACGTAATTAAAAAATTAAAAAAAATATTTAAAGATCATTTACAAGTTCGCAATTTTTATTTAGTATGTATTTATGATTAGGATAAATAAACATTATTTGAAACTTGTATTTGACCTCTTAGGAAAGCATAATGATCAATGGCATAATTTACATAAATGCAGATGTCTGCTTTTATTTTATTTTTTTTAGGAACTTGTACTTGATTGACAGGCTCATAAACATGGTATCATTTAAAGCAATTTGCATGATAACCTTGTGAGACTGGTTTAATTATTTTCAATTTATGGATGAGAGTATCTGAGTCAGAGAGATTATGCAAGTAACCTAAGGTCTTCCATTTAATAACTGGGGACAAAATCAGGACTTAAACACAAACTTTCTGACTTCCACCTACAAATGCCAGTGTCAGAGTTTTTGTGAGGTCATCGTCCTTGCAGAGACAGCAATCTGCTGTTTTTATTACAAAAAAAGACAAACATTTTCTATAATGCCTCATTTAAACCTCACAGTAACCCAATAAATATAGTACTACTAAAGGTGATTTTTTATAGTATTAAAATTATTTTAATCAAGAATATATGATGTTCGATATATCATTTGTTCATTGAACCAACATATCCTAGGTACCAGTAATGCTCCAGACACTATTCTAGGCACCAATGATAGAGCAATTAACAAGACAGATCCCCTGTTCTCATGAAGCTTTCATTCTTGTTTAGAGAGACAGAAAATAAAAATACTAATGTATGGCCCAGCCAGTGTGGCTCAATGATTGAGCATCTGCCTATGAACCAGGACTTTGAGCATCTAACTATGAACCAGGAGATCTCAGTTCGATGTCCTGTGGGGGTCCATGCCTCGTTGTGAGTTTAATCCCCAGTATGAGTATACAGGAGGCAGCCAATCAATGATTCTCTCTCATCATTGATGTTTCTATCTCTCTCTCCCTCTCCCTTCCTCTCTGAAATCAATACAAATATTAAAAAGCAAACAAACTAATGTATGGCACAGACAATGGTGATAAATGCTGTGAATAAAAGCAAAACTGGAAAAGGGGTTGCACCATTTTATGATCTTTCTCTAGTTCTGGGTCTGGGGTTTTGAGGCTATTTTGGCCCGCGGTGGAGAAGCTGGGAGAAGAGTGGCTTTGGAAAATCAAGACTTTAAACGTGGGATGCCTCGGAGGCACCTGATGGGGAAGTGAAGCAGGCAGGAACGCACGTCTGAAGATTCGGTGAGAGGTCAGATCTGGAGATGCAAACCTGGGAGGCACTGACTAATCGGTGGTACTTAGAGTCATGGAATTACATGCCCTTGTGGAGGGATAGGGTGCCCTGGGACACGCCAACATTTAAAGGAAAAGAGGAAGATTGGGTGGCACTTAAAGAAGACTGAAAAGTGACGAAACTGGTTTGGCTCAGTGGATAGAGCGTCGGCCTGTGGACTCAAGAGTCCCAGGTTCGATCCTGGTCAAGGGCATGTACATTGGTTGAGGGCACATCCCCAGTAGGGGGTGTGCAGGAGGCAACTGATCGATGATTATAACTCTCTATCCTTCTCCCTTCCTCTCTGTAAGAAATCAATATATATATATATATATATATATATATATATATATATATATATATACTGAAAATGAAAGAAAGGGAGAAGAAAGCCAGGGAATTTACTGAAGTCCCTCCCAATAGCCCATCAGAACGCAGACATTCTGACTCCCCGGGCTGTGCCATCCCTGCTATTGGAGATTTTTATGATGACTTTTTTATTTTTATATAGTCTTACCATTTTTTTGTCCCTAGAAGAGTTATTTAAATAATAATTGCAATGGTAAATTTGCTAGGCGGTAATTGCTGAAATGACTTTCTTTACTCTCTAAGTCTTTTGGGCACCATTCCAGTTTCTTTCCTATAACCTTCAAACATATGTGTAAATAGTTCAGTGAGTTCATTATCTAACTCCCTGAACAGCAAAGCATGATATACTCTGAAAGCCAATTCCCACTCCCATAAACCAGAGCAGTGAACCATTTACCTTAAAGGACCTTCACTACAAGGTCTGCGTACTTACAGAATTCTTCAAAATGCAAGCTTTGTTATTCACTTTTATCTTTTAACTCTACATACAGGCCCAACCTTTGTATAATAAATTAAATTCATGTTAAGCTCAACAAATTTCTACGCCTGTATACACTCACACATTTGCCCCATCCAGATCAAGATTTAGAAACTTTCCTGCATCCAGAAGTTTCCTTCATACCCTCTCTCAGGCAATTCCCGTCCACCTTTTATCCCCCATTACTATTCTGGCTTCTGCTATCACTGGTTAATTTTGCCTGTCCTTGAACGCAATGTAACGTGGAATTTTACACTATTTCCCTCTCTGTGCTTGATTTCTTTTATGTAACACTAGAGGCCCAGTGCGCATGAAATCGTGTGTGGTTAGGGTTCCTAGGCTTAGCCTGGCCTCAATCGCATGGCCTCTGTTGCCCTGGACACTATGTGAAACTCCATGCCCCAGGATGCTTCACAATGCTCTCGGCCCCTTGACTGCTCCATAGCCTGATAACCCTAACTGCCTATCTGTTCTCCCCTCCTGGCCTAACTGCCTCTCTGCTCTCCCTTCCTCTCCATGCCCTTTGGACCCCTGGCACAGGTGTGCTGAGAACTCTCCTGCCCCCGTCCTGATTGGTCAATGTGCATATTCCTCTACTGTTAGTATAGATATGTAATATAATATAAATATATATGTAATATAATATAAATATATAATTTCTTTTGCTTCCTGCATTTTATCTATTTTTTGTCTGTTTATTATATTGGAAGTGTCCTTCAAAAACTGGCGATTCTTTCCTATTTATTCATATTATAAAATAAGGCATTTAAAAGCTAATTGAAAATCCGACACATAGTCAGGGCTTGTTGAGTGGTGAGTTTCATTTTGGGGCAATTGAGCAAATAATCAGCTATATCCTTGCAGACTCTTTAATTATCCAGTGATGGTGTGTCTTTTCATTGAGGCTTATAGGATTCTATGAAATCCTAGTATCCTGCAGTCTCATGATTGTGGGGTTAAGCCTGACTAACAGCCTTCTGGGAGTTGAGTAAAAGAAAGGTCTGGTCCTCATTTTAGCTCAGTTATCCCTAGTGTTCCTGAGTTCACATTTCTGTGGTTCAATGGCTTCAATAACAACCTTCTAGTCTTTTTGTGGCCGTGCCAATGAGTGTAATGGGAAGAATAATTATATCATTTTGAGAACAGGTGGTGTCCTGGGAGTCTAACTGCTTATACATATACTAGAGGCCTGGTGCACGAAGTTAGTGCACAGGTAGGGTCCCTAGGCCTGGTGGGTGAGCAGGGCTAATTGGGGCCTTCCAGCTGCCGGCCAGGCCTTCCTTCGTTCCAAGCCTCCTCCTGGTAGTCAGTGCACATCATAGTGAGAGATGGAACTTCTGGTCTCCCAGTTAAACTCCTGAGGGGACACTATGCATATTAACCTTTTATATATAGAGATAGTCAAATGCCACATAAAGACATTTCAGTCAATGGTAGACCGTATACACACTGATTGCCCCAAAAGATTATGATGGAGCTGAAAAATTCCTATTGCCTAGTGACATTGTAACCATCCTAACATCACTGCTCAATGCATTATTCTAGTGTTTCTGGTGATGCTGATGTAAGAAAACACACTATGTTGCCAGTTATATAAAAATACAGCACATACAATTATCTACAGTATGTAACACATATTTAGCAATGATAATAAATGACTGTTTATGTATTTACTTTACTATACTTTTATTGTTATTTTGGACAGCTCTTTCTACTTATAAGTAAAATGTTTGCTGTAAAACAGCACATTGTTTTACACAATTAGCAACTCTATATATCCCTGGTTTATCAACTATTTAAAATTTTTATTATTGTTATTATTTTATCTTCTAAAGTTTTACATGTCTCCTTTTCCCCCAATTGACCACCCCACCCCCAGCCATTCCTACCCTGGACAAGCCTCTACTGCCCCAATGTCTGTGTCCATTGATTATGCCAATATGCATGCATACAAGTCCTTTGGTTGCTCTCTAACCCTCTCCCCCCAACAAACTATTTGTCTCTGGATTTATTCTTGTTCATCAAATTATGGTGATCATTATATCCCACATATGAGTGAGATCATATATTTATTTTTCTCCGACTGGCTTATTTCACTTAGTATAATGCTCTCCAGTTCCATCCATGCTGTTGCAAATAGTAAAAGTTCTTTCTTTTTTATAGCAGTGTAGTATTCCATTGTGTAGATGTACCACAGTTTTTTTAATCCACTCACCTACTAATGGGCAGATAGGCTGTTCCCAAATCTTAACTATTGTAAATGGTGCTGCCATGAACATAGTGGGTGCATATATCCTTTCTGATTGGTGTTTCTGGTTTCTTGGTTTAAAGTCATAGAAGTGGGATTACTGGATCAAATGGGAGTTCCATTTTTAACTTTTTGAGGAAACTCCATACTGTCCTCCAAAGTGGCTGCACCAGTCTGCATTCCCACCAGCAGTGCACAAGGGTTCCTTTTTCTCTGCATCCTCTCCAGCACTTGTGTTTGTTGATTTCTTGATGATAACCATTCTGACAGGAGTGAGATGATATCTCCTTGTTTTGATTTGCATCTGTCAGATGATTAGTGACTTTGAGCATGTTTTCATATATCTCTGGGTCTTCTGTATGCCCTCTTTCGAAAAGTGTCTATTTAGATTCTTTGTCCATTTTTTATTGGATCATTTATCTTCCTTTTGTTAAGTTGTATGAGTTCTCTGTAAATTTTGGAGATTAAACCCTTGTCAGAAATATCATTGGCAAATATGTTCTCCCATGCAATGGTCTTTCTTGTTTTGTTGATGACTTATTTTGCTGTGCAGAAGCTTTTTATTTTGATGTAGTCCCATTTATTTTCTCCTGAGTCTTTATTGCCCTAGGAACTGTGTTGGTAAAGATATTGCTACGACACATATCTGCTATTTTTCTGCCTATGGAATCTTGTAGGATTTTTATGGTCTCCTGTCTTACATTTAAATCCTTTAGCCATTTTGAGTTTGTTTTTGTGTGTGGTGTAAGTTGGTGATCTAGGTGTTTTTTTTAATGTATCTAATCAAATTTCCCAGCACCATTTATTGAAGAGACTCCATTGTATGCTCTTGCCTCCTTTGTCTAATATCATCATATATCTTGATGGTATCATTTTCTCTTGTGCTTGATTAAATCTCATTTTGTTTTGTATAGAAACATGCTGTATAGGCTTGTCACCTAGGAGCAACAGGCTATACTCCATAGCCTAGGCATGTAGTAGGCTATACCACCCAGGCTTGTGTAAGTTCATACTATGATGTTCATACAATGAAATCACCTAACAATACATTTCTCAGAATGTATGCTGGTGGTTAAGTGGTGCGTAATTATTCACTTTTAATGATTCCTCCTAGTCTTCGATCCACTATATCTCCCACTTCAGAGGTATCGAGTATTTCTGATTCCTGATGTCTACTCCAGTAGTATTAGACTAGGAAATAGAGATAGAGTTATGCATAGAGTTAATGGAGATAATTTTTTATTTATTCTCTCCATCTGTGTTAATCCCACCTTTTTAATGACTTTACAATTGCCTTTCCCTTGCTTCCAGGCCCCCCTGTAATCCCTAGGTATCACCCTAACATCTCAGAAATCCTGTCTCGCACACAACCATAAAGGGGATGTTGTAGATCCCGGTCTCCAAGTTAGCATGTTCCATTCTTTGTTTAGAGATGGCGCCTTTGTCCACCCAGTTCCCTCATCCACAGCTTCAGGGGAGGGGGTAGGTTGGGTCAGAGATATTTTCTTTATCTTTTGTTGTTGTTGTTGTTATTGTTGTTATTGTTGTTTTGTTGTTGTTGTTAATACTCACTTGAGAACATTTCCCCCCCATTGATGTTTAGAGAGAGTGGAAGGGAGAGGAACACACACACACACACACACACACACACACACACACACACACACACAGAAACATCAATGTGAGAGAGACACATCATCGATTGATTGCCTCCTGCACGCACCCCTTCCTGGGATTGAGTCTGTTTAAAACAAGGTACATGCCTTTGACCAGAATAGAAACTACGACCCTTCGGTCCACGGGACAATGATCCAACCACTGAGCGGAACATGCAGGGCTTTTTCCCCATTCTCTTAAGTGGGAAAACCCCACATAGCTATCCTCAGGCTATGCGTGGTGAGCCTAGTTCCGGCTCCCCACTCATACTTGAGGTGACAAGTATTATTTCAGTCACCCTGCAGAAGCTGGCTATAGCCGTCTCACTTATTTGTGTCTCTGTTTTATTCCTTAGGCAAGGAAGATAATCTTTAATCCTTACTCTGCTCATTATTCCTGGCAATGTCTTTTTGCGCATATTTTCTGTCACTTCTAATTGTTTGGAGAAGAAGAACAAAGTGTGAGCACAATACTCCATTTTCACAGAAAGTCCAAATATTGGTTCATTAAAAGTTAACAAAAGAGCCGAAACCGGTTTGGCTCAGTGGTAGAGCATAGGTCTGCGGACTGAAGGGTCCCGGGTTGGATTCCGGTCAAGGGCATGTACATTGGTTGCCGGCACATCCCCGGTAGGGGGTGTACAAGAGGCAGCTGGTCGATGTTTCTCTCTCATCGACGTTTCTAGCTCTCTATCTCTCTCCCTCCCTCTCTGTAAAACATCAATAAAATATATTATTAAAAAAAGTTAACAAAAGAGCAGCAACAACCAAATGAAAACCCACTTCCTTGTGCTTGGTCAAAGCGATCAGATCTAATGTGGGCAGATTAATCAGGATATTGCATATGACCGTGCCTCGTGATATCGCAAGCCCCTCACAAATCTTAATTATTTACTTTATGTTTATTTGGCCCTGTCTCCTCACTAGGACATCTTAAGACCTTCCTCGCACAGGCTCACTTTTTATTTATATGCCAAACATGGAAGATAAACTTTCAAAGACCTGTGATTTCTCTCTGTCTCAGACCTAATCCCGTAACTTCCAAAGCAGAGGGATATTTTCCTGGTTCATGAGTCCTTGAGCAATGTTTGGCCCAGACATGCACAAGAGGACGGTTACAAGGGCGCTCTCCACAGGCTGGGGAGCCGGAATGGCCCCTCGCTGCCTGGGCTCCGCAACCCTGGCTCAGTGTCAAGAACGTAGTTCACCAGAAAGACAAACAGGGAGAAGTTCACCAAACACTTGGGCTTTAATTTGCTTCTCGAGATGCCAGGCTGTTTTCTTTTTCTGGCAGACATCGTTGCTCCTCCTCTAAACCTCACAGATTCTAAACCCCAGCCCTGCTCTTGTAGCTTTTCTCCCTGAACGTAATCAATTCAATCCAACACATGCGTGTGGAAGGGTGCCAGGCAAGGCTGAGTCCTGGGAGGGTTAGGATGCATACAGCAGAGTTCCTGTTCCTAATAGCATCGCAGTCTGATGTGAGGGGAGACAAACAGGCCTGTGAGCCCAGAAAGTTAGCACCGGAGGCAAACCTTTGCGCTTTCAGCTCTGGCTGTGGCAGCCCACAGTCCTGGTTCACATCTGCAGGAGTCATTGTCCACCCTGAAACTGTGAACAGGTTATTTACCCTCTTTGTGTTCTTCTGTTGAATGGTATCATATAGTCCATATGATTCTACATGTGTATACATACATATATACATGTGTGCATACATTATATAGCATATACTCAGGTACTTAGATACAGGTAGGTATCTAGATGCATGTGCACATATAAACATTCATATATACACACACATATATACATATACACACACACATATATATATGTTGTAATCTGTATATGTGTATAAATATATATGCTGCATATTTGTAAGTATACTGTATATATAAAAGTATATATTGTATGTATATATTACATATTTTGCATATATGTATTTGTGTATTATATATAGGTTAATTAATATAATACATTAATACACATTAAATATTTGTAATTGAGTTTGGCAAATACTTCATCAATGGCAACATATATTATAATGTACATTTTATCTATGGCACATGAAGGAGAGACTGAGTAGTAATGAATGGTAACATGGGCTTGTGAATCAAACAACACATTGAATTTTGGCTTTACATTAACTTCCCATGAATGAGAAAAAACAATGTTGAGGCTTTCAACCCAAGTATTAGTTTATCCAACTTATAAGTTTATTTGCCATAGTTCCCCTACTGAAGATAGCTGTTTTCATTATTCTGTTCACTTTTGATCTGAGTTTATTTAAACTTTGTTTGAACATCATCTAGAGGCTATTGGAATTACAGACCAGGAAGAGACCTAGAGAGCATCTTAAAGTCCTGATTTTCAAGTTGTGTTTTAGGAACCCCAGAGGTGAAGCGGGGTGCCTTCTAGCTTACCTTGAACATGAGAGTGGTCAGAGTCTGGGTAAGAACAGAAGCCTCCATGTCACTCCCACTCCTGTTCTTCAAGTAGCTAGATGCACACTGATTCTGTTATACATTAGCCTCTGACAAAGACTTTATTTGAAGAAAGGGTTTCACAGATCTATGTCCATATCTATGTGGAAAACAATGATCTAGGTCAAGAGTTTGTAAATTTTTTCTATGAAGGCTATATGGCCTTCCTTGTTTCTGCATAGAGTAGGTATGTCCCCACATAGGGCCTTGTGTCTAGTTGCTCCCCTATCTGTATTCTTCCCCTCCCAAACTCCATATCCACATGACTGCCACTCCCTCACTTGCTTTCCATCTCTGCTCACATGCCCCATCTCAGTAAAATCTTCCTTGACAACCTTATTTAATTCTGCATTCTAAAACCTCTGGTCCTTACTTCCCAGGCCCTTACTTGTTCTATGTTTTCTTTCTCCCATAGCACTTATCAGCTTCTAATATACTATCCTAGAGGCCTGTTGCACAATATTCGTGCAAGAATAGGCCTTCCTTCCCCCGGCTTTGTTCTGGCTGCCCAGGAGCCTGCAAGTCCTCGATCCAGGCAGGCTGGAGCACTGCTCTTGTAGCTCCCTCCACCGCCTCCCAGGCCCCTCCCTCACAGCAGGTGTCCTGCCCCTCCCAGCTGCTCCTCACCTGCATATGCAAATTAACCTGCCATCGGCGGGTTAATTTGCATTCTCACTCCTGATTGGCTGTGGGCATAGTGGAGGTATGGTCAATTTACATGCCTGTCTATTATTAGGTAAGATAACTTATTTGTTATGCTTATTATTCATTGTGTCTTTCTCTCCCAGGCTCCAACTAATCACTGCAGAGGAAATATATTTCATCTACCTTTGTTCCCTTAGTGCTCTGCTGGGCACTCAGTAGGCACCAAACAAATACTTCTCGAATGAGTCACTGAATTTATTTCTCTTATTTCAAGGCTGTATTCTTAACTATTATATTATATGGCCAAAGGAGTGAGGGACTGAATGAATGAGTGAACAGAAGGAATGACTCCTGTACTAGCTTGGGAGTTCATTGAGGGATGGGGTTGTCTCCTAATCATGTGAGTGCACCTGGAACAAAGCAGGTGCTTAGAAAATGCCTGCAGAATTCAATTACAGCCTGCAGGCGCCAGTTCTGACATTTGGTAGGCCCTGCTTCCACGTAAAAAGACTTCCCTCCTGTTTCGGCCCATCGTGACCACAATTGCTTCTCTTAGCCAGAAAAAGCCCTTTGTCCCTTGGCTGCAGTTCAGACCCCGCTGCTTCCAGCCAGACTGGGCAACAAAAAGGAGCTTCAGAGGGAAGAACAACAGTCACTTTCTTTCTGCGGGATCCCTCCCAGGCTGTTTAAGCCTCTCCCCATGTCCCCCGATTTCAAACCTTTTTGCTTTCTCTGCTCTGTAGGATTCCAGCTGACAGCCCAGGGTGAGTCTGACTGGAAAGTGTGAGGAGAGTAGGGGCTCCTGGGGAATCATTTCTCCAGCAAATCCTGAAATAGCAGGGTTCTTTCTCCTGCGTTTTGTAAAAGATGTTCCGAAGCCCAGATGTTGGGGCAAAATCAAAGCAACTAGCTTTTCGGCAGATCTTAGAAAACAACAGTTGTGTAGCGACAGACGCATCCATGGCGAGTTTAGGATAAAGACAAAGCCCTGATGGATGAACCCTTCCTAATACTGTGGCATCCAACGCTGACCTTAAGGCTTTTCACATCGACACGTGCAGGTACCAACCAGCTCTGCCACTTAGGAACCGTGCCCTCTTAGGCAGGTACTTAGCTTTTCTGAGCTTCGTTGTACCATCTGTTAAATGGAAATATTAAACCCACTGCATCAGAATAGTAAACAAGATATTATGCTACCTTTGTGACTCCTTTCTTCTTTTCTTTAACAATTATTCTCTATATCAGTGTCATAGTTATGCACACACACACACGCACACACATGCATACATACATACATACATACACAATACATATAAAAACTGGGGGAGTATGAAACTTTGGGGGGTGAGGGCATGTATGGAAATGGGAGGGGAGGCAATGGTAAGATATGTACACATATAATACCTTAATGATAAAAAAAGAAAGCTTAAAAAAAAGAGAATGATAAAACAAATGTAAAATATTAACAACCGGGGAATGTGAGTACAGTTGGTAAACAGACATTCTTTGTGCTATTTATTCTTGCAGCTTTTCTGTAGGTTTGAAATTAAAGATAAAAAAGTTACAAAAAGGAAAAAAAGAAAGATCAGTAGTTAAAACGGACCAATGTCAATTTCTTGGTTTTGATGATGGGCTATGGTTATGTAATTGGTTACTGGGGGGAGGGTATACAGGATCTGTCTGCACTATCTGGCAATTTCTTGTAACTCTCAAGTCATTTCAAAACAAGACTTTTTTTTTTTTTTTTAAAGATTTCATTTCTGCTGCTTTTTCTTTCTTGTAACACCTTCCAAATGCTTCTAACAGCACAATTCACACTTGGAACTGAGGCCTCTGCTTCCCTCCAGGACTCGTGCTCCCTGAGGGCACTTTCTTTCCTATCTGTTCTCACTGGCCTGGCATTGGGCCTGGCCCTGAGTTGGTGGTCACACATATTTATTGATTAGTTTAGTCTACAATATTAAATTAAGCAGCCTCTCTTTTTAGATGCTCCTAGTGCTAGCTCTAAAAACACCTAAAGGAAATTAATGTTTTTGGAAAGCCTCTTTTATGCCAGGAACTTTCTCTGAGTTAATCCTCGTAGCAAGCTTGTGAGGTATAAATGGTGATTTCCATCATACAGATGAGGAAACTGAGCCTCAGAAAGCCCCATATGCCTGCTCAAAAGGGGCAGCATGGAGGTAGAGTCAAACCCCAACTCTGATTGGCTCCAAAGTCCATTTTCATTCATTCACACATTTATTCATTCACTCATTTATTCATTCCACAAATATTCATAGAGCACCCACTGTTTGTCAGGGTCTAATCTTGGCCTTTTGAATATTATTGTGACCAAAACAAAGATGGCTGCCTTTATGAGGCTGCTATTCTAGCAATGTAATACAGGTGATAAAGAGCAAACTATTAAGAAAGAACATGTAGACACAAACAAGAAAGAAGAGCAGAGGAAGGAAATTGAGACTATGGAGTCTCAGAGTAATTTGCAGTAGGAACTAAGACATTCAGGGTGGGCCTCATTGAGAATATGAGATTTAAAAAAATTTTAAATATTTTTTTTTATTGACTTCAGAGAGGAAAAGAAGAGGGAGAAATAGAAACGTCAATGATGAGAGAATCATTGATTGGCTGCCTCTTGCATGGCCCCTACTGGGGATCGGGCCTGCAACCCCAAGCAGGTGCTCTGACTGGGAATCGAACTGTGGCCTCCTGGTTTATGGCTCAACCACTGAGCCACACTGGCCAGGTGAGAATATGAGATGTGAGTAGGGTTGAATATGAGATGTGAACAATGGCGATAACCAAAGATTTTTGAAGAACATTCCAGATGGAAGAACAGCCAATACAAAGGCTTTCAGTCCTGCTGTGTGGATGGGCAAGGCAGCTGGTGTGGCTGCAGCATAGTAAGATGTGAGGAGAATGGGGATATTAGGGATGGAGAGCAGATTATAGCAAATTAACATGTTGTGAGGACTTCAGTTTTGCTTAGAGATGGTGCCAGGCAGGGTTTTTGTTATTTTAAATATATATATTTTATTGATTTTTTTTTTTACAGACAGGAAGAGAGAGGGATAGAGAGCTAGAAACATCAATGAGATAGAAACATCAATCAGCTGCCTCTTGCACACCCCCCACTGGGGATGTGCCCACAACCAAGGTACATGCCCTTGACCAGAATTGAACCTGGGACCCTTCATTCTGCAGGCCTATGCTCTATCCACTGAGCCAAACCAGTCAGGGTCAGGGTAAGGTTTTGAGCAAAGGAGTGGCATAAGCTGACTAGGTCCTGCACGGGCTCTCTCTGGCTGCTGTGTGGAGGCTAAGCTGAAGGGGTCGAGGTTGGAAGCAAGGAACCAGCTGAAAGGCTATTGCCCTTTCCGGGCTAGAGATGACAGTGGCTTCCACGGAGCAGTGGGGGCGGGGATCTGCCTTTCTCCCAGTGCAGCTTCTCTTACCTGGTGAAGGCTTATCTCCCAGGAGCAGTTACAGACCCCACACGGATTGCTCATCATCTTCTGCTCTTCCTGTGTGGCTCCGATATTCAATCCCTTCCCCACCAGCTTCCTGAACATCCATTCGAGCCTGCACATCCCACCTTTCTCTTTTGTTGCTCTGTGCCCAGCTTTGCTTCGGCTGCTCCAGGGCTAGCTTGGCTAGCCAGTCCTGCTTGGTTGTCATTAATTTATCAGACACTGGTCTGTCTTGATCTGTCCTGTATTTTCAGGCAAAAACTCGAGTCTGTCATGCTAATGGATACATTTGGGAACAAAGTGGGTCTCCCTCCCATTCAGCCCAAAGCAGGGAGGAAGGCACTTGTCTCTCAATTTCCTCTTCCGCCTTTTGGGAATGACTGCCTCAAGAGGCTGCCATGTGGTTCAGTGGGACAACACATGGGGATTCGGTTGCAACAAGAAGGTCACATAGATGATGAGGAAGAGGAAAGGGATGCTGTTCAGTGCACATTGGTGTTACTCACCCATAGTCAGTGCCCTATGCACTCCTCAGAGGATTCTGTGGGTAGGTGCTGTCCTTTCTGCTTTCCAAACCAGGGCCCCGAGAATAAAGTAGCCTGCACTGGGTCTGCTGCCAACTCTCTTATGGGGTGCAGGCAACCTCTAAAGAAGAAAGATGCTTCATCACTGGAGAAGGCAACAGACTTCTTGTTAAAAGTAAATAAATAAAAATCTCTTTTTAAAAAAAAAATATATTTTTTATTGATTTCAGAGAGGAAGGGCAAGGGAGATAGAGAAACATCAATGATGAGAACCATCAATCGGCTGCCTCCTGCACGCCCCCAACTGGGGACTGAGCCTGCCACCTAGGCATGGGCCTGACTGGGAGTTGAACTCTGACCTCCCGGCTCATGGGTCGATGCTCAACCACTGAGCCACATCGGCCTGGCAATAAATGAAATCTTACAAAGGAAAGCCTTGATAGCTCTGGCCCGGGCATGAAGGAGCCAATGAGTCAGTCAGTGCCAGGCTGCGGAGACGGGACACCCAAGCCAGGGGTTCCCGCAGCCTGTTCGGGCACTTCCCCTTGGCTCACAGAGGGCTGGGGTGTGTGCATGCTTTCCCATGACACCAAAATGCAGCTAAGCAGAAAGGACAAGTGGCTGGGGCTGGGAAGACATTTATGAGAACCTGGCAATACAATGAATGTTCTGGCGCAGGCCCGCACGGTAGAGCAAGTTGGGGCAAGAGTCACATCTAATGATAAAATAACTTCTTTTCATTGTGTGGGTAGGTCTTTCCCACTCCCCACAGCAGGCAGGGCACATGGGCCAATGGGTTGTGCCTGGAGGGCAGGAAGGCACTGAGAAGGAGGTGCCCAGGTAGCCCTGCCCTGCGTGTGGTAATCACCCCGTTGGAAGGCCTTCTGTGGCTGGTTTGCACCTTGTCAGCACTTTAAAAACTTGCAATCCTCTCACCCAGAATGTATAATTGCACTCTTGCCAGAATCTGGAAAGGAAGTCCAAGAAGTTTTCATGTTCAAAGCCAAGAGCCTTTTTTTTCTTCTTCTTCTGCTGCTGCAAGTGCTTTCTGGATGCTGATACAAGTGTGGCTGTGATGGCTAATTGTGTGAATCAACTTGGCTAGACTGTGATGATCAAGTTGCCTTAAGAGCAAAGACTGCATTTTCCCAAGGGAGGAATTCTGCGTCCAGACTGCAGTGTGGAAACCCTGCTTGAGTTTCCAACAGATGACCTGATATTAATATGGCTACATCTGCTTGCCTTGTGTCAACTTGTGCCGGTCATATAATTTTCTGAACTCTTATTCTTTATGTTTAGGGGATTTTGTTTTAGGAGTGTATATTATGATATACTAACCTGCATTTTGAGAACAAACAACTCTCAGACTCTGTCCTTGGGACTCACATGGCACTGGAAGGGCACCTGCTGTTTCACTGCAGACTGGGGAAGGGAGACTGTGCCATCACCTGCTGGGTGCCACGCTGGAGTTGGGGTTCAGAAGCCAGGCTGCAGGGTCCTTAGCCACTCAGACTTTTGCAGAAGCCTTTCATTTGGTAGGACAGAACTGACTGAATACAAAAGAGCGTGAGTGTTAGAATCAAAGAGCCCAGTGGTATGTCTGTGGGCAGATTCCAGAAATTCTGCTGGCCTCATTGCCGTCCTTTGAGAACTTTGGACAATGTTGGGGTGCCCATGCTTGCTGCTAGAGGACCTCCCCTTGTCTTTACTGTTGCCACAAGGAATCTATATCTTGAACATTGTTATTTACCAAACACATTGAGTACATTTCCTTTGTATTAGTTTATTTGTATTTTGTTAATTTATTTTTACTCTGTGATAGTATTATATGTATTCATTTACTTCACTTTTATTTAGGTAAATAAAATGCTCAAATGCCAATGGAATAGCTGCTGGTCAGCAGGTGATGATCTATGTTAACATCTCATTGTATTGATAAAATCCCAGTCATTAGCAAAGAGGCGATTTTATAGTTAACTAGGTGACCTGATATTAATAATGCTATATCTGCTTGCCATTTGTCAACTTGTGCCTATCATATACTTTTTTAATCTTTTATTTTTTGGTGGTTTTGTTTTAGGAGTGTGTATTATGATACATGAACCCTTACTTAAAAACAACCCTAGACTCTGTCCTTTAATAGGGGAATTTAACCCATTTGCATTTTTTTTTGTGATCTCCATCTTGCTTAGCCCATGTGAACTTAATTTGAGAAAGGTAAATTTCCTGTAAGGATACCTGACCTATTGGAATTGGAATAGTTTGGGAACTGCTAAAGCTCCCTTCAGCACTCCTGAAATACTTTACATTCTAAATTCCACAGCATTCTTCATTTGCACCTAAGGATGCTGGAACTGGACCCTGAGTATTCCTAACATGACACCTAGTCAAGAAGAGGGTACAGCTTGAGGACAGAACCATGGCCAGTAAGTCTTCCCTTTGTGTTCTTGCTAACTGCTTCTCTCTTTGCTTCTGGATCCTTCCAGGCTTCTGATTGACACAGGACTGCCTGAGTAATACTATGTTTTGTATTACTTGCTAATGTACAATTATCTCTAAGTAATACTATAGTAGCAATTCACTCATCCATCCATCCATCCATTCACCCACCCATCCATTCATCCATCCAACAAATATGTATCCAGCATGCTCCATCTACCAGTTCTTGTTTTGGGTGCTATTAGAGGAGGTCACACAGGTATACAGATAAACTATTTTGGAAGTCTGTAGTTGGCAAACTACAGCAGTAGTTGGCAAACTTATTAATCAACAGAGCCAAATATCAACAGTACAACGATTGAAATTTGAGTACCACATTTTTAAAACTTACTTCTTCTAATGTCAATTTTTCAAAATAGACTTGCCTAAGCCGTGATATTTTGTGGAAGAGCCACACTCAAAGGGCCAAAGAGCCACATGTGGCTCTCTAGCCGCAGTTTGCCTACCGAGGGTCTAGAGAAATCCTAGCCTTGAGGACAGCCGTGGGCAGTTCTAATCTCTTTTTTCCTGGACAGCCCCAGCCCTGCAGACCGTAGTTCTGAGTTCATTCTGGTCCCTTTCTCTGAACACAGGGGTGTGATCTGCAGCTGAGGCTGAATACTCTTCTTGTCCATGGCTTCTTGTCTTCCTCTTAATTCCTGACAGTTCTGGAGTTTCTCAGAGAGCACCCACCCTGGGCTTCAGTCACCTCCAGCTGACACTCTATCCCAGAATCATGTCTCACAGTGAGAACTAATGTTGGCCCATCTCCTCTCTGAGCCTCAGGCTACTTGATCATGACTATTTTCCTTTAAGTTGTTGAAGATTCCTGTTTTCCTGGTGTGATCCTCCTAAGGACTGACCCAGCCTGGAAGCCCGTGGGGAACTCCGGGAAAGGAGCATTCAGAGGGACATACTGGCGGCGGTCTCCAGGGCGGCATCCCTGGACCTCACTACTCACACTTCATTCTTGCAGCTCACACACCACTATAGCTCCCTGCATACAGTGGGTAGTGGCACAGGCCAGGTTCCCGACTTCCCTTCCCTGCTGGGCTTGACTTCATGTCTTCCTTTGGGAGGGAGACTAATGTGGAAACCAAAATTAGAATAGTGTAATAAGCGCCCTGAAGAGACAGCTGCAATGGTCTGAATCAGCTCCAGGGTCCCAGGTGGTGGGTCAGGTCAGGAAAGGCTTCCTAGCAGGAGAGCATGGAAGACGAGGCCCGGCTGGTCCAAAGGACCAGCCATGAACTGGAGGGGAGCTTCAGGGAAAATGAATACCCGGAGAGGTGGTCACAACCTGGAATCCGTGCACTGTGCCAGGAACACTGGGTTTGAGGGAGAAAGTGATAGGAGGAGGCAAGAAAGGCAAGCTGGCATTATGACAAAGGAGCTGTTTTTTTTAATTTAAAAAATATATTTTATTGATATTTTACAGAGAGAAAGGGAGAGAGATAGAGAGCTAGAAACGTCGATGAGAGAGAAACATTGACCAGCTGCCTTTTGCACACCCCCTACTGGGGATGTGCCCGCAACCAAGGTGCATGCCCTTGACCAGAATTGAACCCGGGACCTTTCAGTCCGCAGACCGACACTCTACCACTGAGCCAAACCAGTCATGGCTGTTTTTTTTTATTTTTATTTTTTAAAATGTTTTTATTAACTTTTTGGAGAGAAGAAGGGAAAGGGAGAGAAGGATAGTAACAGCATTGATGAGAGAGATTTATGTTTCATTTAAGGAAGTTTACTTTGATTGACGCCTTCCTGCATACCCCCTACTGGGGATCAAGCCCAAACTCTGGGCCCTGACCAGGAAGTCAACCAGTGACCTCTTGGTACATGGGTTGATGCTCAACCGCTGAGCCACACTGGCTGGGTTGTTTTTTAAATTTTACTCCTGAAATATTCCTACCCATTCAGAGGGAAGCACCTGAATTCATAATCTCTTCTTTAAAGAAACGAGTCTCCTCTACACGGTATCACCTCCCACTGTTGACTGCACTCCCAGCCTGCCAGCCCAGTACCGGAAACTCCACATTGCAAAATCCTATGGCTCCTCTGCCTTCGGCTCCTCAAAAGCAGCCACGTGAGAAGCAAAAGGCCAGAGAGCCCCTTCGGCACAAGGCAGCGATGGTCTTAGGGCGATGTGTTTGGTGGTAGGTTTTAGCCTCGCCTCTAGTGTGTGCTTCATTTGGTTTTATTTTTACTAACTTGGATATTCCATTTCAAAAGAACGACGTTTGAATTATACTCAAAAAGATCTTCCAGGGACATCCTGGGTCTCATTTCTAGGACACAGGACGAGAAGCTCATCTCCGAGGTGGACCGGCCTGGGCCTGTGCCGTGTCAGCCGAGGCCGTGTGAGGAGATGAGAGGGCCACCTACTGAGGGCTCTGGAAATAGAGGTGATTTCTCTGCCCACAGCCAGGAGTGCTTTTCTCTATCCGCCTAATGAATTTGCTCTTTTCACATTTAGGGTGCCCACTAGGGTGTCTCCTCTCATTTGTGGTGGCGGTTGCTGTTTCAGAAAATGCAAGGAAATTCGCAGCACTGTTGACTATGTGGCCGCAGACCCCCTGCTGGCCCAGGGTCCGGGAGAGCTGTGTGTCCGGCATGCACACCCCGCTTTGTTGCAGCGTCTGCACCTTCCCCCTCAGCAAGCTGTCTGCATGGGGAAGGCAATCACGCTTCCTAGCTCGCACGCAGCCCAGAGATTCAGGTGCGATTGGGCCTCTTTGCCATCTTCAAACATCACATCTGCCTGGGGACTGCGTTCCGGCAGCAGCTGTTTCTGCTTTCTGTGTTATATAAGGGCGTTTACTTTGAGCCCCGGGTGTTCCCGTTCTGTTCTGTGCGGCAGGGCGGACTGCATGCGTGTCAGAAGCGCTGCCCACCTGTGTGCAGCGGGGCTCATTAGCGGTCACTGTTTTTCAGGACAAAGTGAGAGGCACTACCGTTAGGAGAGTGACTGCTTTTTGTTATTTGACTTAAAATGGTAGCAGTTGTTCACCAAATGTATCCAATGTTTGCTCTGTGGGGCAAGCTCTGTGCCAAATGGCTGCATACGTTTTCTCTTTAAGTCTTACCAGAACCTTATAAAGAAGATGGATAAATTAATGTGCACTTTATGGATGAAGTCTCAGAATACATGTCTTGCTCCTGTTCTATCTAGCAACAAATAGGAAGCTTAGATATAATACCATATAATATATATGAAATATAATTTGATGCCATATAATATATATGAAATATTATCTATGTGGTATTACATTTACAGATATGGGTAAGCATGTGTAGGTGCCTATCCACTATATTATCTATATATATGACATCCAAACTTTCAAATCACATTTCCCCTCCCCCCCTCTTTCTCTCCATTTTCTCATATTCCCTACCTCTGTCCTGTGTTCCTTAGGACTGTTAACTAATCCTTTTGTTGTTCATGGAATGCGATTGGGTGGGCAGAGTGTCAGACGTGGGCCCACGTGGGCAAGGATGCTGATGCCAGGCACCTGGGCTTGTGTCTCACCCTGCCCTTTGCTAGCTGCCCATCTTCGGCCAGGCTCTCAGATGCCCTGCGCCTCTGCCTCCTCGTCCCATGTGCTGGTTGGTGCCATGGAGAGCTGGCAGCCTACGTGTCTTGTTGTGAGAGTTAAATGTGAGGATGGATGTGACAGCCTCTATGCGCTGCAAAGTGTCACGGCCACTCAGTCATGCTCTTGGCTGCCAGTCCCCGGTGATGAGAGTTTTTATTTCAAGAGAGACAGGGAAGTAAGAAAGCAGGCGTCGCCGCGGAGCCAGCTTCTCAGAAGAGCAGGGTGTAGGAAAGGTCACATGGGATCCAGCCGAGCTCCAGGAAGCGGCATTAGTCACCGTCCAAGAAGGGGGCGTCTGTGTTTTCCTACTCCAGGAGCCTGTCATCATACCAGCTTTATCACTCTCTGCCTCTGCTTACCCTGAGCCTGCCCTCACTAGCGAAGGCATTTCTATTCTGTCTCTGCCATGTGCTCCTGAGCCCCCCTAGCTCCTGCTGTCTCCTGTCCTCTTCTCACAGCCTTCTCTTCTGAGGGGTTCCTCTGCTTTTGTTTCTGTTGAGGACCACTGGCTCGGTCTGTAGGCCTCACACTCAAATTGCTAAGGGAGACGATTCAGCTTGTCAGCTCAGTGGGGTGCTGGTAAATGTTTAATAACTGGCTGGCTGCGGAGGCTTGGGTGGAGGAGAAGCCCTGGCGTGTAATGTTTGCCAATTTTCTTGGTGCAAATACTCCCACAATAGTTTATTTCAGTCTACCAACATGATGTCACCTGGCTCCTCAGAGTGTGAACATTGAACTATTAAATCCTAACAGTCAGTATGAGCCAACTCTAAGACCTCACTTCCATTTACATCTGCCACTGCACAGTGACTGGTCAGTCCCGGGACTGGTTGGCCTTGGACTGGGTTCTCATCCTGGCCCATTCAGTGGTGGCCACGATAGCAAGCTCACATGGTGACACTATCACAAAGTCCTGTGGATATGGGGTTCCCAGTTTGTAACAAGCTAACAGAAATATTATTTAACTCTCATTTTATTGATATCTATGAGCATTTGATATATTAAGAGAAAACATATACAAAATATAAATTAAGAAATGACCAATGCTACGAGAGAGATGTAAAAGATATGAAACAACACCCAAAGACAAAAAATATGTCACTTCCTGGTGGCAGTAAGCAAGGGAGGCTCTTTGGATCATATAGCACTTGGACTGAGCCTTCAAGGACGGCAGGGCTTAGAGATGTAGAAGAAAAGGAGAAGGTCTTCAATGTACAAAGAACAAGAGCTAGAATAAAAGTGTGGACTGGCTGAAAGCATGGAATAGGCCTGGAGATAGTGAACACTTCGTTTAATTGAAGAAAAAGTTATGTGAAGGGGAGGAGAAAATATTTATAGTATCAAGGAAAGTTGTAGAGGAACATGGGAGTCAAAATAAGGTGACTCAGATATGCTACACTACTTTTCTTTGTTGCTATTATCAACTAAAAGTGAAATATAAATTTGTGTGGCTATTACCTATATTATTATATGGGTCCATTGGAATAGAATATTGAAATGACAATAAGACTGTGCTGAGTTGTATAAATGGGTTCTTGACCTTCTCTAACCTTTTAAATAGCTGATGTTAATATTTGCATTAATTTCTTGTACTGAACAGTGTCAACTGGATGAACTAGATCACTGATGAGTAGCAGAGTGGGGTGAATCTGAAGACCTGGGTACTAGCCTTAGCTTTGTCAACAACTCAAGAAGTGATCTGGGGAAAATAATTTGTTTGCTAACCTTGATACACCCTCGCATGTATAATCTTGCGGAATGGTTATTTGATGGTTGTGATCTTAGTCCTTCCAGGTCTATAATCACATACCCATGACCTCTTCAACTTTATTTCAAATAAAGTCATTCATTATTTTGGGACTGGCAAAGAGCAAAGAACTCTCTGCCCTTGGCATGGATAATCTCCCTTAGGGGAAAGGCTACTACAGACAACACTGCCAAGGTTCATGTGTGCTGGGGGAAGAGAGAACCTCTGGTTAATTGACCTTTATTGTTAAAGTGAAGACTAACTTACAAAACCTAGTTAAACCCTTGCTGTTAGCAATATGTCTCAAGCGTTCTAACTTATTTATTTATTAAAATATATTTTACTGTTTTTTTACAGAGAGGAAGGGAGAGGAATAGAGAATCAGAAACATCGATGAGAGAGACACATCGATCAGCTGCCTCCTGCACACCTCCTACCAGGGATGTGCCACAACCAAGGTATATGCCCTTGACTGGAGTCAAACCTGCGACCCTTGAGTCTGCAGGCCGATGCTCTATCCACTGAGCTGAATTGGTTTCAGCAAGTGTTCTAATTGATTTATTTTTTTACTTAAATAGTTTTTAAATTAAGAAATCAAGTATTAAGGGACTATATATATGCCAACCTCTAAGACAATCGCTATGGAAAATAATACTAATGCCAATACTAATAGGAGGTATCATTTATTGAATATTTATTCTCCGCCAGGTACTGCTCTGAGAGCTTTACATACATCATCTCATTCAATATTCCCAAGAAATATAAGAACGAGGCTATTATAGCACCTTGAAGTATGTTGAATGGTGCTTCTCCCCTCCCTCCAAAATGTTATATCCGTGTCCCTGGAACCTATGATTGGGATCTTATTTGAGAAAAGGTCTTTGTAGAAATAATTAAGGATCTTTAGATGAAGACAATATCTGGATTATTAGGATGAACCATAAACCCAAATGGCAAAGATATTTATAAGAAACACACATAGGAAAGACATTTAAGGAAGAGGGGAAGGCCCTATAACAATGGTGGCAGAGAATACAGAATATGATCATGAGTTAAAAGACACTTTGCATCACCAGAAGCTAGAGAAGGCCAGGAACAGATCTCCTATAATCTTCAGAGGGAATACCACCCACCCTGATGACACCTTGATGTCAATTTGTGGATATCAAGGACTGGGAAAAAATGCATTTCTGTTGTGTGAAGCCACCAAGCTTGTGGTGGCATGTAAAAAAGAGGCATGAGAGGGTCAATTAAAAGTATCTAAGATCCCATAGTTAGTAACATTGAGGAGTGCAGTGGTTAAGCAAATTTCCAAAATTCAGACAGCGAGTAAAGGGAGACATGTGATTCAAAGCACCCTTCGCCTCTTTGTGCAGAGGTCAATGTGAAAGAAGATGGGCTGTAAAGTCAGGCTCCCTAGTCTTGGACAAACCCCGTGAACCTAGTCCAGTTACTAAATCATTTCTACATTTTAATTGGTGTTCTTATTTGTGAAATGTGGATAGGATTTACCTGAAAGTCTTATTTTGGAATTTGAATGATATTTAAAAAAAAAAGTTAGACACCCTATAGATGGTATGTAGCCTTCCTTCTCTTGGAGTACGTTGCACACTCAATTTGTACTATAATTCTGTAGGGAGTGGTTATAGGGTTAAGTCTCAGACTGACCTGTTGGCGAAGCCAAAAACAAGTCCCAGCTTAGAGGGCACAGCCCTCTTAGCATAATTAAATGTGACCTTATGATGCTGCCTAGATCCTTCCTGGGTAGCTAATGGGCTGTGGGAGGTGCAGCAAGTGCTGCCAAAACGAGTGAAACTAACAAGAACATTGTAACTATGGTGACTACTACCTTGTTTACCTCTGAGTATAAAATAAAGGCTCAGCTTGCAGTCTGGAACTGTTTTGTGGTGTCAGCCAGACACAGAAGATCGAGGTAAACCCAGCTTATTCTCTTTGTCTTTTCTTCATCCTTCGCCGGCCCTCCTCAGGGTTGCCAAACCCTTGGTTGTGCTGGTATGGCACATAATTCTAATTCGAAAGCCCTGGTCAATAGGTAGATGTTCACATATTCAGAATAAGACCCATTTGAGATCCTCAGCCATCAGTTAAATATTCATTATGCCCGCTATCATCAACCCCACCTCTGCCACTACTTCAATTGTGCACTACTTAGGTCAGCAGATGGATCATCATTGACCCAGTTCCCTCAACCTGAAACCTTCAAGGCAGCCAGTGCTATTCCTTCTCTTGCCCTTGATATCCCATTATTCATTAAATCCTACTCATGTTGCCTCCTAAAAATGTCTGCTAAATGTCCTTCCCCCCCTCCCCCCCACCTCCAGTTCTCTAATGCACACCCCAGTTGTTGCTGTGGGATAGTCTGCCTCTGGTCTCAACTTATTCTATTCTGTCCTCCCAGAAGTTTTCCACTGTAAGTCTGTAACAGAGACAGATCTGATCACTGAATCTCTCTTGCACCAAGTGATTCAATTTCTCCAACTCCCTGAGGAGTCCACAATCTCTAAACTGGGATATGGATCCACCATCAGCTGGTCTCCACCTTGATCTTCCACCTCATTGCTCATACTTCTTCCAGAACCTCCCTGTATCATGTCTAATGATTGTAATCCCTAATGATGCTTTGTTCTTTCTCATTCTCTGTAGTTTATCTGCTTGGAAAACTTTCTCCATTTAATTTATTGAAAAGTACCTTCATCATTAAAACTCAGCCCAATATTGTCATTCCCTTCAGGATACCTTCCCTTGACCTCTCCCCCAAAGGCTGAGTTATCTGGGTTATATGTCCCCTCATGTACTTCTACAGTACCTACCTTATGCTTGTCCCATATTTTAAAAACATTTGTCAGAGTATACTGTAATAGGTAGCTTATAGATCTCTATGAAGATAAAGAGTTACAAAGAGAGATCCAATATTCTATTAAGGTTGAGGCAAGCTCTAAAGCTATGTAGGTTAGTCTCTTACAACCAAGATGGTCTTGGTTCATCACTAACCTCTAACCGATTCTAAGGCTATTTTTTTTTACTTCAGAAAGCTCAGCATAGAAAAAGAAAGAGAAATGCAAAAGCAACCAAACAGCAATGGATGAAAGTTAGTGGCACTGCCTTTCTGAAGGCATAGTTATGTGGGGGCGTAAATGCCAAGTAACATCACCTTCTATCATACTAAAAAAAGTGTGTAAAGAGGTAACAGAGCACAATATCAACAGGACAGTTGTGTAATTAACAAAATAAATTTCTTTTCTCAGAGGGATAAACTGTCTTCATTACACAACTTTGCTGAAGTCTCTACAGGGTGATAAAGATAGTAGGGGATAGTGGAAGGAAAATTGCCTGGGAACCAGAATTTTTATTTTTTATTTTTTTGGTCTTAGGGTCTTAATTTAATTGTCATTGGATTTAAAATTTTTTTTTATTTATTACATGTAAACAAAAGATCTTTGGGACTGCAACAGTAGATGTGTGGGCTAGAGGAAAGGTAAAAATACATTACAGTCCATTCAAATCTAGCTACAATAAGAAATTTTACCTTGGAGTAAGTGATCTCAATCTTTTAAGTAATTCTAATTGGATCTTTTGGGGCCAATTGTCCAAAATTGAGTCAATAACTGAGGTCAGAGTGATAGAATCCTCATGTTTGTTGGGTCTAGGTGATTTGTTCACTCTGGGAGACCAGGTGAAAGAGTAGACTCATAACTTTTTGATCGCCACAGGAAAGATGGTATTTCTTTTCAGAAGAAGAGGAAGTGAGTGTTGGACAGACAGGAACAACAGACATCAGTTAAACCTTTCTCATTTATGCATCCTCGTGTGAAGGCCGCTACATTAGTCAAGATCATTCCTGTTGTTTCCATCAGGTTTTCCCCATTCACTGTCTCCCACCTGGAATCTGATCTACTCACCTCCATGCCTTTGTGTTCGAGGACTTGGCTCCCCTTTCTTCATCTCTATGGCATCTTCTCAGGCAGCTCTTTTCTCTGACACACAACATGCTTACAGATCGCTTGTTTACCATTGTCTATGGAGCCCGACTCTCATACACTCACTTTCCGAGGCCATTTGCCTCACCAATGTATCACATTTCTTCTTTTCTTTCCCCTAACTTAGTTTGGACATTCATTTATTCTCACTTGGATGACTGAATATTTTCTTAACTTCCTGTCTTCAGTCCAATTTCCCATTTTCTGTAGTAATCCTCCCCAAAGTACAGAGATTTGACCATCTCCAATACATCCCTTAAACACAGAGTAGAGCAGAAAAGCAGAGCTGAGTGAGACTAACACCTAGTATATGCAGGGGGTACTTTCCTAAAAAGTTGAAAGCTCACCTTACACTTAGTCTAAATATCTGATATTAAATATTGCAGCAATGTCAGAATCAGAGGACAGGTGATTCAATAGCTGTGCTGATAGCATGCAACAGGTATAAGGTGCCAGAACTGGAGTGAGGAATTGGAATGGATTATAGAAACTACAAGATGAAGAAAGTAAAAGGAATTTCCTAAATGAGGATGTTTCAAAGGAAGGAAACACATACTAATGGTCATGGTTTGGCTTCTTCGAGTTATTTTTAAAGAAAGAGGCATGGCCCTGCCCACTAGTACTATGGGATGTTTTGATTGTGTTTGGGTAGACCTATTTATTCACTAAACAAATATTTATTGAGTGGCACCTACTATAGGACAAGCACATAGGAACTTCAGAGGGTAACAATAGTTGAATGAAGTGGACCTGAGTAGAAAGAAAGAGACATATTCTGAGATTTATATTTTTCAACACATCCAGCCATGTGTCTTCTGTCTAGTAGGTATTAAAACTAAATTTGCTGAATTGAAAACAAACTCATTCCACTAAGAGTGGATTGGATTCATAGGAACCAAGGAAGGCATAATAAGCTTCTTTAGTGAGCTAACAGTATGTTCATGACCAAAAATTATAATTTTGGTTTTGTATGACTTTGATCTGTTGCTTATTAACTAGAACCTAAACTCCCTTGATGTGTCTTTTCCCCCCTTTCTTCCTTATTTTCCCTCTCTGCAAAGTTCTCATTAACACATTTTAATGAGTATAAATGAGGATTCCATATCCCCAGAAAGAGAAAAGTCATGCAGTGTGAGCAGAGAGAAAGGGGGAGAGAGAGAGGAGAGACAGACAGAAAATAAGAAATTACCACTGTGGATTTTTATATTTTAGGGCCCTCCTGAATATCATGTTGTTTGCCAAGTCTCAATAAGACAACTCCTAATTGCACAGGAAAGATGAGATTAGTGATAAAAGCACAGATATAAATATAGATATGATACAGCTGTGGGTTTCAATATAGACATAAGTATAATCTCCCTGGTATATCTTCTTCAAGTCTGTGCCATTCATTTGGCCTCCCTTTGTTCTTCTCTTGTATGTTACTTTGATATATATCTTTTTAAAACCCAGAGACCATAAAAGATTCCTGAAAGCCATTCTTCTATCACCCACTGTGAGATCCTGTGCTTAGGAAATGTTGACGTTGTGTGTTTTAACCTTTCTCAGCAGTTTTAGGACTTCAACATGCAAGCAGGTCTGGTCTATCAAACCCCTGATCAGGGGCCTAGGAGAATATCTAGCACAGCCTTGCACCAGTCTCTGTCACACAAGCTGCTCTTGCTCCAGAGTCCACCCTCTATGGTCCTGCTGGCCTTGATCTCCATGCAAGGCGAGTGTGACCTTCCTGGACCTAGGATAACCCAGTTCAATTTTCTCTTAATTCTCACAATAGTCCTCTGAAGTAGGCATAGGCCAGTAGTTTATAACCTATTTAAATCTGTGCCCCCCTCTCCTGTTTTCAGTGTCAACTTTGTCATACTAACTATACATTTAGTATTCATTCAATAGAAAAGTCACAATGAGCAAAATCTATCCTTTTATGTTGATGTCCACAATAATATCACACCATGAAGAATGTCTAACATGTATTTGGCAGTTAGGATGAAACCTTTCACAGTGATTCTCTTCTCTGATGTTCATAATGACCCTATGGGACATGTCACCTCATCGGCTCCATTTTACAGATAGGAACACTGAGCCTGTCATCAGCTCCATTTTACAGATAGGAACACTGAGCCTATGAAATAGGTGAAGTCATTTCCTCAAAGGTACACATCTAGTAAGCAGCAGGATAAGAATTTAAACCAAGTGAGTCTCCATATCCAGCATTCTTAGCCACAGTTTAAATACGATTTGAAAACTGTAGGAAACACCTTCATTTGGTTGGCAAATCCTGGTTGGAGACATTGAGATTGTCATGGGATGGATGGGAGAATGTGTGCAGAGAAAACATACAGTGCTTGGTGCTCTCAGCAAATATTACTCACAAGGATAATGAATATCATTGATCTTGACTTCCATTGCTGAAATAAAAAAGTGATCTTTTGTGATTACTGAAGAGATTGGGGACCTAGATGCCAGTAGCTTTGGAATGATGCCCTGGCTCACAAGGGTGAACTGGCTGGATGAAGAGGAAACCCTTGGCATTGGCATTCTTGGTCATGAAGTCAGTGTCCTGGACCTTGGGCAGCAGTGAGCAGCATCAGAAAGCAAGATGGAGGGTCCTTTGGTGGACAAAGGGAACAGAGTGATCACTTTGATGTCATTGATGACCAATAATACAATAATAGTAGCACCATGATCCAGAGAGGACAAGGGAAAAAGGGAAGAGGTAATTCTCACTCATGAGTACCTTCTTAGGGCCTGGCAGGACTCTTTTAGGGGCACTTGAGAAGGGTAGGAGCAAGATAGTTTCCTCTCTCTCTCTCTCTTTCTCTCTCTCTCTCTCTCTCTCTCTCTCTCTCTCTCTCTCTCTCTCTTCAAAATATGTTTTTATTGATTTCAGAGAGAGGAAGAGAGAGGGAAAGATAGAAACATCAAGTATGAGAGAAAATAATTGATCAGCTGCCTCCTGTATGCACCACACTTGGGATCCAGCCCACAACCTGGGCATGTGCCCTGACTGGGAATCAAACCCTGCTCTCCAGGTTCATAGGTGGATGCTTAACCACTGAGCCATACCAACTGGGACTCTGTGCTGTTCTCTTTCTTTCAAGCTAATTTGGCCTGGAGCCCAGTCATTATAATTGCAGTCATCTCTTTAGTTTGTATGAATTTCCTCTTCCAGCCATGTGGTAGACAAGATGGCCTGGGGAATGTTCCTGCTATGAAATACCTATGTATCTAGTAAATTATAATAACAACACCCTCTTACTTCTTCCCCCTAACACCTCCTCCCCTCACATACACTTGCTAGTGCATTGCTGAGCCCACAAGTAAGGGATTTCTAAAAACAAAAACAAAACAACAACTGCAAATTAACAAGCCATGAGCTGAAACAAGAGAGGTGAGTCATCATGAAAGCAGAGCAGTCATGGGTAAAATGACACAACTAAGTACCTGAAGCTCTGAAGATTACTGATCCGATCACACAGATGATGAGAAAATGGACATGGAGCTTATGCAACTGCTTGAGATCCCTTCAGAAACCTCAATTCATAAAGCCTCTACACAATCCTTGAAAATTAAGCTGCACTAAAAACAAAAACACAAGCAAAAGACTGCAACTGACAAGAAAGTGACTCTTGATGAAATTTAATTGACAATAATACTTTTCTTCCCTGAATGTGATAGCTGCAATCCAGGTCTTTCCTCATGTAAACCTAGTGTGTTCTATACCACCCATGGCTTCAGGAAAAGTAAAGTCAACAAATTAAAGTGGCCCTATTTTGAGAGCTGTCCCTGGTGTCTAGAAACACCATATGCACATTCTCTAAGGGTCAGCATCTTAAACTCAGAGCCTTCAGGATGCTCACATGTTAACTTCAGCCAAATAGAAAATAATGAAAAATAACCAAATCCACGTGCAAGCAGGCCATTTTGAGAGTTGATCAGCAGAAACAATTAACAAAAAGTTTTGACCCTGGAGGTCTTTAGATGTTGGGATTATTATATACGGAAGATATACTACCTAAGAATTTCATGCTTAAAGAAGGAAAAAATGGAATAAAAACAGCAAGGAGAAAGAGCCTATCAATCATGACTTAACAGATTTGATAAAAGAATGAAAGGGAATTTCTGGAGATGAAATATAATTATTGAAATTAAAATCCAATAGATAGGTTAAAGAAAGGATGAATCATAATGATGATCTGACAGCTGGCAGGTATACATTACTATATGCTCCACACTCTTTTAAGCTCTTTGTAAACACATCCAAAGAAAGAGAAGCTGAATTGGAAGTCAGATCTAGACAAGTTAAATTACTTTTATAGAGACAAAGAGGTAGAATATGAGTGTGAGTGAGCACTGTGTCTCAAATTTACTGGCATAGTATCTTAGACATAAGTTACGGAACCCATCTGAGCCTCAGTTTTCTCAATTGTCAAATAGAAACAAAAGAGGCAATTTATTCAGAATGTCTTGGATTTGGTATATATTATTGTAGGACTATTTCTGTAGCTTAGGTTTATCAACAGTAAAAGAGTAAAATAATCAGAAAATGACTTGATCCAGCCTCAATATTTCTGAGTACATTCTTTTGGCTTATTTTCTGGCTTTTTTTAAAAAAAGTCTACTATTATGGAGTTTTAAAATTAGATGTATATATAATTGTAATTCATATACACAATTGTAATTCATTTCTTCACAATAGTTTTTGTATCAAACTAGTGGCCTGGTGCACAAAATTTGTGCATGGGGGAGGGGTTCCCTCAGCCCAGCCTGAACCCCTCCAATCAGGGACCACAGGGATTGGGCCTATATTAGCAGTTGGAGATCTTTCTCGCAATCTGGGACTGCTGGCTCCTAAGCGCTCACCTGCCTGCCTGCCTGCCTGCCTGCCTGCCTGCCTGCCTGCCTGATCACCCCTGACTGCCTCTGCCTGCCTGCCTGATTGCCCCTAGCCTCTCTGCTTGCCCGGTTGCCCCTAACTGCTTCTGCCTGCTTGCCTGATCTTGTCTCCAACCTCCCTCACTGCCTCAGCCCCGACCACCACGTCTTTGTTAGGAAGGAAGTTGGAAGTCTGGAAGATGGCCAGTTGACTCGGTCTAATTAGCTTCTTACTCTTTTATTAGTATAGATAGATTATATAGGATAGGATTGCTTAAATGGAGGGTGAGGGGGAGCAGGAGGAGATGCTCTTGGCAGACAAAAAATACATAAACCTTATATGTGGACTGATAGCCAGCCATATGCACTATACTGCCAAAGTGGTCATTAAAAATTGAACTGCTTTCTTTACACCAAACAGATATTGCCCTTAAAACCCCTCTTCAGCCCTCACCTTAGGTTCTGCCTTTGCAGTACACTCAGCTTTGGTTCTGATTAATCGATTTCTATGCCAGTCAGCTTCTCTGGGCCTATCTCTGGGCCTGATCAGAGAGCCAAGGCTTATCAGAAGCCTCCACAGAGGCATGGAGAGAAAGAGAGAGGCAAGCGCTGATCAACAGCTGCCACAGAGGTTATGGATCAGACCCTGCTTCTCTCTCCAGGCCTCTGTCCAGGCCTGATCTGCAGGACTGACTTCTGGTTGGTCAAGCCATCAGTTGTTGCAGACCCTGGGTTTGTATATAACAGGATTATGTAAATGGCCAAGAACTTCCATGGCATGCACAGAGACATCACTGAGGCATTACACAGCAGGTATCTTCAGCCCATCAGATCACATCATTCCCATGCACAGTAGGCTACAGCAAACCCATGCATTACTAACAGGTGATTTAATAAATGGTTAACCATTATAAATTATATTAGTTAGAAGAATATTTGTTGTTTATAGACTTTTAACATGTAGAATCCTAGAAAAATAGTTCCATACTGGAATACTGAACATTTAGTAGGTTTGCTCTGACAAGTGACAAGATAACAGAAAAGGAGTTAATTGTACATAATAGGTATTTGTTCCTCTTAGTTTGTGTGCAAACAAACAGACAAAAGAAAACTCCAGCTTATTTAAACAGAAAATGAATTAAATAAGAAGCTCAGAATTGATGCGAAGCCTTGGAAAGTGGACAGGAACCAAAGTGGGCAGACTCAGGTAGTCCTGGTGGTGACTTGGATGGGGTGGTGGCTCTGGAGATGTGTAAAGAATCCAGATACATTTTGGAGATAAAATCCACAGGATATGGTGACTATTGTACCTGAGACTGAAGATGATGGGTTTGCCTGAGATGACTCTCAAATTTCACAACAGTCCAGAGAAAGACTCAGCAAACTTTTTAAGCAAAATGCCAGATAAATACTCTAGGCTCTGTGGGCCATCTGGTCTCTGTCTGTGGCCATAGACAGTGGTAAACAAAGGGCATGGCTCTGTCGATTAAGCCGTATTGAAGCACAGCAAGCAGGCCAAATTTAGCCTTTGGGCCATAGTTTGCCAACTCCTGGTCCAAAGGGCGTGACGATCATTGACATATGACCCTGGAGGAGGATGGGCTGGGGAAGACATTTCTTTTCTTTTCATGAGAGCATCATGCAGCAGCAGTTATTATTATCCTTCTTAACGATAATAATGGACATTCTGTCACTGTTAATTTACTTATCCCATGTTACATAGCTGGTAAGTGGCAAAGTCAGTATCTGAACTCATATTTTTTACTTCCAAGCCATTGAAAGATCTTCCTGCTGCCCGATGCATTCTCTTATTCTTTTTATCCTGCGACTATTCCATGGAGGTGGCCAAACTTTCTTTTGCAAGCTTTTCTCACTTTCCTCCATGGGCACTTTTCTTCTTTGAAAGATGATTTTTTTTTTAAAAGAGCCAAATAAAAAGGGGCAGTGAGTTTCTCAATGTGCCATCATTGCTTTTGTTCAGTACAATAGACTTTATATTGCTTTGTCCAGTCCCTAAGAAGTGGAACATAGGAGGTTTGTTTTCAAGAAATTTGCATCACATTTTTCTCTCTTCTTCTTTTTATTTTTTTTTATCCTGACACAATTTTGTCTTGGGGATAAACAGCATTATTTTCTTTCCCTCCATTTGAACCCAGATTGAACATTTTCTATTAAAATTTAAATAAGCCACTTTAGAGACAGATGAAGACGGGAGGCTAAAATGAGCTGATTCACTGGAATTTGTTCCTGAGAATATAACTTATTTTCTCTTATGGCTTATGCAACTCAGTTTCATAACAGACATTTTAGGTGGGCCAGCATTATGCCACTATATCCTTTCCCCCAACTTTTCCACCCAAAATGGCAAAAAGGGGGAAATGAGGGACACTAAGTCCTACTTCCCCTACCCCTTGGGAACCTAATTATTATTCCAGGAAAATGCTGGAATGTGAAAAAATGTGAAGATACATTGAATTCTCTTTGTGTGATACTCAATCAGAACACATAGCAACAAAAGCTTGTTTACTGATTTTCCAGATTTCTCTCTTTTTTCTTTTACTGAAGTTGGAGACAGGGTGAGTGTATATGGCCAGTTGGATGGGAAGTGCTGCAAGGAGAGGGCAGTGGGGCCAGAGGGCAGGGTGAGTGCTGAGGCGGAGCAGAGGCAAGATGGGGGCTGATGGGTGGACTAAGACCCAAAGTGATAAATGGAGAGGTGAGATGGCTTCTCAATCACAGGTCTAAAGTCAGGGCACAACAGAGAATTCAGCACCAACTATGTCATTCCAGCATGAATAAAGCGTTGGAGGGATGAAGCAGCATGGGGATTATTCTCAGTGAGCACTTTCCAAGCTGTGCTCCTTACCGATCAATTGGTCTTCTAAGAGAAACTGGTTCCTTTGTTGAGAAATTTTGAAAATATTGATTCTTAGAAAGTCATATTGATAGTGATAGTGATAATAACAAAAACAATGATAGTGATAGAAAATAGATATACAGTGATTGCTGACATAAACACTCACCAGTACCTCTCTCCTTTTCAATTTCTGGGTGTACTGAGAGAATGAATTTCCCCTGCTGTGGAAGTTAGGCGAGGACACATGTCTTGCTTGAGCTACTGAAAAGTGAGTAGAAGTGGAGTGCCATTACTAAAGCTCACCCCTTCGGATTGATTATGGAAATGAAGATGAGTCCCCACTCCAACACCAACATGTGATGAAAATGTAGGGTGAATAAGAAGTTGCTTTTTGTTGTTCTCTGATATTTTAGAGTTGTTTGCTATAGAAGTATAACTTGACTTATCTTAGTGATAAAATAGCTAACATTTAATGAGCATTTAATATATGCTTGTATCATTCACAGTATTTAACATGTGTTAACACATTAGCTGATTATTACTGGCTCAGGTATATCTAGATGTAAATAAATCTGGAGTTAAAGAAATCTGTACAAAGTAATCAGTATAAGTGTATAGAACAATAGAAGCTCCTTATTTCTACTTACCTTATTTTTGCTGTAGAAATATTGATGTCTTGTGGGACATAACCAGATAACACATGTTAGAAAACTCTGGCCTGAAACATGTTATACTGTCCATAGCCTGAGACAGGGCATCATGAACCACAGGGAGAACAGAATCCTTATACAGTGGAGAGACCTCATTAAAAATGCTGAGAGCTTCTTCTTTTCTTATTTCCAAAGCAGAGCCTGAGATGACTGGTTATTTTTTATTGAAGCATGACTCTGCCTCATGGCTAATATTCAGTACTCAAGTGGTTGGAAGTACAGCCATGAGGAAGATGTTATTTGGTGGATCCATCTTCCTAGAGGAAAGCTATCAGAATAAAATTCCTCATCTATTGAATATTTAGGGGAACAACTAACCTAACAACAAGAGTTATGTCAGTATGGTCTTGGGAAGGTGATGGTCTTGTGGCTAATGCAGCCCGGCAGGTCTTGCTATGTCAGTTACGGGAAGATGGCTAAAATGGTCATGTGGTGGAGAATATATTTCAAAGAAATCAGGTGGCTAATTCTATGTGTCAATTTAATTGGGCCAACCTGTGCCCAGGTTAAACATTGTTTCTGGAGTTGTCTATGAGGGTGTTTCTTTTTACCTACCTCTGTCTCAAAAGAGAGAGAGAGAGAGAGAGAGAGAGAGAGAGAGAGAGAGAGAGAGATCAATGATGAGAATCATTGATCAGCTGCCTCCTGCACACCCCCTACTGGGGATCAAGCCCACCACCTGAGCTTGTGTAATTGAACCTGGGACCCTCCAGTCTGAAGGCCAATGCTCTATCCACTGAGCCAAGCAGCTAAGGCCCCCCCCCTCTAAAAATATATATATCTTTATTGATTTCGGAAAGGAAGGGAGAGGGGAAGAAAGATATAAACATTAATGATGAAATAGAATTTTTGATGGACTGCATCCTTCATGCACCCTATTAGAGATCGAGCCCACAACCCAGGCATATGCCCTTGACTGAAATCAAACCTGGGACCCTTCAGTCCACAGGCCTACACTCTATCCGCTGAGTCAAACTGGCTAGGGTTACCTATTTATTTTTATCAGGGAGGAAAATATTTTATAGATGCTCCAACTTTCCTTTGTGCCTCACTGCCCAGGGTTGCATCACATAGCCATGCCTAATGGAGCTCCTGTCAAAAGGAATAGAATCACCTCCATTGGTTTGGACTGACCAGTATCATTCCTTGAGCCTAGCCTTGAACCATCTTCTTTGAGCACTTGGGAAGATTAACATGCCCCAAATTTGGGATTTTTCCTTAAGGTATAAGGAACAGAATATCTGCTGTAATTCACATTTGTTTCTCAAACTCTAGCAGACTGTCATCCACTTAGTGGGTCCTTTGAAGTAGCTGTGGCAAGAAATCCCCATTCTTGCCCTAGCAGGTTTGGTTCAGTGTATAGAGCATTGGCCTACAGATTGAAGGGTCTGGGGTTTGATTCCAGTCAAGAGCACGTGCCCAGGTTATAGGCTTAATCCCCAGTAGGGGATGTGCAGTTGGCAGCCGATCAGTGATTCTCTTTGTTTAAAAAATAAATCCCTATTCTTTCTTGTACTTTGAACTTCCTACCATCAGCTCCGTTTATATTGCCATTAAATCTTCAGAAGCCAGGAGAGAGGCACAACACAGATCCTTCCTCACTGCCTTACAAAGCAAGCAATCCTACGGATACTTGCATATCAGACTTCCAGCCTCCAGAACTGTGAGATAATAAAAAGTTCTGTCATTTAAGTTACCTACCCCCAGTTTGTGCTGCATTGTTACAGTAGCCCTATAAAACTAGTATACTTCCCATTGGTACTAGGTAAAACCCCTGACCACTATCAGGATGTACAAGGTTATCCAGGATCTGTTCTTGCCTGTTTTCTAGCATCTCTCACTGTTCCGTTCTCCAGAGAGGATCTAGGAGATCTAGGCACAGCTCAGAGTTCTCAGAATAGGACTTTGAACACTACACATATTCCTTCATTGTCTTGTTGCATCACATTTTCCCTTTGAGAGTCAGCTCAGCTATAATCTCCTTGGAGAGGCCTCCCCAACCCTGTCTGTCCAGAGGGATTTCCATCTTCTGCTCTTCCCTGGCACCTTACCTAGGCCTCCATGGAAGCACTCCTTCCATTGGGTTACTTTGGTCTTTGTTTTATGACTGTGCTTCTCTGTGTAGGCTGAGTGAACATTCAGAGTGAACATGACTTCCTACTCACTTCTTTCCTTCCAGTGTCAAGCCCAGGTGACTGGCTTATGAGACCCAATAATCCTTGCTGGAATATTCCTAAACAGCTGAGAAGTTGAATATGACCCACTAGAAAGTGGGCTGGACAAGGAGTGGTGAGAACCTGGTGTTTGTGTTTTGTTGGCTGCTAACTTGCTGGCTGACCTGGGGCTAGTTCCTTAATCATTCTTGTTTCTGCATTCCTATCTAAAAAGTGAGGCAGTTGATCAGATGACCTCTAAGGACGCCTTAACAATGGTGAAATGGAATCATCTCCCAAGAATAGTCTTTCATGGGATTATCAAAAGAAGCAAATTTAATTTTTAATGAGAGAATTTCAGACAGACTTAAGTTAAAGGGCAATGTTTTCTAACCAAACAGTCTGCTTGTGTCTCCCCTTATCTCCACAGAAGTGGCCACTTTTTTGGCTTCCTAGCAAGAATGACTGTAACCCAAAGCTGCAAGGCCAGTGTCTGGGAGTGCAGTTGTAATTTAAGTTGTAAAATGAATGGCCATTAAATAGGATGACTGGACCACTTAGGACCACCCCCTCCTTTGCTGGCAAGGGTTTCTAGTGCAGTTTGGAGGGAGGCTGCCTGAGGAAATGAAGCAGTTTCCAAAGAGATACCTGCAAAACCTGAATGGGAAAGTGCTCGAGGGCAGAAGGTAGAGCTTCCCACTGTACCCAGGACCTCCTCCTCTTTTCTCAGCATTTGTAGTCTCTCCCCAGGGCTATGAAAGGCTCATGGGTCTCTCTGGTTTAGAGCCAACTGAGCTCTGGGTCTCCAATGCAGGCACAGGTTCAGACTGTTAGTGAACTTGGTTTTATGGGAGAAAAAAAAAACCAACAACAAAAAATATTCAGGTCTGCAATGGTGCCAGATTGTGTTGGTTACTAAGTTTTTCACACAGAACATCCTTGGATGGGTTTGATTAGTGAAAGCTCTCTTCACTTCAACACTATTCTTTGAGATATCCATATCAGGCAGCCTGGGACAGTCACAGAAAGTGTTCCCATGATCTGAGCAACTAAACACAGTTGTGTGTGTATATAATATGGATGCATTTTTCTCCTTTCCTGGGATATTTTGTATAATATTTGATTCCTAACTTGTTAGCTTGTGCAAACCACTTGGCCTTCATGGTCCATAGTGATCTTGCTGTAAAATTAGTATAATGACACCTTATTACCTCTTACATCTTACTCTTCACAGAGCAATTTACTTATCTTACCTGATGTTTTTGACTCTGTTTTAAAGTCTTTGACTCAATGATGTTACCTCTAGTTTTAAGATTCACAATTTGTTAAAATAAAATGTGTCTTTAGTTTTGCAAAACAAAATTAAGTTAACCAACTTTGATGGAAAGAAACCCCTGTTAAACTCTGCATTGTCAGGTCTGGTGGTGACAGCCTTGGACTCCTCAGAGGCTCTGGTTTAAATAATAATTCCAGTGATATTTATTGCTCTGCATCTCTTTTCTTCCTTCCTTTTAAAAATATATTTTATTGATTTTTTTTTTACAGAGAGGAAGGGAGAAGGATAGAGAGTTAGAAACACCAATGAGAGAGAATCATCGATCAGCTGCCTCTTGCACACCCTTTACTGGGGATGTGCCTGTAACCAATGTACATGCCCTTGACCATAATTGAAGCTGGGACTTTTCAGTCTGCAGGCCGATGCTCTATTCACTAAGCCAAACCGGTTTTGGCCTTCATTTCTTTCCTTTCTATTTGCACTTTCATTCCCCTTACAATAACCAGGGAAATTGATATAATCACTTTATCTACAAGACAAGAATATTGACAGTTGGCAAGAATAAATAATAGTTCCAAGTTCACCCAGAAGCTGAGTTAATAACTAGAACTAGGTCTTCTGACTCTGATCCAGTACACTTTTCACCTCAGAGATGATCACATTAGCCTCCTCTTGGCATTGCTTGACTCTTTATCTCATCAACAAGTCAAAAACTTCTGAAGCACCTGCTACTAGAGCCCAGATCCTCTGATAAATGTTGGATAACCCCAATCCTGTCCTGAGGAAGTTCCCCAGAGTAGTTAAGATAAGATTTCTGCAGAAACAGCTCCAGTGCAAAGCAGGACGTAGATAGCTTAGTAGTTAGAAAGTGCTCAGCTCATAGAGGGCCTTTGAGTGCCTAGTTATGGAGCTTGGCATTTATGAGTAGGCTACAGGAACCATTGAAAAACCAAGTCACATGTCCTGTGTTCAGTAAGTTCTTCTTTAATAAAACCAAACCAAATTAAACTAACCTAAGCATGGGAAGGACTTAGAACAGGTATTGGCAATGCTACCTCTCCCCACTGGAGGAAAATGGAAGAGGACAGGCAAGGTGCAGGGGCCTGTCCAAGTCACAGTGAACAAGAAAACAGAGCTGGGACTCCCAATCAGTTCACAGGAACCCTCCCCAACCCCTTTCCTTAATTTCTGTTGTGCAGATAGGATAGAAGTTGGCCAGGCAGGAAGACAGGAGCTGATGGGGAACATGGGCTGTCCTGTGTGTTGGTTACTAAGTTTTCACATGGGACATTTTCACATGGGAACATAACAGGAGCTGGGTTTGCTCCTTCTCTGGGCCATTGTATGCAAGTCTGCTGGCTTGTAGAGGCTATTTCAGCCCTGCTACTGTTCTGTCTGACCCTTGAGAGTAGGCTTCATCACATGACTTCCTTTAGCCAATGGTAAAACATGACACAAGTAGTGTGTTGAAACAGCATTGCATTCTGGGCATTGTAATCTCATGCCTCTGTCATTTCTAGGCCAGCATGTCCAGTCTAGTTCAGAGTGAGACAGTGCTGCAAAGCTGTGTGTCACAGAGAGTGGGGATGGGGTGGGGCGAGAACTGGGCCCTCATTGAAATTTAACAGCACCATCTATTCTCATACCCACCCTACACACAACACCATGGTGCTTCTCCACAGTCTCTGTGCTGAATTCCTTTGATGTCATCTAGGGCTCAATGTGTGAGTGGACCAAGCCCTCGCCCTAGTTGCACCCCCTCCTTTCTTTAAGTGCAGCCCAAACATCATCTCTTTCAGGAGATACTGAACACCTCTAATTCCTATCGATGGTTCTCTTCTCTGGGCACTTAGCATAAGTAAAAATGGAGACTCTTATTAATCTACTGCCTTTTAATATACTGTCTTATGTGACTGTCTCATCCAAGAAAACACACAGCAGATAGGGAGTCTAGGGAAGAGGCATGGAGAGTGCGTAGGAGCCACAGTAGCTGTGAACCACTTTTGGAGATTAAGCTACATGCTGGGGTGGAGAGATACTCACTGTAGATACACAGAGCCTCTCCAAAGGTGGTTCCTTAAGAATTCCAGAAAAAGTCTTATTACTATTACTTATTTCTTACTCCAGACAGCATGTAGTTTAGTCCCAGAGCCTCATCCACAGGGCAGAAGATGAGAGATGAGATAGTGGGTAGATATTTAGTATGACAATGAAGTTATATTTGTGGACAACCAGTGCACTGTGTCATTGTCAAAATTATTAATAATACAGAAAAGACCAGTCAGTGTGGTCCAATGGTTGAGCATCGACATATGAATCAGGAGGTCTTAGTTCAATGCCCAGTCAGAGCATATGACAGTGTTGTGGGATCAATTCCAGTAAGGGGTGTACAGGAGGCAGCCAATCAATGAATCACTCTTATCATTGATATTTCTCTCTCTCTTCCCCTTCCTCTCTGAAATCAATAAAAATATATTTAAAAATAATAATACATAACAACTCTCCTTTACGGTCATCTACATTATTCCTTCCAGGTAGGTGCTATATCTCCCATTTAGCAAAGGAGAAAATAACTCAGGAAAGAAAAAATGATTTATCCCATATTATACAGCTAGTAAGAAATTCAATTCAATCCTAGGGCTGTTTACCCCAGAGCTCAGCACTTCTCTGCTATGCCACTTCAGGCGGTACAACTATCTCATCTAAGTAGGACAGGTCCTGCCCCATGGGACCACACTGCCAGGTAGAACAGCTGGTAGGGAAGGCAGTTGTCCAGAAGGGTCCTCATGGACAGACATGTGTCCCTGGTTCCTCCTGTCCCACACTATCTACATGTCATACCTGTCCAAGCTGCCGATAGCATTGACTGGAGGAGCACAGTGGTATATGCTGGGGAGGAAGGAGCAGAGATTCTGGCTCTGCTGTGTGACTCCAGGCATATAACAAACTTGCATTGGTTTGTGTTACTTTATGAAAAAAGGGAGTTGAGCAACATCTCTTTCTCCAAGGAGCACATGGTCCATTGAGGTCAAGAACACTTGCCCAAGTTCCTCAGATACACACTGTGTGGCAATACAAGGGAGATACTTCTAGAGGGGGGTAGAGCAGAAGGGTGCACCAGGATATTGATAGGCTGGGAAGCTTAGGGAGAGGTGGGAGGTATTTTTTAAAGAGGGATAAGGGTCTCATTTTATCTAAACATCTTCAGAGTCTGTCCAAATTTCCAGGACATTGCAGATCTTGACAACTGTAAATGAGGGCATATAACTGAATGGCCTTTATAACTACAGAAATGCTATTTTTCCATTATTTATAGGCTTAACAGGTCAGCCAGAAAAATAGTTTTATATTTTATGTATTTTCAATTTTATTGACAAGAAGTCTGACATACATGGGAGCACATCGTATTATTTGCTTCTTTTGAGTTTTAGAGTAATTGTTTAGAATGTGGGGGAAATTACAGAGGTGTGACTAATATTATCACCTTAAGATGATCAGTCTTAACATATTGGTATATGTTCTTCCAATCCTTTCCCTGTGTTCTCTCTCTCTCTCTCTCTCTCTCTCTCTCTCTCTCTCTCTCACACACACACACACACACACACACACACACACAGTCTAATGCTTTCTTTTAAACCATATATAGAATAGAAATATGTTCAGATAGGAAACTAATGGAGAGAATGTAGATTGCATAGTCTCATGTGACTTCTTATATGAAAATGGAACCCATAGTTAGGTAAAAAGGGGAATAATATTTAAACTATAGATGTTTAAAATATGAAAATCATTTGTTTTTCTAAATATAGCCCTTCTTTTTCTCTGAAAAAACAATAATGATATTAATGGCAATGATAATAAATACAATTCATTACCCCCCCCCACCTTTTACAAGGCACTTCACATATATCAACTTCTTAAAAATCTCACCACAACTTCATAAATTGTACAATGTTGTCTTCATTTTAAAGAGGGGGTTTATGAAGTTGTAAAATCTGCTCAGCTGGGAACCCAGGCTTGTCAGACTCAGAGCCGGTGCTCAAAAGACCTTCAAGGATGTTGGAGTGATGTTCCAGAGGTCTCCCTCCACATAGGACTAAGACCCAGATCACCCAGGCATAGAATTTTTTTTCAAGATTTTCTAGGTCTTTCAATGATGTGTCTTTATACTGTTAAGGGAGTGTGCAGTGGGCTGCCCCAGCCAGTCATTGGCTGCTGTGCCTGTTAAAGTCCCTGGTCTTACTTCTCTGACATTGTTGACTATCTGAATTGCAGAGAGTGTCCTGATCAACAAGCCCATGGATCTTCCTGCAGTAACCTGCATCATTTGCTAGTCATGTGAGTGAGCCATTTTGGACCTGCAATCCAGGCAAGACTTTAGATCAGTATAGGTCAACTTTCAACCAACTGCAAACACATGAGAAACCCAACAGGAGAGCTCAGTCAACGGAAGACAATAATACATTTTCGTTTTGTTTTATTTGAGTGATATTTTGTTACACAGCCATAGATGATAGTAGTGACATTCAGTTGGGTTGAATTTCAGACCTAAAGAAAATATTCCAGGAAATTTTTCTCCAGCAAGTGGATTTTGGGCTTTAAATTCAAATTCAGATGTGACAAAGGTTGTTTTTGACTATTATGTAACTGCTCACCTTCATTAAATGTTGGCAGTGAAGGTTTTTTTTCTGCATTAATATTGGTAAGAGGCTCTAGTAGACAGACATTTCAATAGATTAAATATTTTCAAAACTATTAGTGTATTAAAAAAATAGGAAAAGCATGATGTCCAGAGCCAAGGAACATAAAGTTTCCTGAAAAAAACAACAAGAAAAATAAAACATATATATTAAAAATATATTAGGCTACCAAGTAACAAGGAATACAGGATTTTCACAGGCAAATCATACTGGGTTGTATAATAACATCCTATATAATAAAAGGCTAATATGCAAATTGACCAAACAGTGGAACAACTGGTTGCTATGATGTGCACTGACCAGGGGCAGCCACTCAACACAGGAGCTGCCCCTGGTGGTCATTGCGCTCCCACAGGAGAAGTGCTGCTCAGCCAGAAGCTGGACTCACTACTGGTGAGCACAGTGGTGGTGATGGGAAACTCTCCTGCCAGGAAGCAGTGCTAAGGACCTCTCGGGGGATGTCCAGACTGTGAGAGGGTGCAGGCTGGGCTGAGGGACTGCCTCCTTCCTCGAGTGCATGAATTTTGTGCACTGAGCCGCTAGTGCTTATATAATAACATTCTGGGCCAGTAAATTGAGAGGCAGCTGACTAGCATTCCTGAGCTAATTTATATTTGGTCATGACATATTACTATTTTCAAACAGCCATGAATTAAGTAGCTGAATATCTTAATCAGCGTTTATATAGATATTCAATACTGAGATTCTGTGACTTTTATTTATTTATTTATTTATTTATTTATTTATTTATTTATTTTAAGGTTCCGATAATAATTTGCTGACTTCATGAAGAAATTTGCAAATTTAAGTTTTAGTGATCTGGAATATTTGTAAACAGTATTGACACTGTCTTGAAAGGCATGTTAGAATCCTCTTGTGAAACTCTTATTCTAGAGCTGTGTGTATGTGTGCATGTGTGTGTGCATGGGTGGGTGTGGTTGGGTGGGGCACGAAGGAGAAGAGGAGTCAATGATGACTTCTGGAATTCTTCTGGGACGTTTGTTTGGTTAGCAATGCCAGTGCCTAAACTAGGGATCTTTGGAATACCAGGATTGGGTAAAAATACTATGGATACGATTTTAGAGAAATTGAGATTTTTAGATGTTGGTGGGGAGTAGATTGAAGGGTTAACAACGTACTTGCCAGGGAGAGGAAATGTGTAGAAATTGTGTTTAAATGTTGTATTAGTTTACTAGGGCTGCTACAACAAAATAGCACAGACTGGGTGTTTAAACAACAGAATTGATTATCTCACAGTTCTAGAGGCTAGAAGTCTGACCTCTTGCAGTTGGCAGGGTTGGTCCCTTCTGAGAGCTCTGAGGGCAACTATTTCCCAGGCCCTTCTTCGAGCTTCCAGTAGTCCCTTGGCTGGTATATCCTAACTCCAGTGTTCCCATGTCATTCTCCTGGTGTGCATGTCTGTTTTCTACTTTCCCTTTATTATGAGGACACCAATTAGGTTGGATAAGAGCCTGTTCTAATAATTTTGTTAGCTCTGTAATGACCTCATCTCTGAATAAACTGACTTTCTAAAGTGCTGGGTTTTAGGAATACAACATGTGAATTTTGGGAGAAGAAGCACAATTCAACCCATAACTTGTATTTCATGTTTTATTTGGTACTTTATAAGATGGAACTATGAAGATTGCATGAGGAAACATGCTCACCTCCACCATTCCTTGTGGCTACCAATAGTTTGCTGCCTTTAAGATATTCAGAAACAGGTACTAAGCTAAGTGAAAGAAGCCAATCACCTAACCCACATATTATATGACTCCATTTTTATTAAATGTTCCCAATAGGCAAATCCATCGAGACAAATTAGTGGTTGCCTAGGGCTGGGGTTAGAGGTCTGATGTGGATTCACTGATAATGGGTACAGGTTTTTTTTTTTGGGGGGGTGATAGAAATGTTCTAAAATTGATTATTGATTGGCACACAACTTTGATTATAGATTGACATTGGAGCATACTTCATGTCTGGTGAATTTTCTAAAAAAAATAAATTCTATCTTTAAATTGGTGAAATTGTGTTTTTTGGGTCATATTTCAATAAGGCTATTAAAATATGTTAAGTTATAAACTGGGTATAAAGGTGTTTGGGTGAATTGTAAAGTATATTTCAATCCTGAAATTCTAAGACCCTGTATTCTTTCAGTTCTCTGGATCTCAGTTTTATTTTTATTAAAAAAGAGCATCACCTGATATCCTTATTATACCTTACAGAGCAGACTAGCTTAGAGCATGGGCTTGGGGAACAACAGCTAAATTTGAACCTGGCTCTTCAGCCTACTGACTCTGCAACTTTAGGAAAACTATTGTACCTCTCTGAAGCTTAACATCCATAAAGGGATAAGTAATGGCAATAATAATAATAAATCTTTCCTCATTTGACTGGCAAGAGAATTTAGTATGATATGATTCTGCCAAAGGGCTGATCATATATCTGACATATGATATATCACTAAAAAGCAATAGCTGTTATTATCAGCGTTAATTTTGTAGGGTCAAGACCAGTGACTCCACTTACCTACATGGGCCAGATGAAGGATTATTTTTTCACCAGGCGCTGAGTTGTCCTTTCATGTTTGTTGCTCTATCAGTTATACATCCAATGCCATTTTTAGTTTTCCAATAATTTAATACAGCATCATCTGTGTTAGTCCAGATTGGTTACATTGATCACTTATTTTTCCTCACACTCCTTCTATAGTCTGATAAGTTCTCTGTGTTATTATATAATCAGTTGGCCTCTGTTTTCAGGAGGCACCAAATGTCATGCAGAATGTGACACATTTGTGATCATTAAATGGCAGCAAGCCTGATAGATGCACATACATCTATTTGATATTTACTGAGCACCTACTTTGTTTAAAACACCATGCCAAGGACAGTGAGAGATGTAAAGATGAACAGTCTGAGGATACTACTCTCACGTATTTCATGGTTTAATGAGAAAGATATCCCCACATATCCATTCAATCATGTATCAATATTTTCTGAGCTTTGGAGGGGAATGGCAAAATATGTAATACACTGTAGCATGCCCAGCCCCATGATAGATGCATGAAGTAAGCACTGACCACACGCAGAGAAGGAAGGGGTTCACTCAGTGTGGAGATGGCGTGCAGGCGAGATGGTGAGGTGAAAGGGGCCATTCTGGACTGAAATTCTGAAACACATTGAACTTCTCGTTGTTCTGCAGACAGGTCCCGCCCTTGTATGGCTTGTATTTCTTAGATAGGGATTAGGTATGCTTCCTGTCTACAGGAAGCTGCTCCTGCAGTGACTGGTAGAATCTGGATTATTAGTGAAAGAACCTTGGTGGGTGATCACAGCAGGGAACCTGGGGTTGGGCTAGGAAAGACCTTAATGCTAAGACAATAAACTCCGAGAGGGTGCACACATGCAAACATGACTGCACTGGAAACAGGACACAGAGTCTGCTTTTTCCCCTACCTTTTATTTATTTATTTATTTATTTATTTATTTATTTATTTATTATTATTTTTTAAAGAAATATATTTTATTGATTTTTTTTTACAGAGGGGAAGGGAGAGGGATAGAGAGTTAGAAACAATCAAGGTACATGATCTTGACCGGAATTGAACCTGGGACCCTTCAGTCTGCAGGCTGATCCTCTATCCACTGAGCCAAACTAGTTAGGGCTTTCCTACCTTTTAAATGGTGTTTTCAACTCAAAAGTTTATGTGTTTTGAGCAAGAAACTGCTTCTCTTTCTTAAGTATTTGAGCAACAGCAGACAGTGAGAAGTTTCACATAAAGCTCACTACTAACTCTTCTGTCTTTCAGCAACTGAGATTATCATCATCAGCCATATTAGTTACATTGATCACTCATTCTAAAATGAATTTCGGTATGTCCCCCCTTATAAGATTCTCTCCACAAGGGCTAACATTTGGGTGGATGGGCATTAGTGATGTCATCCAGAGTTTCCACTATCCACCATCAGGGCCCTGGAAACACACATCAGGTCCCAGGCTCCCTGGGGCTCTGCCTCTCACCTTCTATGCCAAAGTGAGTTGGTGAACCATTCTCCATTATCATAATTTGAAAAAAGCACATTTCCTATCTGCCACACAAGTCTTCATTTCAAAGACTTGGAGCAAGATTTGCAGACAAGCAGAGAGTTGGAAGATAGCAAACATTTATTAAGACATCATCAAAAGAGTGAGGCCCTTGGGGTCCAAAGACCCATATTTGAGTCCCAGATTTGCCATTTATTTGCTAGGTAACTTGAGCAAATTGCTCCCCTGTGCCGAGTCTCCCCTTCTTCCCACTCTAGGAAACGGGGTGGTAGCATTTACCTAACAGGATGAGGTTCTGTAGGTAAAGAAGGTAGCTCATACTCTGACTCAAGGTGGGCCCTTTGCCTTGAAGTCCCCAGAGAAATGACAGCTACAGATTCTCACATTCTGAAAGTTTCTGAAAGCCAGCTTGTAAAGGGGAAAACAGAGTAAAATCCACCCTTGAAAATCCCTTAAATTGAAGGACAGCCTGCATGGTTTTATGTAGACAAAATGACGGCTTCTGCTTAGTGACCAATGGAAACAAGACACAGGTAGACAGGCATATATTTTTACACTGGCATCAGATTCACTGCAGGACAACATGTTCAGCTCATTAGAAGAATGTAGGCGCCAACAGTCACTGAGCAGATAGGAATGGGAGAGCCCTATCCTGGGCCTGCTCTTGGATGTGCATGCTGGGGCCTTGTGCTCAGAAGGTCCCCGTATTCAGCTCAATGCTGTGATGCTACCACCTTAAATATCTTAATAATATTTGAACAAATCGTCCTTTCTAGTTCATTTTTCTCTGAGCCCTACACATTGTGCTCTCAGTTCAGGTCAAAACTAAGTTATTTCCCTCTCCATCTTCCTTTGGTTTTGTTGAATTGAGGTAAGGTAAATGTTTATGTGACACGTCCCTCTGGTGGAATAAATATAGCACACAGTGCCCGAGTGCATCTTCAAGTGCACCCTGGGCTGCTGGTGTAATCATCCGCATTGGGTAGACGTGCAGCTTGCTCAAGGTCACACCACTGGGAAGGGTTCAGATAAGGATCGGTGTATTTATCTGCTCTTGTGGATAGAGGAAAGAACCAAGACCAGTAATTCCAGTTCAAAATACACAGCTGCAGGTGCCTAATAGGAGGGATTTGAACTAAACTGATGTGCCAGGCTGTGCAAGACCCAGCAACCCAAACTTTCTTTATATTTATTTTTTTATTTTATTTATTTATTTTTTTATCAAGGTATTATATGTGTACATAGCTTACCATTGCGCCCCACCCCCTCTCATACATGCCCTCCCTCCCCAGAGTTTTGTGTCCATTGGTTGTACTTATATGCATGCATACCAGTCCTTTGGTTGATCTCTTATCTCCCCCAGATCACCCTCCCCTCCCCGCTGTTGTTTGACAGTCTGCTTGTTGCTTTACTGTCACTATATCTATCTTTCTGTTCATTAGTTTATAATGTTCTTTATTATCCATAAATGAGTGAAGTCATGTGGTGTTTCTCTTTCATTGACTGGCTTATTTCACTCAGCATGATGTTCTCCAATTCCACCCAGGTTGCTGCAAATGATGAGAATTCCTTCTTTTTTATGGCAGCATAGTATTCCATTGTGTAGATGTACCATACTTTTCTGATCCAATCATCTGCTGACAGGCACCTAGCCTGTTTCCAAATCCTAGCTATTGTAAATTGTGCTGCTATGAACATAGGGGTGCATATATCCTTTCTGACTGGTGTTTCTAGATTTTTGGGATATATTCCTAGGAGATTGCTGGGTCAAATGGGAGTTCCTTTTTCAGTTTTTTGAGGAAGCTCCATACTGTTCTCCACAGTGGTTGCACCACTCTGCATTCCCACCAGCAGTGCACGAGGGTTCCTTTTTCTCCGCAACCTCACCAACATTTGTCGTTTCTTTATATTTAATCTCCCCAGTTATGTGCTTGCTTTCTGGCATGGAGTCCATGGGGCTTTTCTCATTACTGGTTTTCCAGTCCCTAGCATAGTGCTTAACATATTGAAGATGCTCAATAAATACACAGTGTCTCAAAAATGTATACAGAATGTGAATAATTATTAATACCAATGGGTTAAATCTGAAAAGAAAAATATCAATTGAGCTATCAGTTGTTAAAATGTGCATAGATTTTTTTTGGGGGGTGCTCTCTATATTTATTGAATGAGTAATATTCCTGCCAAGTTCTCTGCTCAGCGTTGATTTGGCCTTGCTTTTTGCAGATTCATACCCTTGATCCTTCTCTTCTATGAGGATCTGTCTGCTTGACAGGAGAATGTTCTCTAGCAATTTAATGTCAGGTTATATCAAGCAAAAAGCCCCAAGATCCTAACAAATGAACAAAAATTTTCTTTTCATATGAAACATTGCTGCTTTATTAAGTATGTTAAAGCTGTTGGAACATCCCAGTTACCGTTTTCATTCTTTCAGAGGTAGGGTGCCTTGTAAAGAGCCTTGGAAGAAAGAACTTCTCTTTTAGGTTGCTATACAGATATATTTTTTAAATTACTTTATTGGGGTACATTTGACATATGCAAAGCTGTACAACTTGGTGTACACAACTGGATGAGTGTAGACATAAGTACACACCTGTGAAACCATAACCATAATCTATGCCATAAACAGCCATCCTCTTCAAAGCATTTCCTACCATTCTTTTTATTATTTTTTTGTGATAACTATACTTCACAAAAGAACTCTCCTCTTAGCAGATGTCTAAGTGTACAATACAGTTTTGTTAATGCTTGATGTTATATTTAACCCAAGTTAGCAGTGTTTCCCCACCACACCTGGGACTTACTCTCCCTCAGGGTCATTGCTCACATAGTACTTACTCTGCCCCAGAGACAATGTGTCATGAAGACCTACTGACTTTTATTTTCTTCTTTTTAAAAAAATACCTATTTTATTAATATTTTATTTTTAAAAATATATTTTATTGATTTTTTACAGAGAGGAAGAGAGAGTGATAGAGAATTGGAAACATCCATGAGAGAGAGTCATCGACCAGCTGACTCTTATACACCCCCTACTGGGGATGTGCCCGCAACAAGGTACATGCCCTTGACCGGAGTCGAACCCGGGACACTTCAGTCCGCAGGCCGACGCTCTATCCACTGAGCCAAACTGGTTTTGGTAAGGCCTAGTGACTTTTCCTTCTCAACACCAATCTTCCTCACTATTACCCACCACTTCTGCAGCTTGAACCTCACCTTTCTCCTTCATAGGCTGATCCAATATACTCCCAGCAGGTCTTCTTGCTACCTTCCTATAAAGTCCCTACACCACAGTTGGGGAGATCTTTCCAATACAGACCTCTAACCCCAGCACCCTCTGCTTCAAAGGCCTCTCTGGTTCATCCCTGCCTGAGGGAAACCTGGGCACCTCTTAACACAGCACTGGAGGGCCTCACGCTTTAGCCCCAAACTCACTTTCTAATTGGTTCCCCAGTATAAACCCACTCTGGAAGCCTCCCCCACCTAGCCTGTCACACAGTTTACTGCTCAGGTGAGATCAATACCTGTGGGGAGGAGGGCTGAGGGGGCAGTTGTGATGCAGGGCCATTGGTGGCATCCATCAACCCTACTGGTGGTGCTGGTGGCCAGTGTGGGTCTTACTTCGAGCACTAGACTTATAATGCTGCCAGAATTGTTCCTGGATGATCCATAATGGTTAGGACTTGCACCTGGGTGTGGGCTGTTCCTAGAATAGACGACCTCTCTGCAACAGAGGCCACCCCTAAGGAGCTGACAGCTGGAGGTGTCAGTCCTCCACTCACACAGTAGCTGGGGCAACAAGGCCCTCCCTCCCAGAAGGGAGAGCAGGGCTTACTCTCCATTTTCTTCTTAGAATTTTTGTTCCTTATTTTTGTATGTGGCTTCAGGCCTTCGTACTTATCTCTTCTGTTGGAAATGCCCTTTGCCTGCTGTTTTCCCCTTTGATCTGATCCTTTCAGTTTCCCTTTATGACTGATGTCAACTGCTGACTCCTCTGGAAGCCCCCATCACTCTCCCAGGCAGAGTCAGATTTTCCCCCCCAGGTTCTGTCAATGCTCAGGTATCCCACGTGATGAGCCTGAAGAAGAATGAGACACAGTCCCTGCCCCCAACCTACTGAGGAGATGTTCCCACCTTTGTGCCTCAGCAGTACTTAGTGATTTTTTTAAAAAAAATTATGGCCTCTACCATATTGCTTATTTATTTACTCACTTGATTATTCATTTGTTCCTTCACTGGGTATTAATCCAGTCTTTGCCTTCCTGTGCCCAGCATTCGGTGAAGCATGGGGGATACAATAACCAATAGCCCAGTTTGCAATGGAAGAGATATTAATCAATGGGTCATAAAACCTGGCATAATTCCAGCTTAAACAAAGGCTATGAAGACATTCATGGAGCTATGAGGCCTCAAAATAGGGTGATTGATCTTGTTAGGGAAACCAGGGGAAGTGGACAGGAGAAGCAATGATTACAATACAATTTGGAGGAAGGAGAGAAATGCCTTTCTGGTGGAGACTGTAGAATGCACACAATCCCAGTGGCAGGAGAGTGGATGGAGAATGTGAAGAGGTGGAGGAACTTTGATGAGGTTGGAGTTCACAGTGGAAAAAGAATGGCAAAGGGCGATGTTGTTGTGATTTCTTGTGATCATGTGACCATTTATTGCTTTCCATCCGTGCTTAGTGAAGTCATTAAAAATGACTTAAGTGTAGGATTGAAATAATCAGATTGGAGATCCACAAATATGTGCTGGCTTTTGCTCCGAGAACAGATTGGAGAAGGGTGAGGATACCTCAGGGGACTATGAGGAGGCTGTTTTCAAAAAGAAGGGAAACATGGAGAAAAGGGGTCAGCAGTAAAGCAGGTGAGGAGAAAACACTGGCAAACTTTGGTGTTTGCTTTGTGTGTTACTGGGAGGCAGAAGAGGGAGATGCCAAAGTTGCCTTTACATTCCTGTTGATCTCTACGCTTTTTTGGATTCTAATCCAGAGAAAATTATAGTCTTATAGGCCATTCTCTGGAGATACAAATATTTCCATATACTCAGAGAATTTTGTTAATCATTGCAGAGGACACATAGACCTTCTGAAGCCAACTCATAAGCCCCAGGTCAGAAAAGAGACTATATCTTTTTACTTGCTATACCTCTAGATTCTACTGTAGAAAATAGCTTAAAATCTGGCTGACAGTCCATGTTTGTTGAATTTTTTTAATAAAGGTGAGAGGAGATGGAGGCTCCTGGTGGTTAACTCTCTGCTCTGTCTGCTGCAGATATAGGAATTTTCCTAGAAGAGCCACAATACACATATCGACCAGCAACTGCTGATTAACTTGCACCACAGCATCGGGTGGAAAAGTCCACAAATGCATGTGCGAGCCTCCAGATGGTGGAGGCGAATAACTTTTAAAGTATTAAGACTCTAAAGACCCAGGATTTGTCTGCAGCAGATGTCTCTCAGGAATGCGAAGTGCATCGTATTGAAGAATAAAACTGTCTGTCTTTATTTTATGTGGGGGACTGCAGCATTCGGAGATGAAGTTAGTCTGCCTATGACTGGGTGGATAAGTTAAATTAATGCCTTGAATCTCATGATTCATTTTTTACCTTGTGGAAGGAGCAGAAATGGTAATTGCGTTCATAGACAGAGACTTAGAACAGAATCATGCCTTTGCAGATAAGGCATTTCGGAAGGCCAGTAAAGATAAGAAGGGGAAGGAATGCATAGAAGAAAGTTTGAAGAAAGATTTAGTTTACCCATATGAACTCAGGCTGGATTGGATTTTCCCCCTTGTGCCTTGAGCAGAGGGATGCTTGATGTGGGGAGAACTGTCACTGGAACCATAGACTCCTTCATGGGCCTTAGTGCTCACCTGGCTCAATCCTATATAAGCAGGATTCCTTCTGCTGCACCCTTTATCGATAGTGTGTGGATCTTTGCAAAGCTGCATTGTTCAGTAGCTGTGATATCAAGTTCTGTACTGACTCTTCGGTCTTTACCAGGAGTGGCAAATAGGCTTGCATTTGCATGAGAATTTTAGTTACTCAACAGTGCCTGCCTAGAACATAAGCACACCCAAGGCTGAATCGGGGGGGGGGGGGGGGAAGGAGAAGAAAGATAAGAAAAGCAGTGATTGATTACTAATGCCTGGCACAGAAGAAGAAAGATGAGGAGTGGTACCCTGAAAGCCAAAAATCCTCAGTTTTTGTTATCCCCGGACTAGCTTTTTTAGTTAATTAATTCCACTTACACTTATTTAGCATCTACTATGTGCCAGTTGTGGTCCTAGGGGCTGGGAGTAGTTATTTCTCAGTCCTCATTTCCCCTGCCCTCCCTGAAAAATTAGAGTTGGCCACTTTTTTCTTCTTAAGATATATCCCAACCCCGACCCTCACCCCTGGTTTGGGTCCCTGAAACTGCTTTCTCTCTTTACTCCCACCCCACATGCTATTGCTCCTCAATTTTCTCTTTGTCCTCTCTATCTTAAAATGTTGGAGAGCCCTAAGATTTGGTCCTGAATCTCCTTTTCTTCCCTGTCTCACTTTAGAGTCTAGATAATCGCCTCCAGTCCCATGTCTTCAAATGCCAGCTATATCCTAATAACACCCATGTTTGTGTCTCTAGCCACAAAGGGAAAATTATATAACCACCTGATACCTGACATCTTCACTTACATATCTATACTGCACTTCAAGCATAATGCAGTTGAAAAAGAACTCTGGATTTCCATATTGCCTCCATCTCCCTTGAAAATATAACCTCATGCATTTGCCAGACTTCCTATCTCAGTAAATGTAGCTATTGTACATTCACGTCCTCTTGACAATGAGACAAAGTTTTTCTCCTTCCCTCACCACCCCTCATCTAAAACATCAGGCATCCCTGTCAGTTCTACCTCCAAAACTTCTTCCCAATCTGCCCAAGTCACTCTCCCCCAAGCCAGTCTCACTCTTGCCTGAAATACATCACTATCTCAGCTTCCGTCCTCCACGAGCCTCCCTCCCCACCCCTTTGAGTCCTACACAAGAAGGAGAAGTTTTAACAATAAATGTTAATGTGATAATGTAGATTGGTCATATAAAATTTCCCAAGGGCTTCCTTGTGAAGAAAATTCAAGCATCTTTCCCATGTTTCCAGGGCTTCTTCACTGAGACCTCACTGTTCTTACTTCCTTCAGCCGCTCACCAGCCTACTTTCTTCTGAAAAGTCATTCATGTTTCCTCCTTGGGAGTTCACATTGTTTGTTTCTCTTTCTGGTATATTACTCTCTTGATCTTTCTGAGGTTGCTTCTTTCTGGTCGTTTAGGTCTTAGCTTAAATTGTACCTTGTAGAATATCTATTTTATCTCTTGTCTGGATCACTGTAATCACCTACCTGCTGGCCTCTCTGTCTTCCTGTCTCCCAATCCCATCCCCTCCTCCACACTTAAGGGATTTCAGCCTGATTGACTCAGCCTTACATGGTCTCGCTCCTGTTCCCCTCCTTTGCTGCACTGCAGAATGTCTCTGAGCCCTTTCCCGTGCCATTCCTCCTGCCTGGTCCTCTCTTCCATCTTTCCTTCTGGTTAACCTCTACTATATCTCTAAGACACAATTTAGGGAAGTGTCATCTTAACCTGGAAATGCTTTTCTGATGCTCTCCTTACCTAAAGTCCATCCACTGCTTTCTGAATTGGGCCACTGAAAGCACTTGGGAACTATTTTATTATGTTGTTACATTCTCTCTCTCTCTCTCTCTCTCTCTCTCTCTCTCTCTCATCCTTTCTTCCTTTCTTTTTCTTTCCTACTTTACTCTGGATGGCTCTTGAAACCAGGGATTATATATGTGTGTTTGGGTTTCTCTTTATCCCCAGCACCAAGCACAGAACTTTGCATTCTAATAATATTGCATAAAGTTTTACTTACAGGATTTCTGGAAAATGACATTTTGCTGGGGGTGGATTATAGCCCATTTTCTACCCAACTCTAGAACTGAGTGAGGGCCAACCTCCGGGGATAGAGAGAATAACGTATTAGAGGAAGGAGCTGTGCTAGTGTATCATTGTGAAGGACTAAGGCTGATGCTCTTGGTGCAGCTCTGTGTGCACGGCATAGCCATGAGCTCTGCATATCACAGCAGCTTAGCTCTGTGGGGTTGATAGGTAGGCCTAAGAAAGGGCAGGGCACCAATTGAAGCTGGAAATGGATTAGAAGGTCAGGGAAGATTCAGATCTTCAGGAATTATCATTGTGTTCAACCTTGGTATGGTTGCTTCCTTGCCTGATATGGGAACCACCTTTCACATGCAGTGGATTCTAACTGGCCATGTTTCCATTGAGTGACCCTGACCACCAGGCCACACCTGATTAAGCCAGGAGTAGGCATCCAACTTCACTGGGGCCAATTGGATTCTCCCTCTCCTAGAACTTAACACTTAAAGTAGAAAACACATAGCCTGGAAGGTGAGAGTACTGACTCAAGCTATTAGGGCATCTGCCTACCCAAGGATTCAAGTGACCCACCCTTTAAGATTGTGGGGCTGAGAACCACAACATAATAATCACATGGCAGGACACCTGCACAGAAGAGCACCAAGCATAATAACACGCTGTGATGTTTGGGGTGTGGGGGTGGTGCTTGTGAGCTGCCCTACCCGCCGCACACGCCCTGCTGGCCCTGCAACATCCTACCCTGGCTGCATTCCTGGCCTCAGACGTAACACTTGCTCTATTGCTTCCAAATTTGGTTGGATGCAATAATTGCACCCTTCTTTCCAACCAACTCAGTCTGCCTGAGATGGGGGGATGTCTGCTCTCTCTGTTCCAAGCAGCTTCCCAGGGAAGCAGGGCCGTCCGTGTTCCTATCCAACTTGTGCAGTTGGCCTGCAGTCATTGTCCTCAGAGTATGATCTGAAGGTTGCTTGAATCGGAATTCCTTGACGTGGTTGTGATAGTGCAGATGACTGAGCCTCTCGCAGATCTATGAAATCATCATCTCTGCGATATTAACAGGTTCCCCAAATGATGAGGGCTGTTGATCTTAAGACTTTATTGGGGTTGGAAAAAATGATGAGTGTAGGCTGGGGAAAGAGTGGCTTCCTGCTCTTGCTGCAGCACTTCCTAGCTGGGTAATTTTGGCAGGCCGTCTCTTGAGAGGCGCCTAGAACAGCACCTAGAACATAGGTGGTTCTTGACTAGTGTTGAGTGAATGCTTGCATGAGTGAAGACCTTCACCAACACTACACGTGTGGAATGAGAGAGCACAGGGAAAATACCTGCCTGGTGTCCTATACAAGGCAGGCACCCGTCAAATGCCATTCTCTTCCACTCCATTTAAGAGAGTGTGTCTTGTCATCTGTGAGCAACTTGAGTTGGGACAACACAGAAACGTGGACAAGATGACAGGTGCACAAAGATCTTTCTGAGACCCTAAGGTGATAAATTCTTTCAGGAAAATCCATACGTCCCTTTTTATTCTGTTCTCTATGGTTGTCTTTTCTTGTTCTGGGGATTGCCAAACCCATAAAGGTCAGCTGAGACCAATCACAAAGGAGAGGCCTATGGCTGCCAGTGTGCAAGCTGGGGGTTGGGCGGCCACCTGGGATGCCAAGTCTGTGTCTAAAGGTGGAAGGACATGGTGACTGCCATCAGCAGCTAAGGGTAGAGTATATAGGTGGTTGTGTTGGGGATTTTGGGTGCTGGCCATCAATGAATGAATCCTGATCTTAACATTTGATACTATTGGGAAAAGTAGCTGATTTCTCCTAAACTCAATGTTTTATCTATGAAAGGATCATAAAGAACCTCCTCTATCTACTCTTAGAATTCTTGTGAGAAGAAAGAAGGTGATGATATAATTATTGTCTCTCTCTGTAGAGACCATATGATGATGCTTTCTGCTCAAAGAGTGGTCCCCTGACAAGGGGTGTAGGTTCCCCCAGGAGCTTCTATAAATGCAGAAGCTCAGGCTCTCCCAGAGTTACTGAATCTCATTTTAACATAATCCCTAGGTGATTTCAAGTGTACATTAATGTTTGAAAGGCAAAGACTAAACAATTAAAAGGAATTTTTAGTTCTCCAAACACTTTTTCCCCCCTAGAGAGCTCCTGCAGAAAAAAAGGAATGTGTTTATTTATCTCTGTTTAATACCTAGAATATAATTGACCTTTAACTAGTATTGAAAAATGACTAAATGAATGAATGAATGACCTCACTCTCACTCGCTGCTTGGAACCTTTTATCGAATATTCCTCCTGCCATAATAGCAGGATGTGTACGTGGCGAGCACAGCTGCCTCCCAGCCAGCTGATGCCAACCACAGATGCAGGCATTTAGTGTGTGATTAAGGACAGAGTAATCCACTTAATGTAGGTTGTGGGAGATAATTGGCAAGAACCAAGGGACAAGGGTTGGATTTTAGTTTCCAAAGATAATGTCTTCCCCAATGATTTAAAGCCCTCCATAATTTGGATCACACACAGACAGAAATCAGCCTTCTTAAGAATGAATTCTGTAAACAGGGTTCTTCCTCACTTTTCCAGCAGAATCTTGACTGTAAAAGAATCTGTTCAGGTGTTTATGTAACCTTGGAGAGAGGTGGGAGCTCTCAAGATCTTTGTGGAGCTGAGACCAACTGAACTTGATATCGATAAAGGAGAAATGGTTTTTGTTTACTAGATTTTACCACCAGCTAAGTTAATTAAAGAATTAATCTATCTCATCATTCAACAAATACTACAGCGCTTGCCTTGGGGTTACCATAGTGAGCACACTAGCAGTCCCTGCTCCCAGCAAGTAATTGCCAGCTGGTGAGGATGGAATATGAATCAAGCAATTACAGGGGGGCTTGAGGAAGTACAGGCTGATATGGGAGAGTGCGGCAGGCAAACCTGGTGAGGGTGGAGGGGGTGAGGAGACAGTTCCTGCAGGAAGTGACCTTTAGGCTGATACCCAAAGGATTAGGAGGAGTGGAGCCATTGGGATAGGAAGGATGAAATGAAGCTGGTGCAAAGAACAGCAGGGGTCAAGGCCTAGAAGCAAGAGAGAGTATGTCTCATGATGGAAGTAAAGCAGTAATGTGCTGGCTGGACAGACTGTGTGTGGGCTGTATGGGGGTCTGCATGTGAAGTGTGGGTATAATGAGACAAGAGGGTGGAGACCCCATGGGGAACTGTGAATCCACTTTATCACCAGGTCAGTTGAGGAAATCTTTGAAGGTGGGTCTGCTACAGTATCCATTTCTCCCCTAACGGACGCTGGGCTCCAGTATCACCGTGGTCAATGGGAAGACATTTGTCTCTGGTCTTCATGCCTCACCCTGCCCTCCTGTGACTCCTGATCTGAACCAGGTGCTTGCTTCTTGCTTTGCATCCATTCATTCTTGCCACAGGAGGTCCTAAGTGTTGCCTGATGCACACACTCCCTCACAGAAGAGTATTTCTCTACCAGGACTTCATCAGTTCAGCACTCCCAGTGGCTCTGCTCCCTGTCTAATGTGAGGACCTTCTCTCTGTGGCCTCTTTTTCCCAGTTCCCCCTGCCTGGCAGGTCAAATGAAGCACTGGCAGCTGTGGGTCTGAGCTGAAAACTGCTGCCCTGCGGGGCCTCAGCAACAGCAGCTCTGTTCCCACTGCCCTGGCAGCAGCAAGTCAAGTCATTTCTGTGCAATGAGTTTGTGCTCATTAGGGTACCAGCCCCATTTAGAACGTGCCTTCATTGCCAAGGTTCTTACTACGAGCTGTTAGCACCGGATTTTTGAGAGTCAGGGCGGCCAGAACACAGAATTGAGGGTCAGAAGAGATGGCCTGACTTGTGGCCCTTTTCTACCCTCCTTCTGTATTGGGATGAGCCACCTGAATCTTGGTTTCCACAGCTCTAAACAGGGACAAACCAGGGCACTTACCCTGCCTATTCTCCAGTGAGATCAAACAAAATCTTGGGAAGTGCTCATAAAATTCTATGAAAGAGTTGGCTCTCATTGGCCCTGTGGGCATTCCTGGCTTCCTCCCTGGCCTCTCCACCCCTTTCTGGTGCAGCCCAAGGTGGCTAGGATCCAGGAGTTAGTTGTGCATTTCTTGCTGTCCACAACTAACCACTACCTTCTAAGGCTTTAAGGTCACGTTTCAATGTAGCATGACTCCTGCACTGTATCACTTAATGCCCAACCCCAGTAGACACCGGTCCTCCAAATGTAAACATTGTTTTAGGTCATAATTGTCGAGACCAAATAATTTTGGGTGACACAACCTACTTTGAAACATTTTCTTTCTGGCAGACCTATGGCATATACCATTAATTTGCTCCCCTGGTACGTAATTATCTCCCCAAGGTATTTTTGTAAAATGTTAATGGAACAGCATTAATTTCCAGTTCATTTTAGAGCTCCTCTTTTTTATTTTTTTCCTCCTCGAGAATCTTTAAAGATAGATAGACAGATAGATCAAACAAGAGAGCTAGTGATTGTCCCTCTTCAAACAATTGCCCTCCAAAGTCCAAAACACTGACATCACAGCACAAAAGGAAGATACAAGTTCAAAATATAGTGTTGAAAATGGAATTGAGAGATTTTCAAAAATTCAATGCATCTGATCCTCACAGTCTCCTTTTATGTCCATTATACATGGTGGGAATTCCTCTCCTATTGACAAGGAACCATATTAGAATATCTAGACATATAACTAGTTATTTATTATTATATTGATTTCAGAGAAGAAGAGAGAGAGAGAGATAGAAACATCAATGATGAGAGAGAATCATTGATTGGCTACCTACTGCACACCACCTACTGGGGATCAAGCTCACAACCTGGGCATGTGCCCTGACAGGGAATCGAACCTGGGACCCTTCAGTCTGCAGGCCGAAGCTCTATCCAATAAGCCTAACCATCTAGGGCAAAATCTCTAGACATTTATATCTAGGTCAACCTGAAGACAGCATAAAGTATCCTTAGGAAAGGATAGGACCCTCACTGATAATGCCCTCCCTAAAACCTTGTCCATACAGCCTCCCCTCCCCCATCACATGCAGATGGAGCTGCTTTTCTCTTTGCTTCCAAGCGGTACTCATTTCTTTTCCCACCATTTTCCACTTATTATACTTTTGTAGTTTTCTTATCTATCTCCCTAAGTAGACCACAAGCTCCCTGAAGTCAAGGGCTGGTCTCATTCACCTTGGCACACTATGACTAACTTCTAGATAAAGGCACTGTTTCACTGTTTCACGGTCACCCAGGGCCCCCACCTCAGCCACTCATCCGCCCTTGCCAAGGTGAGTGCCACAGACTCCTGACTGGGTTTTCTGACTTTAGTTTGCCCGATGTGTACACCGCCCTTTCCATGGGAGCCAGGGACATTTTAAAGATGTACATCAGATCAGTTCTTCCCTGCTGAAACCCTTCAATGACCACTTAAGTCCTCTGGGTGAGACCAGACTTCCCCTTGGCTCAGGGGCCCCTTCATCACCGGGACCCAACTTAGTTCTCTAATCTCATCTCTTTTCTCCCCTCACAGCCAAAGCTCCAGCCAGTGAGGGAACCATGATAATTCCTTATGCGTCCAACTGACATTCACTGAGCACTTGCTATGCCAGCTACTTTCTGACCACCCGGTCTGTGTTCTTTATAAGCCACATGCCCCACATGGTGGTTTTTTATTATCCCCGTGTACAGATGAGAAAACTGAGACTCGGAACGAAGAGAAGGCTTGTTCTAGTGCAGATAGTTAGCTAAAGGCACTTCAAGGGTTATCACTGGGCCTGTGACCCCGGGGCCTAAAATTCCATCCCCCATATTACATGGAAGAAGATGCTACAGATTTAGGATGATATATACATAAACTGCATGGTAAACACAAACCAAGAACCTCCAAAAGATCTACAGGAAAAATACATGGAAAGGAACCCATTACTTTCCATGGCAAGGGTCTAAGGAGGCTTTACAAGGCAGTGGAATTGGGACTAAATTTCAGTGGATAAAGGGGATTTGGAGAGAGAGAGAGAGAGAGAGAGAGAGAGAGAGAGAGAGAGAGAGAGACTCTGCTGTGCAGGTGAAATGCTGAGTTGAACTGGCAGAGGGAAGCCTCAGTATATCAGAAGGGAAGGGAAGTGGGGGAGAAAAGGGATCCCTTTGGCTGAAGCAGAGTCTGGGGAGGGGGCGGGGAAATGTGGGATGGGCCTATGCCTTTGGGGAGCCCAGTCACAGTGCAGGGCCCAGACGCTGGGGCTGAGTCTCTGGGACAATCTGAGAGAGGCTGATCCCCTTCTAATAAATAAGTAGGTGGTCTGAGTCCAGTGCTGTTTGGGAGAAAAAGTAGAAAATTCAGGGCGGGTGGGACAGGGGAGGGAGTGGGTCAGAACGCCCTGTGAGAATGCCATTGCAGTAGTCCTGACCTGAGAGCAGAAAGGTGGCTGCTCCTTGCAAAGTAAAGGGCTGATCCCACAGGCATTTAAAGCCACATTGGGCTGTAATTTGCTTTGTGATGATCCTGCTGATCCTGTTGCTCTTGATGTCCAGTGACCTCAGAGCCACTTTAGAGTCACCCCCTGGGTGGCCAGAAGCCTGTATGTGCCCCATTGGTGGGAGAGCCTCAGGCAACTCTGGTAGCCTCCTGGTTTGTGTTCTAGGGTTGTTTGTCATAGTGATGGGCTCATCCTCCCAAACAAACAGGAGTTCTAGCATAGAAATAGTCTTCCAGGACATTCAGGTGCCAACCACGTGGTCATGTGCAAAGCACTGTGGGTATACTGAGGTCAGGCCCTGCTTCCTGGGGAGGGTGGTGAAACACCCAAGCAAGGGCCACTAATTACTGCTGCTGCTGCACGAAGCAGTGCACCAGTGTAATAAAGACTTCATCTGAGAGGGAGGGGAAGTCACAGGTGCATCCGACCGGCATCCTGGCCCAAACACAGATGAATTAGGTTACACAGAAAGCCCTCACTGGGTGGATTCCGGCTCCACCTGCTCTCTAGGCCCAGCTCACTGTGGCTCAACCTGTTCAACAGAAGCCAGAGGGCCCCAGAGCCTCCCCAGCCAGGAGGGAAAGGAATTAGGGCTTCCCGGGTGAGGATTCCATCAAAGCAGACTTTAGTGAGAGCACAGAGCTAACACATCGTAGGACTTAAGTGCATCTAATAAAAACAAGTCTGAAAAAACTCCTCTGTGTGTGTGTGTGTGTGTGTGTGTGTGTGTGTGTGTGTGTGTTTTCATATCCATCCATTCATTCATCCATTCACTTGCTAAATAGGTTTACTTGATTGTTGAATGGAGCAGGTTTTCGTGTTCTTGTGGGGAGGAAATGTATCTCATTCATCCATGTATCACCAGGGAGCCTCTAAAATCTTTCTGGAAATTTCTTACAGGGACATTTTTGCCTAATCATCTGAGCATGTATGTACTAGTATATGGATATATTTGTGGGTGTTATTCATACACTGGAAGAATTCATATCAAGCCCATTAGCGACCACTTCTGGGGAGCAGAGTAAGTGGGGTGCTGTTTCAGGACCAGTGAATAGGGCTGTCCCTGCACTGTACAATTCCCAGGGGACTAGTCATTGAGATGTGAATCTCTACTTCACAAATTCAAACAAAAAGTATAAAAACAGAGAAATTATGATACCATATGTGATTTTGACTTTCTTTGCAGAGGTTTTCTTTATTTTTTCAAAATGTTCAAAATGGATGGCTAGCTATAATAATAAAAGTGTAATATAATTCTACTGGATGTCCTTCCGGACAAAGCCAGGGCTGTGAGGATAGCCCGGGTCCCAGGTTACCGAGGGATGCTGGTCTCTGCAGTGTCAGAGGAAGCTACCTGCTCAAATGCCTGCATTTCATGACAGGACCTCCTAGGAGCATGGCTTCACGGTCTCAGAGCCCTTCTCTCACTTGTGTGAGTTTCATTTTTTTAAATAAAAAAATTGATGGTCAGGATAAGAAATCAGGATACTAGGAATGCAGAATTTGCAACAAGAATTCGGGCACAGAGTGCTGAACTTTTAGTTGAATCCAAACTGTTCACATCTAAACTAGAACAGATAAAATAAATAGATAAATAAAGTGGAACAGATCACCTTGCCCTCCTCAGTTCCATTATGCAAATGAGATGTCCTAAAGACTCCCAGGGAGACATAGATGATGTAGGAATCCTTGAACTTACACCACCGAGAACCAGTTGGGAAAGAGGCAGCTTTCTCAGCTGAGTGGTGTTCTGCAATACTTAGTTTGAGAAATATGGTTTTGTAGGTTTTCTGTATAATGTGATTGCATAATTTAGTTCCTTTCAACAGCCAATTAGTTCCTGGCTACTCAAAGCAAGGTCCCTAGACCCATGGCATCAGCAATCTTCTGGGAGCTTCTTAGAAACACAGAATCTGGGCTCCTCCTGCCCTTCCCTCCCCTATCCGCAGATTCGGAATCTGCATGGTAGTTAAGAAACCTAGGTCATTCACAGACATGTTCCAGTTGGGTTCCTCATGGGTCCTTGTCCTTTCCTTTTAAGGAGAGCAGGCATTCTTCTTGCATGTCCATATTTGGAACCAGAGTGATGCACAGCCACATCCCATTAGCTAATAGTGAGGCCCCTCGAGAGGGGTTTCAGCTGGGAACACATGGCTAAAGCTCCTTTAATGGCCTCATCAGCTGTCAGGGCTGTAAACACATTTCTTCCCATTCAGAACCATTTGCCCCTCTGTGTGACCACTTGGGACTCTGGGACCCTGGCCACGTGGCCCAGATGGCATAATCTGTCAGGGCAAAGCAGGTGACAGTGGGGCTTGCTGTTAGATAATCAGTGACTATAATTAGCTAGGGTGGGAGCGATAATGGGGCCAACTGCAGAGCTGGGGCCAGGGGAGCCCTTGATGGGTAGAGTGGCAACAAGAGAGAATGAGTTGTTCTTTCCCCCTCACCTTTCCCTCCCCCCTCTCATATGATGTTTCTGGCACATGAAGTGTGTGTGTCTGAGTGGGAAACAGGGCTTCATCCTCAATGAGGAAGGCCAGGGTTGAGCGTTGCTCCAGCAATTTAGTGAGTAGTTTGGCTGCAGATCAATTTTATTTCATAGGAGAAAAAAGATCTATGGTTCCATTTGGTAACTAGTTGGCTACCAGGACCTGTGGTGACCAAGGGTGGGGAAAGGCTGTAGAGGATTAGAACATAATTTTTGGGGGTCAGACATACAGGCATTCAGACCCTGGCTCTGCCACCCACCACCCAGGCAGCTTCAAGCTGGTCAAGCCCCTCTTCCATCAAAGGCAGGAAGCATCACACCACTCCCAACCTGGGCCATTGTCAAGGTTAAGTGAATATCACCATCAATACCTCCTGACATAGAGGAATGCTCGACATAGAGGAAGAGTGGAACAGAACCAATCAATCTAAACATTCTTCCTACTAGACTGAATGCAGGCTCTGGAAATGCAGTTATCTGATCACAAAGCAGTTGAGAAGTGAGGTTGGCTTTACTTGTAACTTATATTATGAAAAAGGTCTTTTCATTTCCTATATAAAAATGAAAGAGATGGGGGTTGGGGTGGGAGGCATCAGCTCGTGAACACTGGAGCACTGTTTACTGTTTGTCCTGCATCGTTGGCAGTCGGTGGGTGTTTCCTAACACAGCACATACTGTGGAGTTTGCTGAAAACACTGTCAATGTTTATTCAATTTCAATTAGTTTGAAGGTCTCAAGTGCAACTTTTCCATCTTTCATCTGTCCCCCTCCCCAAGAACTATTTACTTCCCTTTATCTCTCTCTCTCTCTCTCTCTCTCTCTCTCTCTCTCTCTCACACACACACACACACACACACACACACACACAAATAGGAATATGCAAATTGTCTAGGATGCCATCACAGTAACAACCGATCAGCAGGCTGCATGTGCAGCAGGCTCGGGTGGGTGGGGACTTGCAGTGGCAGGGGTGGGGCTATGGTGGGAGTCTTCATGGGCTTGTACCAGGGGAGGGACTTATCAGTAGCTGCCGAAGCTGCTACAAGGAGTAGAGGGAGAGACAGGGTCTGATCAGCAGCCCTCACAACTGCTGTGCTGTGGGCCCAGGTCAGGGCTCATTCAGGAGGCAATCAATAGATGCCTTATATATCTATATCTATATCTATATCTATATCTATATCTATATCTATATCTATATCTATATCTATATCTATATCTATATCTATATCTATATCTATATCTATATCTATATCTATCTATCTATATATATATATATAATCTGTATATCTCCTTATAGAGGCAAAACAGTAAAAATAAAATAAAAGCCACCTATTATCCCAGTAATAACTAGTTAACAATCTGGTATATATTTTTGTAGATCCATATGGAGTCACCTATTATTTTTTCCCCACCAAATTGGTCATCATATTTGTTTACTTGCATCATTGATTCCCCTCTCACTTTATGTTCAATGTTATTATATGTCAATAGGTATATTTCTATAACATACTTTTATTCCAGATTTTCTATCATAGTTTATTAGCTCAGTTTACCAAGAATTCTACCAATCTTTTCCCACTACCATTTTTTTGAGATGATTCATATACCATAAAAATCACCCTTTTCAAATTTATAATTCAGTGGTTTTTAGTATAGTCACAAGGTTGGGCAACCAAACTGTTTTCTAATTCAAGGACATTTTCATCACCCCCAGAAGAAATCTCATGTCCTTTGGAGGTCAGTCCTTGTTCCCTCCTCCCTCTAGCCCCTGGCTAAGTCATTATAATACTGTTGAGATGCCAAGAATTACTGACCCAATTCCTCACTGTTAGATGTAACCTGCTAGCAACTGTGTATGATTTGAAGCAATAGTGTACTAGAGTGATCAGTCTGTGAAATTTGGTCCCATTATGTTTTTTAACTATGTTAGAGTTAATGCAGACAGACTGTTTGAATTTGAAAAGGAGTGCTACATTTTTGGGTGATGTGGTTTTGGGAAATTTTAGAAATAAAACAAATCTCTAAATCTGTAGAAAGATAAACATTCTTTGGGGATTTCCTGAGTGTGGTCACTGAAAATACTGCCTGATATTGTGAAATGACATTACTGTGCTTCTTCACAGGAGAGGTCAACACCTGACTCCCCTTTTTTGAATGATAGTCAAAATTGTGTTTTGTGTCCCCCTGAGCAGCATTTGAACCTGAGCAGCATTTGAAAGAGGGGTAAGTGGGAGGAGGTGGGTGGAACCAATTCTGTTCAGTTTCTAGGAGTGATTTTTTAAAAATATGACATAGAAAATTGACCTTAACCTGATATGAAAGAAATCTGGTAACTATCTTAATATATAAAAAGCCAGAGGCTGTCATGACCTAAACAACCAGATGAATGACTGAATGAATAGCAAGCTATGGTCCCAGCCAGCATGGTGGGAGTAGGTCTGCGTTCCAGCTAACCTGCGGTGCTGCAAGGGAGGGAGCTGTGGGCCCTGGCCACCCTCGACCCAGAGGTGGGAGGGAGCTGTGGGAACTTAGCAATGCTGACATCGGACTGGCTGCAATGGGACTGGACCCTACCCAAGGGGTCCCAGATTGTGAGAAGGTACAGGATGGGCTGAGAGACCCCCTGAGTGCACAGATTTTTATTTTAATAATCATGTATACATTTGCATAAATATATATCAAGCTTAGAGCACTAGTTAAGTATACAATTTTACCCATATGTTCCCAAAAATTCTAGTTTAGCATCTCTTAGTTGGGATTCAGGAATCTGTATTTTAACAACTCCACCAGGTGATTCTCATCATGAGAGAATCACCTGATGGAGTTTGGGAAATACTGGCTTAGAGGATGGAGCTCTATTTCTGTTCCCAATGCTAATGTGGTTCCCTTCTTTATTCCTTGGTCTTATTCATAGGGCAGAGGTCAAGTGTCCAGTGGGCACTGGGATCTGACATGTATTTAGACCCCAATGAGAGTCAGGCACTGTACTCTTGGTATATTCTAACAATCGTCTTGTGAGGAAAACCTACTCTTACCAATTTTGCAGATGTGGCAGAAAAAAAAATCAAGCCTTGCCCAAAGTTACACAGATAGGAAAGAACAGGATTTACGAAAATTGCACCCTGATCAAGAGCTCTTCCACGCACTCGTTGTGTGGCCTTGGGCAAGTTCTTCAGCCTCATCTGTCTCCAGTAATAAGAGTACTCACCTAAGAGGAGGTGGCGAGGGTATTAATGCTTGTAAAGTGCTTGCCTCGCATGTAGTAGGAGCTCAATAAATGTCTGCCTGACACAAAACAAACTAAGCAAAATACGATACGGTTTTGTCTGAGTCCAAAGCTTGTATTTGCTCTGCTCCTCCCCAGGGCCTCAAAAGGAATCAGGCAATTGAATTCCCACTAAGAAACCCAAGTGAGATTCAGGATCGCAAGGCATTAAGAGCGTGGCCTCCTCATTAGAAAGCTCACCCATTCTCTCTCTCTCTCTCTCTCTCTCTCTCTCTCTCTCTCTCTCTCTCTCACACACACACACACACACACACACACACACACAGCTACTTTTAATAGCTGGTAAGAGCCAGGGAAAATCCAATTACAGATGAATCAATCGATTAAAGAAAAAGGGGGCTGGAGAGAGGAAAGAATGTTGGAGAGACACAGAGCCAAATTACTGCCGGCTAATAGAATTAAGGGTCTGTGGAAGCAACTGGGAGAAATAACAAAGAGACGGGGCTGGGGACTGGTCACAGCTCTGTAATGATTTGATTCTTCCTGGGCCTTGGACTCCAAAGAGCAGTTACTGGGCCAGAGCCCCAAATGATCACACTGGAAAGAGCCGGAATTGTATTGGGCAAATTACAGTCTGCAGAGAAATGGATCACGTGTGGCCTCTGGAACAAGAGGATTATGTTTGGGTTAAACAGATGTTGGTAGTTCAGGATGAAAGCAGAGGGCCCAGATATCACTGCCACAGATCAGGGTAGGGAGCTTTTTGTTTTGTTTTGTTTAACAAATATCTAAGAAATCTTGTCCTGCCTCTCTAAGAAATAGCTCATATTAAGTCGAATTTCTGTCTTGAGTACAAAAACTTAAAAAAACAACCTGGCATGCCTTTTTAACCTTTTTTTTTCTTCTATTTTGGGGGAATGAGGGGATCAGAGGGAGGTGGGGCTGTTAATCCAGCAGCAATCCCTACAGCTGTGTCTATTCTCTGTGGGTTTAGAATAACATCCGTTTCTATGTACTTATGGAAAGGCGTCCTTAACTAGGCCACATAAAGAGCCAGCGCATCTATAAATAAATTAAGGAGGCTGTGTGATGTGGAGTTTGCCCCTCTGGCTGAGGCCTCCCGTGCCCTGCCTTGCAGCTGTCCTCTTGCGCCTGGCCGGTCCTGCTCTGTGGTGGATGAGGTTACCGGTTATGGAACAGGGCGAGTGGGAATGGCACTTGCGGGATTGACACAGGTAACTAAGGGTGGGCTTCTCGGAGGATGTGGGCTGGCCCAGGAGCCTCTGGCCCTGGACTCAGCAGTGCAGGGGACCAGGCTGCAATCACCTTGTGGGAGCCAGCTGCACCTAGCGCAAGCTCAGACTGGGCAGGGTTACCCAATGGTGGTGTTGGGGTGGGGAGTGAGGAAAGGGAGAGGAGTGGCAGGAACAGATAGAACAGGAACAACAAAATAACCCTGCCTGTGTAAGATTGAACAGAGCAAAGGCGAGCGGAGGGGGAACAGGAAGCAGGGAAGCTGTTAGCCAAGTCTAGGAGCCTGATTCTTTCTTCCCACCCCAGTCTGCTCCCTTCAGAACAGGCATGAGGGACCAGTAGTTCTACTGGCTTTATTTTTTTCTGCACACTAAGATATTTTGAAAGCTAAAAAGACAAAAATCAACCCTTTGCACTAGAGAAATCGGGCAAAGAGCTTCTACCTGCTTAGTAATCATCCTGGGCTTTCCTGGGAATCTTGTCTTGGAAGAACTTCAGTGCTCAAAGCGCCATTCCCTGGACCAGCAACCTCAGCATCTCCTGTTAGAGAGCAGCCTCAGGCTCTGCAGACCCATGAGTTGGAATCTGCAGTTATGCAAGATTCCCAGGGGGATGCATGCCCATTCCATCTACAGCACTGGTCCTTAGTACTGGCTGCACCACAGAATCACCTGAAGTTATAGGTTGACTTGTGTCCTCCAAAACGTTTCTGAAGCCCTAACCCCAAGCACCTGTGAGTGAGACCTTGCTTGTAAACAGGGCCTTTGCAGATAGATGCTCAGAATAATTTGGATTGGCCAAATCCAATATAACTTATAAAAAGGGGGTATTTGGACTCAGACAAATGTGCACAGCGGGAGAACGCCATGGGAAGGTGAAGGCAAAGATGAGGTGGTGCCTCTATGAGCGAAGGAATGCCACAGATTTCTAGTAATTCACCAAAAGCTAGGAGAGTGCATGGAGAAGATTCTCCCTCACCCCCTCAGAAGACACCAACCCTGCCAGAACTAATCTCAGCCTTCTGGTCTCCAGAACTGAGAGACTATGTAATTATGTTGGTTAAGGTAGTCAGGGTGTGGAGCTTTCTTACAGCAGCCCTAGTAAACGGATACCTGGAAACTTCTAAGGAAACTCCAGCCTTCTGAGCTCCATCTGACACACTTGCAATCAGAACACCCAAGGGAGAGGCCCACAGTCCTACATGTTGTAAATGCCCTTCGCAAAATGTAGTTTGGAATCAGGGGTCCTGTACACCTGTCTTCCAGTGTTCACCTCACCTAGAGCACTCCCTAAGAGCAGATGCTTGTATGAACCAGTCTGCTTTTCAGCTTCCAGGGATGGGGAACTCATTCCCTGATGGGGCAGCCCACTCTATCATGAGAATTCTTACTATTCAGAGGAATCTTTAAGTAGAGCTATAATGTCCTCTATATTCTCTATATTATAAAGAGTAAGAACCTGAGACTCCAAGAGGTTGAGTGTCTTGCCCAGGGCCATATCGTTGGTATGGAGCCAGCTATGGATTTGAGTACAAGCAGTTGTCCAAGCTCATTCTCCTGACCACTCAAACAACCAGCTGACTCAATAGCTTACAAAGAGCCATCAGAGGGGTGGCCAAATTAAGACTCCTTCCAACCCTGGGAGAAAGAGACCAGCAGAGTCCCTCCCGGACCCTCACACCTGGATGGTGGAGTGGGAGGGTGGGGTGAGGTTGGGGGAGGGAATCGTGTGGTTCCACTAGGCCCCTTGGGCTATGGGATTTTCCATATGCACATTGAGAATTTGGATGAATTGGGTAGGGAGTAGGACTTCTGACCCCAACTTCCTGGGTGACCCTGAGCAGGTCTCCTGCTCCCTGGTCCTCAGTGTTCACACCTGTGAAATGGGGATAACAAACTTTGCCTTGCCTGTCTTGTAGGGGCCCCAATGGCATAACAGACAGGAATATGAATTGGGAAGAGTGCTTAGGTGTTTCCATGAAAAAAAAAAATCCTTGCTGGGGTCATTTTGGTAATGACTTCTCCTGACTGGTGATTGACTGCTGCTCAGTTTCCACCAGATTGTTGCCAGGCTTGAGTTGAAGGAGATCTGGGGAGATTATTATTGATGTTGCTCTTATTCCCATCCCCAATTTTTCTCATTGATTTCTTTATCAGTTCATTCTACAAATATTCCCTTGGTGCTTTCTCTGGCCCAGATACTGTGCTGGGCCCGGGGAATCTGAAATGGATTAATATGCATTTCTATGCTCCAGGAACATACAAGCAATCTAATCTAAGAGTTGCCCATGGTTCCACATTGGCTCCCAAGGCTGTTTTTGCTAACAAGCCTGAATCTTCCTCTCCTACTCCCACCCCCTCGCATCTTGGTGACTAGGAAGAGATTTCAGCTGAGGCAGAAGATGGGCGCTCTGCTCTCTGACCTTGGTCAAGTCACAGCCTCTGGGAATCCGTTTACTCAACCATAGGGATATAAGATTCAGTGAATATTTACTATGAACTGGACACCATTCTAAGTGCTTTATATATGTCAATAGTTAACAACTTCAGAAAGTAAATGTTATTAGTGTCTTCATTGTACAGAAGATGATGATAATGACAAAGAGCAAACTGCTTATTTGGTAAAGAAGTTAACTTTCTCATAGGGTCTTAGGTTATTTATTGATTAATGGATGGAAGAGAGAGAGAGAGACAATTACATATAGATGAAATTCCTGCCTAGAACAGAGGTATGGCTGTCCTAATTTGAGAAAGTTGATGTGTCTCATCCAAGGTAGTGGCAGCACTTAGATTTTACTCAAGAACTCTCTGATTCTGAGGCTTAACTGCCATCTCTCTTAGCTCCTGGGCAGGCAGGAATCAGCATTTATTGAGTACAGTTAAAATTCAGTCTTCTTTCTTGTTCTCTCCTTTGCTTATCAACAATTTGTGTATAATTTCTGCACATTGTCCATCTTGGAGAATTTAACAAAAGCAATTCCACAATCCCTGCATTTAGGGAGCTGAAGTTCTAAATTATTATAGAATTATATCTTTTGTAAGAAACAAGACTTCCCCTGGCCAGTGTGGCTCAGTTGGTTGAGTGTATTCTGAGTTCTGAAAGGTTGCAGATTTGATTCCTGGACAGGACACATGCCTGAGTTGCTGGTTTGATCTCCAGTTGGGATTACGCAGGAGATAACCAATCAGTGTTCTGCTCTCATTCCTCTCTCTTTTTCTCTCTCTTTCACTCAAAATCAATATAAAATTTTTTTTAAAGAAAAGAAACAAAACTTACCTAAGGAATCCCACTCTGAACCTGCAGGAGGAATCCGGGACTCAAGGACAGGCTTCTTCCCTCCTCCTCTCCCCCACTCTCCCACTTGTTAGAATCTGGACTTCAGTGCTGTGTCCAGTGCCAAGTGGACCTGATTTGCATAACCTGAAGGTCAGTCTAGCAAAGCCAGACCAGCTGCCTCTTTCTAACTTCAAGGTCTCTCAGGAACAGGCCCATCAAAGACAGTGTTATTCCCCATCTCATTTCTGTTAAGCAGATTGGCTTTTCACTATTACGTCCTGGGCTAGTTTCTAAGATGTCACATGCTACAAATTAGAATTAGTTACGATGACATGTGCGAGGTTAACGTTGGTGGGAAAATGCGCATAAAGCACAGCCTAAGAACAATCAAACTAAAAGGCACATGTATTTGTTTTACCAACAAATGTAACAAAATTCAATGAACATGGCCAGAGAAAACCTCAGTCTCAAGAGAGTTACACTTCCTTAGAGGAAAAACAGCCCAGCAGGTGTGGCTCAGTAGTTGAGCATAGACCTATGAACTAGGACAGTGGTCGGCAAGCTGTGGCTCTCGAGCCACATGCGGCTCTTTGGCCCCTTGAGTGTGGCTCTTCTACAAAATACTGCATGTGGGTGCGCACTTACAGTGCTATTGAAACTTTGCAAAAGTCGGTTTTTGGCTCTCAAAAAAAAATTTCAATTGTACTGTTGATATTTGGCTCTGTTGACTAATGAGTTTGCCGACCACTGAACTAGGAGGTCACTGTCTGATTCCTGGTCAGGGCACATGGTTTAGTCCTTAGGATGTCCTAGGCAGTGAGTTAAACCCCAATTTCCAATGTGGGGATGCAGGAGGCAGTTGATCAATGATTTTTCTCTCATCATTGATGTTTTTGTCACTCCCTCTCCCTTCCTTTCTGAAATCAATAAAATAATATTTAAAAAATAAAGGAAAACAGAACTGTCTAGTCCCTAGGATGTGTGAGGCAGTGAGTTAAACCCTTTCACTGCAGTATCCATTTAATTTTTCTAGCAACCCCAAAATAAACATAGTGTTATACAATAGGGATAGGAATTATCTGAGATGATATTAATAAGACACTAAGTTCATTCCCTAGCACCTATCAATTGTTTAATAGTGGAGGCCATTGCTATTGTTGCTTAAATCCAATTGAAGAGTAAAAGAGCTAAGGCTCAGAGACATTCAGAAAATTGTCCATTAAATTACATAGCTAACGCTGCCTGGCTGGAGTGGCTCAGTTGGTTGAGCATCATCCTGTGTTCGTTTGATTCCTGGTCAGGACACATGCCCAGGTTGTGAGTTTGATGCCCATCTGGGGCATGTAGGGAAGGCAACCGATTGATGGTACTCTCCTTCTCTCTCTTTTCTTCTCTCTAAGCATGTCCTACTCTTTCTTCCCCTTCCTCTCTCTAAGTATGTCATTTGTGAGGATTAAAAAAAAACTTATACATCTAAGAAGTGGCAGAACAAGGGTCTAACACAGACAGACCAAAGATCACTCATGCACTTCTTGCAGTCCCACAGAGTTCCCAAGTAGCATTCCCCCCCCCCCCCCCCCGGAAAGGCAAAATGTGACATGTGCCTCTTTACTTATTCATTTTTCTAAAATCACCTGGAGTTCTGAGTTCTGGTTCCCCTAAGCCAGCTCTGTTCCCGGCCTGTTGTATTTTTTCCTTTAATTATGTAGGCTCATTTATAAGAGGCCACCAGTTCTTTTTGAAGTCCCTGGCTCAGCTCAAATTTTAAAGGAAACATGTGAGAAACCAGAGAACACCATCACCATCACCATCTGCTACAGGTCTTTCTTAAGCCCCATACTAACAAGTCATTCTCTCCATTGTGACTCACACCTCATCACTTGGCCCTCCTCCCAGGCTAATCCAGTTGTCTGGTTCATGCTGGCTTCTGTCAGTCTCAAAATAACCATGCATTTAAGCCCAATCCTTCAAGGTCAAGGAGCACCCTAGTTTAAGCAGAACCATTGTGGTTGGCACACGCCTTCTCCTTTGGCCAAGGGGAACTCCATGCCTTTTCTGTGGGTTTTCCTGTTGCGGCTAATTGCTCTCCTCTTGTTCACCCTGAGAGAACTGTCAGTCAAGGGGGCACTCATGGGTCAGAGGTCAGGTCACAGAAACCCAGGGCTGAGACATCAGGTGAATTCTGGGGCTTTGCAAAAGAATTAGTGACTGGGAAAGCCAAGTCCTCTGTCCAGGGAAACATTAGGAATCCAAGCAAAAGCCAGGACCTCTTAGTGCTGTGTCATCACAGGCCACTGGGCTGTGGCTTCATGGGCGGGTTATAATTAGCAGGCAGCTCATTCTGGAGGAAAGCAGAGAGTGAGCCTTGGAACTGGTCCTCCCGCCTCCGGTTTGGCTTCCCTCCAGCCTGCCCAGTCATCATGTCACTTGCATGCTCACGGTCTTTAATGACTTCCCCTTAACCTCTATTTAACAAGAGGAAGAGTATTTTTATAGTTAGAATGGGAAGGGAAAAAACACACATCTTCCCTCCCCTCTACTTTCCTGCTTCATCTGACCAGCTTGTGGTGTCTAAATCTATTATACTGGTGCCTCTTCTCATTTGCCAGGCAGAGCAAGGGGCCTACTCTATGCATTTGTTCCACTGTGTGGCCTTCCTTCAAGCCCAGCCCTCACTGTACTTCACTGTACTCTGGTTTTCTATTTAATTATCCATCTTCCCAACCACGGGATGAACTTCTCAAGGGAAAAGACCTTTTATCAACAGCCACGTAGTAGGTATTGAAATGTTATAAACGAGGGGCGACATAGCTCAGAGTCACAGGTTTTCATGAACCTGTCATTTTTAACATGTGACCTATATAGTTAATTAATCAGTGTCATTGAATCAATGGACTAGAAAAGGAAACTGGGAAGACTTGTGAAGAAAGTTTTTAGAAATTTGGTCAGGGAGTGACTATATCCTTTCCTTGTATGTTGCACTGTCCAGAATTAGCCACCTCAGTCACATCATGACAGCTAACAGGGAAGCAGCCGGAGAAATGTTACTAGACCATTGCCCTAAAGAAATGGGAAACCAATTTGATAAATGACTAGTCCATCTCTGCTCCAAAGCATCTCTTTAGATCAGCAGAACATTGATTTAAAGGACATAAGAATAAAGGACTGTTGCAAAAGTCCATGTTAGAGGTGAATAATAAGTGGTAAGAATATAAATTAGAGAAATTATATAAGATCATCCTAGATACAGTGTCAGGCCTTAAACTGTGGATGGGTGAGGAAGCATGAGAGGAAAACGATGACCCTGAAGTGTTTGTCCTGGTTGGTGATGCATTCAGAAAATTCTAGGAATTACAGGAGGAGAAACAAGTTTGAGAGGAGTAAAAATGGGTGAGAATGGTAGTAGGCATGTTGAGTTTGTACTGCTCATAGAACATATAAGTTGTCATTGGAATGACAGGTTGGGCTCAGAGGAAAGGCCAGAATTGGGAGAGGACTGAAGAGGGAAGGGTGGCATATACAAAGTCAAATAAATAATAAATTCTTACTGAGGAAGAGAAGAGGAAAAAAAAGATGGCAAGAAGGAAGAAGGAAAAGCAATTCTTCCAAAGATCCAAACCATAGAAATTTTCTGGAAAATTTCACATTTTCCTCCTATAGGGTCTCTTGACCTTAATGGATATCTGTAAGTCCTTACTATGGCCGGGAGCCATGCTTTGTGCTAGAAGAGCACCTCTTAGTGCTCAAGGAACTCAGTTTAGTGGGGGGAAATGATCGGTGCTACTGTAGTGGGTCTTCCTGTTAGCCAGGGGAATGTTTCCTATTCCAGGTGATTTATGAGTCACTAAGAGGGAAAGTTCCTCTTCTGTGCCTGGAAATCCACCATTGAAAACTCACAATTTTTGACTAAGCATTTTGTCCCCCCCCCTTTTTTTGTCATAAACATGATGTAGTGGAAAGAAGATGGGTTTTAGAGAGGAGTAATATAAAGTACCAACTAACAGTGATCCGTCTTGGCTAATAACTATACTCTCTGACCTCGGGTCTTTATTTATTACATGAGAATGATGATGGCGACCCTGGGTGCACTGAGGGTAATCTACCACTATGGGGAGTTGTTGATATGAAATACAGAGTGTTCCATAATAAGAATGACAGTAAGTTAATGATGGTAGCTAACAAACAGACCTGCTCTGTGTCAGGGTTACTGTTAGTGCTTTACAAGAAAATTTCTCTCAATCTGCACAACAACCCTCTAAGTAAAATGATTGTTATCTATTCCCTTTTGGCAAGTAAGAAAAAGAAGCAGCAGAGGACTCAGGTTCTATCAACACTAGAACCCGTTATGGATGCAACCTTGAGAATGAACAAAGCTAGGGTGTAGGGGATTTGGTAGATAGAAACTCACTGCCCACTGGGAAGGGTCCTGAAAGCAAAGAAAATGGCCTTGAGTATTGAAATGTGAGGAATTGGGTAGCAAAGGAATGGGAGACAAATAAAACTCTGCAACATTTTGTCAAGGATTGCACAGACACCAAATGGTTCATGCATACTTGGACATTCAATGTTCTTTTATTCAACACAGCTCTTTGGCAGGCTGTGGGACAGGCTCTAGCATACTCCCTCTCCCTGGCTTCCAGAGGCTCCTGGTAGTTTCCAGGAAAGGCAGAGTGATGGACAGGCAGAAATCTGAAAGCATCTTCCATTAGTTTCCATCATCTCATAAAGTGCATAGGTGGTATTTTTTATTTTTGTTTGTTTTTCCCTATCCCACATCCCCCCCCCCCCCCCCCCCACACACACACGCACACACACACATTTCTTTTTTCTTTTGATTTTTTTTTTTGGGAATTATTCTCTCAGTCATGTTGTGCAGTACTCATAGGGTTGGCCTGTGATCCTAACTAGAGTAGTCAGTCATTCTCTCTCTAGAATTTACTTCTGAACTTAGTGACGGTACATTGAGGAATGGTTGTAGCTGCTTCATCCAGACATGAGCACCCTGAAGAGAGACTTTCCTTTTATCATTGGTGCCTAGGCCCTCAGAGCTATTGGTTTCCCCCTCCCCCAGAGTCATATATTAATATATATATATATATATATATATATATATATACATATATATATATATATTATTGCTTCTAATGGCCAACTGTTTTCTGTTGCTTGCAATTAAAGACATTTACCTAATATATATCCTTTTCTGGTATCTTTCTGCCTCGGGTTTTCAACCTGTAAAGTGGGAATAGTAAAATCTGCCACTTTCCCTCAGGGGGTTGTGTAGATTAAAGGTGTATGTCAATAAAACGCTTTCAGATGCTTGGATGAAAGTTGCTATAGAACTACAAAGTCTCCTCCATTTTAGCTGTGCTTTCAAAGAAGGACTTTCTTTATGTACCATAAAACAGCCTTTATCTTGAGAGGACGTGCTCCTCATTTTACTGTCTCTGTAAACAGCTCAGGGATTGCTCCATACACGCTGTTTCCAGAGCTACCATTTGAGATGAAAGCCCAGCTTTCTTTAGCGCGAGGAGTTGCCCTGAGATACAGGCAGGAAATGTGTTTGTTATTGCTAGCATGCATTACTTAGAGATAGGAAGGTTGGCTGGAATTCTCAGGTCATTACTTGGCTAGTTTCTTTGGGTTAATACATTCTTAACCTCAAATCAAATCAAATCAAAATATAAAAATGCCACCAGTTTTGGAGCAGGAAGAGCTGTATCCTACCAGAGCATTTGACAATTATGCATGTATGTCCCACATTAAAAAAAACACCAAAAAAACATTAACACCTTCAAGGTTCTAAGATATTTTATAATTTTTGAAATACTTGTACTTTTGCTTGGACTAGTTTAGATTCTAGAGTATCTGGCAGGTGCCAAGTATACATAAAACTGCTGAGTTATTAATTTAAGAGAACCATTTTTGTAATATGCATGCGTGATGACAGTTATGCATATTCATCAGAGAAAATTTGGGAAATGCGGAACGGTAGAAAGATAAAATCAATATTTCAATCTACCCACTGCTTTCGAACAATCATTCATTCATTTTAATGTATACCATTTACCCTTTTGTCCTAATTACTTTATAATGATTTCATATTAGTGGATATAATTTTATATCCTGTAGTTTCCCTTTTCTTTTTAATTACATTATAACTCTATAACTAATCCAGGGGTGGGGGATGTCTGGCCGGTGGGCTGATTAAGGCCTGTGAAATCATTTGGTCTGGCCCTGCCAAGGCCTTGGGGATGAGCTCAACTGCCAAGTGATCTTGGCTGGGTGACCTCACTTATTTGTGGGTTCCCAGCTCTCCTAAACTTTGTCCTTCATCCTCCAGGAGACCAGCCTGGGCTTGAATGCATGGTGGTGGCAGGATCCCAAGAGAGAGAGAGCAGAGGCATGAGAGTCTTAGTTGCAGAATTGGCACTTCCTCATTGCCCCCGGGAGGTATTGCCAAGACCAGCCTGGATCTGAGGGCCAAAGCAATAGCCCGCCTCACTGGCTTCATGGAAGGGGTTCTCTGGTCACATGCAACAGTCAGAGATAGAGGGAGAGTGGAGAGTTGTACCTGGAGTTTGCAATCAATGTTGGGTAGTAACATGAGTGCACTTCTGTATTATCTCACAGACATTTTCAGTAGAGATTTAGATTTTTGAGGATTACATGGAGTGACCCACCAAAGAGAGAGCAATATTAGAGTAGACACTCTCGAAGAAATGCTGCCTTAATAAAGTGCAGTAGTTTTTCCTCAAGGTGGGGATTTCAAACACTGTGGAAGGCAAGACTGGTACTCGATAGAGCCGGGGCTTTGGGTCATTCCTAAAATCATACTAAATTTCACAAAAGAAAAAAAAATGAATGTATCAATGCAAATATTCAACTTCTTTTTCTTCCTGATTATTGTCTTTGCAGTGGTAATCCTGGACAAATAGTACAATAGGTTTAGATACACCCACCTTGAATGCATGTAACCTTATAAATGAAAGGGTTGGATGAACTGGAGTTATCAGACTTTGTTGTAGGGGATACGTTCTTCCTTGAATATAGCTTGCTGGCATTTTCCTTCTCTTCACATTTCCTCAATAACATATACCTGAGAGAGCCCCGGAGCCTAAGAGGTGGACCCTTTTCTGGGACCTGATGCTCAAGGTGTGGTCTGCTGACTAGTAGCATCTGCATCACCGGGAGCTTGGTAGCAATGCAAGGGCTGAGGTCCCACCCAAACCTCCTGAATCAGTGTCTGCATTTTAGAGACGTCCTAATGGTTCGGGTGCACAGTAAAGGTGTAGAAATACCAATCCAGGGGACCCCCACCTGATCTAAAGGACCTGCCTCCTCCTCCTGACCATTACTCTCTAATTCCACCGCTACCACCATGTGCTGCAGAGAGAGTTATTGGGCCTATATTGCTCCCACCTCTTTTAAACTCTGGCCCATGTCTGGGCACAAACCCAGTCTCCCAATTTCATTAAGCACAGTTGAATTCATCAGCTTTAAAACAAACAAAACCTAAATACAGAGGCAAAGCAAAGACACACAAAGAAAAACTCACAAACAAAAAGGATTAAACCATATCAGGAAGGTATGGTGTAGATCCTGCTCCTGCCACACCCTGTCCTTCTCTTGGGTTCCAGACTCACAGCCTCCATGTGTTTCTGATTCTGCCCTAGGAGACTTGTCCTTCAGTCCCACAGGCAGGTGCAAAGCTGGGGGGTCCTTGTGTCTTGGTGACTGCTTTGGCCCTGGCTCTCTCGTCCTGCTGCTTCCTGGAGGGGACCTTTTCCCTGTCACTGTCATACTGCTCACCCGCTTGCCCAGGATAGAGATAGACCTGAGATATTTTGACTATTCTGTGAATAAGAACTAGTGAGCTGGATGTCCTAGGATGGGATACTATACCAGACTCTGACCACTTTATAATTTATTGTCTCTTTTCTAAAGTATTCGTATCAGGTATTCCCTCTTCTGCTTCCCTTTAAAGAGACTCGGCCTCAATCTAGGGCCGTGGCTTCATGGTGGCAGGCCACCTCAGTCTAATCATAGCATGACACAAGGCAGCATATTCCAGAATCATATGCATTTGCAACATGGGGTCATTTCTTAATAGCTTCTGGGATAAAAGTCATTAGCATGAGGGTAAAGACTGCTCAGGGATGGAAGCCAAGCAGAGCTATAAAGCATCGACTAATAATGGCTTTCTGTGGCGTTCACTCACTAAGACACTGTCCAGAAGTAGTTAAAAGCATGCGTCAGGGGACTTCCTTGTTCTGCTACTTACTAGCTGTATGACCTTGGACAAGTTCCTGAACCTTTCTGTGTCATGATTCACTCATCTGTAAAAGGAAAACAAGGGCAATTTCTATTTCCTAGAGCCAGGATTGGCTGCAAAATGTTCAGCGTCTAGTTCTAGCTGAAAATTGGAAACCTTATTAAAAAGTTATTGAGAATTTGAAGATGGCCCTTCAAAGGTCAGGGCCCTGGGAAACATGAAACCGTCCCTCCTACAGCTTTTGAGATAATTGCTGCATCTAGGGCATGGTAAGAATTCAATAAATTCCAGTTATTAATAAAGCTTTGAGTAGTTTATATTATTTACCCTAGCTTATGAATGAAAGAACTCAGGATATGAGAAGTAAAACCACTTACTCAACAGGTCAGACAGCTGAATGGCTGAGCTGTGACGCTCCTTGGGCCTGCTTTCGAAATGAATGAGCAGAAATCCCCTATAGACAGAGCTCAGGCGAGGGGGAACTAACCAGCCCCTGATCCACTGCAGGTGCTGAGAGCCAGGGCCCTCGAATCCACCCATTGTCTCATTGAAGAGAGGACAGTAAAGAAAGAGCTGCAGGTCTTATTTCTGTGGCACTGGGGACATTTATAAAGTCAACAGGAGGACTGAGATCCTTTGACTCAGGTTGTGCTATTTGGGAGATCCTGGCAGAACTTAGAACTTATTCTGATTAGCAACTTAACACTGATCACTTGTCAGGCCTGTGGTTTGGTAGGTTCTTGAATGGCTTCATCCTAAGTGGAGAACCAGGTTCCTTCCTCACCTCCACCCACCTAGCAGGAATCTTTCTTTTCTTTGGTTTGAAATGTTTTCAGGCCTCCAAAGAGTGAAGAACAATCTGTAAAACACCTCTCAGCCCAGGGTCACCGAACCAATAGCCCTGAGTAGGCATGGTCACTCTCCTCATAGATGAGGAAACAAAAGTCAGAGAGTATAGTCCCATACCCTGAGTCACGCAAGCTAGAAAGGGGTGGAGTGAGACCTGAATCCAAGTCTCTCTGGTCAGACCATACCATACCAATACCATACTATACCATACCAATACCATACCATACCATACCATACCATTCATACTAACCATCCCTAAACTTTTAACCGCACTGGATAATGAACTTTCACACTGGATAGTGAACCACACTGGGATGCTTAATTTTATGTGTCAACTTGACTCAGCAGTGGAATAGCCAGAAGTTTAATCAAACATTATTTTCAGTGTTTACATGAAGGGATTTTTGGATGAGATTAATGTTTAATGTTGTAGCCTAAGTAAAACAGGGACTTGTTAAAAGAAGGTGACAAGATTAGCTGAAGGACACAGACAACAGTGTGGTGAAGCCAGGGGAAGGAGGATGCAGAGGGATAGGTGAAGGATAGCAAAGTGGGTGGAAATGGGGGACATTTATAATAGCGCCAACAATAAAAACAAACAAACACACAAAAAAGCAGGTTGCCCACCCTAATGGGGGCAAGCCTCATCCAATGAACTGAAGGACTGAATGGAACAAAAAGGCTGACCCCCCAAATAAAATAAGCTTTCTCTGCCTTCACATGTGAACAGAAACATTGCCTCTTCCTGGGTCTCAAGCCTGGGTCCTTTGGACAGGAGCTGCACCATCAGCTCTCCTGGGCCTCACACTGGCCAACTCCCCCCTGTAGAGTGTGGGATATGCCAGCCTTCTTGATTGTGCAAGCCAATTCCTTATTTCATATGCATGTGCTATATCCTATTGGTTCTATCTATTTGTCTCTCAACACAATGGTCTTCTAAGAACTGTGCTCAGCTCTCTGGGAATACAGGGACAAGGCAAAGATGAGAAGATAGACCCCCTATTTGTAAGGAAGAAAAGCAAACCGTATGCAGGTGTACTGCTATTGAGGTGTGGGAAGGACTTGATGAGACAGAGGAGTTAGGAGATGGGATTTTAGGCAGAAGGACCCGTGGATTCAAAAGCAGAGAGGCAAAAGGACACAACCTGGTTGGGTCCTAAAATTGACAGTGTCCATCAGGTTCTAGTCAGGAAAACAAAAATTACGCTAATTATGCTAACAATAGGCATCCACTCTGGAGGACTGGTGAGAATGCAAACACCGAGGCAACAGAGATGCTAAATGCAGAAAGCAGCAACCGCCCCCAGGGCTGGGGAGCACAGGGAAGAAATTGGAGTGATTAGAAATTAGAACCTTAAAGATATTCCTGGAATCTGGGGCTCGGACACCAAAGAAGGGCATTGCCTGGGGGCCTCTAGGATCTCTGGATGGATTTGGACAGTCTAGTTCTGCCAGGGGTATGCTGGAGCTGGCTAGCAGGAGCTTAGGGGAATCAACTGTTACATTTCCAGGAATTTTTTGAGCTGGTTGCTAAACCTTTGGTAGCTTGAAGTCACTCAGGATGGCTTGCTATAAAAGTTGATGAGATAACTCATTGACCAGAGTGCTTGGCACATGGTGAGAGTTCAATCAGCATGAGACATGATTATTATGAGCATTTATCCACCCCCAAGTTAGTCTGTTTCTAACTCCCACTTGGAAGTGACCTCACAAGTGTGTGGATGCCTCAAGTGCAGGTCAAGAATGAAAGACAAGAGAAAATCCAATGTCCATGTAAACTACCCACCCCTATCTCAGTTCCTGACTAAGGATCCACCCAGACCAGGTGGGTGACATTGGGAGTGTCTAAATGCTCCCTAGAGTCTGGGTGTGTTTAACTTTGATCATGTAGCCCACATGTGTCAAGGTGCTTCCATACTGGCCACACTGAAAGAAGAAATACACACACTTGGGACAAAGTAGGGAGGTTGTTGGTTTCCTCTTTAATCTAAACTCTGTTTTATTTATTAAGGCAGCTCCTTAGAGAACTATTACTGAGAAGAATTTTTAAAAATGTACCAGTACCATATATTAAGGTACTGCAGTCTCTCTCTGGAGTGCTAAGAGTTGAATCTGATGCCTGATAGTTGTAAGAGGGCGAAGGAGGAAGGTTCCTTTGGGGGATGTTAGCATGTTACTGGTGTCTTTGTGGCATGTTCCAGGCTCTATTTTTGCTTCTTTTGTCTCACAACTGAAAGACAAGCGGACCAAGAAGGATGCTTCACTACAGTCACAACTAAAGAGTAAATCCATTGGCCAGTTTTGAGAGATGTCTATTAGAGCCCTAAAACTAACATTTTCAAGTGAGCATCGAGGCCCTGGGATTCTAGCTCAGTTTGTTCTCTCGAGAGACTTTCAAGATAGATTCACATCTCATTTCATGGACCCAAGTTCAGTTCTGTGGTGGCGGCAGTATGTTTATGGAAGGCCAAAACATTCCTAAAATAATTTTCATCGTATTAGTGATGCTAACATTTTTTCATGCATGATATTTTTCTAGACAAGGGTTTTCACTCATGAAATAAATGTTTATTGACTAGCAATTACGTGTTGGACAACAAAACAGATGTTCATGAAGTTGGGTCACATCAGTCGCACTTTGTTCTTCTTTTTCAAGATTGTGTGGGCTATTCTGGGTCTTTTGCCTCTTCATGTAAACTTTAGAATCAGTGCATCAAAATCCACAAAATAAAGTGCTGGGGTTCTGATTTCTGAATGCTTTTGTTATAAAAGTCTCTTTTTTCACTTAGCAGTTATTGACACTCTTTGGAATATACTTTGGAAATATTATCTTATATCCTTTGTGCATCTTATATAATTTCATAGTTGTGCATTTTATATCATTTCCAAATTCTTTACACATGGGCCTCTTCAACTAATTTTGTTGACCATATTGTCTATGTCTCTATATATGTCATAACACTGGACAGATAGTAAATATTTAGCAAAACAAATGTCACCCAGCCAATTCATTAGGTTATGTGTCCCATTTCAGAAAGAGAGAAAGAGAGAGAGAAAGAGAGAGAGAGAGAGAGAGAGAGGGAGAGAGAGAGAGAGAGAGAACACTTTAGCTCAGCCTGGTGTGAAATCACCCCACCTTCAGGCAGGCAATGTAATGTCATGGAAGAAACATGGATCAAAATCTTTATGCCTTACTTTTCTCATCTATAACTTTAGTGTCTCAAATTAAAGAATCCCTGAGTTATTCTAATTGCTGCTAAGTTGGAAGTGGGGACAAAAATTAGAAAAGCTGTCAGTAATTAGTCAAATCAAACAACCCATACTGGGTTGTTTGGTATAGGGGTTATTGTTCGGCTGCCCTGTAATGTTACTAGAGATAGCAGTCTAATTTCCTACAAGTCTGACTTAGAAATAGCAGATTGACTCCCTGGACCCGTTACTGCTGATAAGGGGTTGACTTCCTAGGCTGGTTACTGATGACTGTGGGTCAGAGTTCAATTTTCACTTGTGGTCTGGCCACAGTCCATTTGTACATCCAGTCTCTCGCTGTCATTAACTATTGGGGAAAAGTCTCCATTCAACTCAACTCAAAAGTTCTCCAAGTCAAGAGAATGTGTTCAGACTTGTGTTTTGTGCTTTTGTGAAGGATGACAATTGAAAAAATCATGGTTCTTTCCAGAATTCTTTACTTGTAATTCATCAAGTTACAGACCACTTGTTGAATGTAATAGTTAGCCTTTTCTGATTATGGAAAAGGGTCCTCTTAAACCTTATAAGACTTGTGAGTTCCCAAAAATATAAAGAGCATTTTGATACCTGTGGTTTTGAACTTGTGGGCACTTGTTGTTGCCCTTGTAGGAGCTAGGGGTGCAATCCATCACAGATCCTTTAACTCTCTGTCCTGACTATTTCTCAGGATGCTGACTAAAATTGGACTAGTTTTGTAACATTTCTCGGCAATTTATTTTATAATAAAAAGGGAAAGAAACCCCACCCCTGTCCTAGACTCCACACTGTTTTGTCTGTGGCCTAGTTTTATACAGTCTGTGTTGAGACATTTTTTCCCCTCTCAATTTTAAATGGTCTTTAAACAAAGATGAAGATAAATATGAGAGAGACCGCCAGTAGCCAGCAATGCCTTAAATACTTACTCTCTGGTCCTTAAGATAAGATGTTTGTCAAATCCTGTCATGGTTAATTTGGAACCTTTGCCAGGTTTTAGAAGCAGGGCCCCCCTCATTTTCAGTGAAGTGGGGGCGCTGCCTGCCCTCTCCATGCCACCTTCCCCAGGAGAGGAAATGCCAGTCCTGCTTGTCAGCTGGGCAAAGACGAGAGCAGTGGAAGGTGTCTCAGAGGCTCTGACACACTGGCTTTCAGGAACTGTGGACCTGAGAGTTTTGCTTTGTTTTTTATCCGTCGTGCCTCCTGTCAGGTAACTGCTCCTCAGGCTGGTCCAGCTGCCTTTCCCAGTCCAGGCTGTGCCATGCGGGAGAGGATTCAATACTTTCAAGGCCCCAAAGTGTCCTCTCCCCAGGGCCCATCCTTCTGGGTGAAGCTTCAAGAATGATTTTTCCTTCCCTTTTCACCAAACACACTGAACTTCCCTGTGGGAAAATAATGTAGGGCTGTCACCAGACAAGTAGGGACAATGCATAATGATGTCCTCAGAAATGTTTACAGCCTTACATTAAGTTAAAAAGTTGAAGACAAGTACATATAATCAGTGTGGTCTTAACTATTTTAAAGCATATGAGTAGACAGCAAAAATACACATCAAAATAAGACATCAAAATGGAAATACTCTTTTAAAACTATTTTTACGGATTTCAGAGATGAAGGGAGAGGGAGAGAGCTAGAAACAAAAGTGACGAGAGAATCATTGATTAGGTGCCTCCTGCATACTCCACACTAGGGATGGAGCCCACAACTCAGGCATGTGCCCTGACCGGGAATCGAACCGTGACCTTCTGGTTTATAGCTCAAAGCTCCAACTACTGAGCCATGCCAGCCAGGCAACAGATACTCTTTATAAATTTGTTTTAATGATTATGGTGTCACATAATTGTCCTCATCCCCCCATTCCCATTCCAAACCCCTTCCCATGTATGCCCACCCCCTGTCGTCCATGACCTCTGGTTAGGCTTATATGCATGCACACAAGTCCTTTGGTTGATATCTCCCCTACCTTCCCTCAGAGGCCGGACAGTCTGATAATTTGCTTCTCTGTCCTCTGGTCTAGTAACCAGTTGCCCCAAGGAATTGAAGTCTGGGTTATAGTATTCCTCTTTAAGTTGTTCCATACTTCCACATTTTCTCCCTAAAAGCATGTGCAGTTTTAAAATCAAATGAAAGAAATAGTTTGACCTAACACTACTTCAGGGCATAGTGTCAGAAGAAGCGCATCCACTCTTGCACTCAAATGTCTTTCTGGGAGCAGGTGAAAAGCGAATCTCTAAAGGTGTCATTTTGGCCAAATTGTCAGTTTCCAGAAACTGGCAGAAAATGAAGAAAAATGGATATTAGGAAGCCTTGAATTATTCTGGTAACTGTTTTCATTCTCACTTTACTTCATAGGCAAGGACCTTTATTTCTTGCTTTAACTGTTTTGATGTTGGAGCAACTAAGAATTATAGTTGTCCTAACACTTAATATATTTAATTTTTCAAACATAAAAGTCCAAGTAGAAATAAAAGCCCTGGATGTATTTGAAACTCGCTGATGCCTTCTTTTTCACATAGGACAAATCCATTGCCTCTCATATTTATTTTTATATTGCATCTATAAATTGATTGGGAACAATAAAAACCCAGAAGCCTGAATATCAGGAAGGAAAAGAGACTTGGTCACAACTTGCTGGGGACTCTGAAATGCATATTTATTCCCAGCTACAAAGTGCTGACTAGCACTTTTTCTCTTTTGTAATGGGGAACCGGTCTCCTCCAATGATGATGGGTCAGACCCTCATCACCACTTGATTTTCACAGTTCTTGTTTTTGTTTTTAATTAAAAAATATTTTTATTCATTTCATGGACAGAGGGAGGGAGTGAGGGAGGGAAGGAGAGAAAGTGAGAGAGAAAGAGAGAGAGAGAGAGAGAGAGAGAGAGAGAGAGAGAGAGAGAGAGAGAAACATAAATGATGAGAGGGAATCAATGATCAGCTGCCTCCTGCACAGCCCTTACTGGGGATTGAGCCTGCAACCTGGGCATGTGCCCTGACTCAGACTTGAATGGTGACCTCCTGGTTCATAGGTCAATGCTCAACCACTTAGCCACACTGAGCCATTTCTTGTTTTTGATGCTATTTGTTCGTCTTTCCTCCCTAAGTTCTCCTGAGAAGTGTGAGAAAGCAGGGCATTTCATTATGAATTTACCATCTATATTTCTTTCCACAACTTCTTTTCCCTTCCTCTGTGTCCCAGGGACTCCCACCACACTCTTTTCTCTGCCACAGCCCCTGTAACTCTGTCCTGTCCTCACCCAGGCACCTGCCTGGCTCCCTCAGTGGACCAGAAGATAGTAAGCTCTTCCAGGGCAAGGATCATGTCTTCTTCTTTATATTCTGAGAAGCCAACTGAGGTCCTAGAATGTAGATATTAAATATTTTTTTTTACATAAATAAGTAAAGTGAAACCATATTAAATAATAACTTACTCTATTTCAAGCACAGTTATAAGCATTTTGCTTAGGTTAATTCATGTGATCGCATGATCTCAAATGTGAAATCTAATGAACAAAATAAATGGATAAAATAGAAAGAGAGCCGAAACCAGGTTGGCTCAGTGGATAGAGTGTCAGCCTTCGGACTGACAGGTCCCAGGTTTGATTCTGATCAAGGGCATGTACCTTGGTTGCGGGCACATCCACAGTAGCGGGGTGTGCAAGAGGCAGCTGATTGATGATTCTCTCTCATCGATGTTTCTAACTCTCTGTTCCTCTTTCTTATTCTCTGTAAAAAGTCAATAAAATATATTTTTTTAAAAGAAAGAGAGACACAAAAGCATGAACAGACTAATGTAACACAGAGGGAAAGGGGGAAAGGGAGGCCGGGAAGAAATTAACCAAAGAACTTTTATGCATATATGTATAACCACATAACCAATAACCCATAGACACAGACAATAGTGCAGGGAGGGAGAGGAGAAGGGGGTAGGGGATTGTTGGGGGGAAAAGAAAAAGGGATACCTGTAATACTTTCAACAATAAAGATAAATTAAAAATAAAATAATAATGACAAAAATAACCTGATGGAACTATTCTTGTCCTCACTTACATGTAAATGAGATAGAGGCAGAGTGGTGATTGCAGACCTTCTGGCTTCAGAGCAGAGGCTGCTAAGGGCTGTGTTTCTCCTCCCACCTTTCTCCCAGGTGCACTGGGTTGATGATGGCAGAAAGCTTCCCAGGGAGGCCTCTCATCCCAACTGAAGGAGAGAGGGCAATGGTGGAGCACAGGTATGAGTCTCCACTGTGATCTTACCTCTGCTCACCCCATGGAGGCCACTCCTCATTTCTCAGCCTGGTAGAGAGAATGGGCGCTTGGCATTCATCCAGACCCATGGCTCTCAGTGCAGGCTGTTCTGACCTCACACATGGGATCAGGCTCATGCCCACAGGCTGCTGGCACTGGGGCCTGCATCAGGCATTTGTCTTGAACCCTATTGCTTCTTTTCTACTCTGATCTCTCTCTCCCCTTTCTTCCCATGCCTACTTAGCTACCCTCTGGCCCTCTTGGCTTTGATTTCAGATCCAACTCCTCTAGTTCTTTCGATTTTGCAGCTGCCCTTGCCCTCCCTGGCTGAGCCTGACTGCGCCCAGCCAGCACTCACCATGGACTCTTCCAGCCCTGGCAGCTTCTGGTAAAAATTCTATTTGATAAAACTCCAACTGGAGTTCCAACCCGCAGTGTGGACCTGGCCCTGAATGCAGGGGTGGAATTCCCCAGAGGTTTCCAAGCAGTTAAACTTATCCATGGTGTGATGGGTCTACGTCTCTAGTTCCAGAGTGGGAATGGGGGCTAGGGTGTATTTTCTGATCAGACTTGGGCATATTTTCCTAGTCCCACTGCCAGCACTCTTTGTGTAGCTCCCCCAAAGCCCCCACATACCATTGTCTAGGGCTTCTGCACACCCATTTTCCATTGCCCAAGATATTTTTAATGCCCCACCACCCTCCAACTCCTGCTCATCCTTTGGGCCTCAATTTTGATGTCACTTCCCTTGGGAAGCTTTCACAGCTCATGTGCCCCACCCCTGGCCTGGATCATGTGGGTGCCTTTTCTTTGTTCTCCTTTGCCACCCAGTAAATCTCTGTCATCATCACAGTCACTGACAAGGGTGTGCTTCATCTCTGCAGATACAATCTGAAGAACAAGAATGCCCTCACTGCTCCTCCACAACAACCTGAGACAGACACCACTTTTATCTCGACTTTGCAGATGATGATGTCTGTCCCAGGGAAGATAAAGAACTTGTATGAAACTACAGAGATCCTTAGGTGTGGTCAGGTGCTGACCTGGAGGTGTTCTGAGCCACATGCTCTCGGCTGCTTCTGGTGGGTGGCATTTCTCACACTGCTCTGCACCGTCTGGTTCCCCCTCTGTTTATTCACAACTGTGTCCTAATGAAGTGCAACTCCTGGCAAAAACTAAGCTGGATGAATACTTTCAGTGATTTGTGCCTAGATTCTAGTTATATTTTATCTCACTAATTCAAATAATACACTCATGATTTTAAAAAAGATATATATTTTTATTGATTTCAGAGAGGAAATTAGAGAGAGAGAGAGAGAGAGAGAGAGAGAGAGAGAGAGAGAGAGAGAGAGAAACATCAATGATGAGAGAGAATGATTGATCACTTGCCTCCTACACTGAAGATGGAGCCTGCAACCTGGGCATGTGCCCCAACCGGAAATAGAACCATGACCTCCTGGTTCATAGGTTGATGCTCAACCACTGGACCATGCCAGCCTGATGATACATTCATGATTCTTGATTTGGTGAGGTCAAGTCTGACTGAGAAAGAAGAACAGCCAGTCCACTGCTGTGTATTCTTTGGGTTCCTGAGTGATTTCGGTGTTCATCACTCTTATTCAACATGAACAACTGGAGCTGAACATGTTGTCTACCCAATCCCCCACATTTTTTACAGTTGGATATTGGGGTCAGAGTGTTTAAATGACTTATCCAAGGTCACACATGGAGCCAGCGACAAACAGGATGCAAAGTCGGCTGACTGCCAGTCCTGTGTCCTTTCTCTACACCTGGTCAAACAGAAACTACAGTCACATGAGGGTGCACAGTTAAAACAAACACCATGTTTGCAACCGGTTTGATTAGGAGTCCAACAGGATGCAGGGGCTCTGGCCTCAAAGCTTCCAAAGACTGTGATCACCCAGAGGAAACACAGGCACCTGACAGGGATGCAGGTTTGGCCCACAAAGGGCCAAACTCTACAAAGGCCCTAAGGATGTTTTGCTTAAAGTCTGTCCTTTATTGCTGTGTGACCTTGGGTGCATGACTTTGCTTCTCTGGTCTGCGGTCTCCTCCTCCCCAGTATGGACTGAATGTTTATGTTCTCTGGAAATTCTAATGTTGAAGCCCTAACCCCTAGTGTGATGGTATTTGGAGGTGGACCTTTGGGAGGTAACTAGGGTTAGATGAGGCCATGAGTGTGGTGCCCCTATGACAGGATTGGTGTTCTTACAAGGAAAGAAAAAGAAAGTAGAGCATTCTCTCTCTCTCTCTCTCTCTCTCTCTCTCTCTCTCTCTCTCTCTCTCTCTCTCTCCCATGTGAGGACACAGTGGGAAGGTAGGAAGAGGAACCAAACATGCCACCTTGATCTTGGACTATCTCCCCTAGAACTGTGAGAAGTAAATGTCTGTTGTTTAAGCCACACACCTAAGGCATTCTGTTACAGTAGCCTGAGCTGTTTAAGACACAGGGTTCTATAAACTTGATCTTGAAGTCTCCTTGTGGCTCTGAGATTCTAATATTGTCCCCCCTGTTATTGGCATTCCTCATTCCTGCCACTGTGCTGTCCCACCCATTCCTCCTCACTGGTATGCTCCCACCACCTCCTTGTCATTAATTGAAGTCTTCTGTTAACTTAGAGATTGGTCACAAGTCTCAGTTCACAGATACAAAGAAAAAGAAGTGCCTTTTGGTCAAATCCAGGCACTTTTAAAAAATTTTATGTAACCTAGCCTCATTATGCAAAATGGAGTTAATAATACTTATATGATAAGAGTTGTGATGATTAAATGGAGTTAAGCAAGTATTCATGTTGATGGAAGTCAGCGAATTCTTCTATACAAGATCGACTGGTAAATAATGCAGGCTTGCAGGGCACATGGTCTTTCGGCATTGCCAGTGTTGGGTGAAAATGACCATGGGCAGTATGCAAACAAATGACTGTGGCTGTGTTCCAATAAATCTTTATTTATAAAAACAGGTGACAGACTGGATTTCCAACCCCCACCCACAGCACAGTGCTTTGCTGTCCCATGTAGTAGTATGATTCTCATTGCTTCTTTTCTTAACCTTTCAACACACTTTATGCTGTCTTGTATTGCCTATCTTTTCATAGGCCCCCACTTCTCTCTTTGCCTCACTTTTCCTTTCCTAAGTAATGGGTACCATAAGGGCAGGGAAACAGATGTTTCATTGGTGTCCCTTCACCCAAAGCTCCAAGCACAAGGGCTAGTGGATGTGCCATGAGTGTTTGTTGAAACGAAATGAAAGGAGTCCCCCCTCATTGCAAGCCCAGGCTCCAGTGTCTGAGGGCCCCGAATGCAGTGGTGCAGGCCTGGTGCCAGAGGGGATGAAAGCCTTTCTCAGGCCCCTGGCAGCCTGCAGACGGGGCGGGCCTCTGTCTCATAAAGAGATGTTGTGCTCTGACTTCAGTGAAAGCCCCAGCTGGCACCCTGGGGAGGTGGCCAGCGGCAGGAGCTGGCCTGTGTGCCCACTGCAGAGGTTCCCTCCTCCTGCCAACGCCGGCACTGTGCTGATAGGAGCCATTGTCCCTTGTCCATTGTGTGGAGCCAGGGTGTTTGGAGCGAAGGGCAGGGTGGGGAGCAGCCAGCCGCTCCTTTCACAGAGATCAGCTCAATGAAAACAGAAAGAGGAGGAAGCAGGCGCTGGCCACGTTAATGTGCCACCTCAGAACCCAAGTGACCTGCCAGGCGAGCATCCTTGGGGCAAGAGTGGCATTTGCTGGGAGCCTCTCTGTGCCTGGAGCGGGAACTGGGCTTTTGGATGTTGTTAATTGGAAAGCACAGAGATTCAGTAGCCCATCTGGCAGTTATTCTGCTCATCTCAGCATCCTGGCCAGCGACCAGACAGGAACAAAATTGCCTTCTCTTCTCTTAATCCCCAGTCTAGTTCCAACTGGACTCAGTCGGCCCCCAGCCCTGCAGGATCTGTCAGTGTTACTCTGCTTGGTTCAAGGGCTCAAAGAAAAAATCCCCTAGAAATGCCACTAACTGCCCCAGGGCCTCCGGCCTGGCTGGACACAGGAAGGGGCATGGAAAACCTGGGCTTTCCCAGTCCTTTGGGCTTGGGTGGATCCTGGCTCCACATGGGAGGGATAAAGGACTTCATACTCCTTCATTTGAGAGGTGGTCTCTGGGAACCAACTTCCTGGATTCATAGTTCAATTCTGTTGCTTACCATCCCTGTGATCTTGGCTTGTCACCCAATGTTCTGTGCCTCAGTTTCCTAGTGTGTAAAACAGAAACAGTATTGGGATTCCTCCAAGTGCTGTTATGAGTATTACATGAGCAAGTGAGTATACACACACACACAGGCTAGAGGAGAGCCTTGCATTGTTTTATTGATAACTTTAGAGCAGTGCCCAGCACAGAACAGGTAGTCCTGATAATACCAGGAAGTGGTGCATAAGGGAGTGCTAAGCAAGTTGTAAGACACAAACCAGGCTCTATTTCTTATCATTTTTTTTCTCTTCTCCACATCATTTCATTCACACGAAGTTATCTAATAATGATCAGAACAAATGAGACTTCAGGTCTCAATGGCTTCACCCTGGGTCCCTTGGTTTTGGTCCACAGTGAACAATGGCCACAGTGTTCAGGCTGCCAAGGAGAAGGTTTAAGGGTGAAGGCTGGCCCAAAGCCCGGCAGGACTGATGTGGGAGAAGCCCTAAGGACCCCTGCTGTCAGGAGAGCTTGGGGAGGAGCTAGAGCTTGTGCCCAGCCTTGAAGGATGGGCAGAGTTGGAAGATGGGTGGAATTGAAGTGGTAGGGAAGAGCACTTTTGATTCCTAGTAGATTTTGAGCCTCTCATTGCCTGGTGGTTAACATTTGTGACTCTAGAATCTGGTTTCTTGGGTTCAAATCCTGACTCCACCCCTTATTGGCAGATCAACTACAGGCAAGCTCATTAGCTTCTCTAGGCCTCAGTTTTCTCATCTGTTGAGGTGGAGGTTAGGAATAGTCCTGACCTGATAGTCTTGTTATGAAAACGAATTGGGTTAAAAAATATAATGGGATTATAACAGTACCTGGCACACAGGATGTATCCAGGAAAGGTTATTAGATACTAGTGTTAGCCACCCTTGGTACTCTTAATCCATGTAGAGGAACATCCATTACTATATTACTGCTGACCTCTTCCCACAGAAGAGAGGAGGAGTAACTCAATCACTAGAGAGGGTAGCAGGAGAAACTGGCCCTGTGTAGAAGCTTCTCTTCCTCTTAGGGGCTTTCTGGTAGACACGTGTTCAATACAGCTCTTCCAGATTTGCTCCAGCTTAGAGCTGCATCACTAGTAACTATAATTCTGACAAATTCTAGGATTCAGTATTAGGAGGTCCAAATTCCAGTGGTTATAAGCCAGATTTTCTACTATCAGCTTAATGGTGGTCAAACTTTGGTCCTATCTGCTTGCCTTCTTTGTTTATCTCTCTATTGATTTGGAACTTAGACAAGAAAGATGGCTATCATGAAGTTCTCTTAAATACTCTCCCCTCTCCCAAAACATATTATATTTAAGCTGAATAGCAAAGCACCAGAGAATGAATGACAGAGCCCTGAGAGAACCAAAACAACAAGTCTGCGTGCTTTGGGATGGTCAGTGTTCCTACTTGTATCATCAATAGACTCAGCACAGTTGAGTCTAATTATCTTGATGGGAAAATTCTCTCAGAACTCTTGTCATCAGCAGGGATAATGCACAGAATATATTTCCTTGGAATCACCTATTTTCCAAAATTAGCTCTTGAAGTAGCTCTGTGTAATTGTAGAATGGTAGTAAAAATTGATTTCCAATTTTGGCACTGATGGGTTTTTGATGTTTGATTCTGGTCAAGGTTTGTAACCTTTCTGACCCCCCAGTGTCCTTTTCTGTAAGATGGGAACAATGCTATCCACCTACCATTCTCAGGTTTTTACAAGTTAGAAAGGAGAAAACGTACATGGACAGCTCTTGGTACAGAACCTACTACATAACAATCCTTCAGCTAAGTCAGTTTCCTTCTCAAGAAAAAGAAGAATAGATTGAACATTGTAGATTGCTCTGTTTGAAAGAGAATCTTGTGGGAGAACATTATCTTCCCAGATTTTTTGTGCAAAATAAGAATACCAAAAGAGAAATAAATGCATGAAACCTTCATCTTTCAGCTCAGACCTAGCATGTTGAAATCTGCCTGGAGCAAAAGTTCATGGCTGAGCTGCAGTCCTAGAAAATAGCATTCTGTGTTTGACACTTTGCAGTGACCTTCACATTCCAGCCTTATTTAAAGGAACTTTTTAAGTGGACCATGAAGTGGCATTTGCGTGGATAAAGTTCTTGTTGAGGGAGAAAATAGGACAGGTAGCCAGAGTCCTGCTGTTTTGTTTTAGTAGCTTCTCATCTGGTGACAACTAGAAATGGCCTCTGGTGGAGAATGGAGTGGGATGTTTTTGGCAGACCTCAGCTCTTGGTCAGTCCCCGAGGCCCCCAATAAGTGGAGATCTCTGCACATAGACAGGTTGCACAAATACCAGGAGGTCCTGTCCTGAGAGGAGTTGGGCACAGGATGCTACAGTCCTGAGAGATTTGTGCCTCAGGGGGGAGAGTGGGGGGGTGCTTCATGAAAATCTACTTTTCTCCAACATACCAAGTAGAAGGAGCTGTGGTCTTACCTAGTTTCTCCATTAGCCACTTGATATGAATAGTCGGTGACCTGGAGTTTTTCGCAGACTGAATATCAGATAGCTGAAAATATGGCAGCTCCAAGAGGCCAAAAGAAAATGGCAAAGTTCAAAATGAAGAAATGCTAACTTTCATTTTATAAAATTTCATAATATGTCAGCTGGCCTACTGCAACTCAACACACATATATAAAACATACATGTGTAATATGTGTATGTACACTATATATTTTATATATTTAAATATAAATATAACATAGCTTAAACCACAAGGGGAAAAAGTCAAGAATTTATACCAAAGCAAATTCAGAATTAGTTTTATAATCCTTAGCATTTTTAAAAAGAAAATAAGATTACTCCCAAAGGATGTGGCTATACAGGGTATCCCCCAAAATGTATACACACTTTAATAGCTGACATCTCAGTTTTGAAAATCAAATATATTTTAATAAACACTTCCTTTATAGTTATTCAAAGTGTGTGTATACATGTTGGGGAGATACCTTTGCTTTATTTAATAAAATTTGCAGGGGACCTCTGAAAACAAGAGTGCCTAGATCCTCCAAAGCTTTAACATCAGCCTTTGCTGTGAGAGCCCCAGGACCATGCCTCCCTCCCCCTCCCAGGGGAAGATTCCTGAAAAGGTCAGGCCAGAATTGCGTGTTGAGTACTAAGTAAATGTGATGACATGTCACAGGTTTCACAACCGAGGGTTGTTCTGAAACCACAGCGTCAAGTTCATCCATGTTGGTCAGGCGCTTCTGACTTAATCGAATGCAGCCCAGTGCTTCTTGCCTGGGGCCAATTGTGCCAACTCTTGGGTTGGCAGTAAGCAGAAAGGGGAATAAGACAAATGTAGGATCATTTAATCGGCCTCCTTTCTCAGAGGAGCTAATTCCTTGGCACTCAACTGAGACCAGAGCAACATGGGAGGGTGAGTGCAGGTAGCACAAATAAACCAAAGAGCATGCTCCCTGGAGCCCAGGACCAGGTCTGCTCTGCTCCTCAGAGATGCCATGGAGGCTGCTTCTAACCGAGGATGCTTTTTCTTGGTGGCTCCTTGATCTTTCACCTGGCTCTGGCAGGGAACAGATTGGAGTTGGGCACAGGATTCTCCAGTCCCATGTTTTGTTTTTCATAAGAATCAGAGAAATCTTTTTTAAAAAAAATTTTACTGATTTTTTATAGAGAGGAAGGGAGAGGGATAGAGAGAAACATTGATGAGAGAGAAACATCAATCAGCTGCCTCCTGCACACCTCCTACTGGGGATGTGCCCGCAAACTAGGTACATGCCCTTGACCTGAATCGAACCTGGGACCTTTTAGTCCGCAGGCTGACACTCTATCCACTAAGCCAAACTGGTCAGGGAAAATCAGAGAAGTCTTTGACACATTAAGTTGTTCTGAACAAGATTTCAGAAGATTTACTTTTACTCTGAAAGCTCAGGAATCATGGCTTTACCTGTGGGGACGGTAGTTCTGTTTGAGGCGGCAGAAGTCAGTTGTCTTCTATGGGTTGATTGGATCCCTCTAGACATGGATTATGCTCCTCAAGCTGAAACTGGGCCTGAAAGCGTACTCCCTACATGACCCAATTATGAACCGGATTTAACAATAGCTATCAATATTATTATGTTTTCCTATGTACTCATTTATTCATCCATCTTTCTTTCATATAATAAAGGAAACAGCTTTCATAGAATATTTACTGTGTGTTATCTCCTTGGCTAGGCAGATCCTTTGATCTCTACCTCATTACCATAAAGCAGGCCTTGTTGGCCCATTTTTAGAATTGAGAAACATGAAACTTGGAGAAGTTAAAAGAACTGCCGATGTTACAGAATTGTGAGTGGCAGAGTCAAGATTCAAAACCATGTTTATTTCATTCCTAAGCCTTTACTCCCTTTTATAGTACAGAACATTGCTTTTTTTCCTATTCTTGTTGTTTTTCCTCTATTCCCTGGCTCAAAGTTAAAACAGGTTATGTCCTAAGAATGTGTCATTCCACTTTAGTGCTGGAGACTAGAAGAGAATGGTCCCTTCAGACAGCTCTGTGTTCCAGGAACTCACGCTGCTAGGGATGTTGACCTGGGAAAGGCTGGCTGTGGTGCCAGGTAGAGTGGACTCCTTGCAAGATCCGCCTGCCTGAATGCTTGGGGGAAGGGGAACCCAGGAAAAAGTGACTGGTCTGGATGGGGTGACTTAGGAGATCTTCATGGTAGAAACGGTGTTTTGAATTGTACTTAAACAGACTATCTGGGAAGACCTTCAGGGCAGAAGGCTTGGAGGACAGGGCAAGGGGCTGCAGTGGATTACACACAGGGGGGCTTGGCATATCTCAAGCAGGGGTATTGAACAGACCTCATGGCAGAGGGACACAGGGGTCTGCAGGCAGGTGTCTTGTGTGGGTTTCTTTATTCAAGGGCAAGGAAGGAGGGAGGGACCTTCTCAGAGCCCATCAGCCTCACCAGACACCTGAGCAAAGTCTTCGGAGCCCTGAGTCAAAGGGGAGAGTGTGGCCGGCCTCCAGGACTCCATCTCTTTAACAGGGAAATAATTGAAAATGTGTCTTTTATGGACAACCAGGAGGGCCACCTTTATGTGCTCTCTGAGGTCAGGCTTTGCAATGGGACAAAGTGTAGTATGCTGAGCTACCCACCTCAGCCACCCCTTTTATGGATTTCCTGGATCCTCATAATTCCTCAGTACCAGTCCTGTACAGATCCTGGGCTCCACTCAGTATCAAGGCAGGTGATTCCCTTGCATTTTACAGAGGCTTTCTGACAAAATGGAAAGACAAGCCCAGGAAGAGGAACTCATAGCTGGTTGAAAAGTGCTAGGAAGAAAATTAACCATGAGGATGTGCCAGAGGGTGATGAGGGCTGGGCTGTCAGGGAACACTTGCCTGACAGGTGGTTATGAGACTATTACTATGTCAATGAACGCTCCTATCATTTGGCAATGCAGGCACTCCACATTAATCTCAAACTATGCTAGAACATGTAGAGCAAAAGGGAGCCTTCCTTTTACTCCTGCTTCCCAGCTTACATTTGCCTTTCCAGAGACAACAGCCAAAGTCAGTTCTTTATTAAAAATTTATTGATTTCAGAGAGGAAGGAAGAGATAGAAACATCAATGATAGAGAATCACTGATCGGCTGCCTACTGCACACCCCTAACTAGGGATCGACCTGGCAACTTGGGTATGTGCCATATCCAGAAATCGAACTCTGAACTCTTGGTTCATAGGTTCATGCTCAACCACTGAGCACCCTGGCCAGGCTAAAATTAGTTCTTGTGTATTTTTGCAGATAGTTTCTATGCAAGTCCAGCTCTGTGTGTGTGTGTGTGTGTGTGTGTGTGTGTGTGTGTGTGTTAGAAGCACCAGTAATGGCTTCCTAGATACATTGCCTGGAATTATCCTTTTCAATTTAAAATATATAATATATCTTGGGAAACTTTAATATTAGTCATGGAGATGCCTCATTTATTTTAGTTTCACAATTTTCCCTTGTATAAATATGCAGGTTCACAATACTTACGTCTAATTCCCAAATTCCAAAAGCCCCCAAAACGTAGTTTCCCCCCAATTTTGAAACCCAAACTTCTCTGGCAGAAATACTGACTTGAACATATATGAAAATATCCACCATAGTTTTTGGTGACCCCACTTAGTGCTCATGGTGTCTGCTTCAGAAACATGAGTATATTTGATTCCAGGGTGTAGTTCAGGGTCTGCTGGAGGTGGGAGCATATATTATACATGGCTGTACTACTTTACTAAAATAAAAAGGAGGAAAAATCTACCTTCTAAATCAAAACTGGCCCCAAGGGTTCTGGATAAGAGAATATGGAACTCTCTCCTGTTTTACTTAACTTGCCCAACATTGATGGATATTTTCATTGCTTGCAACGTTTGTTCTTACAAACAATGCTAGTAATACATGCATGATTCCACACACGTGTGGATTACATGTGAGGTAAATTCTTCAAAGAGGAATGCCGTATGTCTAAATGTTTGTAGATTTGTACTTTTGCCCAGTTTTACCAAAATGCTCCCATGCTCCAACCAGTATTGTTTAAGAGTTCAATTCTCCCTGTCTCTCTGCTTTCCACACCTACAGAGTACATTCCAGTCACTGGGTGCTTCATTAGCTGAAACTCTCCAGCTGCCAGGGCTGCCTGTTCCTGATTTGATGAAACTTGCTGACAATGAAAGCCTCAAGGGTTTGATGGTAAGAGAGGAACAAATGGTATTGAGCCTTGTTTGAATATCAAATGGGTTTGGCCACAGCCCCATTCTCAGGAAGCAGGCAGCCTCGGCATAATAGAGAAGGTTTAGTGATGAAACCATGTGACTGATCCTTTAACCAACATGCCAAATATGAGAGAACAATAATGTTGTGGTTTACAGAGATTTATCTGAGATGAAATGATTGTGTCATTTATCATTTTAGCAACTACAAGCTTACCATTGGTGAGATAGGATGATTAAATCAGATCCCAAGTCTATGGCTATCTAGACAGCAAAGCCTATGGTGGAAGGAACATATTGTCAGAAACAAACCAGGGTTTAAATCCTGGCTTAGCTGCTAGTAGCTGTGTGCATGTAGGCAAGTTACTTGACGGTTCAGAGATTTGGTTCTCTCACCTGTTTATTGGGAGTAATGACACCCACATTGCATTATTGTGATTATTATTATGAGGAGAAGATGTGCAGATGTAAGATACCTGTTGTGTAGTAAGTACTATGCAATAACTGGTTTAAATTTGAAATCCTAAGCCATGATGCTTTTAGATGCCTGTTAATATTTTAAATCTCACAAGAAAACAGATAACCCACTACATTGGATCAGTTGGAAAGACTGATTAGACCATAGTTTGGAATGGATGAGTCCTAAGAGAGAGAGAAAACACTGGAAGAGCAATGACTTCCTGTAGTCTGACAGTGAGCAGGCCTGTGGTTAAGGTCTTCAGCCTAAATGTGCCTAACCTCAAGGTTTGGTGCAGTCTTTAAGTGGGACAGAACCAGGCAGGCCACTTCTGGTGGTTTCAGCTATTCTGAAGATACTTCAACCTGCCATGGACCCTCCCATTATTTCTACCAATGTCTTCTCAGTAAATGAATATAAAACAGGGATTATCCTCCCAACTAACCCATTTTTCATAATGCTAGGCATCAGAACTAAATTTATATTAAATAACTGGATGCTTCACTTTCACCCTCAACTGCCGAGTATCAAGTCTTTGATTCTTAAAAAACAAACAACCCCCACCCCCCCCCAAAAAAAAACCCATCAAGGATGTGTATATCTTGAGCATATTCACTGATTCTTTGTACCATAAATGAAGGGAAATGATGTCAGTAGATGTCTTCTTTAACCTACACATGTGTTCAGTGGTGCTTAGCTGAGGAGATTGCTATCTCACTCCTGCACTGGCTAGCAGTGTGACTGGACAAATTACATAAATTCCTCATTCTTCCTTTTACTGCTCGGTACAAGCCTCAAGGGGGTGGTTATGAGGATTAATTGAAAAGAAAAACAAAACAAAACAAAAACTATGCAAAGAGCTTAGAATAGTGTCTAGCACATAATTAGCACTGAGTAAATGTTAGATGATATTATTCATTCCAAGTCATTATTCATGATGGGGGAGAAAGACATCAAGCAGCCACTGGGAGGAATGGAACAAGGCAGCTTGGATGGGTCTGTGAAGATCAACAGAGACATCTAGGAGACAGTACGATAAGGGAAGGGTGAGGGGAGTATTCCAGGATGAGGGAAAGATGTGTATGTGTGCCTGAGTCTCTGGCTCGCTTGAGAAAAGCCAGCATAGCTCCAGTGCAGAGAAAAGAAAGGCAGCAGGTGTGGTGATTGTCTCCTTTGGAGAGACAAGAAAACAACCTCTGAGCAAGGCATGGCTTACCCATATCACCACATGGGAGAGTGGAGAGCAGGATCTAGAAGCCTACAATTAATTGCCAAACTCTGGCTCACTGACCTCCTTCCTCCATGCTAAACTCGCTGTAGGGAGAGAAAGAAGCAGGCAGGGGTCTGTTGGTTAGTTTGTGGTTTCAGGGGGAAGGAAGCACATAGGTGGGCTGTTTCATAATATCAAAAAGGCACCAAAAGTAGCAGGAGCCAAATAGTGCTCTCCAAACCACCTACAGAACCTTGTGCAACTAATGCACAAAGGTGCCTTCTGAACTCCAATATTCTTATATTAGTTTGTAATTTCTTTTTCCATTCTTTCCCCAGATAACTTTTCAGATTAAAAAAAATGTGAGAGCAACTCCACCTACTAGAAAAAACAGAGAAAGCAAACACACACACACACACACACACACACAAGGGAGTCCATCATTTATCCTACCTTGCTTTGTGACTTGAAGAGAGTCTCTAATTGCTACCCTTTCAACCCCACGAGACCAGTGGTACTTCAGAGATATTGCCAGATGGCTGTGAGAATCTGATAGAGCTGTGGCCCTTCCCTCCTCTCCACCATGCACACTGGCACACACCATTGCATGCATTTCTTTGAGGCTAAGTGTTTCATCAAGCCTGCTCCTGGGTCCCTTCTCCATTATCAGTATTCTTTTAGGCTGTCCCTACCTCACTCATTGATTTCTATTTGAATGTCAGCTCTTTCTTAGGGACTTCAACATGTCAAGGACCTGTGCAAAGAGCAGAGGTTTAGGATAGACATCTTGCTTGCTTAGCTTGTTTATGCAACTCAATACCTCTGTGGCCTTGGGTACATTACCTCTTCTTTCTGAACATTCATTTTATGTTTGGGATATTACCGTGAGTTTAGATTTTTGTAAGGATTAATGAGTGTAAACATCACAATGTCTGACATGGGGGTGAGAATTGTAAGTATTAATGAATGCCTGTCTCACATCCACTGTCTATAAGTTAGAGATGTTAGATGAAATGATCACCAGTGCTTTCTGGGTCACAAGGTTTCCAATTCTTGGCCATACAACCTACTCAACCCCTTGGGATCTGTGAATTTAGTCTCCCTCTAACTCCATCTCTGCCCTTTCCAAATGAGACAGGACATTGTGAGGACTAACTGAGCTTAGAGCCTTGATGGGTGCTAGTAGCGTTTTCTCAACAGCAAGACAGCAAAGACCCATCGCCAAGAAACACTATGGGTTCTGAAACTGCTGAGCCCCCAAGGGAAAATGTATCTTCCTAAATCATAAAGCTAGGAATGAGGTGACCTTTCAGGAGAGTAGACTGCAGGAACACTTGAGAGTATTGAACATCCCTTTGGGATTTGCTCCCAAATCCGTCCACTGGCCTGCTGGACTATTTTCAGCCCAGGATTCAGGTTTCATTAGTATCACTGGGGACTCCTCTGGGCCTCCAATCACTGTGCAAATTTAGCATCTCTCAGGAAAGTAAGAATAAGAATGGAAAGCAAATCAGCTTCAGGGCAAGGGGGACCACTCTGTCCATCCCAGCTCTGCAACTTATCTGCTATATGTGGTCTTTGGCAGATTACTAAACCTTTGTATTCACCATTGTCCTAGATAGGATAAAATTAGATATTTTAATATTAGAGGGTAATATTAGATATTTCTTCAGGGTCCTTTGAAGGTTAAATGATACACTGGCATCAATATGTCTACCCAACAGTCACACAAGATAGAAAGATAGGTTTGGTATAAATTTGTATAAAAAATTAAACACTTAGCAAACAAAAGAAAACAGCATGGTGTGATAGTTACATGCCTGGCCTGATTCAAATATGACTTCTACCATTTACTAGAGTTTGAGACATGTCTTGGGCATGTCTCTTAAACTCTCTGTGTCTTGTTATTTTAATCTGTGAAATAGACATCATAATACCTGTGGTTTTGAGGATTAGCTGAGCTAATTTATATAGAACAGTAGGTGGCATATAGAAAGTACTATATATGATACTGACTTTCTATAGATCTCATAGTGTTAGAGGTAAAAGGGATAGATTCTGAATTTGAATTATCAGCCACAACAATGCCAAGAGAATGGGTTAGCCTTGTAATTTCTCATCTTTCTCTTCATGGTTATAAAATAGCTATTATTATAGCTCCAAGTGTCAATGCTTCACATAATACAACCCAGAGGTTATAGTTCACGGACTTTCTTCTCAAATATTTCTTTTTATTCCCATAAATTCTAGACTTCCTCTTATTTCTTCTTGGCCAGTACTGGGTCAACAGCTAATGTGAATGGAATCATACAACTTAAACAAATTATAATTTATCCTCAGGAATTGAGCAAATTATTTCTGAAATCAAATGAAATACTGTTAAAAAGGAAAAGGGGAATGCTTGTTTGATAGTGAACTAATAGTAATGAATACAGCTTTATTTTAGAAATAATTATACAGAATTCAGAGAGATACATTTATCTTAGCCAAGACCACATGAGCTGGAAGTGTCAGATTCTGGGTTGGAATGTAGATTTTCTGAGCCCAAGTTACTTTGTTCAGTATCATTAATTATTTTACTGTTTACTAAAAAGATATATGAAGATATAGTGTATTATTTTGGGATTAAGACATTATAGGACTTTATTGTAAAAGGTAAATGTGATGTTATAGAAGAGAAATAGAAATCTGGGACTAGAATCTTCCTGGAAATGTGATGTAGTTCTTTCAAATAGCATTTTTGTGGTAGGCAGTATCTTTACCTCTCTATCTAAATATCCAACATTCATCCATCCATCCATCATCAATTTTCCTTCCTTCCTTCCTTCCTTCCTTCCTTCCTTTTATCATACATTCTTCTATACTTTTATCTATACATCTTTCTATATAAGCTACCTTCCTTCTATCTATGTTACCAATTTTATCTTCATCCCATCCTCCCTCCCTCCCTCTCTCTGTCCTTCCTTTCCTTCCCTTCAGTTATTCATTCACTCAGCTCAACTGATTAACAACCTCTTTGTGTAGTTTTGAATAATATAATAGTAAAAAAAGGCCTATTATTCCTCCAAGAATTTCACATTCTGTTTGAAGAGCAGAAAACTTTAATATAGCATATGCGGTACTAACTGGGGCTCCCAAACTGTGTGTCCAACACCCAGGTCTTCTGAAGCCTTTCTGGTTGGGCAAACAACTAGTCAGGGTGGCTCTGTCTTGAGACCAGCAGGGCTGTGCAGGCTGCTAAGCAATGAGCCTTGGGCCCAGAGGAGCTCTCAGTTCTAATGCAGCTATCCTGACGTCAGCACAAATGTCTTGGGATGAGCAAAAACTCTTGCAGTCCTTCAGATGTTATAAAACACCAAGTACATTTTGCAAAGTGTTCTCCCTTGAATATTAAAATCATGTTTTATTTAAGGGAAATGACTTTCATAAATTTCTGACCCAGTTGAGCTTTATATCACTGTAATATTATTTAAGAGCCAATTCATATCCAACAAGGCTCTTCACCTAGTTTAATGATTTTTTAAAATTATCCTTTTTTGCAATCAAAACTGTATAAGCCAATGAGAATGCCAGAGGGTTCAAGTTCAGTTCAGAGTGCTCAAATCAGAATTCTGAGAGAATTTTAAGTTGGTACAATGAGTTCTGCTCATCCATATTCAGCTCCATAGCTCCAGCGATTAGCCCAATGTGGACAGACTCACCGTGGACACCCTTGGAGCTTTGAAGAACTGGACTTTTAATGAATATTTCAAAACAATATAGGTACACCTTGCCTTATATGTAGCTAACTTGTTCTTGTTTCTAATTCTGAGCAACTGGGAAGGAAGAAAGTAAAGCCAATGATGCTAGTTTTTATTTTAACTTGCTTTTATCTGATCTCACTTAATATCTTTAACAGTCCAGTGAGGTGGATGTTATCTCCATTTTACTAATGAGGAAACTCAGCTCAGAAAGTTAAATAGTCTATCAAATTCGCACAGCTAGGAAATGGCAGAGAAGGTTGTCTGGCCTTTTGAACCCAAGCTTTATGGCTTTCCAAGGTTCATTTATTTCTGTGTCTTCCTTGCTCCATAAACTCTCACTCAGGTAAGGCTGAGCATTCTCTCCCAGGCAGCGTCATAGATACTGGACATGAGCACATTACTTTGTTTAATCCCTGTTGTAACCCTCATTTACAGGTTTAGTAAATGAAATCCCTGAAATAACCTGCTCCAAGTTACAGAGCAGAGATAGAAAGACTTGGGTGTGAACCCTGCCTTTGCCACTCTATTAGTTTCTTGAGACTGCTGTAATAAATGGCCTTCACTGTGGTGGCTTAGCATAACAGGAACCTATTCTCTCACAGTTCTGGAGATCTGGAGACTGAAATCCAAGTGTTTGCAAAGCTATGCTCCCTCTGGAGGCTCCGACGGGGAGAATCCTGTCCTGGCCTCTGCCTGCCTCTGGTTGCTGGTGGCATTCCTTGGCTTGTGGCTTCTTCTCTCACTGGTTCATTTTCACATTGCCTTCTTTTTCCATGTGTCTTTTCTGTGTGTCTCTTATCAGGACACTTGCCTTTGGATTCAAGGCCCACCTAGATAGTCCCAGAGATCTAATCTTGATCACCTTGACTTGAGCCTATCTGCAAAGATACTTTTCCCAATGAGGTTACTTTCCCAGATTCTGGAGGTTAGATGTGGTCATATCTTTTTGTGGAGGCCACTTAATAGTTGATGACTCTGGAAACTAAACCCATCAACTGCCTCCATTTCCTTTTCTGGAGAATGATAATGTCAACAGTTTTTAGCCCACAGTATTGCTGCGACACGCAACCAGTAGGTCTTAATCCTTTTGAGTTGTTTCAGCATTCAGAGTTTCCTCACTGCATGCTACATCCTTGGTCCCAATAATAGGCTTTTACAGCAACACATGCACACAGGCAACTAAAAGGTGTCTTTTGTTATGCAAATGAGCCAAACCAACACTTTACCAATAAAAATCAACTCCCAAACATTGACTCAGCATGAGCTCCTGTCTTCTATTCTTCTCTGCCTCTTCCCCCAGCTCATAAGGGAGCCATCCTATTAGCTCAGTTACTATTCAGGAGGTATTTTCCCTCAGAGACAATTTTCTGTAGGTGGCTTGAAAGTCCGGAACTAATTCATAACAAAATGCCTCCAACTTACATCACCACCTACAAACCCACACTAAAGCCTCACTTAGTGGCTTCAGCCCAAACAACCAGGAACATTTTGTTTTAAAAACTTTTGGCAACAAAACTGATTTCAAGGAAGGGTGAATCTGTGTACTGGTGGGTCAGTGTGAGTCACTTCCATAACTCAAGTTACCAGGTTCATGGCAGCACAAATTTCTCTAACTTCTTCTCCCTCTTTCTTTCATTCCTTTTATGTTTTCCTCCATTTGCTTCCTGTTTTCCTTACCATTCATCAAACCCCTATCAATACTCCATCCTATGCCAGGACCTGGATTAGGCCCAAGAGATAAATGATATGTACTTGTTCTAGAGAGAGAGGAGCATGGACACACGGGTCAGCCTCTGATATTTCATATGGAGGGCATATTGAGTTATGGAACACAAGGGAGCCTTTGGGACACGGGTCATGTCTCGGGGGATGAAAGGGGAGAATTAGCACTGGATCTCAGAAAATGCTATATTGGAGTTTGATCTGGAAGGACCAAGAGGTGCATGTCAGGTGGAGGTAACAATGTGTACAAAGGTCAAAGGCAAAGGTTAAATGCCAATTTATGAGAATGATGAGAGTATAGAAGCGTAACAGAGATCAGGACCTGGAGGAAATGTCAAGCATGCCACTCTGAAATTGAAAGCTCTCACCTAAAAGTCTGAAGCCACAGATAGGCAGGGACAAATTTAAATTCTAGAAATATCTGTCTGGCATTAATGGAGAGGATGGAAAAGAAGGGAACTAGCCTGAAGTCAAGGAGACTAGTGATGATGCTCTTGACTAGTTGATGTGGTTACTCCATATAAGGCATTACTCTAAACATTTTAAACACATATTTACTTGTTTAACCTTCACAGCAATCTTAGAAGGCATGCATTCCTTTATCTGGCAAAGAGAGAGTAAGTAACTTGTCCCAGGTCACCACCAGCTAATATAGGGCAGAGCTAGAACTTGCACCTGGAGGACTAGCTCCAGAAAATTAAGATCCAGAGTTGGTCTATGACAGTCAGAATGGACAAGAAGAGGCAGGAGTTCTAGTACTTGGGGCCTGATTGGTGGGAAGGGATGAGGGAGGCAATGGGGCCCTCAAATTTACCCAGGTTTCAGACCTGGCTGTATGATGTGCTCTTCCCTCATACCTAGTCTCCCTGAACTCATTCATCTTCCAGTAAGTAAGTGCTTGTGTACCAATGCCCCCAACCCTCCTCACCAAAGCTCCTTAAATTCTGGAGGCAGATTTCTGGATTTGCATTTCTGCTTCCCCCTTTTTAAATCTCCAGCTAAGAAGGATACAAATAGTAGATCAGCAATGTCCACTTGTTAGGAATTCAGGATTTCAGGCACCACCCCAGGCCTTCTTAATCAGAATACGCATTTTACTGGTTGATTCCGATTTATATGTCGATTCCCGGGTGCCATGTTGAGAGGTGCTGTTTTTCTATATGACTTTGGGTAAATTATCTAATCCCTCTCAATATCTGTTTTTTTCATCTATAAAATGGGGAATGATAGCTTCTTTATAATAGGGTTATCTGGAAGAATACTATTAATTTTTAGTTCAGGAGTATAGAGCAAACCTCAAAAATTGCTTATTTTCATTGCTAGTTAGTTTTGATGAGAAAGCCTAATGTTTACAAAGCACAACTCTGTCACTTTAGTTTGTTATTACAATCTTGTGAAGCAGATGAGGAAACTGAGGCTCTGAGAAAAGGTGTGATAGGTCCAGAACTAGGCTTCAAAGTCTAGCACAGATATTTCATTTGCAGGGGGAAATCAGACACAATTACATTGTTGTCTTTATTATCTTTAAGCAGAACCACTTTTTCAGTGGAGCAGAAAAGGAGATAAATCTGTCAAACTAATCTTTTAGGTCTGTAAACTTTTGGAAACCTTCTCAATAAACAGCTCATTAGCCTGTCAGAATTGGAGTGACCCAGAAACCCTTACTGGTGTCTTTGGAAGTCCACACCCTTATCTCTCTTCTTCTGGGCCGCAGAAGACTGACCTATATGGACCACATTAAGAGGTTCTCTCACCCTGACTTCTGGGTGGGTTTTTCTGACACAGAGCCTCAGCTCAGCAGGTGATGATGGGTGGGAGGTGAATAATAATGGAGTGTTTCTCCCCTCACCCCTTTTTTTGCAGGTTCCTTAATGCTAGCCTATCTTTGAGGCCACTGTTGGGCAGGTCTCCCATACAATTACTCTTTCTGTGATCTAGTACCTGCTCTCAAACATGGCCTTTAAGACCTGCAATTGTTGGCATCTCTCTACTGTGTAAGCCCTGGGGACTCTACTATAATCCTTGTGTTCTTTACCCTCTCCCAGTCCTCACCTAAATCCTTCTGCTATGACCTATTTTGCATGATGACTCTTGTTAGTGCACAGATCATACAATAGAACCTATGTCTGTTCCTTGCCATGACCCCAATGGATGGGGTGGTGGTGGAGGGAAACTTCATTTTCCAGAACAAAAGCTGAGTCTAAGAGAATGAAGTGATGTATCCACTGTCACATATCTAGTTAATGATAGTGCCAACCTGGAATCCAATCACATGAGGCCCAGTCGGTATTCTTTTTTCACCATCTACTCTTTCTCAATCAGCTTGCCCTGCCCCAATATATGCCTCTTTATAATGGATACCCTCTGCCTAAAGCATCTTCCACCCAAATATCTGACTTTCAAGGAAATAAAAAAAGCCACAGCTACCAGAAAGACTTCAAATATTGACCATCCAGCTCAGCCTGGAATAGAAAAACTGAGGCCTCCAGCCTAGCTAGGGATGAATGGATTAGAAGCTGGAGATAGGATTTACATGAGTTCAGTCCTTTGAAGCCTCAAGTAGGGTTGCTTTCTACTTTACCAGCTCTTGTTAGTCCATAGATCCTACCACAGAATCTATGCAAAATTCATTATTCAAAGAGTCCACTCTTATTTGTCCTATTCAGATTCAGTTTTGGGAGCCTGTTAGAGTGATGAAAAGTAGACTAGATATTTATAGAAACCCCACCGTGTGTCCAGTCTTCTGTAGGTGGTATTCCCACAATCTATTCCTCATGATGCCATTGTAAATTAACTACTCTTGTCCCCATAGTAGAGATTGGAAGATTGGAAGCTAGTTCACCCAAACAGTGAGTCATTGGCAGAACTGGGAATCACACCAAATTGTGATTTTTAAATCCTATGCCCTTTAAAATCCAAGTCTCTATAAACCCTTGAAAATAAGATCTGTTTGTAAGAATTGTCTTCTCTCCTCCTTGAGTAAGCTGGAATTCTACCTTCCCTGTGACTGGAAAAGGATTGGCATTCTAATCCTCTCCTCTCCCCGAAGGCACCAGCTCTACCCTTTCTTCTAGCCCCAACAAGTTCCAGAGCCTCAGCAAAGCTACCCACCCTGAATCAGATGGTCCGACGGGCCTGTGACAAGGTTGGCATTCAGGAGCTGCATTCTGCCCATTATCCTGTTACAGCTTTAGCAAGCACATTGCACAGCCCTTGGATGGGAACCACAGTAAAGCCCGCACCACCCTCCTGCTTTTGGTGTGGTAAGGTACAATCAGATAGTGAAATATCTTACTGACAGCATGTGACGTTAGCTCTACCAAGGACACGTGTTGCAAACTGCCTGCTTAACAAGTTTTTCCAGAGGAAAATCTCGGAACCGATTACTTCTGAAAAGGTAAAAAGTCTGCTTCTGAGTCTTAAGACAAAGTGGGTGAACTCTCATGATGAACTCATAACATGTCCACTATAGTTTATTAGGGGGTACTGGGGCAGATTGAAAAACGAGTGCGCTTTCCACCCTTACCATATTCATGCTCTTTGGCGCCTGCCTCTGCAGCTCCTTCTAGCAAGAAGTTCAGTCTGTTCCTCTAGTCTCTGGATCTGGGCTGACCTGGTGATGGGCCTTGGCCAATAAACCTGGCAGAAGTCAGAAAGTGCCAATTCTAAGCCTTTGCTCACTGGCTTTTGGGAGGTTGCCCAGACCCTGGGTAAACAAGCTGGGGCTAGTCTGCTGAAGGGTGGGAAACTGTAAAACAGGGACGGCATTGCAGCCGTGGCCATGATGAGCAGAGCTGCCAGCCCATAGCTGAGCTGTCCACTCAGGAGTCATGTCAGCAGTTACTATGGCAAGCCTGAGCTTAAGCATTGATAACATATTTACAGTGACCATATCCATCATGGAACTTTGGGGTGATGGATTATGAAGCAGCAGCTGACATAGATGTGCTGATGAAAACATTTTTATAACAGTTGATGTTTGCCAAGAACGCTCAGTGCCAGGTACTGCACCAGGGACTTGCATACTTTTTCTCATTTATCTTCACAACCATAGAGGCTACCATTTTATTGAATGTTTACCTGGTACTAAATACTGTACTTTATCTATGATATCGATTTAATCCTTATGCCAATCATATGAGATAAATCTCTTCTTAAAGATGTGTTTTTATTGATTTCAGAGAGAGGAAGTGAGGAGAGAGATAGAAACATCAGTGATGAGAGAGAATCATTGATAAGTAAGCTGCCTCCTTCATGCCCTCTACTGGGAATGAAGCCTACAACCCAGGCATTTGCTCTGGCCTGGAATCAAACCATAGCCTCCTGATTCATAGGTCCATGCTTAACCACTGAGTCATACCATCCAGGTAAGATATAAATTATTATTTCCATTTTACAGGTAATGAAACTGATTCTCAGGGAGGTCAGGGGATCACTAAGCCTAAGGTTACAGCTGAAATTTGTCAGAGTTAAAATTTGAGCTCAGGTCTGACCTAGATTTCATACCTGTGTATTCTATCCTTGGGCTTCCACTTCTCTTATCAGCTTTTTCATGAAACCACTTTTATACCTTTTTTTTTTTTTAAGAGAAGGTTTTCCAGGAACTTAAAATAACTTGTCTAAGAGCACCCAAGTAATAAATGGGAGGGCGGGGCTTTGTTCCTAGGACTCAGTGACTCCAAATCGGCATTCACTAAGATTCATTATGAAGAAATATATCCTAAATAGAGAAGAACATGTTTATATCTGTGTTAGGACCATGTTATTTCTTTGTTTTAGAAACATGTTCTGTTCTGCTTGGATGTGTTTTAAAAGTTATGTTTTGCAAATCCCAAAGTGTAACAGAAAGCAGGTTGTAAAGGAATTGGCGAGAGTTATTGCCCAGAAAAACCAGCTGGGAAGCATTTCAATGTCAATCTTATTATTGCTTTTAAATTAGCAGTGACTTCAAAAGCCTTTGAAGTAGCTGGCAGGGAATGCCTGCACTGGGGAAAACAATCACCAGAGGGGATTCTCAGCAGGCATGTGCTTTATAAATGTTCCTCCTCCTTATGCCTTGGCACCAGAAAGATTGGAGAGGAGGGAGACTGGTCTTAGCAGGAAGCTTCTGGCTGACATGGAGTGCCAGGAAGACCCAATTAGCCTGTCCCTCTCAGTAGCAAAAGCCCAAGCAGAGGGAATAAATTATTTGTGACAGTAGCCAAGGCTGCTGACAACTTCAGAGACCACCCATGAGGTCTTTCCATGTCATGCTGACTAGAAGGGCCAGAAAGGCCTGATGGATTCCAACCTGAGACTAGAACTAAGTTAAGTTAAATGGTGGCTCATACCATCTGAAAGGTAAGTGTCAAGATATTCCTATCTTACATCCTAAACCTCAATCTGATGACCTCCATTGGCCATCCTTCAAACCTCAGAGTTCACCATTTTGAAACTTCTCTCATGTTCCAGGACTTCTCTCCATCCAAAGAGAATTCACTATCCATCGATCATCCATCCATCCATCCATCCAATTATCCATCATCCATCCATCCATCCATCCATCCATCCATCCATCCATTCATCCATCCATCCCTTCATCCTTCCTTCCTTCCATATAACATTTGATGACTTTCTAGATTGTGCCTGATATTACTAGGCTTTGGAGATACCACTTATCTTAAATTAGATAAGATTCACCTCATCATCATGATACTCAAGTCTTGGGAACAGTGTAGATACCACCCAGTGAGCAGAGCAAGTATGTGTTTGGGGTACCAATAAACCCTGGATACCAGGAAACTGTTTTGAAACGATTTGGTATTTTTAAACATACACAACTATGCAACATGGGGAAAAATTCCAATTGATTTGAACTTTCTTACAAGTGTTTATCCTTTAGGAGTATTTTTATGGAATTGCATGTCAGGAGAAAAGGAGCCAAAGTCTTCCCAAGGCTAAAAGTTTCAAAAAGTCATTCATCCTTATAAGGAGAAAAACATGGACAGTTACGTTCTGTACTCTAATAATAAGAAATGCTTGTGCTGAAATCGGTTTGGCTCAGTGGATAGAGCGTTGGTCTGCGGACTGGGTTCGATTCTGGTCAAGGGCATATACATTGGTTGCGGGCACATCCCCAGTGGGAGGTGTGCAGGAGGCAGCTGGTCGATGTTTCTCTCACATCGATGTTTCTATCTCTCTATCCCTCTCCCTTCCTCTCTGTAAAAATCAATAAAATATATTTTTAAAAAATAAGAAATGCTTGTGATTTGTGAAAGAAACCAGAAGAGGTGTTTAATTGACTTGAAAGTGTGTGTGTGTGTGTGTGTGTGTGTGTGTGTGTGTGTGTGCATGTGTGTATGTATTGGAAATGGTCAGGGAAGCCCAGAGGGGGTAAAAGGTTATCATTCCCTCTCATAAGTTGTCATAGGTGACACCTAGATTATGCTTCCAATTGATTTAAACTTTCTAGCCTGCCTCTTCTCAATTATCTACATGCACACTGTGGCAGATGCTCTAGGGCCCCACCTATACCCTTTTGCACCACTATTCTAATGCATGCCTGTGTCCTACCACAGGCACCTACAGCTCTCTGCCTCAGGGGATTTTCTTTACCCACAGGCAGGAAAAAAAACAGAAGTACAAGAGGGTCCCTATGAGTAGCCTTCACCTCAGCCACTTATGGAAAGGAGTTAGGGGATTAGTACCCCAGCATTCAAATCTCGTGGGCAGGATTTCTTGGGAGCCAATTCTGCAACACAACCCTGAGTTCCCAGAGAGGGCTGAGCCCCAGTAGTTACCAGCATGATAACAGCCTTATTTCAGTCCTTCTTTGTCAAGTCTCACCCGCAGCCCCTCTCCTGTACCATTTATCCAGGGATTGCCTCCAAGTAAAGATCCTGCATGCCATCCTGGTCTCAGAGTGCTTCTAGGGCATTCAAAGATAAGGCAGTGACTCTCTACTCAGTGCAGGGCTGGGGCCAGCACAGAGCCTGGTGTGTAGTTGGGTTGGAGGTGTGTTGAACACATGAATTGATGAATAAGTAAACAAATGCTGAGGTATGAATGACTGACAGCATACTTCCACCCCATGTTTTCTTTTTTACTCAGCCCAAGTGAATTTCTAAATAGCGGTTTGGAAGAGAAGATGATGATCTCTTTGGGCAGTAACTGACAGGTGATTTGGGGGATGGGAGCCATCAAGGCTGGGCTTGGAAGAAAACATAAAGCCATGTTGGTGGCTCCCCTTCTCCCTTTCTTACCGGACCTGAGATTCCATTGCTGAAGATTTTATCTGTTTCAAAGACTACCTGGAAAATGCATTATCAAGATAAAGACTAAGGATATCTGACAAACCCCAGGTAGTTCTTAAAAAAGTGGGAGCATCTATTAATTTATTTATTAAATTCCTTTGTTTCTAAATTCATTCATTCAGTAAGTTACTTATTCATTAATTTGGCCATTTGTTTATTGACTCATTCCCTCCTTCCCTTGCTGACTCAAAGAGTTTTGTTCAGAGAAAGTAGTAATGAAGCATATGGTCCCTAGTGACCAACTTCTTGGGTTGGGTTGTCAACCTGGCTGTGTGACCTTGGGCAAGTTACTTAACCTATCTGTGTTTCAACCTCTTTATGTGGGAAATATGGGTAAGTGGCATCCCTTTGCTGAGAAGCTTAAATGATTAGTGGTGGATGTAAAGTTCTTAGAACAAGGCCTGCACATAACCAGCGTCTTAGCCTTAATCACCATTATCTTGCACCTGCAATTGTCAGTATGTGCTGCATAATGTTCGCTCCTTCTACACTTTCTGTTTCACTTTCTTTTTTTCCTATTTCTAAATTTCCTCTTCACGACAGAAAAACTGTATCAACCTGGAGGAACTTAGTACCACAACATCCTAAATTAGTCCTGAATGTTTACCCCACACATCTCTCCCTTGACTCTTACTAATGGTAGAAAGCATTTCAAGATGGGCCACTGTGCGCATTTTACCTTCTCAGCATCCTTTGGCAGCTGCTTGCTCAGAGCCTTTGAGTTGCACATTAGCAATTTTAGGGCTTCCTCATCTCCCCTGATTTCTAAGTTCTTGCTTCTCTTTTGCTCTTCTAGTAAAACTCAGTCCTTTCAGCTGGGTGTGAGGAGACGAGCCATGAAAAACAGTCGATGCAAAGGTGTGAGTGAGGCAGCAAGCTTTCAAGTTGGAATTTTTCTTGGGAGTTCTCCCCTGCTCCTCTTTCAGGAACCCTACCTTGGCTTTGTCCCCTAATTAGATGAGTCTCAGTTTAGCAGCCATTCCCTCATTTTCCCACTCTGGTTTGGGAATAGCCACTGGTCAGGGGCATGGTGGGAAGACGAGAGGTCAACTCCCTGCAGCCAGCTCTGATCAAAAGAAGAGATGTGACCCTGGTTTGCCGGAAATGAAAAATAGATTGTGTGTCCAAGGGTATTGTCCATCATAGCAGGAATCACATTTCTACAATTCATATTTTGTCGACCCTTTATAGTCCAATAGCAAGTTGAATGAGTCCCCGGCTGTACATTAGCATCTCTATAGCTCATAGAAAGTGTAGGGTGACCCATGGGATGTAATGTAGGCTGTGAAGACAGACAGCTTAACTTTATTGAGAGGCATTTGAGGGTACTGCTTAAGACCATGGATTCTGGTGTCGAAATGCCTGGGTCAGATCTCAGATCTCTCCTGTTACTTACTGGTTGAAGTTGGGCGAATTAATGTGTCTCCGGATTTACATATGTAAAATAAAGATGGTTATAAAGAACACATGCCCTAGAGCAGTGGTCAGTAAATGCATTAGTCAACAGAGCCAACTATCAACTGCACCATGATTGAAATGTCTTTTGAGAGCCAATTTTTTAAAACTTAAACTTCTTCTAATGCCACTTCTTCAAAATAGAAGCACACAGGGTGTGATATTTTGTGGAAGAGCCACACACTAGAGGCCCAAGAGCCGCATGTAGCTTGCGAGCCACAGTTTGCTGACCAAGGCCCTAAGGCTATTGGGTGATGAAATGGACCCACCCATGTGTGGCCTTAGAGTAGTAACAAAGCCTCTAGCTATTAACCACTTATTGAGTGCCAGGTACTATTCTAAGAACCCTCTGTTCATACAATAGGGCATGAGCTGTGTCCTACAATCAGTCTAACAGCAGTAACAGTAAAATACTAAAATAACAGCAGCTGAGATACAGTAGAAATGTATTCTTCCTTTATATTAAAGAAGTCCGGAGGTGGACAGCCCAAGACTGGTATGGCTACTCTGTGTTCAAAAACCAAGGCTCCTTCTAGTTCTAGTTGCTAGCCTTTAGGTCACTGCACGTTCCCTGGGGCTCTAACCATCCTGTGTCAACCCAGGCAGTAGGAAGAGGATAAGGAATTATGGGGCTATGGATGTGCCTTCCAGGTAGATTAGCTCTCCTTAAAGAGTTTTCTCAACCGAAACTGGTTTGGCTCAGTGGATAGAGCATCAGCCTGTGGACTGAAGGGTCCCAGGTTCAATTCCAGTCTGGTTGGAATTCTAGCCCTGCACTGGTTGCAGATACATCCCCAGTAGGCGGTGTGAAGGAGGCAGCTGATCAATGATTCTCTCTCATCGATGTTTCTAACTTTCTATCCCTCTCTCCTCCTTTCTGTAAAAGTATAAATATATATTTTTTTAAAAAGAGTTTTCCCAGAAGTCCCACACACCACTCGAGCTTATATTTTCTCATTGAGCAGGACTTAGTGTACTTGTGCTATCCAGATGCAAGGAAGGCTGGGGAATGCAGCCTTTTATCTGGGTGTATCACCACCTTGAATAAACAGTGTGCTTGTGGTGGTGGTGGGGGGGGCTGCTACAGGGCAAAAAGAAACAATAGATATTGTGTAGGTGTCCGACCCGTTTGTCAGTTTATAGCTCTCCTTGAACCTTGGTGGCCTATAAACTAAGATAGCCTGACTGCTTCTCATCCTTCACATACCCAGATTCATTAGTGAAGCAGACACTGCACGCCTGCAGAAAGAACCCACCAGCAAGGGGATGATGGGATTCACGGTGGCCACCGAGCCATGGAAAATGACATCTTCTGAATGGCAGGCTATTGTTTAAAAACTTCGAAGGTTTCCATCCTATGTGCTTCTGGAAAATTCTTTCTCAGAATTTTCTGATTTTCTGTACAATATTTACCTCTAGTGACGTATCCAAAATCTTGCCTAGCCAGAAGTTTTAAATATGAAGGCTCTTGGATTTTATGCACAGATGTCTGTGTTCTCTCCATTCTTCCCTTCCAACTTGATAGCCCTGTGAAACCATAGGCTTCTTTTCAAGAAGCAATGCATTTATTCCCGTTTCACCAAGAAGACTATTCAATGCCCAAGTTTAGCTACTCCAGCTGGTGGTAATGGATTCAGGTTAGCTAATAACTTTTCAAGGTCTCCAGCTGTGGATTCTTAGTCCAGATGAAAGTCTTCAGGCAAATCACACTGTGTTTCTTTATATAAATGGATAGATTGTGTTTGACATCATTTCTTGTAAAATGTTGCTAACAGTTACAGATGACTGTCACATACCATCTTGTGGTACCCAGTGATCCCCACTTCCTGGCATTTACTTATAACATTTACTCCCCTTGAGTGTGGGATGGCTAAGTGACTCATTGCTGGTTAACACAATACTACAGAGGTGGCAGATGCTGCTTGGGAGATTAGAATTTGGGTGTTGCTGTCTCTCTCTCATTCTATCACATTCTTTATCTGAGGAGAAATAGGCGCCTTGTTGTGAGCTATGCTCTGTAAAGGCCCACATGCAAGAAAGAGAGGAAGACTTTTGACCAACATCCAGGAAGAAACTGAGGGTCTTAGTACAATAGGTTCTGCAGAACTAAATCCTGCCAACAGCTGTGCCAGTGAGCTTGTTAGTGGACTTGGCCTTTAGATGAGACTGAAGCCCCAGGTGATACCTTGATTATAACTTAAAAGCAACTTTGATCAAAAGGGACCCAGCTAAACTGTGCTTGTAGTCCTAATCTCATCCTGGAAACTGAGATTTTAAAAAATGGCTTACCCGGGTTGGCTCAGTGGATAGAGTGTCAGTGTGTGGACTGAAAGTCTCAGGTTTAATTCTGGTCAAAGGCATGTACCTTGGTTGTGGCAGGTGTGCAGGAGGCAGCTGATCAATGTTTCTCTCTCATTTATGTTTCTAGCTCTCTAGCTCTCTTCCTTCCTTTCTGTAATAAAAAAATCAATAAAATATATTAAAAACAAAACAAAAAGTTTGCTGCTGTTTTGGAGATAATTGCTATTCCAACATTTTGGAATTTTCCTTTTATCTGAATGTCTCAGCCTCAATGAGTATGTGGTCTGTATTCCCACTTTGAGCAGGCAAACGTCCTGTCCCATATAGCCTGAGGCACAAGATTTCTTTCCTACAATATCCCAGACTTAATATTTACCTCTAGTGACTTATCCAATAAGGACATACTATACTTTAGATGCTATTTCTTACAATGCGTTTCTTGCAAGCATCGAATTCTGCATTGTTTGGATTAGGTTCAGCTGTATCTAATAGAAATATCAATATTGCAGTATAATACAATGGAATGAAGCTTATTTCAGTCTCATATAAAAGAAGTCTAGCAGTAGATGGTCTAGGATTGCTTTAGTGTTTCTGCATTCCTCAGTGTGCCAGGTGCCTTTCTTCCTATTCTTAGTGTGTGGCATCCATCATCAAGACCACCTCATGGTCCAAAATGGAAGCTTTAGCTCTTGCCATCATATCCTTATTCTGAGACACAGAAAGGTGAAGCAGATAAGTAAGTCATCTTAGCTGAGTCAGCTCCCTTTAAGTACTCATCCAAAAAGTGTTTGCTGTATGTATTTGTGTAATGGACAACGGAATATGTTAAAATGGGAGACCTTTCAATTCTGTTACCTCACTGTTTTCCAAACTTTAGCAACTTTCATTCCACCTTCATAATTTCTGTTATATTTGCATGCCTTCCATCTAAGTGAATATTTCATATTGAATGTATGAAAAAAAGTTACCTCCTTACATTTACATGATGTCTGTACTATTTTTACATAATATTTGTAAATCAACTTACTTTCAAAAACTTAAATAAATATATTTAAAAATGACAATCTTCAGTTAGAAAGCAATGCTTTCCATAAAAATTGTAGAAAATAAAATAAAATAAAATAAAATAAAATGAAACAAGTTAAACCTGGGTGCCTTATCAACCAACAAAACTCTGAGCCATTGGCCTGCCTCTTCTTCATTGTAATGATGATTAGCAAACCTCAGATTGCAGCTCTCTGTTAGATGAACCAGAAGTATTGTGAAGAGAGTAACTACCTCACTTAATGTAACGTCCTGTCTTGTACTACCTAAATTTTTCTATTTCCCTAGTGGGCTTTCTTCCACACTCTGGGACACACTGGTGCATTCTTTTGACCAGTGAAGAAACGCAACTCAAGAGCCCTGTGTGATTCTCTGTTTGTTCCTAGACTCTCTGTAATAGTGAAGAATGCATTGCCATTAGCACTTTCAGGGGATGTACCTGCCTTATTAGACTGTGAGCTCTCAGAAGGCTGAGCCAGACTGATCTTTGATCCACAGGGCAAGGCCCAAGACCTACCCAGAGTTAGTGCATGTAATGGGATGAGCAATGGAATTGCCCAAGGACCCTCAGCTTGTGTGCAGGGGTGAAAGTGAGGACTGTGTCTTCTGGGTCCTCAAAATCAGGTTTCTAGAGAGAGGGGTCAATTTGATTCTAGGGACTGAGATAAATGAGATTTAAAATAAAGTGCTGAATTTTTATTTTTATTCTATTTTTAAAAATATATTTTTATTGATTTCAGAGAGAAAGGGAGAGAGAGAGAGATGGAAACATGAATGATGAGAGATTCATTGATCAGCTGCCTCCTGCACGACCCCACTTGGGATTGAGCCCACAACCCAGTCATGTTCTCTTGCCTGGAATCAAACCTGGGACCCTTCAGTTTACAGGCCAATGCTCTATCCTCTGAGCCAAACCATGTAGGGCTGAATTTTTATTTTTATTTTATTGTTTTTTTTTAAAAATATATTTTTATTGATATTTTACAGAGAGGAAGAAAGAGAGAGAGCTAGAAATGTCGATGAGAGAGAAACATCGGCCAGCTGCCTCTTGCACACCCCCTACCGGGGATGTGCCCACAACCAATGTACATGCTCTTGACGGGAATCGAACCCGGGACCTTTCAGTCTTCAGACCAACGCTCTACCACTGAGCCATACCGGTTCAGGCTGAATTTTTATTTTTAATACTCAAGGTCATTCTTGATTTTTTTTTCATGATACACTGCTGTGTACATAATAGGTTAAAACCAACAGTGATTCAAAGTAGAAATCTTAGGGAAAGTTTGTTCAATAATATTCTTGTTGATGATCATGATAGCAATAATAATAATACCTGTCATTTAATGAGCACTTTCTAGGTACCACGCATAATCCTGGGCATTTGAATTTTCTCCTGAGCCAGATAATTACTATTCCCATTTTCATCAGAGGAAACCAAGGCACACAACACATATAGTAATAGTGTGAACAACAACAACAAAAGTAAAAAAAAAAAAAGATACAACAGCCTGAGAGTGGTATGAGAGTCTGCATTTGACTGATGCACCACCCAGCTTCACTTTGTTGTGGGTCTAGGAGCTGCTATAGCAACAAGCAGCATTAGGCAGGTGAGATCTGCCAGGACTTTATTGTGGGCATCCTCTGCATAATGCCTATTTTTTTCTGCCCTGGAGCTTCTCTGTGACCTTGGGTCTGTAGTCCCCTAGTCACTTGTGCAGACACAGCTCAGAAGAACTGAAAATTAATGGCCCCTGGGTCACACCTTTGATAGTGGGAAATGAAACCAAATGAATGGCTTTATTCCCACCTAGTCCCTTGGACAGCTGGCTGTGCAGAGATGCATGCTACAGATTTTCCTGCAGGATCAGGCAACTAGTCATACCTTGTGGCAGTCAACTTGATCAAGCATCTTTTATTGGTCCAACCTCCTGTTGTTTCCCTTTTCCCTCACACCCGCTCTCCAGGATCATCATAAAGAAACATCACAGAGGCCCCTCTTTAACTCCTCATTTCAGGGGCTCCAGTTTGCAACAGCACAGACCTGCCTGATTGCAAAGCTCATGACCAGGATCTGAGTTCTAGGGCTTCATGTCTGAATCTCAGGATAGGATATACCTGGTGAGGTGCCCATGGCCTTTAACATTGATACCCTAGATCTTCCTTCCACCTCCCTGCCTCAGGTATTGATCTTCTTTGAGCTCATTTACTAACTCTGCTCAGTGCTTCATCCTTTGCACTTGTTTTCTCTTTGGATAATGCTCTCCTCCCCTGTTCTCTATCCCTTCTGCTTCCTTTCCTAGCTCACTCCTCTTCAGCTTTCTGAATTCAGCCCCCATGGCCTTTTCTGAGCCCCTGCCCCCACTGTCCTAAGCTGGACTAGGTCTCTTTTCTATACCTTACTTTGATGTGCCTGCTTAGATGTCATTATTTGTTTTCCCTGAGTCCCTAACCCCTTGAAGGTCATGTTCTATCCTTAATGTGTGCATGGGGCCTGCCACAGAGTCTCAGCCAAGCTAAAGTGATGGTGAGTGGCCAAGGGCCCAGGAGGTGTTGCCAGAGGGCCATCGGCTCTGTTCCTGCTCTAACATGCAGTCATGGACTTCTGAGCATAACACTTAGCTCTGAGCCTCAGTTTCCTAATCTGAAAAAGGGGGGAAAAGTAGCTATGATGTAGGATTCTTACAAAAAATAAAGAGCACAAACAGATATTGAATTTAGTGACATAAATAAGTGTAAGCAACTATTATCACCAATAAAGCAATTTATTACTCCTTCCAAAAATGTAGAAAAGTAATTAGGAGAAAAAGCTAGACTAATTGTCACTTGGGTCCATACACAGATTTACTGAGTACCCTTAGGCTTTAGGGGCTCCTGGGGCACTCCCTAGTTTCCAAAAATTTATAGACTAAGTCAGTACACTCACTTACTAAGCACCTACCTTGTGCTAGGCATTACATGCACTAGAAAGTATAGGACCCAGTGTCTTTCCTTAGTGAGTTCAAGGTCTATCAAGTAATGACATCAAAGCTTGTGATCTTTTATCACAATCACATTCTCTTCCATCCTGTGGATAAATGTACTCACTTCTTCAACAAAGTATTCATTGTGCATATACCAGATGGATTTTTATCTACTGGATAAAAGTATTCTGGGAGGAGACATTAGATTGTGAAAAGGTGTGGCAGTGTGGAGAGCATGGCATAGTCTGAGACCAGGAGTTCACAGGTGATGTGACAGCACAGAAGGTGGGGAGGGAAATGGGTGAGGCTACAAGGACAGAGGGCCAGGACAGTCCTGCTAGTCAGGATTATTTTCTATCACAGAAACCCAACCAGAGAGGTGAAATGAAAGCAAGCTTGTATGGCAAAGCCTGCATATTGGCAGAAGTGACTTATTTCTAGAGAAACTGGACCTAAGATTAAAGACATCTTATTGCAAAGATAAAATTTCCCTATGTGGTAAGGAACACAGTCATTAATAAGTCTGGGATTATTTATCTCTTATCTAATGACTTAAAATAAAAGGAATCTTATCTAAAAATCGACAAACATGTAAATTGACCATACCTCCACTATGCCCACAACCAATCAGGAGTGTGTATGCAAATTAACCCAATGAAGATGGCAGGCTAGTTTGCATATGCAGGGAGTGGCTGGGCAGGGCAGGATGCCTGCTATGAGGGAGCAAGGGCAGAGAGGGGTAGAGGGAGCTACAGGAGCAGTGCTCTGGCCAGGAGCGAGGACTTGCCAGCTCCAGGGAGGCCTGGGATTGGGGACTTGGTGGTTGCCAGGCAGCAGGGAATGAAGCCAGGGGAAGGAAGACCTATTCTTGCACAAATCTTTGTTAAAATAAATGTAAAAGAATAAATCCCAGGGAACACAGATTGGCCTTGTTTGGGTCATGTGATCTTTCTGATCACCAATCAAAATGACCAGCTGATGTGGAAATATGATTGCCTCAACTTGAGTTACTTGCCATCTCAATCTGTGGTGGGTCAGGATATGTTTACAAAGGAGAGATGGGAAAGGATCCTGGATGAATCCAAACCAAATAGTAATCCCCAAACCTTGAATGCTGTCTTCAGAAGTTTCGGTTGCATCTGAGGTGGGCAGGGAGATGAAATGGTCAGATGTGTACTTAGAAAGAATACCCCAGGCACAGGGTGGAGACATGGCTAGTGGGTGGGTAAGTAGGAGGCTGGAAGAGCCATTGCGATGCTTATGTCACAGTCCAGGGGACAGGGCTGTGCACAGGTTGCTGGGCAGGTGGGAAGATGGAGAGAACAAAGGTGGTATTCTGATCTAGGCTCCAGTTGGAAACAGAGGAGAAAGGACTGGCCACTGCTATGCAAATTGTTTGTTGCCAAGGTGAATTATTGATAAGGTCTTTCAAGAAGGCATTCTGCCTTAGCAATTAGGTAGTATCCTAGACTTACTTATGCTTTTACCAAAACTAAATTGCAGCAAGGTACGGAAAAACCTGCCTTTCTGATTGGGGTGATTATGTTTCATTTAACAAATATAGAGTGCCCACTGTGTGACACTCACAAGGCTTTTTGAATGTTTAAAGATGAATAAAACAAGTCTCTTCCAGGAAATAAAAACACAAAATATTCAAGTCTTATGCTTGTAAGGAGCACCTCGTATTTCTGCCCTTGTCTCCTTCAGTCTTCAGTATAGGCTTGTAGAGTAGTATTGAAGACATCGGGATTTCTCTTTACTGACACCAATTCATATGGAGCACTTTCTTGATTATGCCTGTTTACGGGGGCCTGATGTGGCGGGATCTCCCTTTTCCACGTCCCGCACGGAAAGAGAGATGAACGAACCGGTTCTAAGGGGAGACGGCCAGGGATTGAGAAATATTATAAATAAAGAGAGAAGACACAGAGATAGATTTTAAGCTGGGAGCTGGGAGAGCCGCTGACCTCACCTGCTGGAGAGGCAGACTGACAACCTCCTGAGCCACGCAGCACATCTATTTATACTCCAATTTAACAAAGGGGTTTCACAGAAAAACAAGGAGCCTGGGAGGGCCCAGGGCCCACCCACTCCTTCCTCTTGGACAAACATAAGCCAGGAACTAAGAACATTTCCACACTCCCAGGGCGGGAGTGCAACTGACATTATTCCGTCAATATCCCGGGCCCAGTCAGCAATAATCTGAAGAATGTCCAGGTATCTTCCCATTTGGCCCTCTACACCTCTTCTAATATCCTGAAACCTACATGTCTTGGCCCTTTTCTTTCCCATAGGAACTAAGGGACTCCCTGTGAGCTGGTAAATGCTGAACAATAGGCACTCTGCGAACCTCTTGCTGATTGACTATGTGTAAATACTCTCAGTGTGATGTCACTGAATATACAATTGGAAAGAGTTGTGCATGGGAGTTCTTTTGAGTTTGGGGGTTCAGTGGTCTCATCAGTCAGACCACAGCCTGGGCCCTGGGGAATAGAGAGAAAAATCATCCTCTTGGAGTTTGGTCTGTGTTCTTTTATGGATTGAATTATGTCCCCCCACAAAAGACATATTGAACTCCTAACCTCCAAGACCTCAGAATGCTACCCTATTTGGAAATGGGGTCATTGTAGATGTAATCACTTAAGATGAGGTCATACTGAAATAGAGTGGGTTTTTAATTCAATATGACTGGTGTCTTTAAATGAAGACAGCCATGTGAAGACACAGAGACAGGGAAGAAGGTTATGCAAAGATGGAAACAGATTGAAGCGATGTGTTTATAGGCTGAGGAACTCCTGAGCCTACTAGAAGCTGAAAGGAACCAGGATGGATTAGCCCCTAGGGATTTTAGTGAGAGCAGAGCGTGGCCCTGCCAACAGCTTGGTTTAGGACTTATAGCTTCCAGACCTGTGAGATGATATGTTTGTGTTGTTTTTAACTTATCCAGTTTTTGGTACAAGGTTACCACTGCCTTAGGAAACTAATGGTCCCTGTGTTTCCTTGTACCCAACACCACCTGGCTGGAAATATGATGGCCCTTGGGCAAAATTTCATTGTGTTTGTGTTTTATGGTTCCAGTGCTCTTTAACTCCACTTCTTACACATTTGAATCAGATTACAGAAATCTAGTGCAATGAGCTAAAATACAGGAGAGCCCATTGCCTTACAGAGGTAAGAAATTTATCATATCATAGATATGTAGAATTAATTGAACACATACTAGGCTATCCCAAGTGATTTTTCACATGTTGCCACATTTGATTTGATCTTCACAACAACCCTATGACAAGGTATAATTATCCTCATTTTACATATGGGAAACAGAAACTCAGTGATATTAGGTAACTCGCCTGGTGTTCCAGAACTAGTTAAGGACAGAAGGGTTGTCAACTCAGGTGTGGTAGACTCAGACTCTGCACAGAATCTTAGCACTCCACCCTGTGGCCAATTTGTAGGAGTCTTAATGGGCCACAGCTGCACATACACCTCAGGGATTGCCCCATCTGGACCCAGAGATGAGATGGGATTGCAGGATAGGAGAGGAAGAAGGAGGATGCTTAGAGAGATCAGGTCAATTGAATAAATGAACCTAGATCCTCTTGGTGAGCTCATCTATATATATAGAAGTGTCCATCTTCATGTGGCAATAATAATGACAGGCCTACAGTGATATTATAATAAACGACCTTAATTCCTTATGTGTGTACACAACTGAACAGCTGTTACGGATTTTCCCTTAAGTGGATCTCATCAGTTCTTAGGCTCTGGAGCCAGACAGAGCTGTGTTCACATTCCAGCCCTGAAATTTACTCTGGTCTCATATTGAGCAAGTTGATTAATCATTTGTGAGTGTGAATTTATTTCCCTTACTTGTATTTTCTCACAAGGGTGATAGAAGTTTCAAATGAGGTGATGTGGAGTAGCTCCGTAGATTTTAGAGGAGAAAGTTGACTCTTGTTCTTATGAGAAAGGAGTTTTCCTCAGTACTGTCACATGGGGAGCAGGACATAAGTGCTTGTTGCTGTTGTTATTTTTTCTTATTCAAAATGTGATTTGGGACAGGGACCCCTCTTCCTCTAAAAGAGGCATAAGGACATGCTGCTGATCTACTCCCTGCCATTGTGACTTCCAAAATCTTGGCTGAACTGGAATATTATGTTTCTAATCAGACAACTCTCTGCTGTGGTAGCTAATAGCTCCTTCCCAAAGGCTTTTGCATGACTTCTAAAATGTTTCATAGCCATCAACAAGAACACAGTCTGGGAGGGATGTGCTGACATGTGAATTGCAGCCATGGCTTCCAGCACTAGTTTAATCAATAGCTCTCGGTCCCTGGTGTCTGAGTCCCTGTCTGCCCATTGTCTGGAGGGTTTGAGGATGCTAAGTCCGCAGCAGGTGCATAGGACCCACACCCAGCTGCGCTTCTTCCCATCAGGACTGCCTGTCTCTGGGGATCTCCCAAAACACTGAAATACATGTCTCTGAGGTGTCCTGTGCAAAGACTTAAATAGTTACTTAAACCTGGAGAGCTGAGCTGAAGCAGAGAAAGAATGAATCAGGTGTGATAAGTTTTGGGGGCATTTCAGGATGTTTTATCTGTTTATAAATTCCTTTGACTATATTTTTAGGACCACAATGAGCAGCTCTCACCTGACCAATCAACTCTATTGATTTTCTCTCTTGGCATATGCTTACCAGAGAGATGGATTGAACTCAGTAGGTAGAACTAGTCCACCTTGGAGATTTTGCTCATCTAGTACTATGTACAGGGATGGTGTGGCTATCAGGGCACAAGCATTAGAGTTCTCTTTCTCAAAGGAAGCACTTGGCCAAGGGGAAAGTTATGCAAAACTCGCTGATATGGGGAGATTAAAAAGAGAGCTCCATTGGATGTGCAGTATGTTTGAAAGCTGATTACAACGTGAAGATATGATAAAATATGGAATAAGGATAAAAAAATAATTAGGAGCTCCCAAGAAAGCAAAATAGTTTACAAGGATGTGATGATGCAAAAATAAATTAATCTGGTAAAATCTGTAAATTGCAAGACATGCATTTCACACAATAGAGAAAAGACAAAGTGAAGTAGAAATTATCACACATATAATTGTGCAAATAGATTAGAATGCACATATCCCTGACTTCATATCTGACACACTCAAATGAAAGGGTTCCATAATCATTTATTTTCTGCAAACACCACTCTTGCCTTTTACATTTAACTTCACATATATTGCAGAAGTTTTTATTTTTATATATATCATCCCTTTTATATCAAAATCTAGGCCATTCTTTTGAATGGTTTTAAAGTATTTCATTATGTAAATGTACCATAATTTATATCCACAGTCAGCTATTGATGAACATGTAGATTGTTTCCAGGTTGAAGCATTTTGTTTTTTATTTCCTTTTCAAGCAATGTCACAATGAATATCTTTAGCCATTCATGGTGGAATGCATGTGTGTGTAAGCTTGTAGAAAAAATTCTTTGCAGTAGAAAATCTGAGTTATAGGGTATTTTAATAAATATTGATCTTTTGCCAAATTGACTTTAAAAAGGGGTTATGCTATTTTATATACCATTTACCACTGCGTGAATATCTATCTACCTTGCTCAAACCATGTTTTGTAATTGCTTTTAATTATTGTCAATCTGACAGGTAAAAATAAAAACAATAGCCTTCTGTTTCAGTCTGAATTTATTAAATCACTGAGTGAGATTAGGCTTTATATTATCCTAAGCAATTCCTTTCTCTAAGACCAGCACAGAATAGGTGCACAATAAACATTTGTTGAACAATTAAATATACTGCCCACCCTGACCAGGTTGCTCAGTTGATTGGAGCATTGTCCCAATATGCCAAGGTTTCTGGTTTGATCTCCGGTCAGAGCGCATATAATAAGCAACCAATGAATGCATAAATAAAAAAGTGGAACAACAAATCAATGTAATCAATCTCTCTCTCTCTTTCCTCTCCCTCCTCTCTCAAATCAATAAAAATATTGCTCACGTAATTGTTCCTTTTATTATTAATTTGAATGAACTCATAGAGTAAAATAAATATCACCCTTTGATATAATTGTTGCAAATATTCATCTCCTCATTTGCTATTTGTCTTAATTTATCTGTGGGTTTTTTGGTTTGATATTTACTTTTTAATGTAATTGCATTCATTATTATTTTAAAATATATTTATAGTGTTTGAAATGAAGTTTTCTCTTATTTCTCTCAATAAACACAGTGCTCTTAATAGACTTCCTTTCTGCTGCCAGTGATACCCAAATTGCACTGTGGCCCCCTTGCCCAACAATCTCTCCCCATCTTTTGTCCATTGAGTGCCAAGTGTTTGGATACCCAGAAGACTTTTAGTTGCTCAAGGAAGCCTTTCCTTTGCTGAGTGCTCCTGGGTATTGGTACGTATCACTGTAATGTGTGGAGGGCATAGATGCTTTAGCCTCTCAGTATTGCAGGAGCCCAGTGTAGAAGTCGGAAAGCATCCTGGGTGGATAAAATTGCTGCTACAGAGGGTGTTAGACACCAGACTAAGAAAGCTGATTCTGGAGTTAGTGCAGGGCTCACTGTCTCAGCACTTTCTGCAGGTGCTGGGTTTAGAGGGATGCCCAGAACACTGAATGCCCTTGCTATTGCTCTACAGGCTCTTTGGGTTTCTTCTCCACCTGGTATCTGTTGTTGTCCATTATTTTGGTGCATAAGACAGACCCTGGGCCTGCTGACTTTGCAGGAAAACCAGAATAGAGCTCTGAGAATGCAGGCTGGAGAAGACCTACCTGTGGAGGGAAGCTGGGAGTCCTCCGCCATACAGATCAGTCTTCCCACGGGGCCGCTGCTGCTGTCTGTTCAGAACATTTCAGTCCTCTCCTTCTTTTTGATAACAGCACTCGGCCCTCTCATATTATTTTTTCACTCAGGAAGGTAGATGATTCCATGTAGGTTAGGAATTGGGATCTTGGGTGGAAATGCCCACACATGGAGGGCTCTTGGATCCATCACTGTGAAGGTGTTGTTATGCAAGCTCTCCCATTGCTTAGGTGCCCAGACCTATTCCCTGTCCTCGCACTCCTGAAGCCTTTCCATAGTCCCAGAGGCTCCCCTACTGTTCAACCAATATGCGCTTTGCTCCATGTGTTTACCTGAGTCAGATTCTGAGGGTTGCACTCCAGGAACTCTGTCAGAAAGAAGAGTTCACTTGTGTTAACTGGTTACCTAGAGGTGTCAAGCTGGTTATCTAGAATTGTGAGGCTTCTTCCAGTGCAAAAGCCTCTGTAGAATGGTTGTCCCACAACCATGAGGCACAGCAGTCTTATATGAATTCCTGATCTAACACAGGGTTAGCAAGACAGTCTCATTATATTAGAAAATCAGGTCCCCTGGGGGGTTGAGCACTTGATAGAACCCGGGGGTTCCTAACAACTTTCGACAATTTTTCGTTGTTATTAATCCTCACCCAAAGATCTTGATATTTTTTTCATTGATTTTTTGTTTTGTTTTGTTTTAGAGGGAATGGAAAGGAAAGAGGGAGAATAGATATAGAAAGAGAAACATTGATGTGGGAGAGACTCATTGATTGGTTGCCTCCTGCACATATGTTCCAACTGGAGCTGGGAATGGAGCCTGCAACCCAGGCATGTGCCCTTGACCATAAATCAAACCTGAGACCCTTTGGCATGTGGGCTGGTGCTCACTGAGGACCACTGGCCAGGGCAACTTTTGACAAGTTTTATAAGATAAAACACAGTGGTTTTGCCCAGGCTGACTGTGAGCTGGCACTCAGGACCCTTGCTAGCTTCTTGGAGGCAGAGCAGAAGCTCTGCCAACTGTTCATGATTACCAGGCTCCATGTGCCTCATCAAGGGCCTCTGGCATTTTTCCTCTCTGGAAACACACTCAGCATATTTTTTGAGAAACCGCACTGAGAAGCCCTCCCCGAGAAAGTGACTAAACACTGCTTAATATTCTGAAAACATAAACAGCCCCGGAGAAGCCAGTCATAATCTGTTGAGGGAAAGCTGACTTGGCACTGGGGGCAAGCCAGCTGCTGGCATTCTCTTGGCAGAGGTTGTAAAATTCCTTGCGATGTGAGTATTGTCAACACTCATCTATTAAGTCTCTTCTCCATCTTTTGTGCTGGAGCATCCTAGCGGGATTCCTGTCCTTCTGGGCATTTTGGAGAGATGAAGACCCCTGTTTCCTTTCCCTCCGTCTCTCCCAATACCTATGTTATGGGTTGAATTGTGTGTCCTCAGAAGACTTGCTTACATCTTAATCCCCAGGACATTTGTAGGTGACCTTGTTTAAAATAGGGTCATTGCAAATATAATTAATTAAGATGAGTCATGCTGGAGTTAGATGGACCTCTAGTCCAATTGGACTGGTGTTCTTATAAGAAGCAGAGAGGGAGACACAGAGGATGAATGTCATGATATGTGGTGACAGTGATGATAAAAGTAGAGGTTGGAGTGACCGGCTGCAGGTCATGGGATGACAAAGAGTGACAGCTACCACCAGAAGCCAGGGAGAGGCAAGGGAGGACTCTCCCTTCTGCAGGTTTCAGAGGGAGCAGAGTCCTGCTGACACCTTGATGTTGGCCTTTGAGCTTCCAGACTGGTGAGACAGTCTATTTTTACTCTTTCAAGTCACTCAGTTTTCAGTGGTTTGTTCCAGCAGCCCTAGGGAACTGATACACTGTGGTCCTAACCACCTCCCTATCCTCTGTTAGACTGTGTGCTGACCCCCTTTCTTTGATTCATTTGGTAACCGAGCATTCATTAGGTGCCAACGGTGTTCTAGATCCAGTATTGGGCAACAAGGCATGCAGTGGGCACAGGGCACAGTTCCTACCCTTGGGGAGCACAGAAGCTGGAAATGGGGAGACCTGGCCTGCCAAGAAATACCTCCTAGTCTAACTTAGATTCTCAGAGTTTATTGTCCTTTACTAATCTATATATTTGTATGCCTGTCTGTCCCTGTGTGTTTGTGTGTGTCAATGTGTGTGTGTCTCTGTGTGTGTCTGTATGTTTGAATCTGTGTGTATGTGTGTGTATTGTATGCATATCTGTGTATGTATGTGTGTATGTTGGATCTTTAATCACATTGTTGTAAACTCCTCAAAAATAACTTTTTATCCACTGTTTTATCATAAAATGTTTTAATAAAATGTTTAAAATCTTTCAACACATGAATGTTGAAAGACCAGTGCATTTATCATCCATAAACCTACTGCTTAGTTATAGTGATTATTAACCTTTTGCTATATTTGGTTTTAAAGAGTATTATTTTACTTCTCAATATCTAGAGTTTGAATGTTGTATAACATAGAGTAGGATCTCTGGAACTAACTTCCCTTAATTCAAATACTGGCTTTACCATCTATGTTTATGTCCTTAGCCAAGTTACTACCCTTCTCTTTCCTCAGTTTCCTCATCTGTAAAGTGGGAAGAATAACAAAACTCTGCTGATGGGGACTCTGAGTAATAAATGCATCCATAAGTTAAAAGAACTTATACAAAATGTCTTTCAAAATGTAAACATTCTGTAAATAACAGCTCTTGCAAAAGTTATTTTTCATAGTTCTTGGAAAAGAGTGGGTATATTATTCTCACAAGGGAGGCTGGGATTGTTCTTATGTGAGTGCATCATGTGGGGCCTTACACTCCTTTTATCCAATCTCCAGTTTATTCTCCTCTAGGGCATGTACTTTATTCAGAACAACTAAAAACTGGACACAATCCAATGTCCATTAACTGGTAAATGGAGAAATGAATAGCACTATATTTATTCTATCACATAATAGCAAAAAAGGAAGGCATTAGTGATCCACAAGACAACGTGAATAAATCTCAAAATATTATGCAAATGTTTTAAAGAAGCCCAAAACAATTTTTTAAGTGTTGTGTAATTCTGCTTATATAAAATTAATTTTTAAAAACAGGCAAAATTATGGTGACAGTAAGCAAGTCATTAGTTACTAGTGGCTGCAGGTAGAGAAAGGGATTGACTGCAAAGGGACATGAGGTTGCTTTGGGGAGAAACAGAAATGTTCTAAATCAGGAGGGTAGTGGTAATGACATGACTATTTTAATTTAACAAAATTCATCTAATTTTAAACTTAGTATTGTTATATTTTATTATATTTTAGTTACACATAAGCTGATTAAAATAATTAACATAGTATGTTGTGGCTTATTGTGTATCTCCTACAGAATCTAGAATATAAGCTTCTTCTTCTTCTTCTTCTTCTTCTTCTTCTTCTTCTTCTTGAGTTGCCATGATGTTAGGAAGTTTGTGTTTCTTTTTTAAAAAAAATCTTTATTGTTTAAAGTATTAAATGAGTTTCGTTTTTCCTCCATTAACCTCTACCTATCCATCTTCCCCCCTCCCCACACACATGCCCTCAAACCCTACTATCTTCTTTTTTAAATATATATTTTTTGTTGATTTCAGAGAGGAAGGGAGAGGGAGAAAGAGATAGAAACATCAATAATGAGAATCATTGATTAGCTGCCTCCTGCATGCCCCCTACTGGGGATTGAGCCCACAACTTGGGTATGCTTGTGTCCTGACCAGGAATGTAACAGTGACCTCCTGAGCAAAAAAGATAGGGCTAGAATATAAACTACTCAAGGGCAATGTTTGGAACTAGTGCATGTGGCATACTAGACTATAAATACTTACTGAAATAATATGTTTATTGCTTTTGACAATAACTTTGAACTCAAATATTTCCATGATTGAATCTAATATTCACCATTTACTATCTGTACCAACATAGACAATATATTTAATATCTTTAAGCCTCTGTGTTCTCATCTATATTGTTGGGATTAAAAATAGAATTTCTTTTAAAGAGTGATTACAGAAATTGAACTATACACTATTGGACATGTGGTGATTGCACAATAAGTCAAACAAATGCGTTATTATTTTATATGACTTTGTTTCATCTGAATTGCCACTTACCATTGTTATTATTGTACATTTTTTTTAAGATCAGAGACTTTGCATGTATTTTTGCATTATTATTACTGTCCTGTTACACAGTAAGTGCTCACTAAAGGTTTTCTGAACACAGGAAGTCCTCACTTAACGTTGTTGATAGTTCCTGCAACCTTAAGGGAAACAACATATAATGTATAACAAAACCAACATTACCAATTTATATATTGACATTATATAATTTTCATAAGCAAGAGTTAAGTGTCTAGGTATCTGTTCAATGTTATAAGGATATGACATTGAACAAAACAACATTATTTGAGGACCTTCTCTATCACCTGATTTTTTGTGTTCACAATCCATCTTCCTCATGCCTGGGGATATTTATACTTGCAATCACCTTTTTCTAGGAATGTAACCCACTTCTCTCTCTCTCTCTCTCACACACACACACACACAAACACACACACACACACACACACACACTCGTAACGTTTGTACTTACGGTTGGCGCTTAAGCAACCCTCCCTCCCATAGTCAAAGATGTCCCTGACTTCTGAGAAGAGACACCTGGCAGGTGCTTCAATTGTACTCAACACTTTTCCTTACCAGCACTCATCAAAATTTTCGGTGATACAGTATATGATATTTGGGTTGTGTAAGCTTCATGAAGGTTGGGTGCTTCACTGGATCCATTGTATCTCTCACATTTAGTTCATTAACATTTCTTGAAAGGAAGAAGGAAGTAGAGCAGGAAGAAGGCAGAGGGCTGGTGTTGCCAGGTAGGAAAAGGTTCCTTCTTTGGGAGAGAGTTATAGTTTATTTTATGCGTAATGATCAGGCAATACCCGAATTCCAGGCAGTTCAGCAGTGTCCACGAGGTAGGGTGAGAATATAGATCAGCTTATCTAACCAAGGAAAGAGAAAGCTAAGAGACTTTTCAACAGAATCCTCAGTTCTGTGAGGGAGTGTCTTATGCAGTGGTCATGCCTGAGAGTGCCCTGCAAGGGCCTGTGGTGTGCTTCCCCATCTATTATTCCTCTGTTTGGAATTTGGAGTTGTTCCTCTTTATACACACAATACAGTTCAAATTTCTTAGTCTTTATAGCCTTTTCTGATGTAGCCCAAATATATGTTTCCTGCTTTTTTCATCATATTTTCCTTCCTTTTTTCCAAAGAGATTCTTGTTCTACTCCTTTACTATATAAGCTCATGGCCGCATTTCTGAGGTTCAACAACACCTTTTGAAATCCATTTTCTGATGTTCATATATGATAACTGCAAAATTCCTTCTTATTGTTAATGGAGCTCACCTCGAAACAGAATCTACTCAGATGTCTGATACCTGGTAGGCATCAAACAAAGTTGGCTGAAATCAGACATCTTGAGCATCTCTCAGGGTCCCCAGGGAACCACAATAATCTTAGCACCTTCATTTTATTTTTATCTTTAGTCAACAATATTTATGCACATGTGCCAGACAAGGTGGATGGTCCCCACAGAACAATGGTGAAGAGAATACAGTCATTTTCTTTAAAGAACTTTCAGTCTAGTTGAGGAGATGGCCTAATAAACAGTGGATTACAGCCCCACATGGACGGTCCTACACGTAGGGATCTCAGCATCCTCAGCCAACATGTCAGAGGACAGATGAAGGGTCAAGGAAGGCTTCCAAGAAAGGTGAAGATATGGCCCATCTTTCCTGATCCCGTTGGCCCTTCTTGAAGGTAACTCACTTGCTTCAGTAGAAAATAGCAGCAAAGCTTTCTAGAGAGTGCAGAGGATAAGCATTAGCATGTTCCAAGTCCCCTGTGGGGTGGTGGGAGCATGTTCTTCATCACCATCACAGCTCTTTGAGGAACAAGTTTTTACTATGTTCACTTTACCCATGGGAAAAAATAGAGGCTAGGAAAGATTGGCTAACTTCACTGAGGACACAAAGGGGTGAATGTGGACCCCAAGTAGAGGCAAAATGAAATGAACAACCCCCAAATTCCTGCTTATGGAAACATAGTCATTATAAAAATTAGCCTCCACTAATCATTTCTTTTTTCAACCCAATAATGGAATGGTGGTGATGATGAGAGTAATAGCACTGCCTTCTAAGCAGGATACCTGATGGGGAGTCTTATGTGAACCTCCTCGTGCAGCCCATTGTACAGATGAGGAGGAGCTTACTAGTAGATGTGAAGCAGGAGCAGAGATGAGTGCAAATGGAGGCCTTTGATTCCCTGGTTTAGTGCTCATTTCTCTAAGCATCATGGCTTCTAAAGTTCAGCAGGTGATATTCTAATTACATTTATCACAATTTTTCCCATTTGTTCAACATAGCTGTATTTTAATCACGTGGTGAGTGCAGGCATTAACACAACTCAACGCCAATTTGTTCGCTTGGCTTGCTGGGAATATTATCTGAAAGGATGCTGGTGCAACACAATGTTGGGAGACCTTGAAGAGTAGGTGTGGATAATACGTATGGGATAGGTTTTTTTTTTCTTTTTACAAGAACATGAATTGGTATGCAACAGCTGACTAATAACCTTGAGAGTGAAAATGTCAGGTCTTTCACATAAAGATTATCCAGCCCACCTCAATTTGTTTTGGATAAGGATCAACAGTCACATATAAGTCCGAAGAAAGGTACCTCTGACACCAACAATACCTTCTAGATATCGAGATTTATTTAAACAAGATATTTGGAAATACAGACAGTCTAATGAATAAGACATTATATAAGTAACATTTGCTCATTTTAACTACTGGGAACTTTAATTAGGTCTCTTCCATCGTAAAGAACACAAACCCGTTTCTCAGGTAATGGTTTGTGGTTGCTGTTCTTAGAAATCCTAGTGCCCGGTGATGACTCAGTGCTCAGGTGCAGGCAGCCAGGGAGGAGGAGTCTGGCAGGATACCCACCAACAGGGGAGAGGCAGGCATTGCCCCAGCAAGCTCTGACACTAAAGTGAAGTCCTGAAATCCCAACTCCTTTCTCCTCTGCTTAAAATCCTTTCACTCATTTTCTTTTACTGTTGGAGAAGTGTGAAGACATTATTTTTAGTCACCAGTTTATTCATGAGAGAGGCTTTTCTTACCTCTTCACACACACCTGTTGCCACTCCCTTCTTTTGCCTTCTTATGCTTTGGCTGTGAAATTCCCTGGGTTCCCTGATATTTCTTGCTCTCACCTGCCTTGAGGATTTTGCCCAACTGATGTTGCCTGAAATGATTTCTTTTTTTGTTTGCCTGAAAACTCTATTCACTCTTTAGGGCTGGCTCCAGTATCACCTGCCTGGGAAACCTCTCCCAGCTTACTCCCCTTTCCACCACACCCACTGTCACCCTGGGCTGTGTTAGTGGCTTCTCCTTCAAGCAGTAAGGCACTTGGGGTTTATCACTGTCATCTGTACCTAGAAGGACCACTCCTCTCTAGGAAAACCACCTCCTTCCTCTCTTGGGCAAAGAGATGCATATTCATTTCTTCTGTGTCTAGAAACAACTGGAAGACAATCTGCTGAAGAAGTGGCCTCAATCAAAGAGTATAAGAAAACCAACATTAAATGAGTTTCACATTGTTTCAAACCTGTTTCTACTGATCTACCACCAGTTAAGGGGCGGGGGTGGGGGTGGGAGGATCAGCAGGAGAAGATGGTTCTGTGCTGAGCCTTGCTTCTCAGAAATCTCTAAGGACCCAGGGCATAGTCTGAAGGCATGTGGCCTTCCCTCTCCATATAGTGACAACTGTGCAGCTATCATGGATGTTACTTAAGGTGGGTGTAGATGGCTTTGTGTTTGAGAACTGATGCTCATTCCTAGAAAGTGTGTGTGTGTGTGTGTGTGTGTGTGTGTGTGTGTGTGTTGTTCTGGGGCTGACCAGCAGACTCTGAATGACTGATGAACAGATTACTCAGACACTTACTTAGAGAAGGCTAAGGGGCTTGCCTGGCTCAAGGGTCCAAGTGGCCTCAATTGCATGCCTCATTAGGCTCTTATTGGAATTTTTATCTTTTAGATACAATTAATAGGGTGAGTAATCTTGGGAGGACACGTGTGTTTACATTGTCCTCTAGGCAAGGAAATCCAGGGAGTAAGCATAAGGATTCCAGTAAACACCTGGGGGTCTGCACATGCACAGACTTGTTTGGAAAGGTCAGGGAATAATTAGGGGCACCACCTTCGACACGCCCCTAAGTCTCACCTAAGTCAGAATTTCGATAATCAGGCAGGTGGCCTTCCTCACACTTCCCTTTTTTCAGAATGTCCTCCTTACAAACTTCCCAACCAAGTCTCATTTGCTAATATATTTCATTTGATGATTAAGAAGTATGAGGGGGAATTTATGCACCTGGTTCAGAAGAGAATTTGAAGAGACTAAACTTCCGTGATGAATGCTGAGGGCCAGAGCTGGTCTTGGAAAAATTTGCTGAAACTTTAAACTGAACGATGTGGACTTTGAAACATTTACTGCTGGGATATGGCTGTGTGTTCCTGAGTGCTTATGTGGAGAGCAAAGGAGTCAGGCACTGTCAGGATGTAGATTCTATGTGCAGACCAAGCCTTGTGGGTAGGGTTGGGGATTGGCATGGAAGCCTAGAGAAAGGTAGTTTTCTGAGCTATCCATTGTTTGAGAACTGAGAAGAGTTAAACTTTCTTATAGTTTTCCTTTGTGCTCTGAGGACACTCATTCGCTCATTCGATTACCGGGCCATAACATTTGGCAGGTGCTAGAGATACAGAGGATACAGGTGGCAAGAAGCTTTTCCTAATGGGGCTTACCTAGTTAGTGGAGCAAGACAAAATAAATACAAAAGCAGGGAAATGTACAGGATGTGTCCAAGTCATGATAATAGCTACATGAGCAATAAAAGTGAAAATGTTGTTAGAGAGCACCTGGAGGGACGGGGAGTGATTTGGACAGTCAGTCAGGAGAGGAAATTTGAGCTGAGACATGATGGAAAGGCACCAGCCAAGGACAGACCTGGAGGCAGTGGATTCCACACAGAATAAAAAAGCAAAGGCACAGACCTCAAAGCGGAAAGAAGCTGAGCCCCTTGTAGGCATAGAAAGGACTTGAGGTTTGGACTTGGATGCAAGGGTGAGAGAAGTCGGAGAACAATTGAAGAGGTCATCAGCGGCCAGATCTGAAGACCAGTGGAATATTCTGGATTTTAAGAGTTATTGAAGAGTTCATCCAATACAAAATATGATATACTTCATATTTTTAAAAGTTGTTCTGATTGTTGAAGGAGAATAGATTTTTGGAGTAGGGCAAAGAGTAGAATCTGAAAAATCAGGGGCAGTATCTTATTACATGAATGAAATTAAACATAATTATGAGTGACTGGGATTAGAGCTGTCTTATTGGAAGTGAAGAGTATTGATTTGAGAATTTTTTGGAGGTGGACATGGCAGTATTTTCCACTCTCATTTTTACATTTTTTAAATTTTTTATTAAATATATGGGGGTGACATTGGTTAATAAAGTTATATAAGATGCACCATCTGTAGATTGAGGATTTGCTATTTTCAGTATAATTTTATATTTGGACTTCCATGTGTGCCATCCTTCAGTGAAATTAGCTGTGTGCCTGTGACTTTGCCCAGTGGTCATGTACACAGTGCATGTTGGAGTGACAGAGGAAAGCCTGGCCCGCCGCCCCTGATTCACCTACCGCCCAGGCCGAAGGGCAGCACCGGCACACGGTCCCTGATAGCCATGGACCTAGAATTTGAGATGTGACCAGCCACAGAGTGAGAGTCGGGGAGCAAACGTTAACCTCAGAAACAGCTGTCAAGGTCAGCCCCTCCAGGAAGCAAAAAGACAAACCCCATCTTCCCCAAATATGGCAGAGAAGGCCACTCTTCGGGGGCTGTGTGGCAGAGGGATGGGAGGATAGCTGTTCTGTTTGTTTCTTTATGAAGCTTTTCACTGAAAGGAGACCCTGTGAAGGCTGGAGCTGAGTCGTACTCACTTTTATGTCCTAGCGTGTGGTCCAGTGTCCGGCACCTGGAGCCCAGGGAATGTTTGCCAAATGAATGAATAGTGGAATCGTTTGCTGAAAAGGTATTGGTTTGAAGAGTTAGGCTTCTTCTGACTTTGTAAGCACGTGTGGCAGGAACACAATTTGGAATCAGGCACTCTGCCTTTGTTCCACTTTTGTGTCTCAGTGATCATGTTGCTGTTCCACATTTATTCCTATGAAATAGCTGGACCTTCTCCAGCAGAGGCCTCTCTGTGCCCCTGGCTTGCATGATGCAATGTGCAGCGACCAGAGGGGAGGCACACACACTGGCACAAAATGGGAATTCGCCTGTTAGCAGTTCTCCGGGAGGACATGCTGGAGGCTTCGGAATCAGCTGGGAGGAGGCTCAGCTGGGGCCCCTGATCAGCACATTCTTCGGGCTCATGGAAAAGGGCAAGCGCAGGATATTTACAGCCACAGAGAAACGGCCTCATAAAAATGCATGAGAGTGTGTGCAGAGTGATGACTTGGATGAAAAAAGCGGTGTTTACATACTGTTACACTGAAAATATTCACACCTCATCAAATTGGCAGTCTGGTTTGCTGGCAACAATGGGATTTTCCCCTCTGTGAGGTGGTAATAGCTCTCAGCAGAGCATGGAGCATTATGTCTCATTAATCCGTCCCAGATCCCAGTGAGGTGGGTGGTGAGGGTTAGGTTTCCTGTTGGAGCAGAGGAAAATAGATCATGATTCATTCCCCCCCCCTTCCTTACCCTCATATGATAAAGGATATTTGCCATCTCAGGTTTGAAGCGTCATTAGTCCAAGTGGCCCTTGTGGCTTGGTCCTTCCTCATGTCATCTTGTCTATTACCCTTGCACTAATGAGGAGATGAAGCCTGGAGGATGGACAACAGTCCACCAAGGCCTCTCTGCTACTCCGTGGGGAATCCAGGCCAATCTGGGCAGCTTCCTACTTAGTGAAAGGGGGGATGGGTCAGAGCACAAAAAGGGCGGATGGGTCAGAGGTCAAGCATTTCATAGGCGATCGTTTTTGTAATTGCTGAGACAGTCTTATAAGGTTGGTTTCATTATTATTGTTGTTAATTAGCACAATTTTCCAGATGTTATTATTGTTAATTAGTACACATTTTCAGATGAGAATTATAAAGATCAAGGTTCATACAAATTTTATATTCAAACCTGAGCATGTCATTTGATACCATCTGTTATCACATGAGATGTCACTATACCCTTCACTTTGTACCCATTGGACAGATTGGCACAGAGAAGAGCTCAGTGGTGTGACTTTCTGGATTTGGCCTTGCAGAGGAAAGGTGGATTGGGATGGATGGAATTTGGAGGTCAGGTGGACTGAGACTCAAATACAGATCCCCTTCTTGCTGGATGGGCACCCTTGGGTGAGGCAGAAAGCATGCCTAATCTCAGTTTTCTCACCCACAAAATAAATAATAATAAAAAAATGCCACCTAGCCAGCACGGCTCAGTGGTTGAGCTTCTACCTACGAACCAGGTCATGGTTGGATTCCATGTCAGGGCACATGCCTGAGTTGCAGGCCCTATTCCGTGTAGGGGGCATGCAGGAGGCAGCTGATCACTATTTTTCTCTCATCATTGATGTTTCTATCTCTCTCTCCCTCTCTGAAATAAATAAAAGTACATTTAAAAAAAACATACCAATGGCTGAGACCGGTTTGGCTCAGTGGTAGAGCGTTGGTCTTTGGACTGAAGGGTCCCAGGTTTGATTCCGGTCAAGGGCATGTACACTGGTTGCGGGCACATCCCCGGTGGGGGGTGTGCAGGAGGCAGCTGGTCGATGTTTCTCTCTCATTGACGTTTCTAGCTCTCTATCTCTCTCCCTTCCTCTCTGTAAAATATCAATAAAAATATATTTAAAAAAAACACATACCAATGGTAGGATAAATGTGAAAATAAAATGATAAAGTACAAAGAAAGTGATGGTCTCCCAGAAGGACTACGCTGAACTTGTGGGTTCTTTCTGCTCATTCCCCCAACAGCAGGCTCCTGTGCCTTTTCAATAATCTTGTAAGATTAGCACAGCTTTATGCATTGTTTTGCATTCATCCCCTTGAGCTGATTCACCTATAGTGTCCGAGATGGTTAACATGTTTCCTGTTGCTTTCACTTGTTATCAGCCTCTACTGTCTGGGGTCCTGGTGTCAAGCCTCATCTCCAAAGGTCATTGAGTCAGATTATTCAAGCTTCTTGGCAGTAGGAACACTATTGCTAGTCCACTGACCACTGAATATGTATTGGGCATCTGGATGTTGGCGTGAGACTGAAAGCCAAGACTTGGGGAGCTCGAGGGAGCAAGCAGGGGCCCCTTCGACACCTATGAAACTTTGGGGTACATGTAACTTCTTTGTACTTTAGTCTTCTCATCTACATGATGGTCATAAAGATGTAAAGGTTTGAGAAGATAACGTGAGATAAAACATATAAAATATTTACTCAGGACCTGGCATGTGTTAAGGGGTTAGTATTAGTTACTAGTATCATTCACTAAAATACTTAGTAATAGGAAAGTTATAAGTTAATGATTTCCAATGCAAGGCAGTCTATACTTTTCTTGCACATATTCAATGTATCTTTAAAAATTGTATATTAAATATTAAATAAAATCTTGACTTTAACATGTGTATGCTTTACACAAAATATCAATAAAATGAACACCTATATACTATTACCCATTGTTTTTGAAACCCATTGTATATGCACCGTCCTCATCCTCTGCCTGTCCTTCCAGAGGTAATAGCAACCCTGAATATTGTGCTAAAACTTCTCTAACTTTCCTTTATAGTTATACTATTTATGCTTGCATTTCTTACCAATGGAGCATTTTAGTTTTGCATGCTTTTGATATCTATATGAATGGAATCACATTGCTATTCATCTTCTGCACTTTGCTTTGTTTAACATTGTACTCTGAGACACATCCACATTTTTTGAGTAGCAGTAATTTTTTCTTTTTGGTACTGCAGATATACTAGTGTATGGATAAGGCAGAATTCACTTACTCACTTTACTCTTAATGAGTATTTTAGTTGCTTCCTTTTTCTCCCTATTATTATCAGTGCTTTTCTCCACATTATTATGTAATCTCATAATGTGGGTGGACAAGATTCTCCATAGGGTAGATATTTGGGAGGAAAACTGATGGGTCCCAGGATCTGTACATGTTCAATCTATAATAATAAAAGTGTAATATTATAATTAGACCGGACATCCTTCCAGATGAAGCCAGTACTGTGAGGGAAGCCTGGGTCCTGAGTGCCAGTGGGAAGCCAGTGCTGGCAGCCGGGGGAAGGAAGGCCTACTCTTGCATGGATTTTGTGCATTGGAACCTCTAGTATCATTATATAATGCTATTGTCTTGTTTGCAAAATAACTATAGCCATTTGTAACCCTGCCAGCAGTATATCAGGGAAATGGTTGCCTTCCATACTTACCAATACTTGATATTCTCAATCCTTAGTTTTTGCCAATCTGTTGGATGAAAAGCGAAATCTCCTCATGGTTTTAGTTTTCTTTGATTACTAGTGCATTGAATAACATTTTAAAATGTTTATTGAGATTAGAATTTCTGCTTTTGTGAAGTGCTTATTAAAGGCTTTTCACATTTTTTTCTTTGAGTTGTCTTTTATTCTTTGATTAATATAAATTCTGTTTACTGTCTGGATACTAATTTTGTTATTATATTCTCCCAAACATCTTCTCTGACTTGGTGGTTTGTCATGTAATTTTTTTGTATTATGTCTTTGGATGAACAGATGTTCTTAATATTGTTCATTTCCTCATGAATTGTACTTTCTAGTTCTTGTTAAGAAACTCTTCCCTATCTAAATTCATAAAGAGATTCTAGTTCTCCCATATTATTTTCTAAAACTTTTATTGTTTTACATTTCACACTTAAATATTTAATCCACCTAGAATTATTTTTGAATATGGTGTGACATAGGGGCCCAATTTCATTTTTGTCCATATCAATAAGCAATAGATTAAGGATCATTTATTGAATAGTTCTTTTCCCCTCCACTTATATGCAATGCTGGAACTGTAATAAATCAAATTTCTACACCTGTGTGGGCCTGTTGCTGGGGTCTCTTATATTCTCGTGTACTCATTGGTCCATGTGCACACCAACACCAGCCTGCTTTAATTACCACCACCTAATAATAATGCTGAATATTTCAAAAGCCAAACTCAACCATATTTTCCCTCACTCCCTCAGAAGTGTTTTTTGGCTCTCATTTGCCTTTTGCTCTTCCATATAAGATTGTTAAGTCAACTTTCCAAGCTCCTTGAAAATAACCTGTTCTAACAATATTAGAATTTACACGGACTTTGTAGACTGTCAGACCAATTTGAAAAGAAATGGCATAAACATTCTTACTATCGATGAACATGATATAGAACTTTTGCATTTTGTCCCTCTTTAATGTTTTGCAATAAAGTGTTATATGATTTCCCATAAAGCTCCTTTCCATCTCTGTTGGATTTATGTCTAAGTACTTGATATTTTATGCCATTATAAAGTAGTTTATTTAAAATATATTTTCTATTTATTCATTGTTTGTTTTTTGTATTAAACTCTATCAAGAATCCCTGCTGAACATAAGTGAGGAGGAGGAAGCTTCTGAGATTGCCTCCTGGAGTTCCTAAGACCCTTGTGGGGTGCTGAGCTCTTCATGGCACTGGTCCAACAGTGCTTGTTCTTTTTGTGTCTGTTGTTTTTTCTTTCACAGAGTTATCTGAAGAACTGGTTTGTGTAACTTGACTGTCTGGTATTTAACCAAAGCTTGGAACTTTGGCACCTGTCTCTCTGGGCCTGGCCAGGTGCCTTCTCTGATTTTTGAGAACTTGGTGTGCTGACTTGTTCATACTTAATTCCTTCCAGAAGGAGGCAGCTCTAGAAGTTAGATATACAAGGACCATACATAAGAGTAATCTGGTAAGAAGGAAAAGATAGGGAAAGTTTCTTCAATTAAATTTGCATAGCAAATCTAGATTATTGGATCCCTGCTTGCATCATTTTTCTCACATTAAAATGAGAACATCAGTGGTACTTAATTCAATGAGCTCTTATAATGATGAAATGAATGAATGTGTATAAAAAACTTTGAAGAACATTTGCCTTTATACAATTGCTCAACAAATGAGGACTATGTTATTGACAGTAGTAATGTTTACTGGTAGATTGTTTATTTGGGGTGAAGTGTTGAGCTGAACATGATGGCACTACTGGGGAGTAGGGCTAGAATTCCACAGGCATCTGAGCTTTCCCATATATTTGGCTGACACTAGGGTATAATTTAAGGTGGAAGAAGCTTTTTACTTGTCCTAAGTCATTTTGAAGCATTCACAGTCCTCCATAATTTGTCAATATTTGAGAATCTTGCTTTTACACAGTTTCCCGTTTAAACACAGAAATATTTTGAGATGGTTGACAAAACAATAAGATAGAAATTTGAAATAAAATGACTTAGGATACTATCTTTGCTACTCTATCATTTCCCTGTGTGGCTTTACACAAGTCTGTGTTAGGGTTCACCAGTGCCTAGTTCTTCTTTGCTTGTGAGTAAGCTCATTTGAGTGGGGCTTGTTCTTGCCTGTGGGCTGTGAATGGAAGGGACACATGCCATTTCTGAGCTGCAGACTTTGTCAATGTGAGATTCTCCACTTATTTTCTTCCCTTCTCCTGCAACAATGGTTATGGAGAAGCCCTCACATTAAAATGAAAGACTCAAGGGTAGATGTTCAGTTTGAAATGTTAACTCAACATATGGGGAAAATTCATTCCTAGAGAATCTCCTGGATTCAGAAAAGAAAGGACTTAATGAGGAAAATAAACCTTTGTTACTTTGAACAAATGAGATTTGAGGGTTGTTTGTTAATTTAGCAAAATTGAGCCTATCATTGATTTATAAAATTCCTTTAGCTTTTTGAGCCTTAGCTTTCTCATTCTTAAAGTAAGAGTATTAATATCCACATAATTATGTTTTAAACATAAAAATGAAACAAGATAATAAGTTTAAAACATTCAAGCTTATATCTTCATAAAGTAATTGCTCCAAAGTGATAGTTTATTATTATGTTTAAGACTCAGTGAGTAGCCTCAGGGAGGCTAGATAGAGATAACCATAAAAAGGTTCCTGACTACAAAGGAGCATGGCAATGTTGACAAATTAAGATTATCATTTCAAAACTTTTAGGCTGTATATTTTTTGTTACTACCGTATTTGCCGGCGTATAAGATGATTTTTTTGGCCCTGAAAAATATGCCTCCAAGTGGGGGGTAGTCTTATACGGCGAGTATATAACAAACTCTGTATTTTGGGTGGAAATGTTAGGGGGTCGTCTTATACGCCCAGTCTCTTATACGCCGGCAAATACGGTATTTTTCAGGGCCAAAAAATCGTCTTATACGCCGGCAAATACGGTATATAATGAACACAATTTAACCTTTTCTTAATGTCATTAGAATGATCAGTATGAAAAATGAGTATTAATTATTATAATCCATATATATTTTTTAATTCTTTATTGTTTAAAGTATTACAAATGTCTCCTTTTCCCCCCATTGACCTCTCCCTGGCAACCCCCCCCCCCAGCATATGCCCTTACCCTCCCTACTCTCTGTGTCCGTTGATTATGCTTATATGCATGTATACAAGTCCATTAATTGATCTCTTATTCTTACCTCCTGCCAACCTCCCCTGCCTTCCCTCTGAGGTTTGATGGCCTGTTCAATGCATCTATGTCTCTGGATCTATTTTTGTTCATCAGTTTATATTGTTCATTATATTCCACAAATGAGTGAGATCATATGATATTTATATTTCTCTGACTGGCTTATTTCACTTATCATAATGCTCTCCAGGTCCATCCATGCTGTTGCAAATGGTAAAAGTTCCTTCTTTCTTACAGCACCGTAGTATTCCATTGCGTAGATATACTACTATTTTTAAATCTGCTGATGGACACTTAAGATGCTTCCAAATATTAGCTATTGTAAATTGTGCTGCTATCAACACAGGAGTGCATATATCCTTTCTGATTGGTGTTTCTAGTTTCTTGGGATATATTCTTGGAATTGGGATTACTAGGTCAAATGGGAGTTCTATTTTTAATTTTTTGAGGAAACTCCATACTGTTCTCCACAGTGGCTGCACCAGTTTGCATTCCCACAAGCAGTGCATGAGGGTTTCCTTTTTCTCCACATCCTGGCCAACACTTGTTGATTGGTTGATGATAGCCATTCTGACAGGTATGAAATGGTACCTCATTGTCCTTTTCATTTGTATCTCTAGGATGTTTAGTGACTATGAGCACATTTTCACATGTTTCTTGGACTTCTGTATGTCCTCTTTCAAAAAAGTGTTTATTTAGGTCCTTTGCCCATTTTTTGACTGGTTTATTTTTGTTTTATTAAGTTGTATGAGTTCCCTATAAATTTTGGAGGTTAAACTATTATTGGATATAGTATTGGCAAATATGTTCTCCCATGCAGTGGGCTTCCTTTCTTCTTCTTTTTAAAAATGGTTTCTTTCTGATGTTCAGAAGCTTTTTATTTTGATGCAGTCCCATTTGTTTATTTCCTCACTGTTTTCCCTTGTCCTAGGAGCTGTCTTGGTAAAGATATTGCTACAACAAATGTCTGTTACTTTGTTGTCCATGGGTACTTTTAAGATTTTTATGATTTCCTGTCTTATGTTTAAGTCCTTTATCCATTTTGAGTTTATTTTTGTGTATGGTATAAGTTGGTGTTCTAATTTCATTTTTTTCTGCATGTATCTGTCCAATTTCCCCAGCACCATTTATTGAAGAGTCTTTCTTGAATCCATTGTATGCTCTTGCTTCCTTTGTCAAATATTAATTGAGCATAATGGCTTGGGTCAATTTTTGGGTTCTCTGTTCTGTTTCATTGGTCTTCTAGTATATGTCTGCCTGAAACCGAACATTGTTACTAATAGAGAAATGTGAAAAGGAAATCTGAAAGGCTGTTCAACCTTAATTGCTCTGAATGGTCGGAGCTAATCACTCATTGTTTAGTTGAGACATTGGTAGTTAAAGCAACCTTCACCTGTCAATCACATGTAAATTATTGCTGATTATCTATTATTGGAATTTCCTGCCTAAAGGATATGGGAGTTTCCCATAGCCTCAATAAAGGGGTTAGCAAGGCCAGAGCAGTGGTAGTCCTCTTCCCACCTGGCCCCCCATTTTCCCAAATTAAACTCTTTTCCAGTCTCTTTTCATTTGTGTGCAGCCTTCTACAGAACATGAAACCATGAACCCCATGAAACATGGAAGGGGCTCCCACATATGTCTGTACTTGTGCCAGTACCATGCAGTTTTGAGAACAGTGACCTTATAGTATAGCTTGGTATCTGGTATTGTGATCCCTCCAACTTTGTCCTTCTTTCTCAAGATTGCTGTCACTATTCAGGTTCTAGTAGCCTTTTATGTAAGCAAATAAGCCAGTAGAGCCATGAGGGAGATCCAAATTTTAATCACTATAATTTTAATAAGATTGAGGATGGACATGAAAAGAATGCAAAAACCCATCAAGTTAAAAGCCCTGCAGAGTTAGCAGGAAAATTCATTTTATTATCTTAAGAGCCACCAAATGCAAAATACAAGATTAGCCTGATGGCTTAGATACTATATAATTAAGAACATGCCTTTTAAGTAAGAAACACTTTAGGAGAGTTCTTTGATAAACTTAGTAGTGTCTTTCCTCTGTAGGCCACTGTTGACCAGGGGAGAGGTTGCCAAGGACCTGGATTCTCTAGTATAAAATGAAACGATAGTTTCTAGAATAGCAAAAGCCAAGTGGTAGCACTTAACCATTGAAGCAAGGTGGACAGAATCCCCACATGTACAGCAAAGTCAGAGTAGCAATCAGAATGCCTTGATCCACAGGATGGTGTGCAATAGATTCAATGGCTAATAGGTTGTGTTGTTGAAAGGGGCTAGATAGATGGATAATCAGTGTCCTTCCTTTCTTCCCATTCCCTCCCCCTCTCTTTTTTTTTCTCCCTCCCTCCCTCCCTCCTTCCCTCCCTCCCTGACTCCCTCCCTCCCTTCCTTTCTCCCCTCATTCCTTTTCTTTCTTCCTTCTCTACCTCCCTTTTTTATGTCTGCCTGTAATTTAAAAATGTCCTCTCTCATTCAGTTAAAAAATGTGAGGTAATTGAGAGTTTATTAATTGAACAAAATTATAATTTCCCAAGAATATTAGGATGGGTTATGGATGAAGGTGACAATGAATTTCAATTATTACACTGGAGCTTCATTAGTGGGAACTGTAGCATGCTCCCTCTTATACTAATTTTTTACAGAACTGTCAGCTACCACTTGGAAGAAATTCCGTGGCAGACTGCTCCAGCAGGGAGTGGCATCTTTTAGTACAGTAGTACAGTAGGCAATTGCCACATGTGGCTACTGAGCACTTGGAACATGGTGGTCCTAACTGAGATATGCCAAATGTAAATTTTGAAGCTTTGGTATAAATAGAATAATGTAAGTTATCTTATTATTTTATACTAATTATATTTTGAAATTATAATACTTTGGTTATATTACCTTAAAATATATACTATTTAAATGGAGTCTGCCTATTTCTTTTTACCCTTTTTAATGCAGTTACTAGACAAAAATCACATCTGTGACTTGCGATAAATCTTTCTGGACCATAACAAATAGAAAAGAAGGTTAGAATGGGCATGTCAAAACTTTGCCTGATAATGAGTTTTCTATCCTTTCTTATTTAAACCAAGATATTTGGAGAGTGGTAATGGGAACTGCAGGTAGTGATGCCAAGGCAAAGGACATGAACTGGGCTGTCTGAGGAAATGGAAGATAAGAGGTCACCCTATCAATAAATAAGGTGAGTAAGGCAGATGATTTATTGAATTTTTTTTCTTGCATGAAACAAACAGATGAAGTTCTGTTCTGAATGGTTCAGGCTCCTTTTGTTCTTGGGGGGAAAATCTTAGTTTCCAGATTTGAGGAAAAGAACTTAAGACTAAAATTCCAGGCACTAAGAATTTTGATGGCAGAAATTATCATGAAGCACTAGAACATATTCAACCTAAGTACATAGGGGATATGAGGATTGAATTTTTTTCAAGACACACACAAGCTTAAAACTTCATGGGGAGCCTAAACCGGTGTGGCTCAGTGGATAGAGCACCTGCCTGCAGACTGAAAGGTCCCAGGTTTGATTATGGTCAAGGGCATGTGCCTTGGTTGCGGGCACATCCCCAGTAGGGGATGTGCAAGAGGCAGCTGATGGATGATTCTCTCTCATCAATGTTTCTAACTCTCTATTCCTCTCTTTTCCTCTCTGTAAAAAGTCAATAAAAATATATTTAAGAAAAAAAAAACTTCATGGGGAAAAGGGGATTTAGCTTTTTCAAATCCTATGAATTTTTATATATACACACTCATACACACTCTAGCAATGTTTCCAAAACTTTTGACATATATGTACCCCTTCTATAATTTTCATAATGCTGAGTACCCCTCATCAAAAACAAAAAAATGGATGTATTTTTAATAACAACCAAAATATATTTATTTTTATTTTTCTAGTACATACACAAAATAATAATAAATGAAAAATAAAATTATTCACAATAAAATATAAATAAAAGTTATATTATAAATAACATTTATTTGCACACTGAACCATCTCACGTCTCACAAGACTGTCTTGACTTGACTCATGAGAATGTAGAATTAAGTGCAGCTAAGCACGGTGCAGTGCATATCCCCACCAAACTCTGGTGCAAGGAGTACCCCCACCAAACTCTTCCCGTACTCCTGGGAGTACATGTGCCACACTTTAGGAAACACTGCTCTAGAGGATGTTCTGCAGGTGGAGAACCAATTAAGCTTCCTCTGCTCAGAGAGCTAGGTCTTCTCTCTCTCTCTCTCTCTCTCTCTCTCTTTCTCTCTCTCTTTCTCTGTCTCTCTCTCTTAAATATATTTTATTGATTTTTTACAGAGAGGAAGAGAAAGGGATAGAGAGTTAGAAACATCCATGAGAGAGAATCATGGATCAGCTGCCTCTTGCACACTCCCTACCAGTAAGGTGACCAGATTTTAACATTGGTAAAGCAGGATACCTTTGACTGACGGGGGTGGGAGGGTGGGGAATGGATACTTGATTAAAAATTTGGTCTATAAGGAGCAACAAAAATTTTCATAGAACGCCATGGGACGCGGGACAAATTGTTAAAAATCAGGACTGTCCCACCAAAAGCGGGACATCTGGTCACCTTACCTACCGGGGATGAGGCCGCAACCAAGGTACATGCCCTTGACCGGAATTGAACCTGGGACCTTCCAGTTCACAGGATTACACTCTATCCACTGAGCCAAACCGGTTTCGGCAGGCCTTCTCTCTTGATGTCCAACCAGGCCCTTCACTTAGGCACAGGATATCAAAGATCCTAAGAAAGTAGGCACTTCTCTTAATCTGAAATTGGAAACAGGCCTCCAAAGAAGGTAAAAGAATCTGAAACATAAGAGGAAGTGCAGTCATTTGTACCAACTCCCCTCAGCAGAACCATGTCAGCTGGAGGCCTGGGCCAGGCAGACCTAGAAGCAGAGAGAAGGCTGATTCTCAGCGCTGCCCCCTGCCTTCCTGGAGGCCCTGGGAAGGTTCACTGAGAAGGCCCGAGCTCAGACATCTCTTCATCCATTCCGCTGGCCTTGAATTGTCCTTTAAGTATTTGTTTTCATTCAAAACTCCCAGCAACACAGTTAGTAGTGTGTCCACGTGATAGGAGATACTCAGCAATTCTCAACAGATCTTTTCTCTTTGATTTTGAACTTGGTGATTTTTTTTTCATTTTTTTAAAAAAATTATTAAGGTATTATATGTGTACATAGCTTACCATTGCCCCCCCGCCCACCTCCCATTCATTCCCTCCTTCCCCAGAGTTCTGTGTTCATTGGTTGTACTTATATGCATGCATACCAGTCCTTCGGTTGATCTCTTATCTCCCCCCAGGTCTCCTTCCCCTCCCCGCTGTCATTTGGCAGTCTGCTTGTTTTATGGTGACTATCTCAGGACCACCGCTGGGTCCCACCGCTTCCCTGGGGCACAAGGCTCTCCTGGGACACATGGTCCCCCCGGGGCACGAGGCTCACCTGGGGCACATGGCCCCCCTGGGACACACGGCTCTTGGTTATATTTTTGATTGAAATATCCTGCCCCATTTTTTTCTCAAACTGGCTACTCTTACTGCCCTTGAAAATGTAGCCCAGATATTCTTCTGGCTCAGAAGCTTTAAGGATCCTCTCAGAGAGGATGCATTCTTCCCCTGTGAGGTCTCACAGAGACTTTATCTAAAGACTTGATTGCAATGAGCTATGGTCATTGAGTTTTTCATCCATCTCCTCACCCCACACAAGCTCCTTTGGAAAAGGAAGGACCTGTGATCCCTTTCCTCAGCACCTCCAGCGTCTGCCATGTCATCGTTGCTTCCTAACCTTACATATTCATGCAGCCTTTTTTGCCACTGGGAAATCACTTGGGCATGCAAGAAATGACTTTCCAGCCTCATCCAGCTCAGACGGCTGGCACTAGGAGCAGAACCTATATTGACTCCAATGACAGATTAACTTTTCACTAAACTTGCCTGCTTTGTTGAACCCAATGCAGACACATCAGGCCCCCAGACAAGAATGTTCTGATTTTTGGATCAGATCTTAGTTTAACAAAAGGGTTTTGAGTCCAGGGAAGCCTGCCAGGAAGAGGCATGTGAAAAATAGTCAGACATCCAGCAAACAGTTCTGGAAGTTTTTAAGGCAGAAGCTCAAGGTCTGTGGGTGGGATACAGGAGATTCTTGAGTCCCCCCAGGTTTCTGGTAAAATCTTATATATGTGAGTATTTTCAGGGAGAAGGAGGCAAGCCTTTATCATATTCTCAAAGGGTGAATATATCTGAGGCCTCAGTCCACCCCTGGCAGACAGACCATTTTGCACCTCCTGGGGATCTAACTCTCACCTGGTGGGCCCGTGTCCCCCTCCCAGAGCCAGTGGACCCCCAGCCTGGGAGGGAGGCGGGGTGTGTGCAGCCCACTGGCATCCTGTGTATTAACACTTTGGCATTGTGGGACAGCTAATCCGCTCTTAAGCTGCTCCACTGAGCTCTTTTGCCAGATCTGATAGAAGGATTTAACCTTTCCTTTTTTTCCCTCTTGGCACGTGCTCAATGGAATCCAAATAAAGAATTATGGAGGCTTGAAAGGGACTTTCCATTACCAAACAATTCAGTTTAAATTTCCGACCTTTCCTCTACCTTTTTTTTTTTTCCATTCCCTCTTTTCTTTCTCTTTAGCATTTGGGATTCAAGGCTGGCATAAAAGCCTCTGGGGACGTGCACAGAGCCAGAAGCCAGGAACGTGAGTGGAATTTTCCAAATTAAGGCAGCTTATTGGCCCTAGTTGCTGAGCGGGCTGGGGAGGCCTGGCTTGGGGTTGTGCCTGGGAGCCAACATGCTTGAACATCTGGAAGAGAGCTTGACATTCACGGTTGTAGGGACACATGCTCAGGCTCTTGGAACTCTGCATGCTCACAATCTACCCTGCACATTCCCTGGTCTGTGTCTTTGCTGCTCATGGAGCACACCTCAGCAAGTCTTTACAGAAACAGCTACCGTGTCAGACATTGTCCTGAGATCTCAGGGTGATAACGGTAACTGGAATTTATTGGGAGCCTACATCTGCAAAGTAATGCACTGGCCCAACATTTCCCCCCACTTGACAGATGGAAATACTGAGGCACAGAGAGTTCAGTACCTTCTCCAAGTTCTCATAGATAGGATGTGAAGGAACCAAAACACAAACCCAGTTAGTGTGGCTCAAGAGCCAGAGAAGAATAATCAGAATGAAAGAAAGATTAGCGTAGGACCTGGGACATACAAGAGAACTGAAAAACGAAGATCATAAGAAGTAGTAAGAATAAGAAAACCAACACGTGTTTTCAATATTAGCTTTAAAAATAGTGTTTGTTTCTTCTTGCCCTGATAATAAAAGAGTAACCCATGCTTATAATAATGACTCTGGCATTAATTTTCCACAAGGCTCCAGGTATGGAAGGTATTGTAACATAGTTTTTTGACATGTGCTAGGGAAGATAATTTGCATCCAATACAAAAAGGTCTAGAGTTTAGATAGAAATATTTAACATCTTTAATAACAATAGCTAACACTTATTAAGTGCTCCCCAAATGTCACTGTTCTATGCTCTTATATTGGTTTTTATTATTCTTCCAATAGCCCTATGATATAATAATTGTTATTATTCTCCTTATACAGGTAAGATTAGGTAACTGAGAGGTAAGTAGCCTGCCTGGGATTCATGCACAACTATCTAGTGGCAGAGCCAGATTTCATATCCAAGTCTGGCTACAGAGCCCATCCTCTTAGTAGTCACTCACCTCCACAGCTGCCTTTACCTGCCATGGGGTCAAGGGTCCCCACTGTTTTGCTTATTCTTCTCCATGCCTGTTTAGCTGGTCAGTGTAGCCATAAATGTTGATCTCTACCCACGATCTAGAAACGACAGATTGTTTCTGCTAGGAGATTCAGCCTAGCCGATTTGGCTCAGTGACTACAGTCAGTCAGCCTGCGGACTAAAGGTCCCAGATTTGATACTGGTCAAGGGCATATGCCCAGGTTGTGGGCTCGGTCCACATTAGGGGGCATGCAAGAAGTAGCCAACCAATGATTCTCATCATTGATGCTTCTCTCTCTCTCCCCCTCTCCCAACAGAAGGAAAAGTGATTGAGCAGCATTCTCATCTAGTGAAAAGCAATTCCATTCTGACGGTGACCAAAAACAGGAGGTGCCCTATCAGCATTTGTCAAGTAAATGGATGAATGGCCAGTGGACTGCAGGTACTGAGAGAAGAATGTGGTGAAGGTCTTGAGGAAGTGGTATGGGATTTTTTGTCATTATTGTTGGGTCCCAATAGCCTTCTAAGAAAGTATATTTGGAGAGCACACTTCACAGTAGATGGATGCAATTACAAACCAAAATCTCAACTGGAGTGACTGGTCAGTGTGAATAGCATTGGATGGTAAATGGGTAGGTGACTCCCTGCTACACTGTCTTGGGAGATCCAGTGCTTAGCAATGGGAGTGGTGCATATCTCTGTACACCCCCAATAATGATTACCGTCCTAGGCAAAATCATTCTGAACAACAGCATCATTTGTCTTTTGGAGCTAGTTCTTATTGAATCTTGCCCCCCTTGAAGTTGCATCTTCCATCATGATGACAGAAACAAGTAAGTGCTATTGTGGCCAGAGGACACTCCAGGAGCAACCCAACAGAGCTGAGCCATGCGTTTGAGAACTAACTCTTTTTGCTTTCTAAGTGTGTAACATCGGTCAAGTCACAAAACTGCTTTAGATTTCTCTGTGCTATTTTTTATTTTACTTTCTGGCTTGTTGGAGGTATTCATCAACTTATTTATCAAAACAATGGATGGGTTCATAAAAATAATTCTCTTCTTTTAGAATATATATATATATATATATATATATATATATATATTCTAAATATATATACACTATTTTATAAACTAATATTTCAAATATATATATACACTATTATATATATATATATGTTCTAAATATATATACACTATTTTATATATTCTAAATATATATACACTATTTTATAAACTAATATTTTAAAAATATATATACATAGTATATAGTGTAATACATCATATATATATATATATATATATATATATATATATATATATATATAGTGTAAATGTGTTATCAGAAGACTGTATTGGTGGAACTTCTCTGATGCCAGTATGAGTGGGTTATCCCTTTCCCCACTGGGAATTGGGGGTTGGGTTTTTTCGGTATCCTGAGAAAAATAATTTTCTAAGACTTGCATGTGAGAATGAATGATTTTAGTTGCATGAAATTATATATATATATATATATATATATATATATATATATATATATACACACACACACAGGGCTGGGTATAGAAAGGCTGTGTAAATAGTCTTTATTCAGTACTATAGCCAAAGAGATATTTGTTCATGGCAATCAGGCTCCCTGCTGGTCGGTCCTTTGGTGATTCTGTTGATGTGTTCATCATCATGCCATCAGCTGTTTTAAAGATGTCCGGGGTCTGAGGAAGAAGCCCACCTCTACCCGTCCCATCAACCACCCTAGAAAAGGAACATTCTTCATTCTGAAAACATTCTATTTTCATTCACTGCATAATTTATAGATGAACCCAGTCTAATTATTTAATATCCAACTAAGCAAGTTATAAAATACATGTTTATGAATTTGTCTCAGGCTGACTGTCAGAGAGGCTGTTAAATGCCTGTGCGTATTGTATCATGGCTGTGAATGGAATGGGTGTACTGTTATCCAGTCTGCCAAAACATGTCACTTAATTTAATAATATGATGTAAACCTAAAGAGAAATAACATGGCTTATTATATGAAGGCTGATCTCACCCACCCATATCAGAGTCTCTTTTTATTTGAAGGCCCTTCATGTTTTAGGTATAGTTGGACTTTATGCATCCATAGCTTCTACCAGAAAGTAAAACCTTGCTTAATTATCACAACAGCTTCACAAGGCATTTTCTATTGTTATTAGTATCTAGACATAAGGAATCAGGCTGATGTTTAGAATCAAGATAACCCACACAGCCGAACCGGTTTGGCTCAGTGGTAGAGCGTCGGTCTGCGGACTGAGAGGTCCCGGGTTCGATTCCGGTCAAGGGCATGTACATTGGTTGCGGGCACATCCCTGGTGGGGGGTGTGCAAGAGGCGACTGGTCAATGTTTCTCTCTCATCGACGTTTCTAACTCTCTATCTCTCTCCCTTCCTCTCTGTAAAATATCAATAATAAAAAAAAAAAGATAACCCACACAGATGAAAATGTCAGAGCAAGTGTTTGAACCCTGTATTTGGCTGTGAAACCTGGGACTTTAACTACCTTCATTCAAACCACATTTGCTCCTCTGCTTTCAATAACAAGACTTGTTATTTGTTGTATGCTAGGCTCTGTTCCAATACATACATTTTTCTTTTCATCATGACATCAGCCCCAATAGGGAGCCATTGTAATCCCTGTTTGACAGAAGAGAAAGCGCTTATAAAGCTTTGGTTTTGTGATTCTGGGCAAGTTATTCACCTCTCTGAGTATTATTCTGCTAATCTGCAAAATGAAAGAAAATAACTATTTCAGAGGAGAGTTGTGAGGCTTAAAAATGAGCCATGTAGGTGGACCATTCAGTTGAGTGACTGACCCAGATTAATAATTCAGTAAATTCTAGTTAGTATTGTTTTTAAGACTAGTACATTTGTCTGACTTTATCTTTAAAGGTGAACAATTGTATTCATTAGATTCCCCATGTAAGTGAAATCATATAGTATTTGTATTCCTCTTACTGGCTTATTTCACTTAGTATAATACTACCCAGGTCTATCAATGCTGTAGCAAAAGGTGAGCTTTTCTTCCTTTTATGTAGTTGAGTAGTACTCCATTATGTAAATGTGTTATCATGATTTTTACTTGCATGAAATTATATCCCTAGGTTTCCAAAGTCCCATTTTCCTTAATTCAGTCTTGGAAAATGTGCAGCTGGGGCTTCAGCAGGGCTAGAAGCAAAGCCAGTGTCTAGAGTTTCCATTCCATGGTGGAACTGGGTCCCCTGTAGCATCAGGCTAGTCACAGTCCATCAGTCTATTGTGTGTGGGCTCCCCTTGGCTGTGAGCCATGTGGACTAATGTAGGGATGTGTTCCCCCTGCAATAGGAGACCCAGGAGTGCAAAAGGGCCAAGAAAGGGAACCTCCTCTGTTCAGGAACTTACGTATCTCATATGTCATACCTGCAGTGGTAATGCCTTTTCTGGCCAATGCCCTGTTTCCAGATGTGACTGACAAGTAAGCACCTTCCCACATCACCCAGATCTTACTGGGCGTGTATCAGTTGTCCAGTCACTTCCCTCATCTACCTGTGGGCAACAGACCTGGAGAATATTAGCTGCATCTTCCTGGTACAAATGCCATGCCTGTTTATCTTGCTTCTCTTTACTCCTTTCCTGTTAATTAATAACCAGGTTATTACAACAGTATCAAATGTACCACAGTGAAAAGGGGGTGGGGAGGTGAAAGAGAATGAAGGGGGAGGGGGAATGTCAACAGAAAGAGACTTGGCTTTGAATAGCTAACACACAAATACAATATTACAGAATTATATACTTTATATGTATATAATTTTATTAACCAATGCCACCCCAATAATCCCAACAAAATTAAATAAAGCCCTAACCAGTTTGGCTCAGTGGCTAGAGCATCGGCCTGTGGATTGAAGGGTCCGAGGTTCGATTCTGGTCAAGGGCATGAATCTTGGTTGCGGGCACATCCCCAGTGTGGGGTGTGCAGGAGGTAGCTGATTGATGTTTCTCTCTCATTGATGTTTCTGACTCTCTATACCTCTCCCTTCCTCTCTGTAAAAAAAAATCAATAAAATATTTAAAAATTAAATAAAAACATATTCCATTTATCAGTGTGAGAGTAGAATAAATTATTTTTAGGAACCTGTGTGTTTCCCCCCCCCTCCAGTTGGTTCTTCTGCTGAGTCTAAGAAAAGTGTGCACCAACCACTCGGCTCCTGATGACGTTTTGTTCAGGCCCACTTCCCTCATCCTGGTGCCATAAAGTTTATTGGAGGTCAACCAAAACCTGAGTAGCTTTTATGGTCATCGTGTGCCATGAGTGCTTCTCTGGGGAATCTTGGATTTCTCTGTCCTCATTCTCAGCTTCCATCCCTTACCATTCTCCTTTCCCCTTTTGCCTTCCCCACTGGGTCTCAGCGACTAGAATGCAGGTCTTCATCTCTGTTCTGCTTCCCTTCCTAATAGGACTCTGCATGTAGGTTAACGTGGTCTCTCAGCCTGAGGTCTAATGGATGATGCTCTGTTACCAACCTTTTATGAGGCCCTGAGAATGTAGAGATTAATGAGAAGTAGCCTTTGTCTTTAAAAATCTTCAGGGATAGAAGTAAGAATCCATTTCCATGTGTGACGTTCTCTAGGAGGTTTCTTGAGGATCACAAAGAGATTGAGAGCAGGGACTGCTGACAATAAGGATTTCTAGAAAATGCATTCATTTTGTCACCAGGCCAGCCTGGGCTTCAATCCCAGTGCTGCTTTTTGCTAGCTGTGTGACCTTGATCAAGAAATCATTGCATCTCTGGGCCTTGATTTCCTTACTCATCAGTGAGGAACAGTAGCAATTTCTTCCTCAAATATTGTTGTGATGCCTAAAGAATGAAATCACACAATAAGAGTGCATCATGAACTGAAAAACTGTCTGCAAATGGGAATTAAGACACAGGACTGAGAAATTGCATAAAAAACAAACAATTGGGAAAAATCTTAACCTCAGAAAAATCCATGGCATTTACATTTTTATCCCAAAGCAATTATCACCTCATCATCTCTTCTTTTATTTTCCAATGCAAATTTTAAAAAAGTTATGATCATACCATGTGCATATGATGTGCAAGCATAAAAAAAATACTTTCTTTAAGCCCATGAACTATCTAATTATTATTATATTTTAGATTAGGAGGCAGGAGAATGTTGTTGTTTGATGGGAAACATTCCCCACATCTGGAGACTTAATTTACACTTTCCATTTATAGCTTCAGCTGCAGTTCTTCAAATCTGAGTCTGTGTTAGAAGAGTCATTAGGATTCCGAGAAAACAGAAAACATTTTAAGCACTTCCCATTAAACCAATTGCAACAGCCCATGAGAGAATGTTTACCCTTGGAAGGAGGACCCTTGTGGATAATTACTTAAAATAAGGGAAAATAGTGATGCAATTTGTGGGAATATCCAATGTGGCAAATCCTTATTTGACTTTGGAGACAACATTAAATGAGTTTTGCTCATTTTGTCATGGTGTCTACCAATCGAATTTGAGTAAACCCTTCACTATGTTCTATGGCCAGTGACAGATGGCCCAAACACATGTTTTGTTTTGCTCTAGCCCTGTTCAAATTCTATAGTTGGTTCTGGATTCACAGAGCTTTTCATTCCATATATTTATCTTTTATTTTATCAACAGAACATAATTTTTCTTCTATCTTTGATACAAATTGCCAAATATTTTTCTCCAAAGTTTTTCTTTTCCCCATGGTCAGCTCCCTTTATGAAAAAATAGAATAACTAAAGTTCAAATAGAGAAAACGAAGGTTCTTAATGCTAACCAGTAGAGAAAACACAGACATGGTCACAGAAACATTTCTCTAAACTGAAGATCAAGTGTGTTAAAGGACAGAAGACTATTGTGTTTTGTCCTAATCTATGTTTAACTCACATGCTGTTTGATGAATTAGTGTAGTTTAATATGAGTTTGATGTTGGGCCAGGCAGAAGACAAAGATGTCACCCACGGAGAATAGAGTATGACTAAAAATTTGGACCAGCTGGGGGCAGGGATGGGGATCCCTTGGGCTTTGGGCATAAAAGATAGTTCAGAGTTAGCCAGAGTAATTTAGAGTAATTCTGTTTAATGGCAGAGGTTGGGGGGACTTGGGGCTCTTCCATATGTAGACAGAGAATATGAAGGAACTTAGTAACCTCCTTAGTTCTAGAAATTTCTTTGACACACTCTCCTCCACAAAGGAGTCCTAAACTGTCAACTTCTTAATTTTTGAAGAAAATATGGCAACAGCCAGCAGAAGGCAGAGGGGACGAGGCCGGTTCACTGATCATAGCTCCCATGCCTTGGATTCATACTATGAGCCAAGTGTGTTTAGAAATCACCTTAAGAGCATATTTCATTTATTCCTTAAAATTATCTTATGGACTTGTTCTGGGAAGAAAATAGTCTTGTGTGTCAATTTTAACGATCAAAAACACAGACTAGGGTGGTGATTGTGTAAATCACAGAGGTGGTAAGCAGTAGTGTTTAATAGTTGGCTGTCCTGGCTTCAGAGTCCTGGGTCTTCACTGGTATTCTGTATTTCACCCTAGTGTGTTGAGCCTGCCTAGCCTCCCTGGGGGAAGACCCAGATTCTGCTCTCCTCTCTTCCATGTAGATTGCTTTTCTATGTAGAGATGTTGTTTATGCCATATGAACACTTTAATTTTCCAGTCTAGTATATTCCATTTGGGTCTCTTCCCGCTGGCTACCAAAGGATATGAAATTAGTTTTTCTTTCCACATCTCCCATTTACATTTTGCTTATTCAGCTGCTCTTCTGCAGGATCTCAGCGTTATTAAAGAATATTTTGTTTTCCCCTAACAATGGAAGTGCCTATGTTTTTAGGAAACAAGATTACTATAGTTGCCTTATATTAAGCTGTCATTTTGCAACATCTCAGCACCAAATCCATCTTTCTGTGCTCTTCCTTTAAGTACCAAAGCTGGGAACCTGCATACTGCATTTCTGTTTTGCCAGCTGTTAGGATTTACCAATAAATGGTGCTCGATAAAGCCTTAAAGGTCAAAAGGTCAAACAGGAGCGAGAGACTGGCTTTTTCTATTTGCTTGTCATTCCTTTTGTGTGGCCTTAGCAATGCACCTGAACTGCCCTCTCAAGAACAGACCGTGTCCCCTTGCCCTGACCATGGCAGCTGCTGCCTGTAGTTGCTGTCTATTCAACTTCCATGACACCTGTTTGCCTCTTACCTCCAGCACCTACCTAATTAACTAGTTCCTCTTACTAAATTTGCTCTGTTAAAATACTTAGGGTAGCTTCCATTTTCCTGGTTGCACACTTGACCGGTTTTTGTCTGAGGCTCATTTCTCCCCTTGTCCTTTTCATGGTCTGTAGTAAAGTACAAATTCTTTCATCTGGAATGTTCTTAGAGCTTGTCAAGTCCAAATTCTGGCACAGTAGAAAGGTAATCTGGGATTTGGAGGAACCTGAGGTTATATAAGATTTGGTGGAAGAGACATTTGCGTTTATCCAATGGTGTTTACTATTGATGTTAGTACATCTCAGCCTGGGACACAGATTCCTCATGGACTTAGGAGAGTGAGTTCTTCTGCCCATTGTGGTTCTTGTTGCTGGATCACTTGTACATGTAATAATATCTTTGAGATTTAGTTTACTAACCAATGAGATGAGTTGAGGCATATGTATCCCCATCTGTGAAATAATTCAGAGGGATGTCAAAGGGATAGATCCATTTTTAAACTTTATTTATTCATCCATTCATTTCATCCATCCACTGTTTTATTTTTTTTATTTGTTATTTTTTTGGATTTCTATTTATTTTTTTAATTTATTTTTTAATTTATTTTATTTTTTTATTGATTATGGCATCACATAATTGTCCTTATCCCCCATTCCCATCCCAAACCCCTCCCTACATATTCCCCTACCCCCCTGTTGTCCATGACCACTGGCTAGGCCCATGTGCATGCACACAAGCCCTTTGGTTGGTCTCTTCCCTTTACCCCCACCCTCCTCTACTTTCCCTCTGAGGTTAGAGAGTCTGATCGCTGCTTCTCTTTCTCTGGGTCTATTTTTGTTCACCAGTCTATTATGAACCTAAGGCAGTCATAGTGTAGTGCAAATAATTAAAATGTAAAATATATCAAGACTATAAAATTTCCAAAAGTCTCCTATTATTTAAAGTAAAAAAGGGAGTGACAGTGGAAGAATATCATGTAAGGAAAAATATCCTGAGAATAATTTACATCATCCACTGTTTTATTTGCTCAACTATCATTCCATGCATTCACATACCTATCCTTTCTTCACTTTATTTACTTTATTTATTCATTTTCAGAGATTCTCATTTGTCTTGAATACAGTGCTATCCTGGAAGATAAAAATGAGGAAAAAGGACTTCCACTTCTATGAGTTCTATAGAAAAATGGTGAAGTTTTAGTTGCCTTAAGTAGCTAAAAAGAGGAAATCTGATAAAACTGAATAGAAGGAAGGTCTTTCAGAGAGAAAAAAACCTAATAGAAACATGTAAAGTTGCTGATCAATGAAAAAATATGAAATGGCGAGGAAATTAAGTAGTTTTTAAAATATTTTTTTTTATCAATCTTCAATGTAATATTTTTTTCCAAGAGGAAAATTCCATTTTTGATACCCTATTGTAAACCTTAACTAAAATTGTCATATCTACTGCTGTTCTTCATCACAGTATCTATAACTTTAATTTTTTAATTTAAATTATTCATCGTTTAAAGTATCACATGAGTCTTCTTTTCCCCCCATTGACATCTTCCTGGCTGCTCCCAACCCCAGGACATGCCCTAACCTCCCTGCTTCTGTCTGTGTCCACTGGTTATGATAAAAACCATGCATGCTAGTCCTTTAGTTGATCTCTTACCTATTCACCCCCCATCTTCCCTCATAGGTTGGGCAGTCTGTTTAATATTTCTGTTGCTGATTCTATTTTTGTTCATCAGTTTATATTGTTCATTATATTCCACAAATGAGTGAGTTCATGTGATATTCATCTTCCTCTGAATGGCTTATTTCAGTTAGCATATTGCTCTCCAGTTCCATCGATGTTGTTGCAAATAGTATGAGTTCCTGCTTTTTCACAGTGGCATAGTATTCCATTGTGTAGATGTACCACAGTTTTCTAATCCACTCATCTGCTGATGGGCACTTAGGCTGTTTCCCAATCTTAGCTATTGTAAATTATGCTGCTATGAACATAGGGGTGCATATATTCGTTCTGGTTGGTATTCCTGTTTTCTTGGAATATATTCCCAGAAGTGGAATTATTGGGTTAAATGGAAGTTCTATTTTTAATTTTTTGAGGAAACACCATACTATTTTCCACAGTAGTTGCACCAATCTGCATTCCCACCAGCAGTGCAAGAGGGTTCCTTTTTCTCCACATTTCTGCACATTCTTGCCAGTACTTGTCACTTGTTGATTTGCTAATGATAGCCATTCCTACAGGTGTGAGATGGTACCTCATTGTTGTTTTGATTTGCATCTCTTAGATAATTAGTAACTTTGAGCATTTTTTCATATGTCTTTTGGAGTTCTTTATGTCCTCTTTCAAAAAGTGTCTATTTAGCCGAAACCGGTTTGGGTCAGTGGATAGAGCGTCAGCCTGCAGACTAAAGGGTCCCAGGTTTGATTCCATTCAAGGGCATCTACCTTAGTTGTGGTCACATCCCTGATGGGGGGTGTGCAGGAGGCAGCTGATTAATGTTTCTCTCTCATCGATGTTTCTATCTCTCTCCCTTCCTCTCTGTAAAAAATAAATAAAATATATATATATTTTAAAAGTGTGCCATTTTTTAAAAATTGGATTGTTTACCTTCATTTTGTTAAGTTGTATGAATTCCCTATAAATTTGGGGGTGTAAATCCTTATTGGAGATAACATTGGCAAATATGTTCTCCCATGGAGTGGACTTTCTTGTTGTTTTGTTGATGGTTTCTTTTTGCTGTGCAGAAGCTTTTTATTTTGATGTAATCCCATTTGTTTATTTCCTTATTAGTTTCCCTAGTCCTAGGAGCTGTCTTGGTAAAGATATTGCTACAACAAACGTCTGCTATTTTGTTGCCCATGGTTTCTTCTAAGGTTTTTATGATTTCCTGTCTTATTTTAAGTCCTTTATCCATTTTGAGTTTAGTTTTGTGTATGGTGTAAGTTGGTGTTCTAATTTCATTTTTTGCATGTATTTGTCCAATTTCCCTAGCACCATTTATTAAAGTATGTCTTGACTCCATTGTAAGCTCCCACCTTCTTTGTCAAATATTAATTGAGCATAATGGCTTGGGTCAATTTCTGGGTTCTCTGTTCACTTCCAGTCATCTATATTTCTATTCTTGTGCCAGTACCAGGCAGTTTTGAGTATAATGGCTTTGTAATATAGCTTGATATCTGGTATTGTGATCCCTCCAACTTTGTTCTTCTTTCTTAAGATTGCTGCAGCTATTATGGGTCTTTTCTTTTTATTGCAGATGAATTTTGGAGAGTAGTTCTAGGTTTTTTTTTAAAAAAAATATGCCTTTGTTATTTCAATGGAGATTGCATTGAATTTATAGATTGCTTTGGGTAGTATGGACATGTTAATGATGTTGATTCTACCAATTCATAAACACAGTATATTTTTCCATTTGTTTGTTTTCCTCTTTCTTTCTTTTTTTTTCAGCATCCTGTAATTTTCTGAGTATAGGTCCTTTACTTTCTTGGTTATTCCTAGGTATCTGAAATTTTTTGGTGCAATGATAAATGGGATTGTTTTTGATTTGTTTTTTTTTTTTTTAGTTTTTCTTTCTGTGAGTTCATTATTGGTGTATGAAAAAAGCCATAGACTTCTGGGTGTAAGTTTTATATCCTGCTACTTTGCCAAATTCATTTATTAAGTCTAGTAATTTTTATGGATATTTTGGGGTTTTCTATGTGCAGTATCATGTCATCTGCAAATAATGACAGTTTTACTTCTTCTTTTCCAATTTGGATGCCTTTTATTTCTTCTACTTGTCTGATCCCTATGGCTGGCACTTCCAATACTGAGTCAAGCAGGAGTGGTGGAAGTGGGCTTCCCTATCTTGTTTCTGTTCTTAGGGGAAATGGTAGGAAATAAGTTTTTTTTTTCAAAGCTGAGGAGACCTGGGAAATGAGAATGCTAAGGTAAAGTAGATAGATTACGATGGCCCTTTTGAAGGAAAGAAAAATATATCAATATTTTTGTGTTTCTCTCTGAATGTGAATATATTAATTTTAATGCTTAAACTCCACGATGAAAATGAAAATTATTAATATTCAACAACAACTATTATCTAGCAAAGATATTAGACAGTATGGCTTACTTTCATTACTAAAAGTAAATCTAAGTAAAATTGCCACTATTCTAATCAAAAGCCCCCAATCTTCACTTGTTCCCACTAACCATCTAAAATGATGGGTGGCTTCATCAGTTGCTGAGTGTCCAACATCCATTCATTAATTTTATAAACACTTTTCTCCTGTCTACAATTTTAGGTCCCTCTAATAGACTTCAGAGTTGTAACAGTAAATGCGGCCCTTTTCTGAGCATACAGCTTCGCTATAGAAGCATATGATTAAATACAGAATTTCAGGAAAGTGTGATAATGATTACTTTACAGTAAGAATGGTGTGTTTTTGAAGCACATGATAAAGACCACTTAAAATAGCCTAGAGGTTCAGGGAAGATTAAGGAATATGGTGATATCAACTTACACTTAACATTTTATAAGAGTTTGTCAAAGAGAGATGATGGGAGATAATATTTCAAGCAAAAGTAATAGCATGTGTGAGATTTGGACTTTGGTGAAAGTTTAATGTTTTGAGGATCTGAAAGAAGTCCATTATGACCAGGCTGTGGATGCTGGGAGAAGGCTATAGAGGACAAATGATGCTTAGACTCATCGACTTGCTTAGACTCATTAATGTATTACTCTGTTACACTAACGACTTTTTGCAAATCCTTGGATGATGCAAGTGGTGGGCAAATTACAAATTTGCAATCTGTTTGTATTATAGATAATTAGTCACAGAGATAACCATGAAAGCACATGGGCATCTGAGAGACTATTTTGGTAGTGATCTAGACTGAGGCCAATTCATTGGGGAGGAAGGAAGTGAAATCATTTCAGAGATGTGTTCCTCTGGGAAGATATTGGGCTGCAGAAAAAGATGTACATAGATAGGTACCTAGATTTCTCTACATAGATTGCTGATTGATCAATAAAATAAGATAGGAGATAGTTATTAATTTCAAAGTGCATTCATATGTGGTCATGTATGACACGATAGGACAAAGCTATGAATAAAGACAGTGAAGGTAGACAATTACTTTAAGAGTTTGGAAATGAAAAGATAGGGATGGGTAGAAAGAGTGTTAGCTACAAGCGAAGAAGGAGAAATGGACAACTTTTGTTTCAATTGGGCTAATTTGAGGATGTTTATCTCATGATGGAGAGAGATAAATAGAAGAGGAGATTGGGAAATTAGAGTATGATGGATGATTGATGAGCTAAGCCCCTAAGACCTTTGAAGGTAATGGGATTAAACTTTAGATGAAGAAGAGACACCAATCTCAATGTCATAGAAACAAACAAAAAAGAGTATGCAGGTGAAGAGGGCTTGTTTCTAGGTTTTTGACTGTTGTGTTTTTTTTTTTTTTGGTTTTGTTTTATTTTTGCTTATATTGACTTCATGGGATAGATGATGAGGTAGACTACCTAGAAAAAGAAAGGAGTTGGAGGGCTAATTATTTGAAAATGGTGGATTGAAAATAAATTAAGTTGAAGCTAATCAAATTTACATGTGTATGCATATGAGAAAAGATAAAGATTCTAAAGTAAATTTCAGTAAATAAATATTTCTGAGGCCATAAATTTTTCCTTCCTAAGACTTTATTAAGCTTTTCTTCTTCCTCTGTTCTCTTGTCTTCCTTCCTTCTCACTAGTCACTTAATAACATTTTAACTCTCATAACTTTAAAAATAGTTAAACACATTTTTAGAGTTATAAATAGATTTTATTCTCCTTTAGCAAACACAAAATTAACTGATGTATTATGTTATAAAATTGGTAAAATAATTCTATGCCTTTTTATTACTATTGGCTACTGTTCAGAGAAAGCTAAATCTATCTCATTTATAGCACTGGAGGCATTAATGTAGCTATTTTTACTCTATGCTATGATTTACTTTTTATTTTACATAAAATAAGTCAGAATATAGATATGAGAAGGACCAATCTTAAACATTTTTTATTTATATATCCATTTAACCATTCATCCATCATTTAATAAGCATCTCTTTGTAAGAGAGACTATGCCAAGCACTAAGAAGACAACATATATAAGTCATAGGCGCTATTTCAAGTACTTTCAGTCTGTCTAGAGAAACATACTAAATGGAGAAATATTACAACCAATTATAATGCAATGTGTTATATACTGTATATATTACAACCCAATATACAGAGTTCTTTGGGCAAAGAGGCTGCAATGCCTTACTGGAAGAGCTGCAAAATGCATCACTGGGTCTGGGGCCGTGGTTGGCAAACTGCGGCTCTTGAGTCACAAGCGGCCCTTTGGCCCCTTGAATGTGGCTCTTCCACAAAATACCACGGCCTGGGAGAGTCTATTTTGAAGAAGTGGCATTAGAAGTAGTTTAAGTTTAAAAAATGTGGCTCTCAAAAGAAATTTCAATCATTGTATTGTTAATATTTGGCTCTGTTGACTAATGAGTTTGCCAACTACTGGTCCGAGTGATGAGAAAATTAGCATCTTCTGGCTCCAACTCAGTTTCATTCTCTCAGAGCACACTAAACACACGAGAAGCTGTGCTCACCACATAAGAAGTTCTCCGCAGCAACCCAGCATCTCAGCAGGCAGCAGCAACCACCCAGGTTGGAAGCTGGAAAATGACAAATGAGCATCTCAAGGTGTTCAAGAATAATCTGGATGGATAATAAACCATAATAATTTATTAAGAACTAACCCTGTGGCACATATCATGATTAGTTGCTTTAGGTGGTTACTTTTCTTCTCAAAACAACAGTCTTACAAGGATGAAGCCTTTATTAACATCACTGTTTAGATAAAGAACCCGATATATGCATGTATCCTACATACATTTCCCAAGATCAAAGGGTAATGATAAATTGTGTCAGAGTTGAACCTGGGAGTCTGACCTTAGCACTTGTCTTCTCAGGAAGGCCACGAATGCCATCCTGTTTGCTTTTTTTTTTTTTTTTTTTTAATAAGTTTTGAATCACTTCTTGGTTAAAAAACAAAAAACAAAAAACAAGCATCACTACAGTTTGGTCAAAATGCAGACTTGGTTAAAATTTAAACCCCAGCCTTTCTTTTCCCAAGCGAAGTATTGGTAATTGTCATGTTCTATAGAATACGTTAAAATATTAACACGTTCTTAATAATTTTGTCTTTTATTTTTTTGCTCTATTTTTAAGTTCCAAAGGATGTTTAGCCACCTATTGACTCCCTGTTTATTAAGAATAATAAAATGAATAAAATTTAATGTTCAAAAGCAAGAGACTAGTTGTTATGCCTTAAATAGGCTTTAATAGAATTATTTTTAAATGTTATTATGCTTCTTAAATTTTTCTTATTTAAAAAGTAATATAAACTCATGAAAGAAAAAAAAAGCATTAATAAACTCCACCACTTCAACATCTGTTGAAAACACTGTATGCACCTAAGATCTTCCAGGATAACTCTCTCTCTATTATTTCACAATAAAGGTGAGATTTAATATTAATACTAAGTTGTTATCTTCCACAATTCCTTGGCATTTAGGTTATTTGTGTTCACTACCACAAGCTACACAGAACAGAAATAACTGGTGAAAGATGATTTAGAGATGTCACAAGTGAAGAAGTAGAACTCATGTAGAACATTCCGAGAAAGGCATATTTTTAAAGATTGGTATTACCAATCATTCACTGAAAGAGAACAGTTACTGGGGATATTTAAATTACATTACTTTTTATCCAATGACTGTAGCAGGTAATTACATGGGCCTTCTGCAGCGACCCAGCTCTACTTTCCGGGACAGAGAGGGGCCATGGCCCTGGTCCATTTACCTTTCCAACTATAGAGGTGCAAAGAAAGATGCTTTTTCAGGGGATGTTTATATCCCACGGTCCATCCTTGACACCTTGGATTGCTCACCTGAGCTCTGAGCAAATCCTTTCTTCTCTATATTCAACTCATCCAGGCCTTGACCACTCCTCAGCACATGCAAACTTACCGCTCTAGTACAAGCCACTGATATCTTCCCTGCCTGCCCCCTTACAGCCTATTTCTCACACAGAGACCAAAGAGACCTTATTAGACTCAAAGTCAAATATCCCACTCCTCAGCTTATGCAGCCTCTCAGCTGGTTCAAAGAAAACACCAAAGTACTTATACCCATGCAGGTCCTGTGGTGTCTGCTATTGACCTGTTCCGTCTCTGACCTCATCTCCTGATACTGTCCTCCTCACTCCCTCTAGTCTTGCAACACTGGATTCCTGGTTCTTCCTCCAACGTGTGTGAGAGAGTCTCCTGTCTCAGCCTTTGTGCTTGTGTTAACACATTTCTGGAATGCTCTTCTTACACATCCACATGGCCTTCGAGTCTTTGCCCAAATGTCACCTCTACACTGAGGACTTCTGATGAATCTGTTCAGTTACAACCTTTCCCATGTCTATTTCCCCTTTTCTTGTTTCATTGTTCTCTTTAGCATGTATGGACATCTTTCACATTGCATGTTCAATTGATTGATTGATTTGGCCAGTCTCCCCCAAGCAGAATGTAAACTTTATGAGGACAAGATTTTCTGCTTTTCATTTCATTGCTTTGGCCCCAGTCACACAAAGTATGTGGCAACTTTGTTGAGTGAACAGCATTTGTTCCTTCATTCCAGTTATAGAAGACCCCACCTTATTATATGTGCAGGGCCAATGGGGTTTAAGATGGGAAGACAAGTACAAGTTTCCAGGGCCCAGTCAGGAGAAAGATGAACCCATATGAAAATGTTTTAGCCATACTGCTTTCTGATCCTTGGCTTTAAAAATATTGATCCTGCTGAAGGATCAATATTTTTAAAGCCAAGGCCCAAACCTTGTCTCAGCATCTTTGACCAAGGTCTTATTATGTTTTTGTTTTCCTTCCCAAAAGAGGAAAATGACTGGGACATATTCTGAGAGGAATAGAATGTTGATGTTAAAAATGCTTATAAGGAATAAGCAATTCAGAAAAACAGGGGTATACAATAAATAAATATACAGTAGTTAAGAAATCTTGTTCTGAAAGAGAAAAAAATGTTTGAATTCTCTCTATATATATTTCAGAAAGGAAGGGAAAAGGAGAAAGAGATAGAAAAATCAATGATGAGAGAGAATCATTGAATCATTGATTGGCTACCTCTTGTATGCCCCCTACTGGTGATCAAGGACAAAATCTGGGCATGTGCCCTTGGCTGGAATCAAACCCAAGACCTTTGAGGACACAGACCAATGCTCTATCCACTGAGTCAAACTGGTTAGGGCTAAGTTTGAAGTCTTTTAGATATTTGAATGTAAGCATGTTTCTTATTTAGGCATGCTAACACTAATTGTTAATTATAATAATACTTACCTGATAGAAAGAATTGGGTGATAAAATGAGAGCGTGCCTTGAAAATGCATAGCATGTTGTTCAATGTTTAATAATTGCAAACTATTGTCATTATCACTATAATTGGACTAAATTAAGAAAGGAGGGGATGTAATTATATGTATGGCATGAACTGACTACATAAGTACACATTAACTCAAGGATTTTCAACCTCTGTCTTAGAACTGGAGGACTCTCATGCTCACTGATTCACACCTGCCTCAACTAGCCAGGCTCATGTTCCAGCCTCTGCCACTTGCACATATCAATTAGAAACCATTTTTGGTATGATTCAGCTTCCTTTCAGTTATGTGATAGATACTCGGACTAATTTAATATAAAGAGAATTTATTAGATCATAAAAACTAGGAAATCTGGGCAGAGCTAATTTTAAGGAAATTTAATCTGAGGCATCCAAATAGAACATTACTTTCATGATTCTCTCTCTCTCTCTCTCTCTCTCTCTCTTTCTCTCTCTCTTTTCTCCTTCTCCCACTTGCTCTCTAAAGTCTGTCCAGCTTTGGTTTGTTTATTTATTTTCAGGCAGACTTTCTCCCACATGAAAGCAAGACTTCATGGCCCATCTAATGCAGATGCTTCATGCATTAGAGTGAGGACACCCATCTCAATTGTTCTAGCAAAAGTTCTATTGTCTGGGCTTGATTCACATGTCCATGCTGAAACAAAGCACTGTAACCCAGACATAGATCACTGGGGCTCACTATGCTCACTTATAGGTTTAAGGAATAAGATGAGGCCTTTGGGACCATAATAATAATAATATTTATAATTGCTACTAGAGGCCTGGTACACAAATCCATGCATCAGTAGCCTCCCTTGCCCTGCCTGTGGGATTGGGCCAAAATCAGTTCCCCGACATCCCTTTAGGGGTCCTGGATTGCAAGAGGGTGCAGGCCAGGCTGAGGGACCCCATTGGTGCACAATCGGGGCTGGGAAGGCTGTGGGAGGTTGGCCAGCCGGAATAGGGACCACAGGAGAGCTCCAGGGTGTGTCTGGCCTATCTCACTCAGTCTACATTGGCCAAACCCCAGTAGCAAGCTAACCTAATGGTAGGCACATCTGCCCCCTGGTGGTCAGTGCACATCATAGTGAGTGGTTGAGCAGCCTTAGCATATCATTAGCATATTATGCTTTGGTTGAATGGACCACTGGATGACTGGAGACTTAGCTTATTAGGCTTTTATTAGATAGGATATAAAGGGAGTAACTGGTTTTTCTAAATAATTGTTCAGTAGACATAGAGGAAAAAATTGGTATTCAGAGTGACTAACATGAGGAATTCATGATGGATGATTTGTTTTTATTTTTGCTTTTTCAAGAACGAATCAAATGATCTTTATTCATGATCCATTATTCTTATAATTGAAATGAAAAAGGGGGGAAATGGCCTTTGAATGTTGAGTGGGCAGGTGAGATCATCCGATGGTGTGTGAATGGATACATGTGACCCAAGACTCTCTATGGCCTAGCCTCACACCCAGCTGCACACAGACTGGGCTTTTCAGCCACCACATCCTTCACCTGGAATAAAGGCTGTCACATGTGCAACATGTCACTTCATCCCTGACGCTCCAGTTTACAGGAAAACCACTGAGTCATGTTGAAACTTCCAGAGATTCATGATCCTGTGGAAAGAATTTGAGAGCAGCAGCCAAAAGATCCGTGTGTGTGTTTCAGGTTTGTCCCTCACAGCTATGTCTGATGTCACACACTTCTGGGCTGCAGGTCCCCATCTATAATCAGAAAGTGTATTTTCAGCTTTAGCAATCTGTGATTATTATTTCCGTTTACTGATGGAGTAACTAATTACTTCATTATAGGATTTCTCAAGACCAGCTACCTCCTGTTTGGTTCAATTAGCAAAACGCTAACATGATTGTCATTGATTTTGATGGTTGGGCTGCCACAAGAGGAGCCCAATGGGGGATCTTAAGCAGATTTTGTATTTGTAATTCCAAGGTCACATATATACAAGCAGAGCTTCTTCTGCCTGTTTCTAAATTCCTGTTTGGAAAATGCTCACTCCTTGTCATTCTCTTCCTTCTGCAGATGCCCCAGGTCTCTCACTTTTCCCCTTAGGTTCAGAGAAAAAAAAGAGAAATGGACAATAGTGAGACTGGCTGGAACAGAACCTTTGCTTTTATTCCTGATATCAGACAGAAGATGAATATTAGAGATTATCCAATGCAGCCCTCCTGGCTTCAGAAGAAACATTTACTGAGTATCTTAGGGTATAGGCACAGAAAGAACATACGCTGCAGAGTCAGAGTATAGTTTGAATATTTGCTTTTTTTTTTAAACTTATAAATGTGTAATCTTGGGGAAGAATTTCTTAAATTTTCTAAGTCATTTTTTATCATATATATGGATGTGATAGTTATACTAATAACCCTGCCCTTCATATATATTCATAGCATAATCCCCAGAACCTATGAACATATTACTTTACATGGCCAAAGAGGCTTTGCAGATGGGACCCAATGTATTTGCAAGAACATTTATAAGTGATATAGTGTGGTGAGAGAATCAAGTCAGACAAAAAAAAAAAATAAAGACAAGAGCAGTTGGAGTGATGCCCGTGGGGTGACATAGGGGACATGCCGAGTGATGCCGGCGGCCTCTGAAAGCTGGCCGAGAAGGGGAAGAGAGGGGATGGACACTCCCTATAGTCTGTAGAAGGAACACTGCCCTTTGGACACATTTTAGACTCCTAAACTTCGAGATAATAAATTTGTGTTGTTTTAAGCCACCACTCTTGGGTACTGTGTTAGAGCACCATGGGAAAAATGCATTGTGGATTATTAACCTTGTATACTAATGGCCTGGGACAACAAGTCACTGGGAGGGCATATGGGATGCTATTGTTTTCACTACCATTATGGTCATTGTGTCTTTTATCCTTCTTCATCCTTTTGTGCTTTCCTTCCTCTTCCTCTTCCTTCTCTCCCTCCTCTTTTTCCTTTTTATCTCATTGAAACTAATAGGGAAGAAAAAAAACCCCAAAACACCCAGCATTCAGTAAGAACTTCCTATATATCAGGCACCATCCTTGGTGATTTCATATGCATAACTAAATTCAATCTTCCAATAATCCTTGGGGCCAGGTTGAGTATTTCCCCTTTATAGATGAAGAAATCAAAGTCTACTGAAGTCAAGTGGGTTGCTTCCAGAGCACTGACAATTCTGAGACTGTGGATTACTAGTGCATCCCTCATCAATTGCAACTTCACATCTATTCCAAACAAAGAGCTGTTGACCTGCATCCTGGGTGTGGATGACCAGAGTTGGACTGGGAATGAAACTCCATCACCATGGCAACAGCAACACCTGCCTGGGTTGTGGCATGGCACCCTGTTGGGCAGGGTGCAGATGTTGGGAGAGATGCTGTGTGCAGGATGGTGCTGCCATCTGTCTGAAGATATTTCTTTGCTCAGGGCAGCAAACAGCCCATCACCCCATATCATTGCAAATTGCTCAGTTCAGGGCAAAATAAGAATGGCCATTTATCAAATGCCTGTTGGATGGCAGGCATCGTGCAAGCTTTTTTTTTCTATGATTCATATTATAAAGTTTCTGAGGTGGGTATTGTTCTCTCTATTTACAGGGAGGAAACGGGGGCTCAGAGAAGAGAATGGTCTTGCCCACTCACACATGTAGCAGTAGGCTGGAGTGAAGCCAACTGTGCCCTGAGACCAAGGCACCCCTTCTCTTAAAAGGCCATACTGCTCCTTATGCCAAGCAAATATGATCATAATGGGTCCCCAGAGACATTGAGCCTAATCCAGCATTGCATTCGTTCAATCATTTCCATTTCCCTCTTACCCTTTTTTCTGCCTCTTTCTTCTTGAGTCAAATGATCATTTGACAGTCTTCACATAAACATTGGCACCAGAAGCTGTGATGTGCATATCTTGGTGGGTTGAAGAATCTGCAGTGCCGAGGAGGGAGGATTAAGCAAGTTATTGCAGAGGCCCAGCCTGGTGGGCCATCCTCCACCTCTGCTGCAGGCCCAGCCTGGGAATCATCACCCTGGGCTGTTGGTCCAGCAGCAGTATCCCTATGGAATTCTCTGCTTGAAGCCCCAATGATAGCCAGGTGGAAGAAGGCAGTGTTCTGGGGAGGGAAAAAGGCTGGATTCAGAACTGGACGAATGCAGACTTTAGGCATGACTTTGCCATTTCAGAGCTATGTAACTTGGTCAAGGTGACTCACATTTCTGAGCTTGTTTCCTCTCTTGTAAAAAGTGTATGGTAATACAAGGTTGATCATGTCACATGGTTACAAGGGCCTCCAGAGCATAAAGGGGTCATGGAGGTCACCTTACTCCATCTGATATTTAGACACAAAGAAACTGAGGCTCAGGAACAATTATTCTTCTAAGACCACTTGGCCACCGGGAGGGGGGCACCTGGGTCAGTGTCTAACATTATTTCCTCTAAAACATATTTCTTCTGTGAGATCACATGTGAGAAAGAGTCATTGGCTGTGAAGAGGCCAATTTCAGCATGCGCAGCATTGATAGGAGTTGCCGTGCCTTCCCCTGCCTCCTAGAGGTCTTTCTGCAGCCGAGACCAAGGTGATGGCAATCCCAGGACTCCATCTGGAATATCATTCTACTCTCTAAAGCACATAAAATAGCATGAAAGCATGTAATGTAGAGTATAAATTAAGTACACTGGATTAATTGATAAGCTCATAAAGTAAGATTCTCAAATGAAACCATTAAGAAAATTCCCCTAGACTATGTTTAATGAGCTTACTTAGGGCTGAGATGGGCAAAAAGTGCCTTACATTTAACAGAGCAATTAGAATCTGCTAGGTCTGAAATCCCAGTCACACCTCCTTATTTTCAGCAAAAGAATGAGAGGTTGCCTTTTCCCTGGGAAACTTTACTGCTTTCCTGTGCTCTTGCTTCAGTTCCCTTCTCCTTTCTTCAAGGTTGTTCTGCTAGAGTGATCTCATCTCTCTTCAGTACCTGGATTATAGATGTTTCAGTCTACCATGGGGTAGGCCTGCTGGAGTCACTAGTGACTCAACTGCAAATTCATCCTTGTTTTCAAGGAGCTTTTAATTAGTAGGGAAGAGACAGACAACTCTAAACAAGTTGATAATATATAATTTAACATCAAGTAGTTCAAGATGCTAGGAAGAAAATTAAAGTAAGGTCAGGGGGGAAGGCAGGTGTCTGGTAATAGTAAAGGCAATGATGGTGTATTGTTGGCAATGATAGGGGTGTGGTGAGTAAGATCAGAGCATTTTGGGTGCTGTTGCTAATGGAAGTGCTGATGATCATGGTGGTCAGGGGATGGTGGGGATGGTAGTTGGTGTGCTGGAAGGCTATTTCAGATTATCTTGTCAGAGAAGGCTTCCATGAGAAAATAATATTCGAGTTGACCTGAATCATAAGGAGCCGGATCAGCAAAAATCTTAGAGCGAAACATGCAAAGCAAGGGGAAATGGAAATGCAAGAGGTCCTGAGGTGTCATTGCTTATTCCCAGGCTCCGCCCCCTGTTTTAGACACTGAGTTGTGACTTACACTATCTCTATGGCTCCTTTGAGCAGGAGAGGGGGTTTCAGTCATAGTTACCCTCTGTGGGAATCTGCCTAATGAATACTTTCTAATTAGTCATTTCCATGCAAACCCTTCTTTCCTGGCCTCCTTCTGTGAACCCTATCTTAAAACAGTGTGTATAAATATCTCTTTCAAGGAGTGTTTCTGTCCAGAAAGGAAATTAAGGTTAGGGTTATTAAAGTCCCAAAGGCAACTCAAACTCAACATTTCCAAAACTGAACCAAGTACCATTTTTTCCTAATATTAGTTTTCAGTCCAATGTTACCCTTCTCAGAGCAATCCTACACCTATTCATCCTGGCCCAATAGCAGAAATATGGGTTATTAACAACTCTTTTCCAGTCAGTCTGAAAATCTTGCTATTCTTATTTTCTTTACATTATGCACTTGGAGATTGCCAAGGTTTGACCAAGAATGATTTATGTGTCATTGGTGACAATGGGAACAGTTGAAGTACATCCAACCTTGTTTACCCAAAACAGAGCTTAAAATAACACCATATTCATTCCTTTGGGCTTTGTTCTTGTCAGCCCTTTACAAACTTTGCAAATGTGTGTCATGTCAAATGTATGCAGATTTTTAGCAAAAATGGGAAGGGGATGGGACTTTTCACCATGTCCTTGAAGATTATTGCAAAGGGTGAGGGACTGTGTATTTATTGCCCTTCCTCCAGGCTCTGGAAATGAATGTAATCTGTGGGGAAATTCAATAGAAGCCTAACAAAGAGCAAAGGCAATAAGTGAAATTTGGAGGATAAATTAATTAAGCTAAACTAAGATTAGTGGATGTGGGTTTGAGATTCTGCGGGAGTCTGGGCTATGGAGAGCTGAAACAGAAAGGAAGCATTACTGGCAGGGAGCTGATTCAAGGTCTAAGATTAATTATCATCCACCATCTAATTATGTAGTCTGAATCCCTACCATGCCCATTGAGTTACTTTCCTCTAACACAGGGGATGAGAAAATTATGTGATTCTGGAAGCTGAGGGGGTCTTGCTTCTAATTTTCACTTCAGACAGATAATAAGAAAGCTCCCCCTTATCTTTTTCTGATTATTTTTTATTTTTTTATCTAATTTAAAAGAACTGCTCTCTTCCAGATTACTTTCTCCTTTCTTGTGAAATCATCATTTGCATTCTTGTCATCTGAATATAAAAATGCCAAGTGTATTCCTACTGGGTATATAATTTATACCAGGTGGCATACAGAATACAAACCTCCTTACTTACTTTACTTATTTATAACACCTACTATGTGATTATTTATAACACCTACAATGTGATTATTTATAACATCTACTACTTTGTTAAGATACTTCAATTTTGCTAATGTATGCAATCAAGGGTAAATGTGTCCTGGCTTAAAGTCATTTATTTCTCACGCTAGTCCTGGAAGCAGGAAATTAATATTAGCTCCAGTTTATATATATATTTAAATGGGGCAAGAAAGTTTAAATACGTTTTCTAAAACCACATGACTAGTAAATCAATGGAACCCAAGATTGAAAGCCAGGCTTATGCATCTCATCCTACCAATCTGTCCTCTTCCATGTTGATGAAGCTTGAATCTGTTACAAAGTCCAGTCACACATAAGTTGATCTTGCACAACCAGTTCAATACCGTTTCATCAAGCACTACAAAAAAAATTAGAAGTTTAAAAGGTTGTCATTTGAACTCAAATCACAAGACTATTCAAGCTGCTACATCAAACTTGGGTACTTTTTAACTCTAGTATAGTTATTTTATATTTTAGAACTACAATTTTATTTTATTATTCTTTATATATTTTATTTCTTTGCAGAAATGTGTTGTTTCAGTAGTGTTTGCGATTATTGTAGCTGTCTTTAAATCCTTGTACAGCAGTTCCAATATCTGTGTCATCTTGGTATTGTGTCTGTGGATTGTCTTTTCTCATTAAGTTGATATTCTTCTGTTTCTTGGTATAATGAATGTTTGGACTGTACCATGGACATTTTGAGTGTTAAAAGACACTGTCTATATCTTTCTGTTTCATCAGTGTCTTAGTCAGTGTGGCCGGCTATAAAAATATAGTATAAACCATGTTGCTTATAAACAATAGAAATATATTCCTGAAAATTGTGGAGGTTGAAAATTGAAGATGAAGGTGCTCTCAGGTATGGCCAGAGTCATCTTCTGGGTAGCAAATTGCCAACTTTAGCATATTAGAGAGCAGGGAGGAGAAGCAGGTCCTCTCCTTACTTTAATATATATATATATATATATATATATATATATATATATATATATATATATATATATATTTCAGAGAGGAAGGCAGAAGGAAAGATAAAAACATCAATGATGAGGAAGAATCATTGATCAGTTGCCCCCCTGCATACCTCACACTGGGGATTGAGCCTGCAACCCCAGGATGACTGGGAATTGAACCATGACCTCCTGGTTCAGAGGTCAACACTCAGCCACTGTGCACGCCGGTCAGGATTTCTGGTAACTTTTATAAGGACACTGATTTCATTTATGAGGAATCCACTCTCATGACTTTTTCTAATCCTAATTACGTCTTAAAGGCCTTACCTCTTAAATATCATCACATTGGAAGGGGCGGGGGGATAGTACTTCAACATAGGCATTTCAGGCAGAGTAAAACATTCAGTCCATAGCAAGAAGGCTGCCAAGCTGTATAAGGTTTATAGTTCTTACCCTGGCTTCCTTTTGTGATTTAAATATAAAACTTAGTGTTTAAAGACTATGAAGCACTAATCTAGTTTGCTCAATGTGTATCTTACCCAGACAAGAGGATTCTTCCCCAAAGTGTCCATGGTTGTGACAGGGCAGGGGAAAGAGTACCATCTAGTTACTCAGGGGTGGGGTAAAAATGAGCACTTGGCTCAGAGACTTCACCCAAGGGTGGTTCTTTGTCCTTTACTCAAGCCCAGAGGTCTTTCATGACTTATCCTTTCACCGCCACCTTTCAAAGTTCTTCTACTAGATGACTTACATATTTTTCCATTTAAAAAAATTGTTTAAAAGGCAAAGTAAAACAAAGTATGTTTTCAGACAGTCAGAACCAGTAGAAATCCATTTTTTACACTAAAGCCCATGCTTACTCTAGTATTTCACACTATTCCAAGGTTGTGATATTTAAAACAGTATGTGTTCTACCTATTTTTTAATTGGATTCTGAACATTAAAATAGATTCCTTCCACTCTCCTTGTTCCCTCAAATTTCCCATTTTCCTCTACACCAGAGGCCTGGTTCATGAAATTTTTACATGGGGAGGGGAGTGTCCCTAAGCCCAGCCTGCACCTCTCCAATCTGGGACCCCTCAAGGGATATCCAACTGCCCTCTCATAATCCAGGACTGCTGGCTTCCAACTGTTCGCCTGCCTGCCTTCCAATTGCCCCTAACCACTCCCCTGTGAGCCTGATTGGTGTCTATCTGCTTCCCTGCCAGCCTGTTTGCCCCTAACTGCCCTCCCCTGAAGGCTTGATCACCCCTAACTGCCCTCCTCTACAGGCCTGCCCCCCCAACTGCTCTCCCCTGCAGGTCTGGTCCCCTCCAACTGCTCTCCCCTACAAGCCTGGGTCCCTCCAAACTGCCCTTCCCTGAGTTTAATTCTAACTCCATTTCAGAATCAGTCCTAGACCCACCCTTATCAGACGTGTGTCTGTGTGTGTGTACAAATACACTTATGTCTCCCTCACAACCTTTGGAAGAATGGGTTTGGTCAGTAAGAAGAAAGGGGTAGACAACCAAAAGTAGGTTCAACAACATTTGTAGCAATGGTGTTCTCTAGATCCCTGAGGCTCTAACAGAGTAGGAGACTCCTACTAACAACACTAGGGGAAAGTGTCACATGATAATAGAAGGGGTTTGTCATTGATTTCTTTATCTAAGGAGTAATGTGTGTGTTCTCAAAATCACAGCACTTCAGCTTGGGTAGTCTCAGAGGTCCCATGTAAAAGAATGACCGGTGGCATGGTCTGTCTGGCCATTGTCCCCTTCTTCCCACCTCTCTCCTTCCTGTCTCCTAAATATATGTGGGGCCCTCTCAAAATTATATGGAGATGCAAATATTCTTATAGAAAAACAAAGACCGTACTTTGCCAAGAAACTGAATAACTACAGTATATTCTATTAGTCACTCACTTAGTAGAATTGTAGAAGAGACTGAGACCCAAGGAAAGTAGAATCTACCCTCTGCCCCACTATGAAAATCTTCCAGATTTTTTTTTTTTTGTAGTTTTCCAGAGGTGGCCAAATGACTGCTACTTCACGGATACTGGGAAAGTGGATGCTTGTGACCCTCTCCTGGAATTGAAGTCCAAACTACTGCAGTAGTGTGGGTGCTGGATGAAGCAGTTTAATTAGCAACTTAAATTATATTACGGGTCATAGACATCAGGCCTTCTCATTAAACAAGCCTGCCTCACTATTCTTCCTTTTCAGTGCATCTTCAGAAAACACAGTTCATTTATTCAGCCAAGAAAGCTTAGCTGGAAAAATTTAAAAAGAAAAAATAACAGCTATTAAAGTTTGGTTTCCCACTGCCTGTCTCCCCAAATCCTCTGCCAGTTTCATTCTCCAGCTTTCCTTCAGCAGAGTTTGATTTAACAAGAAAACAGTGGGTTCATTTACACAGCCAGTGAGCGCTTCTCATGTCTGAGCATTGAAATGAAAATTGTGTCTGGGCAGGCTTCTCCGCAGTCCCTTCTGGGAGCAGCAGGGCTGTCACTGTGATTACAGACCTGGGGGAAGGAAGCCAGACCTCTGAAGGCAGCAGAGATGGTGAAGATTGTCTCTGGGTGGGTCCTAGGCTAACAGAGAGCAGAAACAAAGGAGATGGAAATTCGGAGCTCTGATGAGTCTGGGTGATACCATTCGATTTTACAGGCTGTAAGCAGTAAGTAAATAACCTCTATGGCTCCTAGGCTTCAGATATAAATAAGACTCAGAGCCAACCCTCTACACCAGAGGAATTTAAATCCACAATGTCATGCAGCATGCCTATAACACCATTAAAGAAAAGTGGATAGAGGGACAGACATGTTCCTCCTAGCCTAGAATGAATTGCTTCAAAAATTTTAATGTCTACTTTTAAGTTTTCACCTTGAGTATCAGGCATACGAATGTGGAAATGGCATGTTCTTTTAGGATTTAGAGTTTGATAATAGAGGTAGCCATAGAAATGAATAGTTGTCATGTACATGGTTATTAGCAATATCCCTACTCAGGATGTCAACACAGTGCAGGATAAGAAAAAACTTGTCCATTGGACTTGCCCACATTCTAGGTTTAATGCAAGGTTCTGTCTCTCTTACCTCTGTGACTTTGAGCAAGTCACTTCATCCCTCAGAGACTCAGTTTCCCCATCTATGAAAGGAGAATGACAATATCTCATCTTGTGAAGATGAAATGAAGACAAATAAGGCAATTGGCATGTGTCTGACATGTGTAGTAAATGCCCCAAACCTAGTCATTCTGCACTGATATCTTTGGGATTTTGGAAAAAGGGACAGAAGTTCTCATCCAGGAGCTCTGAGAGGTTTCTGTTGTGAGGTTAGTCTGAAGGAAGGGTTCTTTCACTGGACTAAGATTGTAGGAAAAGAAAGGCATTGCTAATGGGAGCGGGCATGGAGAGTAGAGTGGAAGGTTCCTAGTGGGCTAATGTGCAGAGGGAGATTATTTTGTAGAAGTAGCATAGACCAAAGACAAAAGATTTCTAGTTCCCATCTGAAGAATATGCTCTTGATTAAACAGACAATGGAAGTCACTGAAGGCTTTTGACTAGGAAAATGACAGACTGAGAGCTGTTTTCCTTTTTAGAAAGATTACTCAGTCTATGAGTGGGGTGGTTGGGTTTCAGGAAGAGGGCTCCAGAAAGACCTCAGGGTCAGCCCTGTGGTGGGGCAGTGGTGAGAGGGAGATTAAATATCAGAAATTATAATGGCTTAGTTTGCATACATGTAGCATGATTCTGATTTTCTTTTAAGGGGAAAAAATCTTGGAAGCAGGGATTAAATGTCAAAGCTAAGAGAGAGGGGAGGAGGTGGGGAGGGTAGAAGGGGAACCAGGGGACAGAATGTTCTCTCTCTTCTTTCTTGTCTACTTGACACTTGGAGAGTTGCTCTAGTAACTCATGTTGCAGAGGCAATCAGCACACCTGTTAGTGAGCTTTGGCATTTAATTGGCATTAATTGGCACAGAGGCTGACAATGGATGTCACCGGTGTGTGAGTGGAACACATTTGCATTGCTCAGAATATTGAGAAGGAGCTAATTTGTTTATCTGCAGTCACCCCATAGAGGGCACATGTGCTAGGACAAGTAGGCTCTAGGGAAACCAGGCCTTTCACTCAGCCCCTGGTGAGTCCCAATATACAGGAAGGTGGATGGAAGACCAAGCTGTACCCTCTCAGAGCTGACAAATGGAAAAGGCATTAGGCTGGGACCTGGAGGCTTTGGTACTTGTTTTGTCTGCTCCACCAACTTACTATAAATTTTTGGACTTGGGACTACTTGACCTTTGTGTGTCTCGCTAATATTTCTGAAAAATGGTTCTGAAAGTAAATAATCTAAGTTGTAGACATTAGGGGTGACCTCCTGGTCTCTGTCTTATTCAATCTGTATATTTTCTCAGACTCTTATTGACCACGTTGATACCCCAGGCCCCAGGTTTAGCTCTAGTTTCCAGGGTACAAAGTTCATTAGGAAACTGCTCAGTTTTAAGGATCTCACAGCATACAATGGCTAACAATTAAACAACTACATTTAAATGTAGAATATACTATGATAGAAGTAGGTGCACAACCCAACAGGAGTATGGATGGGGAGAGGCATTTCAGCTGAGCCTAGGGGCAGCAGAAGCATTTTCTAGTTGGAAAGAAGAGGATTTTCCAGGTAGAGACAACAGCGATAGACAAAAACACAGAGATATTTAATTATATCTTCTGTGGGAAAACAGCGAGTAGTCTAATATATTGAAGGACTTTGGGGAGCAATTGTGAGTGATAGTTTTGAAAATGGATTCCAGGTTATTAGAACTCAGGGCGCTCAGGTTAACAGCACAAGGACCATTTTATATCTTTAATCAAGATTAATTTTCAATGGGAATCAATGGATAATAGTGTCTAGCACTTGCTCTGGCAAGGCCCTATGAAGGATGGAGGTAGAAGGAGGCTACCTTAGCTACACACCAGGGCCTTCACTAAGGAACAAAGAGGACACACACACAGACACACACATACACTCACACAGCCAGCCATTCATTTCTTTTTACTTTCATCCAATCATTGACAAACCCCAGTGAATCCCTATGACTCATTTTGTTTGTTTGCTCATTTGTTTTTCTCTTCAGAGCACGTAGCACATGTTGAGATTAAAGCAGGACCTTTTAACTAAGAATGGTGAGGATTCTGCTATTTTCTAATTCAAAATATTTAATCTTTCTGAGCCTTGGAATAAACAAATAAAAACTCTTCATATCATGCCCCTATACACATCTTGTATAAAGTATCTGGCTTTATTGATTCTTCCCTGTACATCCTATATGTTTCACCCTCAGTGATCATCCTTCTCTACTCTTATCTCAGGAAAGTTCTCTGTCACTTTTTCATGAAATATGTTTTCCATGTCTTCCTCAGTTTCCTTTCCTTCTGGAATCCCTATTATTCTAATATTGTTTTGTTTTGTATTGTCCCAAAGCTCCCATAGGCTTTCCTCCTGCTTTTTAATTTTTTTTCTAGAAGCTACTCTAATTGGATATTTCTTTCCATCTTGTCTTCTAGCTCACTTATGCGTTCCTCTGCTTCTTCTAGTCTACTCTTGATGCTTTCTATTGAGTTCTACATAGTAGCAATGTCATTTTTCATTTCTTCTTCATTCGTCTTCATTTCCTCTTGGCTCTTCTTCATTTCCTCTTGGTTCTTACTAATATTGTCAAATTTGTCTTCCATTCTTTTTAGCTATTTTATGATCATTACTCTGAATTCTTGTTCTGGTAGGTTGCTTGCCTCTAACTCATTTATTTCCTTTTCTGGTGATGCCTGCTTTTCTTTAATGTGGGGGCTATTTCTTTGTCTCTCCATGGTCTCTCTTTTCAGGATGTCTGGTTATGTAGTTCTCTTTCTCCTTTCCATGGTTGATTGAAGAACTCCTTTGAATCCATGCATTTGCACCAATTGGGGCATAACAGCTGTTTGGTATTCTCCACTGTTGTGGGTTTTTCAGGCCTCAGATAAGATCCTCTTTTCTTTGTAAGATGGAGTATTTTTCCCTCTGAGCCCTTAGCTCCGGGAGAGTTCTCCACCACAGTGCAGGCTGCTTGGTCAGGAAATCCTGTCCAGAAACCCCCCCACCTTCTCTTAGAGTTCTGATACCCCTTAGCTTGCCAACTAACACTCCTCGAGCGATTCTTAGGTGCTCCTTCTATTTGCTCTGGGACTAGGCTCAGAACAGGTCCATCTGTTCAGCTGCCATTTTGTCCTCTCAGATCATCCATTCTAATCAGCAGATAGTCATGTGCTATTTTTTCTGTCTTAAAAATAATTACTTGACTCTACTTTTCCTATCAGTCTGCACCAAATTTCTGTGTTTCTTATTGCTGTATATCTTGAAAGAGTTGTCTAAAAACCAGTCCAAGCATCTTTTCTTCCCCTTGCCCTATGGAAATCACTCACTTCAAGGTCACCACTGACCTCCACTGCTAAATCTAGCAGCCAGTTTTCAATCTTCATCTTACTTGATTTATCAGCTGCATTTGACACAGGTGACTCACTGTGAAATACTTTTTTTTAAAAGATTCACTGGGCTCTAAATTCTCATTATTTTCCTTCTACTTCACTGGTGGTTCTTTCTCAGCTTACTTCATTTATTCCTTGTTTTTGTAATATCCTCACCTGGGACTACTTCTGGCTCCATGCATGTCCTATTTCCTTACATAATTATGTCCTTGCTGATTACAGTTAATATCAGGCTTTAAAGAAAATATATATACTGAAATGTCAAGACCAATTTCTCAACCTCCAGTCTTATATTCAACAGTTTACTTCACATCTCTATTTAGAAGTCTAATAGACAACTCAATCTCAACCTGCCAAGTTTCTCCCCACCCTAACCACTACCACAACCTTCTCCACTTCTGCCACCTTCCCATTTCAGATGATGACACATACTCCCTTCTATTTGCTAGCTACAAAGATCTTTTCTACACAATCCTTTAGGACAATGGTTGGCAAACTCATTAGTCAACAGAGCCAAATATCAACAGTAAAATGATTGAAATTGCTTTTGAGAGCCAAATTTTTTAAAACTTAAACTTCTTCTAATGCCACTTCTTCAAAATGGACTCGCCCTGGTCATGATATTTTTGGAAGAATCACACTAAAGCCCCAAAGAGCTGAATGTGGCTTGTGAGTTTGCTGGCCACTGATTTAGGATATTCTATTTGATTTGGGGGGAAGATTTTTGTGCTCATTGTATTGACCATCAGTTTGAGATCAGTGTCTCCTTTTCTTTCCTGCTTATTTGTACTATTAACTCCTTGAAGTTAGGGACATCATGTGTTCCATATATCTGGCAAAATGGTATATATTTTAAATGTATATGAAATAAGTAAATTAAATGTTTAGGATACAAGATCCATGGTCCATAATTCAAACACTAGTTAACAGTCATGTAAGAGTATCAATATATACAGAAAAAATAAGAAAATTTAAACTAAGTGGACAATATACAATAGGTTGTCACTTTTTAGTTTTGATCCAGTGTTAGGGAGGAAAGTAATTATCTTTATTAACATCGGGTGAAACATAACAGAGAGGATAGGAAGATATACAGATCAATTCTAATTCCTCAATAAAATAATTTTAAGACAAGGTATGAATGGGAATTTCCATTTGAGTACTGGAAAAATCTGAGTTCTGAATCAAGAAGATGTGGGATTCAATCTCAGCTTTATAATTCAACAGCTGAGGATTTGGGGCAAATTATTTAATTCCTCTGAGTTGAAGCTTTCTCATCTGTGAAATGAGCATAATAAATGCTCACCTTAAAGATTTATTCTGAACAGTAAGTGGGAGAAAGCTGAGTTCATCATCAACATTAAGTACAGGGTATCTATCATTGTTAGTCTCAAGGAATTGTCCCAGAAAACATAGATGACATCCAAGTGATAATTTTTATTTTCAAAATTTTCTGAGTTTCTATATTTCTGAAAATTCTTATTTAAATATGTTTTTGCATGCATGCATGCATATCTGTGAATGTGTATCTGTATATAGGGCTATGGGTTTGGGAGAACGGAGAGGAATAAAGCATTTCGCCAAAGGGTCTCACCATCTAGCTATGGAACCATGTTGGCTTATTCAGCACACCCTCCCAAGATCTTACCCAACATCATCTGCTGCCAAGTCTATTACCTTTTGCTTTGCTCCTTACCAGCCACTATTTATGGAGAAAGCCATGACAAGACTATATTCTCTGAACTAAATTGTGATCTCTGTTCTTTGTTTAGAATTCTTGTGCTTTATCATGATACACATTGCTTTGGCATGACCCCACCTTAAAAGCATCAATATCTGACCAAGGCCAACAAGTCCTCAATTGTGTATCCTCAAAGACAACATTGTAGAAAGCTATTTGATTCATGTCTATATTGTTGTAAACATGAAACTTCTGTATGAAAATAGAAAGCCCTTGATGAATGTGGGAGATCTGAATTAATGAGGAGCCAATAAAGATGAAGATAGGGCCAGTTCCAACAGCCTCACTTCTTAGTTTGTTTACATTTTCACATCTCTTGTTCTAGAATTACCTTTTGCACCATTTCACATTCTTTTGACCCTACCCTTTACACATTCACTGCTATAGTGATCAGTTTCTTGTAGGTTGATTTGGTTCCACCAGGTGCAACCTGACAACATCTCCCCTACGTCTACACTGAACATATCTCACTTCCTGCCCTGGAGATTTTTCTGATGCCAAAGATTGCAGTGCACAGTGCACAGTATATCTAGAATTATGAGGGGAAGAAATGACTGTGGAGCTGTCCTGGACCTGATTAATAAATGTTCTGCCACCTATTCCCTAGGGAGACAGTTCTGAAAAGTATTTCATAAAGTGCTTTGAAAAAAATCTCTCAGGATTGATGACTAGTTGGCTCTCTGTCTCTTTCTTTTCTTTTTTTTCAACCCTTAATCCTCTTCTCTGGGATCACATTCCTAAATAAACTGCCTATATGCAAGCTTTTGTCTATCTCTGCTTTCAAGAAACTCTAGGTCAACCCAATCCACTAAAGCGCATTGCAGTGACTGGCACACGTTATCTAATATCTAAAAGGCCAGGGTTGGAAAGACCAATCTCTACCAAAGGCTGACCAACCTGGAAGTCCTTCAGTCAGCACTGGGTTGCCAGGGTGACCCAGCGCTGACTGCCCAGGGGGCTGAGACCCAGAGAGAGAGGCAAGGTCTGATCTGCAGCCTCAGTGGCAGCTGCTGATCAGTACTTGTTTCTCTCCTTCTCTCCCTCTTTCTTTCTGAGCTCTACCAGCAGTGGGCTTTTCTTTCTTTCCCAGCCTCATAATGGGCTGCTGTTAAGACTCACCTCTCTGATCAGGCCTAGAGATAGGCCTGGAGATGCTGACTGGCATGGGAAACAATAAATCAGAACCTAATGTGGGTGCTGTGAAGAATCAATGGCTGTCTAGAAGGTGGAGCTTTTGACTCTGACTGGCATAGGAACTAACCAATCAGAACCAAATGTGGGTGCTGTGAAGAACCAATGGCTGCCTATAAGGCAGAGCTTCTGATGATGTCATATACCAATCAGAATCAAATTGACCAGCAGAGGAGGGCAGTTGAGTGTGAGTTCAGGCCTGCAGGGAGGGAAGTTGGGGGAGAGATCATACTGGCAGGGGAGTGCAGTTATGGGCAATCAGGCTGGCAGACAGAGGCAGTTAGAGGCAATTAGGCTGGCAGGCAGATGAGCAGTTAGGAGCCAGCGATCCCAGATTGCAAGAGGGATATCAGGCTGACATTTTGGAATCGGGCTTAAAACAGCAGTCAGACAACTCCCAAGGGGTCCCCAATTGGAGAGGGTGCAAGCTGGGCTAAGGACCCCCCCACACACACACATACACACACACTGTGCACAAATTTCATGCACCAGGCCTCTAGTAATAAATAGTAAGTATAATTGTTTACTTCACAATCTCACAGTTTGCAATTGGAATAGGTAAAAGTCCTTCTGAGACTGACTTCCTGGATACCTTTTCTTCCTTTTTAGTCTCTATCCAATTTATATTCTCTTATGTTTCAAATATGGTAACCCTTGGGTATAGCTGATTGACTGAAGTATGGACTTCTGACCCAGAAGGAATCAACCTTTTGTCAAGAGCTGAGTCAATCATGTTTTCTCTCTAGATTTTGATATCAGTGTATGGTGATTCTAATCTATAATGGTTTAATTCTTAACTAAGAGGCACTAAACCATGGGTGAGAAGATATTAGAGAGCAGAGAATGCCAGACTGAGATGAATACTCAAAGATATAAGATGATAAGTAGGAATTGAGAAGGCAGAGCTTTTCTATTATTATTCCTTAGAATTTTTCTATTCACATTTCTAGTCCTTATTAAAGAGCAATTTTACTACATGCCCTTTGGTTCTATGAGATATGTCCTTGTACTTATAATAAATTCCCTATTGGTTTCTAGGTCATTTCAGAGACTTACTTTTCCTTGCAATTGGATGTTTTCTAAAACACTCAACAGTCCTTTAGCCGCTAGGGCGGCGAGATCATTGGTACATAGTAGATGTACATGTTTTATGAATAAGTGAATACAAAAATATATTTTCTTTATTCTTTTTCTTTCACCATGTCTTCACAGCCGACACAAACACTGATGCATAGATTAACTGTATATATTGTTGTCCTTCTTATCCTCCCAACATTCTGATGCAGGCCACCTAATGTCAGAATATTGGCTTTTATTTCACTCCATGCTAGCCACTGTTGGAAGAAAGCCACACAATTGGTCATGGTCATACTCTTTATTTGGAAGAAGTTGTGATTCCTTACACAGGGGTGATTGGTTTCATGCTCTGTGGCATTTGATTCTTTTTCTGTATCTTTAAGACAGTAGTAACCAGTATGATGCTTTTAATATTGGTATTTCTATTTAGCTTGGGTTCTTCAACTGAAGCAGTGAAATGTATTCAAAGAACAGATTATTCTAATACACACATTTTGCTGCCAAAATATATAAAAAATACAAAAGAAAACAAACAACAAAAGAAAATCTGATTCCATTTAACCTCAGTTAGTGTCTGCCTACAACTTAATATCTCTTGATTTATCTAAAAAAATATCTGACATGTTTCCAAAGCAACAATTTCAAATCTTTCTAATTGTCATTCAAACTCTTTACCTACTCACTCACAGTGACCATCTTCACCCTCTGCCTCATTGGGAAATTGCTGAAATATAGCAGGAGTTATATTTGATGTGCTTCATAAATATCCTGTATCTTCACATGGCTTCAATTCTACTGTTCTTTCTCCACTATTTACCCCAAATAATACTTTACTTCTGCACCAGGTCACCCTCCTCTCTTCCTGTTCAAGATGTCATCCTATTTCTCTACTTACCTTTGCTTTGAGCATCTTGAAAATTTCCTATACAAATTACCTCAATATATTTATGTTCTAATTGAGCTCCGGGGGATAAGAATGCCATTCATGCAACTCCACTAAATTAGTTAACTGGTAACTTGACAGTACCCTTTCAATTACAAAATTCATTTGGTCCTCCTCCTCTTCCAGCACATCTGATTTTTCTGAACACTTTCATTTTTCTTCAGGCTCTTGTGACTTCTTTTTCTGGGTCATCCTACCAATTTGATAGGTGTTGCCCTTTATATAAAAATCTTCCAGAAGGTTCAATCAAATGTGCCCTTTCTGAAGGATCCCTTCCTCTGAGGCATTTCTACAAAGCGGATGACTCTCATAATGTCAACAAAGAAATCAGCTTCTCCTGTATATTCTGGCCTGAATTTCCAACTTTTTGCTGGACAGTTCCCTTGTCTGCTCCTAAACTGTTAAATACCACTTATCCACTTCTACCAAAAAGAGTGAATTTGTAAGACTTTGGGACTGATTCAGGAGGAGAATGCTGGAGGACAGGGAAAGAAAGAGGAACATCAACAATGACTGAGGTTTTTAGCCAATAACTTACTAATGGCAATTAACAGAATTAGAAAAAAACAAACAAATAACAAAAGAACAATAAAAACAAGGACATCCATTGGATCATCTCTCTCTTCACTCCTGTGTTCAAGACAATTGAGTAGGCAGAAGATGGTTTGTTTTTGTTTTGTTTGTTTTTTTAAAATATATTCTACTGATTTTTTACAGAGATAAAGGGAGTGGGAGAGAACGTTAGAAACATCGATGAGAGGGAAAGAAACATCAATCAGCTGTCTGGTAGATGCCCTTGATTGGAATCTTGAGCCCACAGGCTGATGCTCTATCCACTGAGCCAAATGGGTAGTGCAGAAGATGGTTTTTTATTGCATTTCTACTGTGTATCAGAAGCTGATATAGGAGTTTTAAATAGGCTATTCCACTTAGTTTTCAAAACAACTTTATTTTTTGTATTTTCTATTACCAATCCTATTTTACAGGCCAAGAAACCAGGGCTACAAGACATCGAAGATAAAGCACGAAGTCCATTAATCTATAAAAACTTTGCCTTTCTCATCACAATAATTAACATCTGCCTTTGAATTGACATTTAATATTGGAGTCAAGGTTCTTTAGGATTTTTGCTGGTGGTCAGTTATAAGTCCTACTTCCTCTCTTTGGAAAATTCTTCTCAAAAATTACAAAGAGAGAGCTTTTATTTTATTTTGGGCCTGTCTCTTTAATTAGAATTCTAGAACACTCTATTACTTTCCATTCTGTACTCTTCATTTTTTTAAAAAAAAAAAACAAACACACACACGTGTGTCCCTATATCAGGTTTTCTTAACATGTTATTGGTATTTTGAGCTGAATATTTTTTTTAAATCTGTCCTGTGCATCATAGCAAATTTAGTAGAATCCCTAGTCTTTACCAGTACACACTAGACACCAGTAGCATCTTCTCCTATTATGAATGGCATTTTTAAATGTTCTTTCTATTAGGGGCAAAATGACCCTGGTTGAGAATTATGGATCTCTGTTTCTATGCACATAGATCCACATCCATATATAGCCACAATGATGTATGTGTAGTACATGAGGCTTCATATCTCAATGCCAGTGCTAAGATGGTGCCTGAAAAATACTTGACACAAAAGACAACACTATTTTTGCATAACTTAATAAATGAGAAGAAAGATGATCTACTTTATGCCAGATCCTTAACTAATAACTTTTCTTCAAAATGACTCTGTGAGGGGGATAATAATACCCTGATTTCCCAGATGAGAAAAGAGAGGCTCAGAGAGCATGACTTCCCTGCTTTGCACAGCTGGACAGTTTGAGAAATGGCATTTCAATCTGGTTCTGTCTACAGTAAAGTTTGCCCTCTTTCCAGGGCACCAGCTATGGTATACAATTATGAGAATTGAGAGAACCATAGTTTAAGACTAAACAAATGGATTGCTGATTACATTTCAGCTTTTTTTCCAGGGGAAATGATTTGTAAATTACATGCTAAAATATAATTTTTGAGTTCTATTTTCCTACCTCTCCCAGTCTCCCACTATGGGTGACCTTGTTTCTCTTCTTCAAGAGAACATTACAAAGTTATAAATTTACATTGCGATCTGACAGGAATGAGTTTTTCACCTCCTTAGTCACTCAGTGATGTGGACATGACCCAAATTGTTTATAACTGATTATGGGTGACCTTGATCAGCCAAGTCTAGCTGACACCTTTCTACAGCTGGGAGTCGCCATCTGAAAGCTAACAATCTTCAACAAAAGTGTCTTTTCAAAAAACTTCAGAGAAAATAGGTTTCTAACTTAGTTGTTTGGAAGGAGACTGGAAAGAAAGTGAACAAATGCATCAATAAATATTTTTCTCTTGATTAAGACTTAGACATGAGAGACATTGCAGTCAGTTTTTAGGCAGTGAATTCTCTTTGGTTTGAATGGCTTCCCTATAACTAGAGTTTTGAAGTGTCCATTCTTTTCTCTTAAAAATAAAAAGCTATATAGTAAGAACTTCAATGGTAATAGTAATAATGATAAGCAGTATAGGCTAAATGCTCCCTGCTTTTGAGTTGCATATAGACTAGTGGCCTGGTGCACGGATTGGATTCATGCACATTGAAAGGAAGTTAACTAGAACTTGGCCAGCAGGGCAAGACTGGGCAAAATGAGCCAGACACTCCTTGGAGCCAACCTCCCATGGTTCTTCCCCGGGCCACATCTAGGGTGGTGCCTAGGCTCAAAGGGCATCTGCCTGGCCTGTGGGGATCGGGCTGGGACTGGCTCTCTGACATCCCCTGAGAGGACCTGGATTGCGAGAGGGTGGTTCTAGAGTGACATTCCCTGGAAACAGGCTCCCTCCTCTCTGGTTCTGGGTTGTGTCACCAGAGAACCACTGCTACCAAGTCACCGCAGCTCAGCAGCTCCTGCCCCCTGGTGGTCAGTGCATATCATACCTACCAGCCAGTCAGATGGTTGGATGATCGCTTAGTATATTTATATACTATATAGTATATATTAGAGGCCTGATGCAGGAAGATTTATGAAAGAATGGGCCTTCTTTCCCCAGGGCTGCCTGCATTATCTTCGCTCTGGCTGGAGCCGCCTTTCCACTTTCCCATGCTTCTCAAAGGCCAGGGGGATGCTGGGGCAGTGCTGAATGCCTGCATCTTTGCCATGGCGACAACACAAACATTCTGCTCAGCCCTTGGCTGATCAGCACCTGCATATGCAAATTAACCCACCATCTTTGTTGAGGGTTATGATATATAACGGGCAATTTGCATCTTAATTTTTTTATTGATTAGCATAGATATATGCAGTGTTGACACTCCTATTGATGCAGCCATTCTGGGTGCTTTCTGTCAAATGAATACCCAGGGATGCAGGCTCCTATTCATCACTGGGTTTCCAGAGTTGATGAAGAAGGGAAGAGAGGACATGGTAAAGATTTGCTATTCAGGGGTGGCAGATCTTTTTTTCTGTTAAGGGACATTTGGATTTTTAAAATACCATTAGTGGGCTATACAAAATTATCAACTTAAGAACTGGTCTGCTATATTTGTTTAAACATTTAATTAACTCACCCCTAATGCCTTGGCAGGGCCAGGTCAAATGATTTTTTTGGGCCTTATATGTCCCATGGGCCTAATGTTTCCCACCTCTGAATGCTTTGGCCTGGGATTGACACATATCACCTCTGCTAATGATTGGCTTGCTAAAAATGAGTAACAGGGCCTCTCATAGAGTAAATTCAAGAGGATTGGAAATTATAATCCATGACTTGGCAACTACTTCCCAACAACAACTTTATACCATAGTAAGGGAACAGGAATTTATCATAGTCTGAATTTGTTGTATGTACTGGATACTTTTCAAGGTTCTTTAACATGATACTTTTTCATTAGGAGTAAAAAAAAAAAACACAAATAACATAGTAGCCATTATTATTTCTTCCTGTCATCCTGTCATATAGGGTTATAATGTAATTTATAGAGATTAATAATTAAGAGATTAGTAACTATATATTAATATAAATTCCATCCCTTCTATTCATTGAGATGTAATACTTATGGATTTCATAATAGGTCAAGGAGGACAGAGATAGCCACAGTCCCACCTGGAGCACACACTCTTGACATAGGAGGCATTGAATAAATGTCTGTGTAACCTAATGGACTGACTTGAATGCCAACTTAGAACAGGACCTGGTTGGAGCCCCCAAAAATCCATTTAAAAATATTAATACCAAAGGCCCATTTTCTTAGAAAATATAACAAAAATATTAAATAACAATCAGTATATTTACTATGTACCATTTATTATTGTAACAATTTTGCATTTAATGTATATTAATATGTAATGATTAATCTATTAATTGTTAACCTCTTTAAATTACATTACAACCCTATACAATAGTAAGAAAGAATAATGGCTACTATGATTTTTATGTTTGGTAATCAACAGGTCCGCATTCATGAAACTAATCAATCCTCAGGCAATGTGGTGGTATGCCTATTGCTAGTTAAATTTACCAATTGCTGACATGTTGTTAATTGTATTAATTTCATACAGTTGCCTTTGCACATTGCTACAAATTTTGAGTCTTAAACAATAGAAGTGGGTTGTCTTATAGTTCTGGGGGCCAGAAATCTGAAATCAAAGTGTTGCTAGGGTTGATTCCTTCCCAGGGCTAGGCAAACTATGGCCCGTGGGCCGGATCCGGTGAGTAAAACTATTGAATTAAAAAAAAAACACAACAACAAGAAGACCGTACCCTTTTATGCAATCATTTTTACTTTGAATTTATATTAGTTCACACAAACACTCCATCCATGCTTTTGTTCTGGCCCTCCGGTCCAGTTTAAGGACTCATTTTGGCCCTCGAGTCAAAAAGTTTGCCCACCCCTGTTCTAGAGGCTCTGAGAGTCTGGTCCATAACTTTCTCCATGCTTCTGGCAGTTACCAGCAATCCCTGGTGTTCTCTGACTTGTGGCTGTGTCACTCCAAACTCTCCATCTTCCAATGATATCCTTCCTGTGTCCAAATTGTCCTCTTCTTACCAGTCGTTCGATTAGAACCCACCCTCATCCAGTATGACTTCATCTCCCTCTTCACATGATCATATCAAACACCCTATGTCTAAATAAAGTCATGTTAAGAGGTGCCAGATATTAGCCCATGAAAATATACCTTTGTAAAACCTGATTCACCCTTCACCATCAACCAAATTAATTTACTGAGATTAATATAACAAAATGGAAAATGTGATATGCTTGCTATATACCATGCATTGAGTTAAGTATTTTATAGGGATTGCCTTATTTAATCAAAACACCCCTATGAAACAAGACTTGTTATTATTATTACTCCTGCTACTATCATCATCATCATCATCACCACACAATTTTTATCTAAAGAGACTGAGATACAAGGAGGTAGGAACCCTGGCCCTGGGTGAGATGATGAATTGGCAGAGCTGCAGCTGGAATAAAATCAGTGTGAATTCAGAGCCTATGGTCTCATCCAATATCATGTAGAGTTGACATCTGTAATTGCTCCTGAAACCAGTGGAAATGTACACCCTCCCTCCAGTTTCAATCCAGCATGTGGCGCCTTCTCTCGCTGCTGCTTCCCTGTTATGCTTTCCATTTGAACCTTCCTGTCCATATGGATGCCCTTCCCCCAGTTTTCATCTCCAAGTTCCAGAAAGGATCTGTTCTCCTCCAGCTCCCTTAACTGGAGTTGCAGATGATTAGCTGAACTTTTTCCTGGCGTTGAGCTCTTGCTCAAGGCAAACTTTCAGATGCCAGCTTCTTCAGCACCTCTGGCTGATAAGATCCATAATTGCAGAGCAGAAAGAGGCCTCTCTGACTTTCCAATTTGGCTGAATGTTTGCACAGCGCTTTGAGGAGAATGTGTTGTGATTCCTCCCACATAGATAGAAATCCACAATTGCTGTTTTGATGGGGTGAAAACTTAATGTTCATTCTCTATTTCAGATTTTATAAATTATAAATATTGTCTGTTGTAACAAATAAACATTAAAAGAAAAAAAACACACCCCAAAGATGTATAAAGGTATAGCTAATGATCCCCTCCATAGTGACACCTTTATTGCCAGCCTCTGAAGGAGCTAATGTTAATAAGCTATATTTTCACTATTGTTCTGATATACATTATATAAAACTAGAGGTCTGGTGCATAAATTTGTGCAGGGGGAGGGACCACAGGAGGTTGGCTGGCCTGGGGGAGGAACCATAGGAGGTTGGCCACTGTCCCTGAGAAGGGAGCTGGCCCTTGGGCCCCATTGGAAAGAGGACACATCCACCACAACCCACCCCCCAGTTCCATGTTCCAACCTGGGCCGAAAGCCCTGGCAGGGTTGTGAGAGGAGGTGATGGTTGCCAGGCTAGGCATGGAAGGAATGGAAGCTGACACCTTCTTTGGTGCTCTGCCTCTGCAAGATTCCTCGCCTACCCCCTTCTTCTTTTCTCATCACTGTTGGGGCTGTGTGGCCCCCAGGGAAGGGGGAGGACTAGAGTGAAACAAACCCCTGTGTCTGGAGAGGACAAACCCTTGTGTCTAGAGGGATCCCTCACTGTGATCTATTGAAAGTCATATGTATGACTTTCTGCATGACTTTTGTATGCAGCTGCTCTGCTACCCAGAAGCAGTTAGTGTACAAATGGTTTAGCACCAGGGTATGGGAAACAGCTGGTCAGGGGGAGGGTCCATGTGAGGTTGGCTATGGGAGCTCACTGACCACCAGGGGCAGTTCCTGCATTGAGTATCTGCCCTTGGTGGCCAGTGAACATCATAATGACTGGTCTGGTTGCTCTGGTTGTTTGATCGTGATGGTTGCTTAGGCTTTTATATATAAACTAGAGGCCCGGGGCATGAAATCTGTGCATAGGGGGAGCTCTCAGCCCAGCCTGCACCCTCTCTAGTCGAGACCCTATGGGGGATATCTGACTATGGTTTAGGCCCAATGCCAAGCCCTCTCACAATCTGGGACTGCTGGCTCTTAACTGCTCACTTTCCTGTCTGCCTGATCACCCCTAACTGGCCCTTCTGCCAGTTTGGTCACCCCTAACCTTCCCCCTGTCAGCCTGGTTGCTCCCAACTGCTTCCCCCTCACCCCGCCAGCTTGGTCACCCTTAACAGCCTTCCCTGCCAGTCTGGTCACCCCTAACTTCCCCCCCTGCCAGTGTGGTTGCTCCTTACTGCCCCCTGCCAGCCTGGTTGCCATCAACTGCCCCCCCCCTGCCAGCCTAGTCACCCCTAACTGCCCCCAACTGGCCTGGTTGTCCCTTACTGTCCCCCAGCTTGGTTGCCCCTAAACTGCCCCACCCACTGGCCTGGTCACTCCCAATTGCCACCCCCCCCGGCCTGGTCACCCCACACAGCCTGCTGTTCAGTCATTTGGTTGTCCCTTACTAACCCACCTTCCGGCCTGGTTGCCTCATGCAACATGCTGTTTGGTTGTCCTTCCAGTTGTTTTGGTTGTTATGGCTCCTGGCTTGCAGCCTCACCCACCCATGAGCACCTTGCCAGGCTCCCAGCCATGCCAACCCATGCCTGCCTTTTCATACCCGCCTTGCTGCCTATCTGCCCCCTTTCATGCCTGCTTGCCAGCTGCCAGCCTTGCTGCAATTGGAGTCTGTGGGCCACACCACATGAGCCAAAATTGTGAGACCCCAGACGTGCCATGTGAGGCAGGACCCCGGACTCCAGATCCAATGTGCCAGAGAGACCCATCAATGCACCTTCTGGTGATCAGTTGTTGTTTGCTTATTAAGATGTTAGGGCATTATAGCCATGGGATTTTTATAGATAGAGATAATGTAAGGTTTTATTTGATTTATTTTAAACCAAATAGAATAATATAATATGTATTATTTTAACAGTTATCTTCTAAAATAATGTATCAAGAACATATAACATAACTTGTGTCTATTTTCATCCAGGGCTTAGACCTCTTCTCTGGCCCATTATTCTTTTCATCATATCTTTTAATTATGACCATTAAAAACATCTGGGTTGCCAGGCTGATGGTGCTCAGTGGTTGAACGTCAACCTATGAACCAAGAGAAAAAGGCTGGATTCCTGGTCAGTGCACTACCCTGATTGCTGGCTTGATCTCTAGTAGGAGACATGCAGGAGGCAAGTGATTAGTGGGTCTCATGATGTTTCTATCTCTATCTCCCTCTCTCTTACTCTCTCTGAAATCAATAAAAACATATTTTAAAAAAAACAAAAAACATCTGGTTGCTGACTCCCAAATTTACACCCCAAGACTAGACCTCTGTCTAAATCTCAGACTTGAATAATGTGCTGCTTACTAATCATCACTCTGCCTATATCATAGATACTTAAAACGTAGTATGTCCTACAGGGAGCTCCTATTGTTCTCCTTAATACTGGCTCTACCTGAGCTCTGCCTTATCTTCATTTATAAGAGTTACATCATTCCATTGGCTCAGCTCCCAAAAATCTTGCAGCCGCTATGTAAGCTGTTCTCTATGGAAGGAATACACACAGCCTTCACCATCTGGATATACACAAACTAGAAACTGGACATAAGTCAAGATTTTAGCATCTTGTCTCAACCACATACTCTGAGTAGCCAGCTTGCTTTGAGTAAATTAAGATGACATATCAAGCTGAATCTATTCCTGAGCTTCATGCCTCCCAGCACCCAGGAGGAGACTGTATGCAGACCAAAAATGACAAATCAGTAATAGAAAATCCAATTATATAAAGAATACTCCATCTAACATGGGGTAGATACATTTATTTATTGGTAACATACATTAAGTGGTACTAATCAGACAGTCACTATCAGGTTATTAACATGAAACCACAGAACTGTGAATTTGCCCCAGCTGTGGTAAGTTGGGCCTTTGTGGCTGAGCACCAAATCCTTCAGCAAGTCCTCTTGGCTCTCTTCCAGAGTATAATCAGGGTCCAACCACTTCTTACCTCCTTCTCTGTCTCTGTTCTGGCTTGAACCAGAATTTATAATATATATCATACATAAAACTAAAAATATATAACATCTATCTATAATAATAAAAGTATAATATGCTAATTAGACAGGACAGCTGGATGACCTTCTGGACAACATTTCAGACAAAGCTGGGGCTTCAAGGGCCAAGGCAAGCTGCTGTGGCTTAAAGGGATGAGCCCCTTGCACAAATTTCATGCATCCGGCCTCTAGTGTATATATAAAAGATAAATATATTTCTATATAGTACATAATTATATTTAGACTAGAGGCCCAATGCACAAAAATTCATGCAAGACTGGGCTTTCTTTCCCCTGGCTGCTGGCTCCACCTTCACTCTGGCCAGAGCCACCGTTTTGCTCCAGCCCTGAGCTACCTTTCTGCCTTTCCATGCTCCCCAGGGGCCTAGAGCTGCTGGAGCGGTGCAAAATGCCTGAGTCATTGCCGTGGGAATGAAGCAAGGGCCCCACCATGCCCCTGGCCGCCTATGTATGCAAATTAATCCATCATCTTTGATGGATTAATTTGCATACTCACTCCTGATTGGCTGGTGTGCATCATGAAGGTACAGTTTGCATCATTCTCTTTTATTAGTGTAGATTTTATTATATTTAATTTGCTTTCAATACATATATATTATATAATTATATATTATATTCCATAAGAATAGTAAATAACATTATTTATTATAATACATATATTTTTTGTTCTAATTTTTAGAAATTGATATTTTATATAAATGCCATTATATGTGTTGTTTCATTGTGTTTTATCTCTTTCTCTCATTTTTATTTCAAATGCCTATAATTTGTATTGCTACACATTTGCTCTTTCTTTTCTCCCTCAAACTATGCTAACAACCAGAAGTACATATTTTTATGTGATAGTTTCTGGCTGAGCTGTGAGAGAGGAACTCTATGTTCTTGATCTTTGGAGTCTGGGAGTCAGCTCAGAGCCTGGCACATTGCAATGAATTAACCTGTGGGCAATTATGAGACTAAGATGGATTAGGACTTTGCTATGATTGAAGATATCTGATCCTACTCTCTAGGGAAGAGTTCCTACATTGACCCATGAGGACATGGGACAAGTTATCACCCTTCTCCTTCCTAATCCTTTGATTTTCTGAAGGAGCCACCTTTCCTGCTTATAAGTCAGAAATAGAACAGCAATCCCCAGTAGCGGCCACTACTTCTGGTGTGGTGGCTATATGTCCGATATGATGGTAGATTAATTAAGTGGATTATTTCCCGTAGTATTCGTAGCACTGGATAAGAAGGTACTGCTATTTCCCCCATTTTTATATATGAAGACCCTAAAGAACAGAAAAACTAATGTGACACCCCAAATGGCAGAGTTATGCTTCAAATCCAGACAATGTGAATCTAGTACCTGAGTTCTTAAAAGAGAGATGACAGCCCAAACTGGTTTGGCTCAGTGGATAGAGAGTCAGCCTGTGGACTGAAGGGTCCCAGGTTCAATTCCAGTCAAGGGCATGTATGTTGGTTGTGGGCACATCCCCAGTGGGAGGTGTGCAGGAGGCAACTGATCAATGTTTCTCTCATCTATGTTTCTAACTTTCTATCCCTCTCCTTCCTCTCTATAAAAAATCAATAAAGTATATTTAAAAATAAAAAAAGAGATGACAAAATAAGCCCTTCAATGACATTTCAGAACATGTGCAGGGACTTTGTTTTGGCATTAACAAGATGAGGCAGAAGGACTGGTGCTGATCATATAGTGAGTCAGGAGTTACCGATTCTTCTGACTCTGACATCTCACTTAGGCTTCCCGGACTACGGTGTCTTCATCTGCAGAATGATAGATGGAGCCAGCTGCTCATGACAGAGATGTCATGGGCTTTGCAGTCAGACAGCCTAATGTTAATTTCACCACTTACTAGCTGTGTGTGCTAGGGCATGTAACTTAATCATTTTAAACGTATTTTTTATCCCATCTGGAGTGAGTATATAAATCCTTATAATAATAAAAATCTGCCAGGGACAGATGAATGTGTTTTATAGAGAGAAAAGCTTAGGTGGGGTCAGCACTCCATGACATGCTCGGGTCCTCCTGCAGGTGAGTCTGGAGATGGGATATGGGTCCAAGAGCCCCTGAATCTCCTTAACACCTGATTTCCATTGGTGTCCATACAAGCAGCCCACATGATCTGAAGCTGTGGGGTTTGACACTGGAATGCACACAGATCTTGGTTCCTGGCAGCCAGGATTCTCACCACACCTCCTTGTTTTAACAACTCACCTCTTCTGGCACAACCTTTGATCACCCTGCACGTAGAATTTCTGTGATGTTTCAATATCCTCTCTCTGAAAGCCTTTTCTCTTCTGGGGTTCTTCATTAAGAGAGTGCTACACATAAGAGGCGGGGAAACCTCAACTGGAAGAAAAATGTTTTGTTAGTAACCAAGAATTACGTACTACTAATATACAGTTCCCTTATAACTTTAAAGTAGGGTTTGATAAATTAGGGACAAAATCTCTGACAATAATTTTATAGAGGTGTTGAAATATTTTAACATGCCCAGTTTTTCTTACCAATCTCTTATAAACCTGACATTTATGATGATGTATAACAAAAGTATTATATTGGAAAGAAAGGAGCTAAGAGATCCATAGGAGTAGTAGTCACCTACCGTATTTGCCGGCGTATAAGACGATTTTTTGGCCCTGAAAAATACGTATTTGCCGGCATATAAGACGACTGGGCGTATAAGACGACCCCCTAACATTTCCACTAAAAATACAGTTTGTTATATACTCGCCGTATAAGTCTACCCCCCACTTGGAGGCATATTTTTCAGGGCCAAAAAATCGTCTTATACGCCGGCAAATATGGTAACTCCTTAGAAGGAGATACATGGAATTTATCTGCGGATCTTGCCGAGATTCTCTGTTTCTAGCAAATTCCTGGGTGGTGCTGTTCCTGTTACAATAAGACAAACACTTCCAAATAAGGGCTCAGACCACTCAGGGAATTTTAACTTATTATTTGTTCTATTTGTATTGAGATAATTTGTGAGAAGTCAGACTTCTGGGTTCTCTCTTCCCAGTATCTGGGACCAAAGGTGATGCTTTTATTTTCTTTAGTAAATCTCAAGAAGATGATGGCATGCACTAAAATTTTGGAGCCATGGACTGAGAAGAATGGATTTATGATGTGCCCCTTACAGCAAACGCTGTTCTTGCAGTTGGTTTTACAGCTCAGGAAAGGGGAAGGGGAAGAAGATATTTTTCCATGTTTTATCTACACCAGCCACTTATTGGATGTGCAATTAACCTTCATCCATTTAATTCTAATGACTAGCCCATGAAGTAAGGATTATTGTCAATATTTTAGAATTCAAAACAACAGGTGATTATTATTGTGCACCTACTATGTCCAGGACATTGTACTAGATGTCAAAAGCACCGTGACAAAGAGAAACCCAATGAAATATGCTCTGTAGCTTTGTCGCAGTTTTATAGGTGAAGCAATGGAGACTTGGAGAACTTAAAGCACCAAAGTCTGACTCTATAGAGCTCAAGCCTGAAACAGTGCAGGAAGGACTCTTCTCAGGTGACATCATAGGAAGAAGAAAGACCAGGATGCAACCCAGATATTTTTATTTTTTATTTCTGCTTCAATTGTAACAATTTGACTAATTGGGATATATTATTTTTCTCTAAATTTGCTTTTATGATCCCCCCTCCAATCTTTTACTTTGATGAGTATCGGTATAGACATAAGGTCTCAGACTATAATTGGTAACATCTGTAGAGTATTTTATAGTTTACAGATTGTATACAAAATACTTTGGCTGATCTGATTTACCAAACCACATGTATCCTCATATTATGAATGGGGAAAACCGAAGCCAGGAAAATATATTTAATTTTATCCGGAATTCAGACTAAGACTCCTCCAAATCTGTGAGCTTCCACTAGCCAGTCTGCCAAGGGAAAAGAGAACAGAAACATAATGTGGGAGAGTGAACAGCAATCACTTGGAAACCCACAGCTTTGGATTCGAGTCCTGGCTCTGCTACTAGCTGGATGCAACCTGAGGCCATCTGACTGTTTTATGTAGACCATAGATTTTCAATCTCAAGGTATAAGTTTAACATAAGCCAATTATTTCCAAGTAGTGTTGGCTCATGTTTTTAAAGGAGATGACATGACAGACCACTAACTCCCAAAGTAAATCTTACAGTAGACAGTAAACAATTGGAGCCCTAGGAACACACCCCTTTCCATTTTAGGGCAGGGCAGGAATTGTCCTATTGTTCCATAAATTCCTAGATCAGTGTCTGACAACAGTAGTTGTTTATTAAATGCTTGTTGAATGAATAATCTTCTTTACAAATTCTTGGGGGCTTCATGGGACGCATTGTAGAGACTGTTGGATCAACAGGTCTAAAAGACATGGGCATAAAGAAAGAAGTGAATCATTGGGCCTGGAGAGGACCAAATAATATAAGCATATTCCTTTAAGAAGTCTGTCATACTAAGGGTTGATGTTGTCTAGGGGTGCTAAACATTATGCAAAACTTGAATACAGAAATCATTCGGGAACTCAGCTATTTAAATGTATTCCACTCTTTGACTTTATTTCTTGCTGTCACACACAGATTTAAATCCCAAATGTTAAAAAAAAACTAATTCTAAAATTTTAAATAGGAGGAAACCAAGCATTATTTAGCTTACATTCACCACAAAAAGTATCTGTTCTAAATCTCTCATTTGTAAACGGATTTTCTCCCCTCTTACTCTCTAAACCAAAGGCCATAAGCTGAAGTTCTCTGGCATAAGTAAATGAAACAAAACATAGATTCCTCTAAGTGCTTTTTGGTGATAACTATAAATATAATCTTAATTATAATGTGTGTTCATAGAATAACACTTTTGCCTTTGAGTGACCCAAAGGCAAAAGAAGTTGAGAGATTTATTATTTGTTTTACCAGTTTTGATTGGTAGGATGTGGGTATATATTTTTTCCATATCTATCATCTTTGTGTCATCAAATGGTCTGGAGAGAATTCACCAGCAGTACCCATTGGTGTGCAGGAACTATGGGTTAGAACTGCTTTCATCCTGGCCTCTCTTTGGCATCTCCCTAGCTGTGTCCTAATCATCTGTTTCCAAACTATTCTCATAGCCCAGTGGTCAGCAAACCATGACTCATGAGCCACATGCAGCTCTTTGGCCCCTTGAGTGTGGCTCTTCCACAAAATACCACGTCCAGATGTGCACATACAGTGGGATTGAAACTTCGTGGCCCATGCGCAGAAGTTGGTTTTCAGCTCTCAAAAGAAATTTCAATTGTTGTACTGTTGATATTTGTCTTTTTTGACTAATGAGTTTGCCAACCACTGTCATAGACCATTAACTGATCTTTTTGTCCTGAGAATTTTACTTCTGCAGCCCACTTCCATATTAACACAAAAGAGATCCTTCTAAAAGGCAAGTCACATGCTACTCTGGGAGGAAAGCTTTTCAGGGAAAGGCAGATAGAACATGGGGGTGGCTACACTACCCACACAACACACTGAACTCTCACTTCTGGTCCTTGTCCATTTTCTAGACCAGCATCCATGTCTCATTTCCAGGATTAGATGTTATATTTCATCATTAATAACGTACTCTATGAGCAAAAGCTAGAATGAGCTTATCAGAACTTTAATGTGTTATGTAATTAGTCATAATATTTCTTATAAAATTTATAGTTTATTTGTATAGGCAAGGCATTTATTCATTCTAAAGGTAAATTCTCAGTGTGCTTTTATGCCTGGCAGGATCCCTTATAATATTTCTAAGGACAGCCCCATGGCCCTATGTTAGACAATTTGGAAATTAACTCTTGTTTATATCAATTAGCCTATGGTGAAATTGCTTTAACTATATATTGTTTTGTATAGTAAATACAAAATAATTTTTGTATTTACTATACATTTCAAATGTATTTATTTTTGTATTTACTATACATTATGCAAATGTATTTGCTATACATTTCAAATGCTGATAACTGCTCAGCATTTGAAACTATACATTGTTTTGTATAGTAAATACAAAAAAAACATTTTTTGTATTTACTATACAAAACAATGTATAGTAAACATGGCCCTGTGTCAGACAATTGATGTAAATACCCACTGGTGAAGGGACCTATTCAACTGGCTGCCTGACTTCTTTAAACATAGCTTATTGTAGTGATGTGAAAATGTTATATTGCATCTGTTCATATAGAAGGTTGATTGTGTACCTCTGTTCTCAATTCCCCTTTAGTGACATCACAATGGGAGCTTCAAGAAGGCACAGTAGGAATATTTATACCTTGGAAATGGGCAAACACTACACATCACACTTTTCTCTCTGGAATGCTAGTTCTTTGTTCAGTCATTTCCTCACTCTTCTCTCAAATTGGTTAAACCCTCTTATTATGGGCTATCATAACCATGCTCCTCTCCTATATAGCACTCACCTTAGTTGTAATTTGATGTTAATTTGCAGTGAGAATATTAATGAGGTAGTGTATTTGAAGGGCTTATCACAGGTCTTGGAACCAAGTATTTCATCTAAGTTATTAAGGTTATTTATTATTATGTACTTGTAGTAAGTACTCCACATCATTGATATATTCTGCTACTAGAAGCAAAACAATTTATAGTAAAAGCAATTTCACCATAGGCTAATTGATATAAGCAAGAGTTAATTTCCTATGGCATCTCAAGCATCTCATCAATATAACAAATCAATGTGAGGATGCTGTATTTAGTAAATGTTATTTCCCTCTCCATGTGACTGTAAGTTAAATGGAGGCAGGAAAGCTAGCTGGGTTGGCTCAGTGGATAGTGCATCTGCCTGGGGACAGAAGGGCCCCAGGTTCAATTCCAGTCAAGGGCATGTGCCCAAGTTGTGGCTCAATCCCCAGTGCGGGGTGTGCATGATGCAGCCTATCGATAATTCTCTTTCATCATTGATGTTTTTGTCTTTCTCTCTCCCTTCCTCTCTGAAATAAATAAAAATATATATTAAAAAATGGAGGCAAGGCAATATTTGTTTTCTAGCCTCAGAATCTATCACAGTATCTTGCTCTTGGTAGACAAGCAACTGAAGTGTGATAAAGAATAAAGTCACAAATTTCAAATGCTGATAACCACTCAATGATCCACCACACACTCAACCCCTTACATGTTTGCTGCCCACAGTGGAAAAGTACAGATTTTGCTTATTATCTTGTGGAGAGCATGTGAAGGAGGATCCTACATTCACTATCAATAATTTTCTCACACCGGTGGTCATGGCATCTGTGTCTACTCCTGTATTTCAGTGAATTATTAATATGAGGGCCAGTTTCCTGAGAGACTAGATAACCTTTAAAAATATTTAGTGAGTAGGAAAACAAATATGTCTTGGGAATTTATGTCTACAAAATAGACTTAATTAGGCTTTTACCATTCAGTATTATCCTCTGCCTTCTATGTAATCATTGGCTTTGATTTGGTTACTCTAGCTGTCCTCAAGATGTTCTTGCTTTAAGAAAATGCTTCTTTTTTTTCTAGTTGTCAGTTCTGAGGATGTTATGAAGTATTTTTAGCCTTCATATTTTTTTTCAGTTGATTCATTAGTGGGGATGTAGTTCAAGTGTGGCATCATTAACTCACTCACTGATAGGAGTGCATTCACATAAAACTAGGGTCTCCCAGCACTAACTTTCATCCCTGACAGGCATCCAGTGCTTCTGTTCACAAGCAGGACCCTACGTCTTTAATGACAGCATCGGGGTCCTTCCCAGCTCAGGCTGCAGAGTGGAGGCACCATGCATGGATTTAAAGGTCAAGCCAGGAAAATGAAATTGTTTTGTTTTTCAGTACTTTGTCCTGCAAGCAGATGATGTGAAGTGGCTTAGATCTTACAGCACCAGAATCCAGCATGCGTATTTCCATGCTGCTGGTGGCTGCCCATGACACAGTACTCGGCATCGGTGCATTGTTAATATGGGAGATCCCCTAGGATTCTGGAAAGGGCATTTGGCTAGATGTCAGGAGCCCTGGGCCCCCATTCTTTCTCTGCTATTAAAAATATTGATAATAGAATCTTGTATGGAGTGGCTCAGTTGTTTGATCATCGTCTTGTGCACTGAAAGATTGCTGGTTAGAATCCTGGTCAGGACACATACCTGGGTTGTGGGTTTGATCCCCAGTCATTGCGTGTGGAAGGTAAATGATCAATGTTTCTCACCCTCCCTCTCTCTAGGCAAATACTCAGGTGTGGATTAAAAATAAACGATGATAATAAAAATAGTTCACACTTTTTGAATTCTAACTCTGTCCCAGCCATTATTTTAAGTGATTTATAAACATGAAGTTGAAACAGTAACTCACATGATCACACAGATAGGCAGATATAAAATAATTATTTTATTTGTTCTATGTTTGCTCTAGTCTTCCTGTGAAGTCCAATATGATGGTGTCTAGGAAAAACAACATCAACACACATTTAGACCAATATAGATTTTTGCAAAAAAAAAGTACTTTTAACTTTTACCGTCCAATATAGTATCTACTACTCATATATTCCTCTTTGAACACTAAGAAATCTGGCTAGTCCAAATTAACATGAGCTATATGTATAAAATACACATCAAAATTCAATTACTTTGTATGAAAAAATAAATCAATTTCATAATATTTTATTAATTTCATGTTGAAGTATTTTAATATTTGGGTTAAAATCCATTGTTCAAATTAACTTCACTGCTGCTTTTCACTTTTATGTGGCTAATACAAAGCTTAAAACTACCGTATTTGCCGGCGTATAAAACGACTTTTTGGCCCTGAAAAATATGCCTCCAAGTGGGGGTAGTCTTATACAGCGAGTATATAACAAACTCTGTATTTTTTGTGGAAATGTTCGGGGGTCGTCTTATACGCCCAGTCTCTTATACGCCGGCAAATACGGTATTTTTCAGGGCCAAAAAATCGTCTTATACGCCGGCAAATACGGTATATGTGCACCTGTTATGTATGTGTTCCTCCAGGCAGAGGAAGAGCATGTGTTAAGACTCTAAGTCTTAAAAGACATAGAGCTTTTGAGGAACTGGAAGATGACACCATATATTGGAGCACTGTATCCTGGGATAAGGAGGGAGTATACACAAGGCATAGTGTGGGATAAAGCTAGAGAGCAAGTAGGGGATCAGATCATGCAAGAATCAGTCTCTGGTAAGGGGTTTGAATTTATTCTAAGAAAAATGAAAAACTGTTAAAGGTTAGACAGCAGAGATGTGATATATGTTTTATATCACCTTTCTAAACACCAGTTCATCCATATTTAAAATAGGTATAATGCTATTAATTTCTTCAAAAGATCATTCATACAAGGTAATGATAGGTAATCACTCTGGAATCTATAAAATGCTATGGAAATATAATCTTGTCAATATGGCTGCTGCTCAAAAATCTTTCATGATTTCTGACATCAATGGTCTTCCATCAATGTATTTTAAAGTCTCACCAGTTGACCCTACCTGCCCATGCATATATTTATCTCATGTTCTGCCTCATTATGTAATCTTCAGTTCTCTCCCAATTGTACATTGTACATCCTGCACCCTCACATGCCTTTGCTTGCGATGGACAGGGTTCATTTGGAATGCCTTCATTGTTTTCCTCCATATATGTTGATCCAGTTACATCTGTATTTGTATTAGCCAGAACTCTTTTTTGGCACAAAAAACCAGAAACACCTCAAACTGGCTTGAACAGAAAAAGGAATTTGTGAATAATGTAAGTGAAAAGTCCAAAGGGGATGTCTAATTCCTTCAGGCATGGATAGGTTCAAGAAATCATGAAGCTGCCTTCAGAATTTGTATCTTGGGTCTCTATCTCTAAGTTTTACTCATGAGTTGCCATGGAGATCATCCATAGCTCCTGACTTCATCCAACTAGTTTAGCAACTCCAGTAAAATATAATTTCTTTTCCACAAATGTTCTAATAAAAGTCTCAATTTTCATTCTATTGGCCTAAATTTATTATACACTCTGAATACAACAACAACAACAACAACTATGTAATATTTATTGGCCAAACCCTAGGCCAGAGCCCACCCCATGGTTTCAGGGGTACTAGTTGAAATTAATCTCAGACCAAATCAAATAGAGTAGGATTGGAGGGAGGTTCCCAGAATTGGGAAATGGATACTGGGCAGACAAAACAAAAAGAAAATAAAAACCTACCACCTAAATATGCACCATAATGACAAGGGTCATGTGCCACGTCTTCTGTGAGGCCTCCCTCTATGACTTCAGGCGATAATTGTCTTTTTCCTTCCTAACGTTTCTTCATACTTGAGCTCTGGAGCATACATTTTTGGGTCTTGATATTTCATTCTGTACTTTATTACAACCATAAAGTTTTTATTCGTTGATTAGACCTTGGTGGTAATCTTACCATAGAGATATGAAGGCCAAGAAGAAATAATACATTTTGGATTATTTTGAAAATATTTCTTAAGAAATTTTAGGTTATTTCAGGGGGTGGTGATGGTGGTGGTGGTGGTAGGATCATTCTTTTGAAACTCCTTAACATTCTTCCTAAAATTCCTTTATCATTGTTCACATCCTTAAAAAATTTAAATTTATCAATTATGACAATTTCATGGGCAAACTAAGTAATGCATGGTATTATGTTAAATTTATAACCCTCCCCCCCAAAAAAGTGTCTTTTGATCTATAAAGGATGAATTTAGGTCTCTGCATATATCTATATTAATATACATTTTAATTAGTTTCTTTTTGATCTTTACTTTACACTTTTCAAATATTCCCTCTCTCACTCTCTCCCTCTTTCTTTAGGTCTCCTATGTCTTTGGGTCTAAATATGCTCTAATATGCCTTGCTGTCATTGCTGCTATGTGCTTGTTTGTGTGTTACAGTTGTCTCTGAGTACTGAAAAGTGTGTACCTAATGACAAGTGAATATCTGTGTTGTTATGGGTGCATGAGCTTCTGTGTGCCTACATATGAGCCTGACTTTTCAAGATTTATTGAAATACTAGAAGCCCGGTACATGAAAATTAATGCACTGGAGGGGGGGTTCCCTCAGCCCGGCCTGCCCCCCTCTCATAGTCCAGGAGCCCTCAGGGGTGGGAGGCAACCTGGCAATCAGGGGAAGAAGACACCCTTATCACACCTCTACTTCTGCCACTGCCAATAGCGCAAGCCTTAGCCAGCCCTGGTCACCTGAGCCTCGGATGGCCCTGGGCAGCTGTGCAGCCATTATCTGAGGATTTCCTGTGCCTCAGGCTGGCCCTGGATAGCTTGAAGAATAAAGGAACTGGGGGACTCCAGAGACAGGCGCCTGGCAGGGCTGAGGTGACTGGGCTCCACTATCTTGTGGCTGTGGGTTTTGCCATTTTGAGGGCATGGCAGTCAGTTAGCATATTCCCTCTTTATTGGCTATAGGTGCCACCATCTTTGAGAGCAGGGCAATAGTCAATTAGCATTTCCCTCCTTATTGGTTGTTGGCACCACCATCTTTGAGGGTGGAACAGTAAGTTAGCATATCCATCCTTATTGGATAGGATAATTGACATCTAACATTGTGTCAGTTTAAGGTGCATGGTGCGATGATTTGATACACTTATATATTGGGAAATGTTTACCAAAATAATTTTAGTTAACACATCAATCACCTCACATAATTACCATTTTTTGTTATTCTGATTGGAACATTTAAGTTATACTCTCATAACAACATTTGAGCATGCAAAGCAGTTTTATTAACTATAACCACAATGCTGCACATTAGCTCTATGGAATGTATTCATCTTACAACTAAAAGTTTATGCCCTTCAGCCAACATCTGCCCTTCCCCCCACCCCTCAGTCTCTGGCAACTGCCATGCTACTCTCTGTTTTAATGAGTTCTAAGTTTTTATATTTTCATATAATTGAGATCATACAGTACTTGTCTTTTTCTGTCTGACTTATTTTACTTAACATATTGTACTCAAGGTCTATTCATGTTGTTGTAAATGGCAGGATTTCCTTTTTTATGCCTGCATTTTGTATATTCATCTGTTGATAGACACTTAAGTTGTGTCTATGTCTTGGCTACTATGAATAATATTTCAATGAACATGAGAATGCAGATATGTTTTTAAAATATTGATTTTATGTCCTTTGAATATATATACCTAGATATGGAATTGCTGGTTTATGTTATCCTTTTCCAACCTTCTGTATTCACTAATAGGAAAAGAATAACAAGAGTTTTCAGGTTGTACATAACTGAGTGTTGAAATAATTCTAGGTAGAGAAGTAAATGATTAATTTATTTTGTAAAAATGGAATCCTGGTGGTAAAGTTGTGGATGAATTGGAAAGCAGTTAAATGGAAGTTTAATTAGGAAGCAATAAAGATCTCAAGTAGCTCAGTGAGAATTGAAATGAGGTAAGTGAATTAGTGACACAATTACGAAAAAACCTGATAAGCCTTAGTAGCCAATTACGGACAAGAGCGAGTGTTTGGGAGAAGCTGGAAATAAATGTGTTATTTCTATCTTAGGAAACTAGAAACCACTAATTATATAGAAGAGAGAGGGATACACTTCGAAGAAAGATGAAGGATTCTGGTTTGGAACTGTGGAGTTTAGAGCTATTGAGATGCCTCAGTGTGACATCTAGCTGGATGAATCTGATCTATGTTTGACATAAGGGTTTGGAGCTAGGAAGAGGGCCTTTGATGAAGATATGTCTCCTAGAATCACTATTATATACATAGTTGAAACCATGAAGCTTGGTGAGAGCTTAGTTAAATAAGATAAGAATGTCTAGGGTAGGATCTATTAAAAATATTGAGATGTTTGGACCTTAAGTTTTATGCTCACTGTTGCTTCTAAATAACCTGAAGTCCTGCTATGAAGAAAGAAAACAGCAGTTTGATGTCAATATTTTTATATATGAAGATAAATTATGATCATAGATAAGAAATTGACATGAAGGAATTAAAGTATAGTCCTGGGTCTCCTCAAACTATGTATGTGGACCCTCTGGAACTCTTCATATTGTATCTCTGATTTATAAAGTTGGACAATTGAAATCCCTTTAGCCTAGGATGTATTGAGCTGTCTTCCTGCTACTAGAGAAAGTGAAGGAAGTTGATTACTATAAAATATTGGACTTGATCTATTGGTTTGCATCTAGAAAGACTACCATAGTATCCTACACATAGTAGGTGCTCGACTGATCACATTTTGGCAAATGAACAGGTACTATGATATGAATAACTTAGAGTTTACAGATAATTTAATAACTTTTACTTTTTATGCTAGGAAAGACAAACAGATACCCAGTTTGCTTAAACCATGAAGGGAGTCTTGGGTATGAAGTGACTGAGAAGTGCAGATGCATGGCTTCATCTAGATAGCTCGAGCTAGGTCATCAGTGATTATTTTATCATATCTGGCCTCATTTATATTAGCTTCAACATTAGCCTGGCTTTTCTAATGGTGGCAAAATGGCTCCAAGTTCTGCATCTTTTACCATCAGGAACTGAGGAGAAAAGAACTGCCTCCTTGCAGAAGTAACATGTTGAAGGCTCTCACCTGGGTATGAACCCACTTCTGAGCCAGTCACTGTGCCTGGTGGATGGCCAGCTGATGTGCTGGTTAGTTCAAGACACTCGGGCCCCACTTCTGGAAGTAGGCTTAACAAACCTTTCAATCTACTGAGTGGGCATGAATTCCCAAAAGTAAAAAGATGAAAATGACACAGGAAAAGAAACAAACACTCTAATTCACCAATGTGACTCCTCTTTTGCGAGAATACTACTTAGTATTATTCTTACTACTTAGTAGTATTCTATACTACTAAGTATAGAATAATAAGTATAGAATACTAAGTTAGTTTTATTTTTTTCCTATTTGAAGACTGAAGCAAACATGTATAGGAAGAGACAAGGCAAAATGCACAGATATTTAAGACATCAGGAAAACGATACAACGATGTCATTTGAGATTGCTGATGATCTGAAATGCTAGAGGCAGTTTATTTTGACTTGTTGGCTACCCAAAGTTTTGTGACCACATATAGCCTGTACCCAAGATCTCATTCCAGTGTGCCAGATTTATTTTAGCTTTTAGGAAAGAATCATTGGCCTGAAAACTTCAATTTCCAACCAACCCCAATAGCAGTGATATTTGGCATGAATTTCCATGTTGGCTGCATTTCAAACTATCAACCTTTTATTAGCAAAGTTTGTCTATGAGGCAGAATAACAGTTTCTGCCCTCTAAGTTGTTCTGAAGGTTCCCATCTCTGGATCTGTCATATTCAAAGTTACCAGATGTGCAAATACAGCTTCAGGCTGATTCTGTGGGCCCATTATAATCTGACTTCATGTTTTGATAACTCTCTATTCATACAAAGAGGAACAGGTAGCATCTTGATGTGAATCTGCAGCCATTTGCTATGAAACCTTCCAGGTGCAGCAGCTGACAACTCTAACTCCTTAGAGAGAATGACAGCATTTGCAGCTTTGAGAGTCACCTCATAAATCTGCCATCCACTTTTTAAATACAGATCCTCATATAGACTCGATTTATTAGAAACGTTCCAAGCTACTGAGAAATTAAGCATGTAACACAGTGAATAAATTCTATCTCGGATATAGTGAAAAAAATTACCTTATTTAAAATTAGGAGAACTGAGAGTTAGTTCTTGGGTTGGCCCAGGGCAGCTGTGTGACCTTGGGCAATGTCCTTGTACAGCCTTATTTTCTTCACTTTAAAAACGGCTGAAGCTGGAGAAACTCCAATCCTAGTTATATATTCTGTTTCTGCTTCTGTTACCAATAAGCTAAGGGAAAAGGGATAAAAGCAGATGGTGTAAAGAAATCAACCCTGAATTGACTCAGCATTCACCACCAAAATGAAACACAAAAAAGTCCCAACATAAAGGAGAAAAAAAATTTCATTATATCTTATTTTGATTCAGTTACTTAATTTCACTGAATAACTTGTAATTATATTTATTTAGACATAACTAGCTAAATGATGTGAAGCTTCATTCTATTTCTGAGGATCTCAGGATTCTTATTCTATATCCACACAGCTGTGGGGTAGCATCCACTAACTCAGTTTCATGGCTGGGCCACCTATCAGATCACATGACTCTCACAGAGTAGGAACCATAGAGGACACAGAGGTATGCCACCTAGGACCCATTACCTAGTTTGCACCCAGGGCCCAGTGCAAAGTAAAAATGCAGATACTGATTTTTAACTATTAAGAATTTTGAGGGGAGCAACAGCAGAGCAGTGAAGTGAGCATCATAGATCACACAGTTTCCTGGGGTGGACCGTATCCAACTGATATGGTCTGAGTGATAGAGAAGGTGGGTGATTTTAGCCCATGTGAGAGAACCTTGGTGGGCCATTTCAGCTTCCGACCTTCTTGTGGGTCTGCTGAGGTTCTTTGGTCTGCATCAAAATTTATTTACTCCACCCAGTTCTGCTTTCCCTGCCCGCTCCACAGATGCTGTTCCCACGGTGCTCCCTGCACCCTAAACAACTCAGAGTCTGTTTCTGGAGAGCCCACTTTATTTGAAGAGTAAGTACTTTGAGAACAGTGCATTTTTAATTAAGACATTTATTAAAGATCTCTTACCTTTTGAAACAGTATGGATGGACCTAGAGAGTATTATGTCGAGTGAAATAAGTCAGTCAGAGGAAGACAAGTATCAGATGATCTCACTTATATGTGGAATATAATAAACAAAATAAACTGACAAACAAAGTAGATCCAGAGTCATGGAAGCATAGAGCAAACTAAGAATCCTCAGAAGGAAATGGGGGAAGGTTGGGGAGAGAAAAGATCAACCAATGAATACACACACACACACGCACACACACACACACACACACACACACACACACGAGGCCTGGTGCATGGATTCGTGCACTGGTGGGGGCATGGCCTGTGGGGATCAGCTTACTGAGGGAATACTGCTTATCACAATCAGCCAAGTGACACTTCCACTGTGGAGCACACTGACCACCCAAGGGGCAGCTCCTGTGTTGAGTGTCTGCTCACTGGTGGTCAGTGCACGTCATAGTAATTGGTCGACTGGTCATTCTGCTCATTCTGCTGTTTGGTCTCTGGGCTTTTATATATATAGACATGAATAACCCATAGACACAGGTAATAGTGGGGTGCAGGACTGGGGGAGAGAAGGACGTGAGGAGGAGGGGAGCAATCAGGGTAAAGGGAGACATCTGTAATACTTTCAACAGTAAAGATACATTAAAAGAAAAACATAAAAATTAAAGAAAAAAACCTGTAGAAAGAAAAAAAATAGGAATAAAATTACCCAAATGTTCACACCCAGTAAGGATCAACATTTGTGAGATCTAAAACTTACCTCATGTTTACCCTGTGCTTGGCTACAGGTGGGAAGGTCTAATGTATTGATAGAGAGAGAGAGAAGATAGAGATAAATTGAAATGAACTTAATGTGCAGATAAACATTGAGTCCACACAAGGACTCAAAAACCATGCCAGGTACATAAGTGGCTACTTCCCTCAAACCCTCCCTGTCTGCTCTTTTCCTGACTTGAATCTTAATTTCAATGCTATCATAATCCCATCTTCTCTTTTCAAATATCACTGGATGCCCACATATCAATGAGGCACTTGAGAGAAGTTCACAGCAGAGAAAGAGGACTACTTTGTGCTAAGCTCTCAGGTGGATGCTGCTTCATGGTAGTTCCTTTACTGTGAAATATAATAGCTCACATATGTTAATTGTAATAATCAATCCTTTAAGGCCAAAACTCTCAAGGAGAATAAGCTTTCAAAATGGCAGCCAGGGTAAGTCAACATGGTCATCATCAGTGCTGATGGCCTGAATAATACCCATTTGCAAGCTGAGAAACCTTAGTCACCAGTGAACATAATAGGAATAGAAATATAACTCAGCATTCTCTTCCTCAAAGTTTTCTTCACTGAACCGAGTCATAAGAAAAGCCTGTCAGTTACGATATTTGGCATAGATTTGTACTAGCCCAACATTGAAGGTTTCTTCAACAGCCTTAAAACTGCATTTAGGGCCAGGTGGGTACTTGAAACATCAGTAGATCACTATGTAAAGTACCCAAATCTCTGGACACTATGCTGTACAACTGAAACAAATACAAAATTGGATTAAATGTAAACTGTGATTGAAAATTAAAATGTAAAAATCCACACATTAAAAACAACTATATTGCCTGCCCAAGTTGGCTTGGCTCAGTTGGTAGAGTGTTAGCCTGTTGAGTGAAGGGTCCTGGGTTTGATTCCAATCAAGGGCACATGCCCTAGTTGTGGGATAGATCCCCAGTAGGGGGCATGCAGGAGGCAGCTGATCCATGAATCTTTCTCATCGTGGATGTTTCTATTTCTCTCTTCCTCTCCCTTCCTCTCTTAAATCAATAAAGAATACACATATTTAAAAAAAATTAAAATATTGGGAGTCTTGATCTCTATTAAAGTGAATTATCCTCCAAACTTTGAGATGAGTTTTGTGGATCACGATAAATTACAGAGAGCTTTGGAGAGTCTTACTGGCAATTTGTGGTCATCACATAAAACCCAATACATAACCAAACAGTACCAGACATCAAGTCTCTATTTTAAAAAATTAAACTTGTCAAAGGAAATGTGTATTTATCTGAAATAAAAATACCACTTTGAAATGTAGAACCTTCCAATCTGCCCTGATGATGTCCTAGGAGAATGCTTTCCTAGATTCATGTTTAAATATGGAAGAACTGATCCTTGATCCCCAAATTAGGAATGTCCTTGGTAAAATTAATAAAAGTGTTATGGGAATTATCAGCAAACAAACTTGACAGCCCCGAGCGAGCCTTTGAGTCAAAGACCAGCAGAATTTCAGGTCAGCCTGAGTCAAAGTGGGCTCTCTGTTGTGCTGATTGAGGCTCCACATTGTCAACCAGGTGGAAGTGGGTGTGAATCTTGGCCCTTCCACATTTCATCCGTAAGAGTGGGTCTGTCACTTAACCTTTCTACACCCCAAATTCCTTATGGCTAAGTGCTGAGGAAGGCAGCCGTGCCACATGTTCTGTATGAGGTGTCTGGGATAGAGTAAGTACAGCACTGCTGCCGAGCTGGCCACAACACCTGACAGCTATTACCCTCATGGTCTCATCTTTCCGAGTTCTGGCCCATATGGGAAAAAGGGAGAAAGAATCGAAACACCAAGTCTAAGGAACATGATATCTGAAGCTCTGAAAACATTTTAGGATTCAAAGAACAATGTGATCCAGAGGAAAGTGAGAAATGCAAACCTGTGTGCACACAAGTCTGGGGAAGGCTTTATATAAAATTAAAATTACTAATATAGATAGAGAAATTATCTATAAAAGGCACAACATCATACAGCTATCACCAAGAGTGATAACATTTTGGCAATACCTGCAACATCTCAGAGCAGATAAGAAGTTTTAGTTTTATTCTAACCCATTTAAAAATAACAAAATAACTACCACAATTTAAAGTATCAACTCTGTCCTAAGACTGGCTTGTGTGCCATCCATGCTTTGGAAAATATGCTCTAATCAATTTTCAGATGAGGGTTCTTTGGCCCCAAGGTGCAACATGTTCCTGGTAATCCATGCATAAGTGTGGAACCCTCCCTCCCCAAGGCTCACCAACTCTTTAAGTAGGTGACCCTGCTCCTCAAAGTCAGACTGCTGGTCAATGAGCTGAGTCTGCATAAACAGTGTGGGTGGGATTGTCACATCTGTCTATCCTAGAGGATGCTGTGAGTCCCTTGTGTTATGAAATGTTTCTAAAACTTCTCTATGCAGGTCCCAGCTTTTTGCTTCTATTAATAATCACATCACAGTTTCCTCAAACAAGGTTTTGAGTTGACAGTTTGCAACTTGGCCAATTTGAAATTATTTATGCTTTGGCACTGTCTAGAAGAGAGTTCTACATAATGCTCCAGACCTAACAGAGGGAGATGTTCAGTGCTCTCATTGAAACGTCACTGAATTGGAATCCTTTTCTGCCCATTGTGTGTAGCAAGGGAGACACTGCTTTCTTCCTCATGTAGAAATAGTAAACGCATACTGCTAAGACTGCATTGCTTCTAGGATACCTCTTAGGATTATACCTATTCCTCTGACATGCCCTAATGGGACAGCATTCTTCCAAAGCTTCATATTAGTACATGCTCCCAGTACTGTTTCCCTCTTCCATTCTGGACCTGGTCTTCTACAGGTTTCACAGACCATACCATATCTGGTGAAAAAGGCCAGGATCTGGACAGGAAATGCAGCTCTGGCATTTACGAATCATATGACCTTGGACAGTGGACTCAGCTCATTGAATTTTACTTTCTTCCTTTGGAAAAGAAGGAGAATAATAATGTCTGCTCAATAAAAGTCATGCAGATGTGTTGAGGACAAAAAAAAATAATGTGTGTATAGGAAAGCCATTATCAAAGGCACTATGCAAATATGAGCCAGGGTGTTATTTTCTTATTCAATTATAAAATTGGCATGCATTTTCACACTTTTGAAGTGTGAAAAATGTTGGTTAAAAAGAAAGTAATGTACATTTATGGTCTTGATTATTTTTCTTCTATAAACTATGGTATTGGCTATAGAGAGAGTTGCTGGAGAATTGTTTTGTTACTTTGTACAGAATAATAGCAAATTGCTTAATTTATTAAAGTATACTTTTTAATGTTCTTAAAAAAATAGAGAGAACTTACTCTTTTGAAATTAAATTTTATTTCTGACAAGTTATTCATGTGCATGGTGAAAATAATTAAATATTATTAAAAAGGCTGTAAATAAAATAAAATATAGCAGGAGCTTTGCCCATCTCTCCCTAACCACAAATCCTCTTCCTAGAGATGCCCACATTCTGTTCTTAAAGCCATTATTTTGTATTTATACCCCAAACTCTACATAATAGGTTTATACTTCCCTTTCATTATTTATTAGTTGTAAATATTCTCTGTTGACTGTATTGTGTTGGCTGAGCATTTGACTCACTTATATTCAGGCCCTAATCTGGTGATTAGGGATGGCGGTTGATTCTGTGACAACCCTTCCATTAACAGGGAGAATCTGCCTCCCTTCCACTGGAGACAGGCTAGCCTGTCACTACCATGAGCTTTGCAATATCATAGAAGTGACACTAGGCCAGATTTGGACTTTTAGGAGGATGGCTAGTTTTTTTGTTTGTTTGTTTTTTGTTTGTTTTTTTGTTGTTCTTCTTCATCTTGGATTCCTTCTTGACTTTCTGTGTAAGTAAGAAGACCCTGAAGAATTTTAGAGATGTTGTTCTACAGCAGTGTCATAGCCAAATGAAAATAGAGAAGGAATATCATCAGAAAGATATATGGATATGAGTACTGTCTAATGTAGAGAACTCCAATAAGATTCAAATGAAAGCCATGGTGTATTTTTAAATAATTTAATTGGCATACATATCACCAGCTTTGTGTATAAAGAGACAGAGTTCAACATAAGAAGAGTTCTTGGAGCCTCTTACCTCTCAGCAGGTATCAAGCTGGGATATGATCTATTTAAAATGAAAAAGGAAAGATTTTTAATAGAACCAAAAACCCAGAGGGCAGTCCAGAGCCATGGAGAATTTCCCAGAAAGCAGGACCGGAATTAAACATAAAAACTGGCAATATGCATATGGCCAGATTTCAACATTTCCCTATGCTAGTGACTACAACATGACCCTTAGCCTCCATCAGTTTAAACAGGAGTTTACATGGTGGCTGTCCTGTCTTTGTTGCAGCATTGTGTATTGGGTGTGCAGGGGCTGCATAACTGTGTGTTCAGTTTCTAGATCTTTAGATTGAGAGAAATTGAAGTTATGGAGCCATGCCCAAAGAGCTTCAACATTCCTGGTTATGATTTATATGCAACTCCCTGCACTTTGAGCTAATGCTGTAATAGGACGCTACTTAGGAAGGAGGTCATGGTTTGATTCCTGGTCAGGGGTCAGGGCACATGACCAGATTGCATGCTGGATTTTCAGTGGGGTGCAGGCAGGAGTCAGCCTATTGACTCCTCTCATCATTGATGTTTTTATCTCTCTCTCCCTTCCTCTCTCTGAAATCAATAAATACAAAACAAACCTATTTAAACCAGGGTTGACTGCGTTGGCCGGTCGAGCATGCTGGATCTGAGGCTTTGCCAGTCCATGCCTAGCATTTAAGAGGACCACCAGCTTCTACTCTTGCATCCCTGAATATATGTTATTAGAGAGACCACATGGAAAAGTACCTGAGACTACATGGTGAGAGAGAAGAGTCTAGCTAAACTCAGCCTTGAGCCAACCTGAGGAAGATCCAGGCTTATGAGTGAACCCATCTCCTACCATTTATTCTGCTGGCATTTGAAAATAAAGAATGGTATGGTTTGGGCCCATTCTCACTATTTAGGCTTCCATGTAATGCACATTTTCAGTGACTTATTTTCAATTACCACACATGGTAACTCTGCCTTCAGGGCCTCTCTGGTTTTTATTTCTCTGAAGAATAAACTCTAGACTCCTGCATGAGCAGGGGAAAATAGCTAGCCTCTTCTTTATGAGGTGGGAAGGGGCATCCAGGAGGTAAGCCACGTTGAACTCCAGATCTCATCTAAATTTCTCATAGTACATCGTTATACTGATTTTGAACATTTCTGAGATTCCTTGGGTTTAACTGACTTGCTTCTCATAATTATTTTCCTTCCATGTGTTTAGGTTTAGATTTATAGTGTTATTTTGAAAGGGAAACAGCATAATAAGGGTATGCTATTTATACAGAGTTTCATATTAAGAATTCCATAAGTTGCAGCTATGCTCTCATTGTTGTCTTCATCTACATGGTAAAGAGATTAAATATGGTGCAGAGCACAGGTTCTAGAACTAGATTACTGAGGTGTGAATTTCTGTGCTGTTATTTTATAGTTATGAGACTTTGAACAAGTTACTTCTCTTCTTTTTTTTGCATCAGTAACCTCATCTATAACAATGGGGCCTATTAACCATCTCATTGGGTTGTTGTGAGGACTATATCTGATAACCCATATAAATTGCTAAGCCCTTCGAAAATATGACATAAACATTAGCCACACATATTAATAATATCTCTAAAGTCCTCTCCAACCAAATCATTCTTAAATGAAGTACTCTATAATGACATTTATTTGATCAAAATAAAGCATTGAATATGACAGCAGACTTGCTGTTTATTCATCTCCTTGACAGCTCATTCATCATCTCTCTGGGTTGTTTGGGTGGCTGGTGTTTGAGACCTCAGCTTCTAGGTCTTTTGTTCTCTCTCTCTCTCTCTCTCTCTCTCTCTCTCTCTCTCTCTCTCTCTTTCTCTCTCTCTTTCTCTTTCTTTTTCTCAGAGGCTACTGTGTTCAGAAGACCCACAGACTGGTTTCATTTCCAGTGTCTTTGTCATTAGGCTGGGCTATAGAGTTTCCTCCCAGAGATCTGACAGGACATTTTCACATTGTTATGCTGCCATGGGTTTTATAAATTATGTGTTAACTTGCAATGAAATGAAACTTGATCATTGTCCTTCTTTAGGTAGAACTTTATAGCCAACAAAGCACATTCCAAACCACAGAGAGAGTGTTGCCCTTTAAAAGGAGTGGGATCTTGAAAAGGGAAACACAAATTTGTCATCAGGTCCAGAGTCTGGTTTGTTTCTGGTCAATGAGTGCATAGTATGAGAGTACTTCCCAGGGATCTCACAGTCTAGTAGTGCAATGAGCACAAAAGTAAATAATACTCCATGATACCTCCTGTGTAACTTGTCCATTTTCCTTTATTGACTCAATCCCCACTTCTTACATGGCTGAATCTGCTGCTGCTCTGAGATTTAGCTTGCCACCACCATCTTTCTAGCTTGGATAATTTCTGCCTCTGTCCCTTCCTGTGGAAATTCCCTAGCAGGCATGCATGCTCTCATGCTTAGCCATATCCACTCTGGAGCATGGCCCATGGAAACTATTCAGCTCTGCCCCATGCTTCTAGAGTTACCAGGGAAGGATGTTGGAGACTGCCTTAAGAAGTTCTGTGTCCAATCAAGCTATGACACCATGCCCACCATCTCAACCTTGACCTATAGAATGAAATCATTCAGTGGTACTGCGACTCCCAATAAACCAAAAAAAGGAAGAGAGGCATATGAGTCCTTATATTTCACATTTTCAATCTTCAAAACAGGATTTTCTCATATCTGCATGTGCTCAACACACTTTTCTTTTTTCCCTTTTAAAAGGTTAGTTGTCAGTGGAAGGAGTGGTTATTTTTATTTGAGATGCCAAATGTTAATTGCTGGGTAATATTGTTTACTGAGTTCTTAGGGTGAAATTGGACAAAATTATCTTAGAAATAAGACCTGAGGAACCATGTAAGACCTCTAACACTTCAGGATTTCTGAATTGATGGATTTTAAGAAATCCTAATGGCCCATGTAAAATATAAAAATGGTGATAAAACACCCAGAAATGTTAACTGGTAAAGAAACTTAGTATCTATGAGACCAAATTAAGAAAAAATCATGGTGTGACTGTTGTGACTTAATTATACCTGGATTAATTAGGTAATTAGCATAAGATTGTGATTTTTATATTAACTCTGTATATTAATATTAGAACTGTTTATAAGCTGAGAAGCCAGACATTGAGAAGTGCTAAGTAATTTAAGAAATATAATCTTTCAATTGCTAAAGTATTTACTCTTTTTTTTTTTCAGAGAAGTGGCATAATACACCATTTGCTAAACCATTGCATTTTTTTAAAAAAAATATTTGGCTGTTATTTTTTACTTTTCACATTCTTTCAAAAACAAACATAACTATAATCAAGTATATTTTCACATACCTGTCATTAAATAATGTACATGAATGCTGCCGTGGGTTTCTATAAGGAATCCTGACAATTCTTTGCACTTCTATTAAGTTGTAATAGAAAATAATTTATTTTATGGGAAACATTTGTTAACAAAATGTAGCTTCTGGTGCACAGAGTCCCAAAAGTCCAGTGACTTAAAGTTACTCTCTTTTAAGTAACAGTTCACTCAGTTTCATTTCTGTTCTCTCCTCTTGGGTGGGTTGTGTATGGTCAGAAACCTAGTGAAGAAGAAGGCCTTTCCCAATCCAACTGGATTCAAGTGCCTCCTTAATACAGAATGACACAGTTGTGTTTTTTGTTGTTGTGGTTTTGTCTGCGGGGATTTTTGCTTTTAGGGTTGGAGCAGTAGTTGAGGAGGATTCAAAGAGAACCAATAAACAACATTCTCTCCATTGTCCAAGTTCTAAACTTATTTAAAAATAAAAAGGTATGAATAATCAAAATATCACTGCTATTACTGAGAAAGGTGGTGTTGGAGATAATGGCTGACATCTGCAAATAACTGGAGTTTATTATACCGAACAAAAAATTTGTGGGTAGTATCTGTCCCTCTACTGAGATTATTGCTGGACAGATTCCTCAATCTACATCTCAGGTACCATGACCCTATAAAGTGCTCCACGTGCATTATGGATCATTGTCATTGTGTAACCTCAGTTCATGCACCAAATAAAAGATTTTCTGAAGATTTAATTAATACCCACCATGTCAATGAGCTAGAAATGAAGACTCAAGACTAATTATGCCTTGGGACTTTAAATCTCTCTCTATTCACACAATATAATAACAGGAAATGTTCTCTTGCTGAGTGAGCTACAATGGTCCGGTTCCGATCAATGCAGTCCTAGCTGTGTCAAATAGTACATAGTGAAATATTGGATTTCACAGAAAGACAGGGGCTCAATTTATTTTCCTGCTGGTGTGCCCATCTAATCAGAAGAATAGGCCCACCGCAGATTTTTCTTTAGACATGATACCTAAGGAAGATGAAAGTGCAATTACATTCAGCTGCTGTGTGGCAGTTTGAAAGGAGTTAAAGCAGGTGCGTGAGCGGGGATCTTGAGACAATGGATGCCTCACAATGAGTTGTGGAACATGGAGCTAGAGAGTGCGATGGGTGTTTCAGAAATGATGACAAGCAACAATAGGCTTGGCAGTCATTTCGAGTGTCTGTCAGGCATCAGTCAAACAATAATTCTCTGTTTGTTTGTTTAGAGCCAGTGAACTTGCTGAGAAAACACTTGCAACTCGACTGAACATAATTGCTTCCTGATAATAGATTCTGATGAATGACTCGAGACCACTCCCTTCTAGCTGTTACCTTTTATCTCTTATTATTATTTTTTTTAGAATTGACAAAGCATATTCCCCCACACTGTCTTAAGCCGCATGCCAGCTGCTGGTGATGCCCACATTGAGCAAAATCAGATGTGATTTGTGCCTTTGGAAGGCAATAGTACAGAGGGGCAGACACAAGCAGAGATGCTGTTGGGATTCTTTTCACTACGTCTGTAGTTTTTAAATTAAGTCCGTTAGAGGTGCTTCGGAGGCAGTTGAGTGAATAAGGGGGCTTACAGGAAAGTCCTGATCCCACCGGTGTTTCAGTTAACAGCGTTCATTGCTTTTGATATATCATTGCTTGCAATAAGCCCTTGCTTTAAAAAAAGATCATTGCATACAAAATGCCAAAGATTCCTGAACTCTAATTTATAAGAATGGGCAATGTGCTATATGCTGAAATAATTGTATCTTCCATGGGTTGATTCTCATAAATGGCACACCACCCAACAGATGGGTTGTTGTTGTTTCCAGGCATAGTGCTTAGTGTTTATCATCTTGAAGGCCACTGTACTGAGCTGGGAGAAGTGAAGGTCCATGCTCTCAGACCCCCAGTTGTGGCTCCAGCAGGGTATCAATGTGGGGCACCCAACTGGCTCACCAATGCATAGCAATTCTGGGCCCCTGCAGCCTTCGCTAAGCTTTCCATGCCCAGAGCGCTTTTTCTGCTGAGGAGTAGCTGAGCTTTACAAGACAGGTCATTTCTTCTTACAAAGCTCTGTACAATCTGATCGACCTAAATAAAGGTTACTGCTACTGTCTCTGTCTTTAGCTGGTCTGACCTTTGGCTTTCCCCAGCTTTTTCCTTCAAGGTCAGTTGCAAGGGTTAGATAGAGGGAGAAGCTATTTACATCTACTAGGCCCTGGGATTCAGGATTGGCATAGTCACTTTGAAAAGAAGATGCAATAAGTGGCTAGCTGAGGTCATGCCATGTGGGGAAAGATACAGGGGCTGTTCCTTGTCATAGATGGTGAATGAGCAGAGAGGGGAGCAGGTACAAGAATATCTCTAGTCCAGTGGCTTTCCTGACACAGACTAGGAATACAGACAGAGAATCTCCATAAACCCACCAAACCCCACAATGCTTTGCATGGGCTATGCTCACTGCTGTAACTGTGGAGTTCTTTTTCTTCTCATACCTCCTTTTTTATTTTTAGTTTTTACCACCACTGATTGATGCTCATCTTTTGAAACTCAGTGTAACCACCACTGGCCAAGGAAACTCTCCTTATCTTCTGTTCCTATGCAGACCACTCCTCTCTGATCTCAGAGAAACCTGTTCTTCTCTCTGTTAAAACTTTTCCCCATCTTATTAAATGTCTTGCTTCTTATTTGGCTCCCCGACAAGGTCTTGATAATCCAAAGAGAGTTAGCTTCTCATTTCTGTACCTCTAGTTACTGAAACAGTGTCTGTCCTGTGCTAAGACATTTTCCCAAGTCAGGAAAGAGAACATTTTTCTGGAGAAGGTGTTAGGTGCTACTCACATCTGCATAACAACACTATAGAATGGGAGTTAAAAGTCCTAGCCCACACAGTAAGATCACAACCAAGTGATCCTTTCCATGGAATGGATTTCCATGAAATTTCTTCTTTTGCTATTTTTCTTATTTCTCATCTAGACCCACACTTATATCAAGTTATTCCACCCTTATCACCTTCTTATAATTCATCAACCCACTCCTATATGTATTATCATATCACTTATATAACCCCTATTGACTTCTGTTAAAATTCAACCCTTGTACTTTACTTGAAAATCCCTTGACACAACTTTGAGAATATTTACTTCAGAAAAGTTGGGGATTTAGAAATCAAGGGTATGATGACCAGCTCCACATTTCTGTAAGTAACTGACTGCAAACAAGTCACCTAATGTCCTCATCACTAAAATGGGAAACACAAACCTCTTTCTGCCCACTTCAAGGACTACCGAAACTATCCAGTGATAAAAGCACAGAGGAGTTTTTTTAAACACTTTGCAAATATTAGTGACAATTATTATTCAACTTTCTTTTCTTGTTCTGTTCTGTCTCCAGGCTTTTTGGCTTATTTATGATCTCTGACTTCCAGAAAGTATTTGAGGCAATTGTGTTAGCAATATACCTTTCTAAAACTGTGTGAATTCTATTTAATAAATATTGATCTTCTGTTAAATTAACTTTATTGAGCACTTGCTATGCCCCAGGAGCTTCACAAATCAAACAACTAAAACCACACACACACACACACACACACACACACACACACACACACCAAAGCACACACGAGGAAAATATTTTATTTACCTTTGCCTGAAGATGACTGTACAGAGACTTGTGGTTGTTAAATCACTTGATCCAGGTTGCACATAGAAGTTGTGAAGTCCAGATTAATCCATATCTCAATGACTTCAAGGTCTATGCACGAAACGGTTATTGTATAACACTGGTCACATCCTGTGGCCTCAAGTGGACTACTTTCAGTATATGACTAATCTTTTACCATCTTTTTCAAACACCATTTGGGAAATTTTCCTGAAATTCTGGTCCTATTAGTGAATGGGGTTTGTGTTTATAGATTCATAGTACTCACTGAACCTGTCCCTCCCTGGGCTGGGTCTTTGTTCCTAAATTGATGACTCATGTTCTCCTTGTAATTGTCACCTCACTTGTCAGTCTATTTAATTGAATTTTAAGCTCCTTGGGAAAGATGAGAAGTCATATTTTCATATGCTATTCCCTTCTTAATTCACTTTGGGCACAAGTTAATGTAAAAGATGATTATATTCTAATATGAGGACTAGAAGTTTATTATGTCATATATCACAATGTTCAATTTTAAAATTCAGAATTTTTAATGCTTTTCCCTTAGTGGCAGAAACCATTGACTCAGAAAATGAAAATTGAACCTCCTGGGTTTTGGGGGGATTGAGAATGTATCTTAATCCAAACCTTTCAGTTTGGAGGTGAGAAGATAGAGCTGCAGGAAAGGGAAGTTTCTCGGGTTGAAAAGCAATGGATTTTGCTGAAACCGGTTTGGCTCAGCGGTAGAGCGTCAGTCTGCGGACTGAAAGGTCCCGGGTTCGATTCAGGTCAAGGGCATGTACCTTGGTTGCAGGCACATCCCCAGTAGGGGGTGTGCAAGAGGCAGCTGGTTGATGTTTCTCTCTCATTGACGTTTCTAGCTCTCTATCTCTCTCCCTTCCTCTCTGTAAAATATCAATAAAATATATTTTTTTAAAAAGAAAAACAATGGATTTTGACTGTTCCAATTGTCATTTTTCATAGGGTTCATTATAGTGCATCTAAGAACGGCAATGTGTAGAAGTAAAATGTGAGTAGACCAGAATGGGGAGAATGAATACTGGGTCCTGCTCTGTGCACTTGATCTTTGATGTGGGGTGGGCCAATTCATGACTGTTGATTTAGCTTCTCTAGAAAATGGACAGCAATGTTCAGTGTTAAGGTAATCATTAGGGGTTACCAGGCTTGGATATTCTGTTCTAAAAAGTGGATAATACAGTATAAAAGATTTAATGGTCTTTGCATTCAAGGACACACAAATCCACATTTTGTGAAACCACATACTAATTTTATGCTGAAAGGTATGAAAATAGTAACTCATGTTATATAAATCCAAGGTATGAAAATAATAACTCATGTTATATAAGTCCAGAGCTATAGAGAACATTATAGGTATCATTGTCAGTTTAGTTCTTATTATAAAAGCAAATCATTGAAGTAGCTCTTGAAGGACCTCATAGATAAGAGAGAGAACTGTACTCCAAACAGAAGGACTAGGATATGATAATGTGGAGAAGTGGGGTTGAGCATAGTTAGAAAAGCAATAGACATGAGGTCATGTGAGTGGTATGAAAGCCAATAGTGAGATGGACATTTAAATTTTTGGGGAAAAAATTTCCCTTTGGTGCTTATATTTAGCAAATATTAATGGAGTCCTTACCATGTCCTGGTTTTGTGCTAAGCTAAAATATATGGTATTGAGCAAGGCAATTATAATCTTTGTTTGTATGGCTCTTCCAATTTAGAAGGGGACATTAATTAAAAACAATTAAAAGTTAGATTTGGTAAGTACTGAAAAGGGAAAGCCCCAAAGATTTACCTGTTCAAGCTGTTCTCTATAATATCTGCCACATTATCCACCCTGTCTTTTACCTTTGTATTATTTAAGGCTCAAAGATGATCATTGTGCCTGACCTGTGTGGCTCAATGGTTGAGCATGGACTTATGAACCAGAAGGTCAAGGTTTGATTCCCTGGTCAGGACACATGACAGGGATGCGGGCTTAATCTTCAGTAGAGGGCATGCAAGAGGCAGCTCATCATTGATGTTTTACCTCTATCCCCTCTCCATTCCTCTCCGAAATCAATAAAAACTGAAGGGCATTTTTCTGCACAGCACTTGAATATGTAGCTTTTTAACTACATCTTTTTATTATGTTTGAACTTGTAGAGACCAAGGATAATGCTTATACCCTCAATTCATAACCCAAAACTTGGAATATACTAGGCAGAGTAAAGAAATTAAGCATCACATCTCTTCCTCTTGGAAGAGCACATTATCATGCACAGCTTTTCTCTAAATAAACTCTGACATGATAGTTTTAATGCCTTTGTGAACTATCAAAGTAGGATTTTTTTTTAAATATAGAGGCCGGACTTCTGTGTTCCAATACCACATACATATTTTTCCTTAGCAATTTTGTGCAGGAAATATTACTTGATCAGAAGGTTAAGACTAGCTCAGATTGAAATAAGAGCAATAGTTTGTATGTGCATGGAAATGTTGGGCTACAGTACGTGGTAATATCATTAATTGCAAAGAATTGTGGAGAAGCAAGAGGTATCTGAGAGTCTTTCATTATTTTGGAAGGATGTTGCATTGTCATCCTTCCTTTTACTGACTCAAATTTTAGCTTTGAAATGAAAAGTGGATAGGATTTCAGAAGGATTAAGTAAATAAGTCATAGTAAAATGAAAAAAATGTATAAATAGAATATAATGCGGAATAGAATGTAAATTGGATTCAGGCAAACACTTTTATGTAGCATTACTTTCAACCCTATCCAACTGCTGCTTCAGATTCCTATGGTGGCTTCTGCACGCTGTTCTAATGCATGTTGCCACTCAAGGGCATTTGATGTTTTCTCTCTTTGGAAATTCATTTGCATTTAAATGATTTGAAATAATCATAAAAGCCAAGTGCTATGAAGTTTGAAATTAGTTACTGTCTATAAATTGCGATGCCATTAAAAGATGATTGTGGAGAGCTTTGCTGTCTCAAACGCAGGCAGATTAAAATCTAACAAAGTACACCTTGTTACAAACCTGTAAAGAATGATGGGATACAGAATTAAATTGATTTGTTCTCCTACCACTGTCTATAAACTCAATGCACTGGAGTTTATTCTTGGAGTAACAAACTTTTTGCTCTGGTCTATATCTGGCCTCTTTTAGTCTATGGGACTTTTACAAAACTTGTTAAATTCCATCCTATCCTTTATGGAAAACTGAAAGTAGGGGGATTGGGTTTTATTTATTTTTTAACTGGAGGATCTGGGTAATATGCTTCAGAGGAGAAGCTTAGAAACCAGCAGGTATGTGTTTGAAGGGCTCAGTTCAGAATTATCACCAAATTGTACCTCCTCTCTAACCATTTTGGAAGACCTATGTAGAGGTATCACAGTGGCTAGAAGTGCAGGTGCGGAAGTCAGACATTTTGGTTCCAAATGAGTTTTGTCACTAACTATATGATGCTAGATTTTTCTGATTTCAAACTGTAAAATAATCACAATAACATATACATTAAGGGGTCAGAGGTGGAGTAAAAGACAAGAAGCATGGAGTGCAGGGTCAAGGGCATGGTATGTGCACAACATGTGTTACCTGTAATCTTTTACAGGGCATAACAAAAATGTTCCACCATAGAGTTTCTTTCCCAGTCTCAGTGCTTGAGATGATGTTTACACATACTCTCAAAATTATTTTATGTTTGTTCCCCAAAATGAGAAATCTTGCCTCTTGATTTTTGAGCAATAAAATAAGAGGCCATAACATGGCAATAGTTGCTGGAAGAAACTGGCAGTTTCTGCTTTCTTGCTCCACGAAGCTTACCCTTGGAACACACAGTTAGTACTGTGGGGAAGTGCAAATCTGCCCAAGGAGAGGCCCATGTGCAGGGAAACCAATAGTTAGCTGTATTGGTTTCCTAAGACTATTCTTGAAAATTACCACAAGCTGTCAAACTAGCTTGGCTCAGGTTATAGAGCATCAGCCTGTGGACTGAAAGGTCCCAGGTTCAATTCCAGTCAAAGGCATGTACCTTGGTTGTGGGCACATCCCTAGTAAGGGGGGGGGGGAGTGTGTAGGAGGCAGCTGATTGGTGTTTCTCTCACATCTATGTTTCTAACGCTCTAACCATCCCCCTTCCTCTCTGTAAAAATGCAATATAATATATGTATTTTTTTAAATGGCCACAAACTGAGTTGCTTAAACAATAAAACTATTATCTAAAAGTTCTGGAGAGCACAAGTCTGAAATAAAGGTATTGGTATCACCTTGAGACCAATGGGGAATCAATGTTGATTCCTTGTGAAGATAGAGAGGAAGCTCCTGTCCAAAATTTTCTTCTTGGCTTATAGGTGGCTTTCTTCCTGTGTTTACTCCTGAATGCCTTAGGCAGGCTTTCTAATTCAGCTTTGGCCCCGAGAAACCAAATCCCAGCTCTGTATAGAGTTAAACTATAAAACTAATAGTTAGCTGTATTGGTTCAAAAGGCAGAGTTTGGATACCTGGTCATATATCAAAAGTACCCCTGACATCACTTAAAGATACAATTTGGCTATGACAAGAAGGTAGCAATGAGAGAATTCTTGAAGAAGACGGGCTACAGCATCATAGAAATGGGATTAAGATTACTTTTGTGGCTGAAACCGGTTTGGCTCAGTGGTAGAACGTTGGTCTGCGGACTGAAGGGTCCCGGGTTCGATTCCGGTCATTTCTGGCTCTCTATCTCTCTCTCTCTTCCTCTCTGTGAAATAACAATAAAATGTATTTTTAAAAAAGATTAAAAAAAACATTACTTTTGCGAGGCTGGATAGATGGATGCAGGGGAGGTAGAGGGCCCAGCCCACCATGCGAGTGCCTTTCTACCTGACCTGGCCAGTGGTAAGGGCAGTGATGAGGAGGATGAAGTGAATCGGCCGATGGGAGGATGGGAGTGGAGGTGAAGTGCGACTCTGAGGGATGAGCTCGTTCCCACTCTCCAAAACCGAGGCTAGGAGTGCAGGAAACCCTTATCGACCCATGGATACACCGGTTGCCGCTGGAGCCCGCCCTGCACCACGTGGCCCCCAGCCTCTTCTACTGGTCCCCAGATGTGGAAAAGCCCATTTGCTTGCGGGGGGGGGGGGGGGGTGGAGAGGCCAGGAAGGAGGTTGTTCCATTAAAGTTGCCAAAACAAAGGGGATTTGGTGATGGAGGCTTTGTTGGAAGGAATACGAAATCGGGGGCATGATGGGAGATTTTTGACATCCTGTGAAGCATAACTACAAGAGCTCATGAAACAGACTGACATAATGGTGGCTCATAAACTCAATGGGAAGGGCAGACACACGTGCTTGGACATCCGTGAGCAGGAACTTAAGTCTCTTAGGAGTCAGTTGGATATGAAACACACAGAGGTTGGCATGTTGCGTCAACAGGTAGAAGAACATGAAAAAGTCAAGCATGAGATGGCCACGGACTATAAGCAGGAGTTAAAGAAACTACAAGAAGAATTAGGCAGTCTGAAGAGAAGTTATGAAAAACTATAGAAAAAGCAAATAAGGGACTTCAGAGGAAACACCAAAAATCACAAGGATGATTGATCTGAAATTGAAAGGTTAATCGGAAAAATAGAGGAATATCGCCAAAAATCACTGGACTGGGAGAAGCAACGTTGGATTTATCAACAACAGGTATCATCTTTGGAGGCTCGAAGGAAAGCTCTGGCTGAACAATCAGAGATAATTCAGGCTCAGCTTTGTCAACTGAAAACAGTAATTAGAGTCTGTGGAGCTGTCCCGCCAGTCAGAAATTCAGCACCTGAGCAGTAAGCTGGAGCGGGCCCATGACACCATCTGTGCCAATGAGTTGGAAATAGAGTGCCTCACCATGAGGGTCAACGACTTGGTTGGAACCATTATGACTGTTATACAAGAGCAGCTGCAAAAAGAGAAAAATTGAGGGAAATCTGAAAAAAAAATGTTAGAGGTTCTGCAGGAAGAAAAGAGACAGTTGAAGGCAACTCTTCATTCTCAAGAAAATTTCATCCATGAGACAAAAATGCAAAAGGAGACTCTACAAGCAAAATTAAGAGCAACCGACATTCAACATACAGCAGAGGCCATGAGGTCACTGGAGGAGTCTCAGACTGAAAGGCAGTACACTACGCATGAGCAGGACTTAGACAACAGCTCTCCCAGCTGGATTTGACCCACACCAGTGAGGAGCTTCAGCAGGAAAAGGTGACTTGTCTGGAAAGCAGCTTGGAATCTGTGAGTATAACATGTAAACAGCTGAGCCAAGAACTAATGGAAAAATATGAAGAATTGAAGAAGATAGAAGTACATAATGATGAGTACAGGGCAGAGACTAAGAAGTTGAAAGAACAGATTTTGCAGGCTGACCAGAGTTACAGTTCTGCACTCGAAGGAATGAAGATGGAAATCTCCCAGTTAACTCGGGAGTTACATCAGTGAGATGTCACTATTGCTTCTGCCAAAGTTCTTCCTCCGACATGGAAAAGTGACTCAAAGCAGAGATACAAAAGGCAGAGGAAAAAACAGTAGAGCACAAGGAGATTTTGGATCAGCTGGAGTCACTCAAGTTAGAAAATCGTCATCTTTCTGAAATGGTGATGAAACTGGAAGTGGGTTTGCATGAGTGTACCATGGCTGTGTCTCCCTGGGTTCAATAGCTATAAGGTTTTTGGAGGAGGAGGAGCTGCGGTCTCATCATATACTCGAGTGTCTGGACACCCACATCCAGGAACTGAAGAGAGAGAGTGAAAAGACAGTGAGACAGTTCACAACCTTAAAATAGCTTCTTCAGAAAAACCACAAACTTGGAAATAAAAACAAACACCCAAGAGTTACTGTCATCTGAAGTAGTGGCTCTTTAAACATGGATATATAAAAATCATAGCGCCGTTATGAAGAAATCTGAAAGACAGATCCTTCTCCAAGGCATTTCCTCCCTATGATCTGTTTGAAGAAACTTTCCCAGCAACTGATTTGTAAGAATAAACCACTTTGCTAGGGAAAAAAAAGATTACTTTTGCAAAATGAGCCATGCTATTTCTGACCTTTGCTATCTTCATGTGTACTAAAGCAAGTTGATATAACTATCTTGAGCAATATACTCCCATGGAGATGACCTCCAGTGAGGACATAAACCTGAAGGCTTTTTAACTTCATTCCTGCAAATTTCCATCACCTTTCTTGTTTATTTCTTACCAATTATCTTTACATTTAAATATCACCCTAGTGGAGAAATCATGTGTGTGTGTGTGTGTGTGTGTGTGTGTGTGTGTGTGTACATCTCAGTGTATATCTCATATAATAAAAGGCTAATATGCAAATTGTCCCCTCGAACAAGAGTTTGAACAGCAGACAGGCCAGCCACCAACCCATGGCCCCTCCTCCCCCCTGGCCAGGCTGGCTAGACCCCACCCATGCACAAATTCATGCACCAGGCCTCTAATACACACACACACACACACACACACACACACACACACACACACTGAATGGCCAATTATGCATCCAGAGATCATAATTATCTGGCAACTCAGTGTATGCATATATAATAAAAGGCCAATATGCAAATTATATCTTTGACCTGGAGTTTGACCAGGATTTCAACTGGGAGTTTGACCATGGGGTGGAGCCTGCTGGCCTACTGCCCACAGCCTCTCTCTCTGGCAGGCCCTACCCCAAGTCGCCCCACACCCCATTAGGGCAGGCTGGCCGGACAGACCCCGTTCATGCATGAATTTGTGAATTTGTGAACCATGCCTCTAGTATATATACCTTACCTAATAATAGACAAACATGCAAATTGACCATTCCTCCACTATGCCCACAGCCAATCAGAGTGAGTAGGCAAATTAGAAGGCCAAAGATGGCCACCCAGCTGCTCCAGGCGAGGAGTGGCCAGGTGGGGGCAGAACACCTGCTATGAGAGGGAGGGTGGGAGAAAGAGATCAGAAGAGCAGATTGCTGCAGTGAAGACAAGACTGCAGAGTCTGGAGTCTGCAGTGAAGACGAAGATGGCAGACTCCAGCCAAAGTCTGGAGCAAAGTAAAAGAAGGCAGACTATGGCCAGAGTGAAGGCCTGGGTCCTAGGTGTTAGGGGAAAATCAGTGCTGGATGCCAAGGGAAGGAAGACCTATTGCACAAATCTCTTTGTGTAATGGGCCTCTAGTGTGTGTGTGTGTGTGTGTGTGTGTGTGTGTGTGTGTGTGTGTAAGAAGGAATAAATATAAATTCTTATGCCTGAGTCAACCACAAGTGGAACATTCATTGATGGCAGATATGGCCAGAGTCTTTAGAGAGCACTGGAGTGGAAGCTGAAAAGACCCAGATCACATGTCAAGTTCAAAGGACCAGGCCATAGTTAAACTAGAAGAATCAAGGCTAGGAGATGGTTACACCTCTGCTATCACTTTGGTTTTCCTTGTCTTACAATCAATTTTCCTTCCAGAAATAGATACTGAGAGAAGTTGGGAACATTCATTTCGTTTGGAGAGCCTCGGCCCAGGGCTTCATGCAGAGAAAATCCTGGCAACTCCAGGTGCAGATACTTTGATCAGTGACCTCCTGGGGCCTCTGATCACTGGTTCAACAGCAGGGGATGTTAGAGAGAGTCTGTAAGATCAAGAAGCACAGACAGGTTTAACACGTTAAGCTCCCAGCCTGTTTTGTCTTCCAGAGGGAAAGTATAGTGTCAGTCATCGGTGACGGACACTACACTTAACATTAATGCACTTTGCAGAGTGGCTCAAACTACAGTTACTCACCAGAAGATGGACCTTTGAAACCAAGGAAAATGTTTTGCAAAAAAATGATGTATTCTTAAACTCAAAGAGTGGGGTTATTGTGGGAGCAACATAATGAACTGACTCACAAGCAAGCACAGGGCTTTGTCACAGAAAGGAAGGAAGAAGGTGGTGATTCTTCAGTGATGTTGATCACTTAGGACAAACAGCCAGATCATCTGAAGCTCAAACCTCCCTCTGCAATGAGCAAGTTTACCGCAGATTTCAAACTATCCAAATTAATCTTTGCTTAAAACACATACTCTTAGTTCCAACCACCTTTGCCCTGCAGAGTATTTGTGTAATTTTTGCCTTAGTGTTTTATTTTACTTAGATGATCTCCCAGTCTAAGATTTAGCAGTTGCTCCTGTGCCTGAAGAACAAAAAAACTCTTCATTTTTTTTATTAAAATGGGTTTTCTGATGCACACTATCATACTGATAAATAAAAACATTATGCTAAGTGAAATACGCCAGTCCCAAAAAAAGGAAAATACTGTATGATTCCATTTCTCTGAGGCCCCTACAACAGTCAATTCACAGAGACATGTTGGCCACTGCTTGACATCCAGGACAGTCCATTTGTAAGGAGGAGAGAGAGAAATATATATACTAGATCCTGCATCCCAAGGATCAAAAGTTAGCCCAATATGCATCAACTCCCTTGGACTTGGAAGCTGAATAAGTGGGGTTACCTAGTGGTCCCTAGCAGGTGATAGGAAACTCCTTGAGGGAGCAGAGAGGACAGAACAGAGAGATGAAGGCCTTGGGATCATTTGTATTTTTATGGAATAAGTGGCCAGCAGTTAGAGTAACAGGTAAGAGTGGGAGAATAGGATGTGGTTCAACAAATAAAGGTGACAAATTCTATAAATAAAAAATAAAATTGGCAGGTTCCACTTTGATGCCTTAAAAACCCCTTACCTGTAAAATGTTACAATATATAAATTGCATTCTGCAATTCAGCTGCCCCTATGTTTATTCCAGTTTAAGAAACTTTTATTTATGAATTCTTTTTTTTACAATATAAAAAGTCACTAATCATCTGAGAGATGCAAATCAAAACACAATAAGATACTATCTCATACCTGTCAGAATGGCTATCATAAACAAATCAACAAAGGACAAGTGTTGGTGAGGATGCAGAGAAAAAGGAACCCTCCTTCACCGCTGGTGGGAATGCAGACTGCTGCAGCCACTGTGGAGAGCAGTATGTAGTTTCCTCAAAAAACTAAAAATGGAACTCCCATTTGTCCCAGTGAACCCAGTTCTAGGAATATATTTCAAGAACCTAGAACCACCAATCAGAAATGATATATGCACCCCTATGTTCATAGTGGCATAATTCACTGTAACTAAGATTTGGAAACAGCCTAAGTGCCCATTAGCAGATGAGTGAATTAGAAATCTGTGGTACATCTGCACAATGGATACTGCACTGTGGTATAAAAGAATAAATTCTTACCATTTGCAACAGCATGGATGGAACTGGAGAGCATTGTGCTAATGGTATAAGCCAGTCAGAGAAAGATAAATATCACATGATCTCACTCATTTATGGAATATAATGAACAACATAAACTGATGAACAAAAATAAATTCAGAGACAGGGAAACATTGATCAGACTGTCAATCCTCAGAGGGAAGGAAGGGAAGGGTGGGGGAAAGGGGGAGAGATCCACCAAAGGACTTGTATGCATGCATATAGGCCTAACCAATGGTCACAGACAACAGGGGTGAGGGCATGAGTGGAGGGTGGGGACAATAAGGGGATAAATACACTTATGTAATACCATAATAAAGAATATATATATATATATATATATATATATATATATATATATATAAAACCACTTATAAAAAAAGAGTAAGGAAAAAACAGTCACCTCTGGATAGTGTTACTGGGGTTGTATATGTGTATACATTTTTTCTGTATCTATCTATCTATCTATATATATATATATATATATATATATGTATAATTGATTTAAGAGAGGAAGGGATGGGAGAGAGACAGAAACATCAATGTGATGAGAGACAATCATTCAATCATTGACTGGCTGCCTCCTGTATACCCCCCACTGGGGATGGAACACACACCCAGGCATATGCCCTGACCAACAATCAAACCTAGTCCTTCTTGTTCATTACAACCACTGAGCCATGCCGGACAGGCTTTTCTGTATCATCTTAACAATGAATGTTAAAATATAATCTATGCATGCTCTCTGGCTCAGTAATCCTATTTACAATTTTTTATTTAATCAACAAATATATATTGAGATTGTATCATGTGCTGGATCCTATAGTAATACCATGGGATTAAAAAGTGAATAAGAACTTTAAATCTCTCAGTTTCCCATGAAGTTCCTCTTTTCATGACGATGTATCCTAAGTAAAATTACTGGAAAAATATAGGAGCTCAAATGCCATCAATATGGATTAATATTAATTATTACACATTCCAGAAAAGCAGGTCATGCAGCCATTTAAAAGGTGACAGTGGATCTATATGAATTGACCTAGAAAATGTTTATGATATATTGCTAATGGGCAATGCTGGTTATAAAACTACAGTATAATCTATGTATCCCTTGTAATGAGTTATATCCAAATATTATTTTAGTGACCTCTAGATGGTAGCATTATGAATAGTCTCATTCCCCTCTTTCTATTTTTGTGCACTTGGTATACTAAAAATAATTACAAGTGTTAAATATCAAAGTGAAAACTTAATTCCACTAAAATTACTCTCATATAATAAATCACCCATATTTTCCTATAGCACAGTATCTTCCTTTTCAGAATGTGCCAGGCACATGGCTGGCAGGCTTGGCAGTCTATGATGTGGTTGTAACAGAAAGAAGTGGTATTTGCTCCCACCAGATCTGAGATAGGTGGAGAGGATGTGAATAGCAGCCAGGGACAGTCTGTGGCTGAGTTAGGTGTGGTGGCTGGCATCAGAGCCTGAAAATTGAAGTGAGGCAATGTTTCAAGACTGATAGAAAAATCTGTCACCTAAGGAGAGAGAAAACTGTGTGTGTATGTGTGTGTATGTGTGTGTGTGTGTGTGTGTGTGTGTGTGTGTGTTTATGGTAATGCCAAAGAGCCACTGGGAAGTTTGAAAGTCGTCCCAGGAGATGCTCATCACCTTCTATATTTTCAGGCTTGCAAGGATTTTTTTTGGGGGGAAAATAAAGCTCAACAATTTGACTTTGACTTTATCACTGAGGAATCTGAGGCTGGAGAAAGGGTGGGTGGAAAGACAGTACAGTCACCATGATTAGCGTCATGAACTAGATATGACTCACTAGAGTTCACATTCTCCTACAAACTGCTATAGCCAGGCTATGGGGGAAAGACCTGGTCCCATTGTCACCCCCTGTTCTCTTCTCTGGAAAGCTTGCCTTGGAAAATCAGGGCATGGGCTACCCACATTAGAGTCCCCATGGGATTCTTAGCCCTGGTTTTGGCTTTGTCAGTTTAGAAAAGGGTTTCTCAAACTTAACATTAGTAACGTTTTGGGCAGGATAATTCACTGTGGTTACAGGCTGTCCTGTGCATTGTTGGGTTCTTTAGCAACATCCTGGCCTCTACCCGCTAAAGGCCAATGGCACCCTCCCATGAAGCATGACCTTCAAAAATGTCTGTACCTTAACTGGACCTATAGACATGCATTTATATTTATTTAATAGCCATTATATTTATTTTGCTTATTCAGTTTAAGTTGAGTTTTCTTTCATGTTATGCAAATCATCAGGGCAGGTGTACTTGTTGAGTGTATTTCCTACTAAATGAAAGATTTAGAAGGGAATACATTAGGTCTCATTATTAATTCTATTACGAGTGCCCAGTATAGTACTAGTTATAAAATAAGCAAGTATTTGTTGAATGGAGAAATATGGCGCAATGTCAAACACCAGGGAGATTCCAGTGTTCTCCAGATGTGGTCTCACTTGCTTAGACAGTTGAGAGTGTTAACGAGGCCTGAAAGGTTGGTTTATTTCATAGTGGTGACAAATGGGACATTCGTAATGACAGCATTAGCGTGCTGGGTTTTAGAAAGATGTGTGTGCCTGGACTGATCTAAGTAAAGGCTGTGTGGCCGAGTAGGTCCTGAGCTTGCAGGGTAGGAATGGAATGCCTAACTTCACCAGAAGTCCTGTAAAATCACTCTGGGAATGCTGACGCCATTTAAAATTAAAATAGACCTAGGGATTCTTTAGATCTCATTTTAAAGATGCAGAAACTTATCCTTATCTAATTAAAATATTGCTTGAGACACTCAACGTATTCCACTGGTTCATGAGAGAAGAAACAGTGCTAGAGTGGTCAGCCAGCCCACTTTGCCCTTTAATTTTTTATTGCCCTTTCCTTCATCTCCTCTTTCTTTTTCCCTTTCTTCCCCTCTTTCTTTCATTTGAAATACCTTTCCCTGTCAAACACATCTGTATTCTTAAGACTATCCTTATGAAGGAAGATGTGACATGTTCTTTGCTCTTAACTATCTTGCAATCTATTAGAAGATGGACAAAAGGCAAAAGACAGTTACAACAACAGGTGATAACTATTGAAATCTGTGATTACTCATTTGCTGGGCATTGTATTCAGTCCACTGTCTGGGGTGGGTGAGTAGTGGCAACTGGTGATCAGAGAGAAGGTTATGGAGATCTTAGAAGAGGAAAAACATCAATTGAGTCCTGAACTATGTCTCAAGCAGAGGTGATCCAAAGAGCAAGACAAGGGGTATGTTGACTTCCAGAATCAGATATAATGGGAGTATAGTTTGTCAGATGGATGGTGTTGAGAGATGAGGCTACAGAGCCACGAGAGAAGAATTGTGGTCATATGGATGTTATGGAGTGACTATTCTAATTGCCAGATTAATGGCCAGATAGGACAGATTACAGGGAGAGGAATTGGGAGGCTGTGTCAGTAAGTTGGGGGTGTGTTGGGAGCTGGTAAAGGCTGGTGAAGGTGTGATAACACAGAATGCTATGACAAGACAACCCTGACACTCAAATCCTTCCCTCCATCCCTCCTCTCCTCCCTTCTTCCCTCATCTTTAATGATTTCTGGATGTTCTGAAGTGGAACCTGGCAGATGGCATTTTAAGAAAAAATAACTCCACAGCTCCAGGTTCCAATCTGATTTATATATTTTTTCCACCAGGAAGAGATGAGAATGCAGCACCTTCTTAGGTAATTAATGATTCAACATGGTGCATTTGCAAAATGAAATTGAAGCAGCTGGAAGCCTCATTTGCAGCCATAAGAATTCAAAGGATGTGAGAAGGCTGATTTGTGATTGTTGCTTTTCCTCAATAAAAATTAAACTGATTACAAAGAGCTGACAATGAGACAATGACTTGCAGAAGTAATGATTCTGACATTTCCCTGAGTGTTTACCACAAATATTCAAATTTATCATTCTTGATGTTTTTAGAAAAATGGGAACAAAATATTATTTTGGTTCTGCAATATTTCCTTGCATGCAAATTAATATGCATGCATAATTGTCAGAAAATTAAAAGACTTCTGAGCTTCCTATCATATTCATTTTTTAAATTAAGTGTTCTGATGGGAGATCATGGAATTAAGCCCAAAGAGATTTGATTTTATATATAAAAAGCATTTAAAAGTGACAATATATCTTTTCTATATTAAAGATGTACCCATCATTAAAATCCTGCAGTTCTTTGGTGAATTCAATTTTTAATGAAGAATTATTGACAAAACAATACTAGATAACATTTATATAGTCCTTACAAGCTAATGGATATCACTTATTTGAATATTTTAACTATATTGATAATATGGTTGTTCTGTTTCACAGATGAAACTAGAATCCCCCTCACTTTCTGATCTTAGATATGTTCCTAACTGCTCTTAGCTTGTTTCTTGGACTGTGGGTGAAGCCGACTATTCTTGTGTCATGGGTTAGGGTGAGGATCGTGGGATCAAATAAAACCCAGCACAGGTATATGTTAATAATGCTTGTTGATGCTATTACCACAACCACACTATTTATACTAGGCCTGCTTTTAGTCCTGACTTTTTTATTTCTGGTGCAGTAATCTTGGAGTCATCCTAAATCTCATCATTTCAATGTTATATGCGTCCTTCCTTTATAATGGACTCTACCTAATACTTTCTCCCTTTCATTTCCTCTATTTTGCAAAGTGTATGCGATACCCATATCCATATAACACTAGTATGAAAACAAGCTATCCCATGCTGAAACTGGTTTGGCTCAGTGGTAGAGCATCGGTCTGGGGACTGAAAGGTCCCAGGTTCGATTCTGGTCAAGGGCTTGTACATTGGTTGCGGGCAAATCCCCGTTAGGGGGTGTGCAAGAGGCAGCTGGCCGATGTTTCTCTCTTATCAATGTTTCTAGCTCTCTATCTCTCTCCCTTCCTCTCTGTAAAAAATCAATAAAATATATTTAAAAAAAATATGAGCTTCCCCTGCCATAGCTTATGTGAGGCTTCTTTAATTGTGTTACATTGGAAGTATCATGGCTCTGCCCAATGCGGAAGTGTATTTTATCTTAGATTCAAGCAAAAGAGTGACTATTTTTTATGTGGGGCACATGCCTGTCAAAATGGCTAAAATTAAAAGAAAGCCTGAGAGTACCAAGTGCAATTAAAGATGAGGAACTACTTGACCTCTTATTTATTGCTGATGAGAATGCAAAATGGTACAACTACCTTTGAAAACAGTTTGGCAATGTTTTTATCACGTTGAGAATGCATTTTTTTGTATGCTCTACCATTTCAACTCTAATTATAATCAGAGAGTAATAAAAAGTTTCACACATTAACCTTGTAAAAAATGTTCAGCCTCATTTATAAGGAGTAAAACAGCAGCTTGGTTTTTAATAGCTCAAATCTGGAAACAACCTAAATGTCCTTCATATGGAGCATGGCTAAGCAAATTCTCATAAGTCCATGATTTGGAATACTACAGAACAAATTAACAAACAAACAAACAAACAAACAAACAAAAAGAAAGGACATTATTGATTCATTCAACCACTTGGATGGCTCTTAAACAGTCTATTTATTTTTATAAAAAGTTAATCCTAAGATGTTGGGCACTATATGATCCTGTTTATGTAACATTCTCAATGTGCCAAATTATAGAAATGAAGAGCATATGAGTGTTTTCAGGCAGGAAAAGGAGGGAATAACTTTACAGGGGGAGCATTAGGAATTTCTATGTGGTGTTGGAACAATCCCATATCTTAATTGTGCTGGTGGTTATACAAGTCTATACAAGTTGTGAAATGTCAGAAACACACACACAGACACACACACACACACACACACACACACACACACACACACACACAAATGTGTGCATGTGAAAACTGGCAAATTTTTTGAAATATGGTCTATAGTTCAGTTATGAATTGTGGCATCTATTGTTACCATGATTATGGAAGATGTTATCATTGGAGGAAACTTCATGAAGATGACACAGGACTTTCTACACTATTTTGCAACTTCCATGTTTCAGAATTTTTTTTCAAAAAGTGTGTAAAATGTGAGAGAGGAACTTATACTGTTTTCAATGCCATAACACTGAAAAGACAAGTTATGCAGAGGGAATTCAGACACAGAACTCAGCCTGGCACAGCAGAGGGCTGTGGTATTGTCTTTATTTTCATTTACTGGTAGAGCAAGGACCACAGTATTGAAAGGAATCAACACTTTTGTGTGTTTTATCTCTGTGTGTTTTTTTTGGCAATGAAGTGATAGATAATAAGTCTTTAAAGTCTGTTTTTTGAGCAAATGCTTAAATGTAGCCTAAGAATGTTCTAAAGCAAGAAGTAGTTGTTTCCACACTAATTGTGTGAGGATTCAAGATTTGGAATAGAAGCCAAACTGGAAAAAGCTAGAAAAGTGGTGAGCCTACACTCCACTGCAAAGGATTGGGAGCTGGTTTGCAAGTTCAATCTGGAAACTATTTTCAAGCTCTTGACACGTTAGGGAAAAACAGCACACTCATACTCTGGTACAAAGCAAGTTGGTTCAATAAGCTAAAGAAATCCTAGCTTCTACTAGGGTGATAGAAGCCATAGACAGATCATTTTTAAAAAAAATATTTTATTGATTTTTCACAGAGAGGAAGGGAGAGAGATAGAGAGCTAGAAACATCGATGAGAGAGATACATCAACCAGCTGCCTCTTGCACACCCCCCACAGGGGATGTGCCCGCAACCAATGTACATGCCCTTGACTGGAATCGAACCTAGGACCTTTCGTTCCGCAGGCCGACGATCTATCCACTGAGCCAAACCGGTTTCGGCAGACAGATCATTTTTAAAACCATTTTACAAAGGAGAAATTAGAGGCTACCACGACTCGCTATATCCTCTAGAGTTTGTAGTGTGTAACTTGGTACTATAATCCACATGAAAACAAGGCAAGTGAACTTCATTCAGTAGATACTTTTGCATTAATAAATGAGTGAATGAGTTCATTTATTAAACCCGTTTTAGTTGCTTCTTTATTATGTGCCATGAACTACGTCAGTGGCTAGGGATACGACAGTGAACAAGAAAACAAAAACTCATGGAGCCATTATAGTGGGGGAAAATTGTGTGTGTTACCTCCCATTGAGTAGGCTCAGACTCTTGATGACCCTATGAGTGAGTGAGGTCCACAATGTCCTATCTTCCACACCCTGCTCAGCTTCTACATGCTCATGCCTATGTCTTCTTTTGTGGAGTCAATCGGTTGTATGTTTGGATTTACAGTGTGTTTCCTGCTGCCTTCTATTTTTCACAGCATTATTCTCTTCGTCATTTCTGCCTCCCACAATGTTTCAGGCTACATTTGTCCTAGGACCCACTTGTTAATCTTTCTGTTTATCCAGGGTATGCATAGAGCTCCCCTCTGATACCATATTTTCAGCATTCCTCACTGTCCAACTTTCACATCCGTATATAGTAACTAGGAATATGAGGTTGTGTATCATCTTAGCCTTGGTCTCCAATGACACAACTTTGTACTTGATAAACTTTCCTAATTCTTCCACTGCTGCCCTTCCAGCTCTCAGCCTTCTCTTGATTTCTTGGTTGCTGTCTCCATTAAAATTTTCTCTGTCTTTACATGTTGATAACGTGTATTTCTTCTGTAGTCATGCTTCTTGTCTTCTTGCTGTTCAAATGCACTCCTGCTTTATCATTTTTTAAATTACAAGTTATTTCAAATCAATGCTACTTTTTGCCAGTAAGATGGTGTCCTCTGAATATCTTAAGTTAACTATATCTCTTCCACCAAGTTTTACTCTTTCTTTCTCTGAGTTTAGCCCATTTTTTAAAATATATTTTATTGATATTTTATAGAGAGGAAGGGAGAGAGACAGAGAGATAGAAACGTCGATGAGAGAGAAACATCAACCAGCTGCCTCCTGCCCACCCCCTACTGGGGATGTGCCCACAACCAATGTACATGCCCTTGACTGGAATCGAACCCGGGACCTTTCAGTCCGCAGACCGACATTCTACCACTGAGCCAAACCAGTTTCGGCTAGCCCACTTTTTAAATGTGATGTTTGAGTACAGATTAAGCCAATAGGAATATAAAATCATCCTTGTATGTTAACTTTGCCTGTAGAAATTGATTCTGTCTCTCAATATTCTGTGTTCACAGTGGCTTCCTGTCCACATTGCAGGTTAAAGATCAGGACAATCGAGTGCTGAGGCACAGTCACTTCCTTCAGAGCAAGCCAGGGCTTTCATGATCTTCAGAGTCAAAGGGTTTACGAGTCTACAAAACAGACTAACCAGAAATTCTTCAGAGCACAGTATTCTGCAGTATCCAACAAAGATTCATAATTAGTTATCCAGTGTCTACTTCTTTACTGAATCCAGGTTGAACATCCAGCATTGCCTGCTCCATATAAGGTAGAAGCCTTTGTTGCATCACTTTGTTTGTGTGATAAGTTAGAGCAATAGTCCTATAGTCATTGCATTCCTTGGCATTTCCTTTCTTAAAAATGAGATGTATATTGAACATTCCCAGTCTGTAGACCATTGTTTTTCTTTCCATAGTTGCTGACACATATATGTTTTACATTATTTTCTTTTTTATTCAATACTATTTTATATTATTTCTGACCACTATAGTGGTCAGAAAATCACATACTTTACACAGTGATTTCCCCTGATATTTTAGGTACCCACTGGGCTCTATAAAGTTATTACAACTTATTCATCATTAGAGGCCCAGTGCATGAAAATTCATGCTCTGGAGGAGAGGTTCCTCAGCATGGCCTGCCGCCTCTCACAGTCTGGGAGCCCTCAGGGGTGGGAGGCAACCCAGAGATCAGGGGAAGGCAATGCCTCATCACACCTCTGCTGCTGCCACTGCCAGCAGCACAAGCTTTGGCTGGCCCTGGTTACCTGAGCCTCAGGTGGCCCTGGATGACTGGGCAGCCACCATCTAAGGCTTGCCTGTGCCTCGGGGCTGGACTTGGGTGGCTGAAAGCCACCATCTAAGGCTTGCCTATGCCTCGAGCCAGCCCTAGGTGTCTGGGCAGCCACCATCCGAAGCTTTCCTGCACCTTGGGCTGGCCCTGGGCAGCTGGGGGACTGAGGGGACTGGGGGACTCTGGAGGCAGGTGCCCCGGCAAGGATGGGGGCCTGGGCACTGCCATTTTTGAGGGTGTGACAGTCAATAAGCATATTCCCTCCTTATTGGCTGTGGGCACGGCCATCTTTTGTGACAGTATGAGTGTCAATTAGCATATTCCCTTTTTATTAGATAGGCTATTCCCCATGCTGTATTCCACATCCCTATGACTATTTTGCATCTACCAATTAGTACTTCTTAATTTCGTCACCATTTTTACCTACCTCCGTCCATTCTCCCTCCCCTTTTGTAGTCATTAGTTTGTTCTCTGTATCTACCAGTCTGTTGCTATTTTGTTCATTTGTTTATTTTATTTTTAAGATTCCATGTATAAGTGAAATGACATAGGATTTGTTATTCTCTGGCTTATTTCACTTAGCATAATACTCTCTTCATTCATCTATGTTGTTAAAATGGTAAGAGTTCATCCTTTTTATGGTTGAATAATATTCCATTGTCTATATGCACCACAGTTTTTTATTTGCTCATCTGTTAATGGAAGTTAAGTTTGATCCTCCCAGTCTCTGTGACTAGAAATAATTGTATCAGTATCCCACCTACCCCTGAATATTTATTTATTTCTAATACTTTTAGGACAGTTTTTACTTCCCTTTCTAAATTTATAGGTTCTTCCTCATAGCAGTTTTCTTCACAGGTATCTGTCTTTCTTTTGTCTCTTCTGTGTAGATTTTCAGTATACTGTTTACAGCTTCACTTTATTTTCTTTTTTTTTTTTTTAAATATATTTTATTGATATCTTTACAGAGAGGAAGGGAGAGAGATAGAGAGCCAGAAACGTCGATGAGAGAGAAACATCGACCAGCTGCCTCTTGCACACCCCCTACCGGGGATGTGCCCGCAACCAATGTACATGCCCTTGGCCGGAATCGAACCCGGGACCTTTCAGTCCGCAGACCAACGCTCTATCCACTGAGCCAAACCGACCTCGGCTTCACTTTATTTTCTTCCATTTACTTTGGTTCAGGCTTTTGTCTTTGTGCACATCTGCCTCTAAACAGCCATGGCATTTGGTCTAATTGTGTTAACTAACAACAGTGCTATTTGCATTTGTTCTCTACTCTCTCCCAGTAACTGTTTGGATACTTTCTAACCTGGGAGTTTCTTATTCTTTCAACACTTTCTCGTATTTAATTTTGGGCTGCCTAAGTGTTCACAGGCACTTACATGCATACATCCAAACACACCCTCTGCCTTTGTGAGTCCTCAGTGCCATCTGAGGTGGTGCATCTTCATTCATTGTAGACTCAAGTCTCTTGCTGTGTTGATATTCTTCCTCATGTTCTGTAATAAGTGATAGTTTTAGGTAAAGCAACTGACATTTAAAATAATCATTATCTTCAGTAAAGTGGCATTAATTTTAATGCTTTCAATGCTGCTCCTTTTCAAGGCACAGAACAGCCCAGTTTCCTTTTCATTGTAGAGATTGCTAATGTGATGACATCCAAACCATCAGCTGCCTCCCACAAGGATATTGACAGTTGGGGTGCTTTCAGCATTCTCTGTAGTTATTGTCCCCTCTCCATGCTCTTCTCTTGCACATTATATTGAAATGGTAGCATTTCACTGCAGTTGAGATGGGCGGGGGGGAGGGGGTTGCAGATTGACAGATATAATTATCACATTTATTTCCAGGCATGTGGTATCTAAGTAATAGCCCCTATGAGGAATGAGGAATTTTTCAAGCAAACTCATCCAATAACGATGTTCTCACTTCTAATATAAAGTTAGAGTCTTTCTCTAACTCTGCCTGTGAGTAATAGTCATCACCCAATGACACCAGGCCTGTGTGGGCATTGGGTCAGTATAAAGGGACTGCGAAGAGACCCAGGTCCATTCATTCCAAGGAGATAAAGCAGTGCAAGTATTTCTATTTTGAAGGGAGTAATGATGAATGCAAGAAAATAAAATACAGATTGTCACAGTTAGGGAGTTTAGTCAGTAAAAGCAGTAAAACGGTATACCAGCACAGTGTTGTGTTGTTGTTTTGTCTGTTTGCTTATTTATGACAAAGGAATGAATATCATGGTTGTTTTGCACTCTGCTAAACTTTAAAAATATCCTAACCTGCCTTCTTTCTTCCCTCTCATGATGGGAAAACATCAAGCTTTTCCCACTAGCCTACTCAGTCAATTGGCTAGTTAGGGGGAGCTCAAAATTTGCACAGAGGAAGAAGCCAAGACATGAAGGAGAGTAGCAGTGCATTTTCCCACTGTTGTTTAGACTTATATTGTCCTTGAGTTGGAGAGGAGAAGGGGACCTTCAACCACATGTGGCCCAACCCCCATTTCTCATCATAGCTGAGGGCAGTCCATCTCTCCTTGGATGTTTTCCATGAAGGTTAGCCATCCACACATCAGGGAGAGTCAAAGACTGAATAGCTAAGTGACAAGGCTGGGCCAAGGGGAGAGCTCACCTGGGTGCTGCTCTCAATAATGGTAATGGTTATGATGGCGATAAGAGCAGTAATAATGATTCTCAATGATGGGAAGGAATCTAATGTTGCACCATTGCATATTACAGACCAGGCAACTTCCAAGGGTTTTGCATGCATTATCTTACTGAATCCTTTGCACAACTCTAAGAATCACGGGACCTTTCTTTAAGCCATATTTTTTAAATAGCCCCTATGGGAATTTTTCAAACAAAACCTTGCCTAGCAAACTCATCCAATAATGATGTTCTCACTTCTAAGGGGGCCTCGCAGGCCTGGTGTCGTTGGGTGATGACTATTACTCAAAGGCAGAGCTGGAGAAAGACTCTAACTTTATATTAGAAGTGAGAACATCGTTATTGGATGAGTTTGCTAGGCTAGGTTTTGTTTGAAAAATCCCTCATAGGGGCTATTTAAAAATGTGGCTTAAAATATTATAGACCTGCAATGATCTGATTGCAACTTTATTCTTAGTCACAATGCCTTGCTGACTTGCATGTGCTCCTTCATATGTTCAGGTGAGAAGTTCAAAGAGAACATGCAGAAGAGAAGGGGTGAGAAAAAGGGAATTTGTGACCTGGTGATTCTTTAGAAAAAGTCCATAATAAACAGTGAAAGATAGCGTGTGCTCAAGCAGGAATGAAAACTCAGCTCAGAAGTTCAAAGTAAACAAACACAACCAGTTCATTTTGATCATCCTATTGTGGTGTCTTCCTGGGAGGGTCATCATATAGCCCACTGCCTCCCTTCTCTGTTTATTTTATTGTTTGTAAGCACACAGTGCAGAAACCAGTGTCTTCTCTGTGTCAGTTCCATAAAAGTTAAATAACACTTCTATTAACAGACACATTCTTGTTTTGGTTGGAGACTTACACACTGTTATGCTACCTCTCCCATGATCATTGATCAGCTTTAAAAAATTCCATTTTCCCAACAGATATGGTAAGTCTCTTTCAATTACTTGAGATTTTCCCCCCTAAATGAGGAAAGTGGTTAATCTCCATTACACCACATTTTAAGGCTTACCTGGGAAGAAAAAGTGAATGTGGATGCTTCTTAAAACAATAGTTCATCATGTGCCACCCAATATACTAACTATTTAATGGCATCAACTCATTGGATGCTCACAGCAAACTGCTGAAGTAGGTGTCGTGATCACCCATGGTTTATGGAGGAGGAAACTGCGGTGCAAGAGGTTATACACTTGAACAAAGTCATGGTGCCAGTCATGGCGGATACAGCATACCCGTGATCTTTCCTGTCAGATATAGGGAGAATGACATTTGTGTATAAAGTGGAGAAAGCGTCCTTTCTCAAGAGGAAAACACTAAGCTGAGACCTTAAGGGTGATGAGGGGCTGGAAAAGAGCTTCTTGAGCAGAAAGAACAAGTGTAAAGGCTCTAAATGAAAAGAATTAACACTTTCAAGGAAAAGTAAAGATGTTATGATGACCTGAGCAGGATGTCTGAACAAGTGGTGGAGCTCAGATTTTAGTCCTTGCAGTGTGGTATCAAGCCCATACATAAACTACTCTCTCAATCCTATGTGGACTCTCTCAATCCTGTTGAGTGCTACAGACACTCCTGAGTAAGACAAAAGCACAGAATTGCCCATTGATTTTGCATTCTGGGGACGTTAACAAGAGTAATACCATGACATGGTGGTTGGCAGAAACCAGATGGGAAAGTTGAGAAGAGTAAGTAGGAGACTGAGAAGAATAGATTGTAGGCGTCTACAAATACTTCAGAAGTTTTTTGTTTGTTTTTTCTTTGCTGAGAATTCTAGAGGAGAATATGAAGTTAAGGGAGGGTTTGTAAAAGGAGAAAAATATGAACAAACATATGAATACTGATAAGATTGATCCAGGAAAGAGAGGAAGAGCCATACATAATAACATAAGAGAGAAATTGATTATGTCCAGAAACATTAGTGCATGATTTGATTCTTAGCCTTTGGCTAAAAGGGATTTATGAACATCTAGGAACACTGTGTGTGTTCCAAACTGTTTGTCTTGTTTCTATACTGTGTCTATCCCTCACTTGAATGAAGCCAAACACAATCAATATATAATATGTTGCCTGGCCAGCATGGCTCAGTGGATTGAGTGTTAGCCTGTGGACTGAAGGGTCCCAGGTTTGATTCTAGTCAAGAGCACATGTAAAATCAATTATATATATATATATATATATATATATATATATATATACACACACACATATATATACATATGTGTGTTAGAAAATATATATATTTTATATATGTTAGAAAATATATATATTAGAAAAATATATATTTTCTAACATATATATATATATGTATATATTAGAAAAATATATATGTATGATGTGTTGCTTCTATTGCAGTGGTTTTATTTATTTTTTTAAAGTTCATTAATTGATCCTTTTATTTTTAGTAATTAAATGAGAGAATCAGCAAATTAATTTATCATCTCATTCTCTCAATGAATATGCTTGACCACCATGAATATGCCAGATACTATAACAAACTAAGTGATAGAAAAATGGATAATATAAGTGTAAGATGTCTGTTTTTAAGAAGTCTCACTTTTATTAGGTAAGACACAGCATCCTACAGTATATGTCCTGGTACTTTGCTGAATCAATATAAGTAAATTTTATTAATCTGTGGGATTGAAAAAATACTTGCATATAAATTAATGTCAGAATTTTAACCATTCTTCAGAGCTTCCCCCCTTATCTTCTTTCTCTTTCTTTTTACCTTTTCTTATAATGAATGTTAATTTATATATATTCAGTTATATCTACATTATGTATTATAAAATATAAATGTAAAATACATCAGATAAAGGACTTTATCCCAAACACATAATAAACTTCTATAAAGCAATAACAAGACTAATTTATCAATTACAAACTGGGAAAATGCCTTGTACAGACAGTTCACAAAGGAAAATGTAGAAATGATCAATAAAAATCTAAATAGGTCATTACCCACCAAGGAAACACAAATTTTAACCACAAAGAGATAGCAGCATCTATCTTAAAAACAGCTCAAATATGAAAGACTGACATAAAATGTTCATGAGGATAAGCATCAAGTGGAATCTTCATACACTACAAGAAATTGGAAGTAGTTGTGTTAAATGCCATAACTCATTTGAAACACTATTTGTCAGACAAACATAGCTAAATAGCCAGAAATTTGCACACCTTGTTATGCAAAAGAAATAAAAAGTTAGCATCACACAAATATTTTTAAGAATGTTGATAGCAGCTTTATTCATGATAGCTACAATTAAAATGTTTGTCAACAGTTTGATAAACTGTAATGTAGTCATGCAAAGGAATACTACTCCTTCATAAAATGGAAAGAATTGATGCATATAAAATCATGGATGAATCTCAAAAATATTATATGAGGGAAAGGAGTCAGACACAAAAGCATATAAACTGTATAATTCAACTTATATGAAAACAAAACTAATATATTATAATAGAAATTAGAACAGTGTTGCTTATGGGATTGGGGGTTGACTAAAATGGGCACTGGAGAAGTTTCTGATGAAAATGGTTTAACTACAATTTGAGTAGTTTGACATGGGTATAAAAATAGTCAAAACTCATCAAATAGTATAATAATACAGTCAAATTAATTTTTAATAGGAAGCACAGATAAGTAGCTGAGTTTATTTGTTAAATGTAGAGTAAGTGGCCTCTTCTTCCACAGCTGATGAGGTATAAGAATTTGATATGACAACTGCAGTATTCTTCAATAAAGCTTTTTTGCACTACTAGAAAAAGTAAGAATATCTTAAGGACCTCAATATTTTTGTTTCTCTAAACTTGCTCTCCTCCAGTTTTCCCATAGCTAACATTTATTGAGCTCTTACTGGGCATCAGCCATTGTTTGAAGCACTTTCCATATATTAACTCACAGAATCTTCACAAAAACCCTATGAGATAGGTAGATAATTCCATCACTTACAGCTTTCGTATAACTTAGTCCAGGTTACACATGAAGCATTCTGCTTTTAACCATAAGGCTTTATCTTGTCCCATAAACTGCAGAATCATCCTTGTGTTTTTTCCTCACACCAAATTCAGTCCATCAGAATGTCCCAATAGATCTACATCTAAGCATATCCCACCCTATTCTGAGCCGTCAACATATCTCCTCTGTACCACCATCTTTCTGCTTCTGATGTTTGCCCATCTCCAGAGTCCACAAGATAGTCTCATCAGCTCATTTCTCTCCCCTATTTATAACAGTCACACTGGATTCAGTGGCTATTTATGCAATACTTAATTTAAATTACTCTCACAATGAGGACTTTGTGACTTCCTCATTTCCAAATACATTTTTGTTCAAATCACAGCATAACAGAAAGTAGAAGTATAAATAAGGCTTAGAGATCATCAGAATTAACTGTTTTGTGTTTTTTCCCCTCAAAGCATTAGTGAAAACTTTGTGTCAGTGAGATATTACTAGAACTCCGAATATATAAACTAGAGGCCCAGTGCACAAAATTCATGCCCAGGGGTTGTGTCCCTCAGCCCAGCCTGCACCCTCTCCAACCTGGGACTCCTTGAGGGATGTCCAACTGCCCAGTCCTGGTAGGATTGGACCTAAACGGGCAGTCAAATGTCCCTCTCACAATCTAGGACTGCTGGCTCCCAACTGCTCGCCTTCCTGATTGCCCTTAAATGCTTCTGCCTGATAGCATGTTCACCCCCTAACCACTCCACTGCCAGCCAGATTGCCCCTAACTGCCCTCTTCTGTGACCCCCAAACTGCCCTTCCCTACAGGCCAAGTTGCCCCCAACTTCCTCCCAACTGCCCTTCCCTACAGGACGAGTTGCCCCCAACTTCCCTGGTCACCCCTAACTGCCCTCCCCTGCAGGCCTTGATCACCCACAACTGCCCTCCCTTGCAAGCCTGGGCCCTCCCAACTGTTCTCCCCTGTTGGCCATCTTGTGGTGGCTGTCTTGTGTCCACATGGGGGCAGCCATCTTTGACCACATAGGAGCAGCCCATGTGTGTTGGATTGATGGCCAATTTGCATATTACTCCTTTATTAGATAGGATAGAGGCCTGGTAGGTGGGTGGGGGCTGGCTGGTTTGCCCTGAAGGGTGTCCTAGATCAGGGTGGGGGTTCCCTTGGGGCATGGGGTGGCCTAAGGGAGGAGCCTGTGGTGGTTTGCAGGCAGTCCATGCCCTTTGGTGACCCAAGTGGAAGCCCTGGTATCTGGGATTTATTTATCTTCTATAATTGAAAGTTTGTAACTTGAGTGGATGCCAGGGTCAGCCAGAGAGGGTGGGAAGTTTGGCTTCCTCCATTGCCAGGGAAACCCAAGCCTCCTACTCACTCTGTGGCTGTGGCCATCTTTGTTGGGTTAATTTGCATACTTGCTCCTAATTGGTTGGTGGGCATGGCTTGTGGGCATAGCGGAGGTATGGTCAATTAGCATGTTTCTCTTTTATTAGTACAGATTAATAAAAATCAGAGTTGAAGAGGACAAAGAATTCACCACAGCCTTGGAAATATCCCCCAGAACCCTCAGAATCCCATGGAATACAGTTTATAAACCACTGATCTAGCTCTCTCTCCTTATTCAGTTGAAAAATGTACACATTGCTTGCTGAAGGTCACACAGCTAATTAATGGCAGACCCAGGAATGTAGCCCTGGCCTCTTGCTTCCTAATCCAATACTGCTTCTAATATACAGGTGTTGGAATATTTTTTAAAAAAGCATCTGTGACTTTGAAACACCAGACTCTTCTGGACTCATAACTGAATTATGTAGGGCATATGAGGTTTCCTGAAAATCCCAAAGAAAGCATAGGAAAGTTTTAAAAGCTCTGTGGGATTGACTTCAAACAATTGAAATTCTCCTCAGTTAAATGTTGAGATAAAATGGCCAAGACAAGCACAGTCTGCAAAGAGGAGGAATAAAAAGTCAAGTCAGGAAGCTTTACAGATGTCGATATTCTGCTGAGAAGATTTAGTTCTAGAAGGAAGGAGAAACCATGGTTACTGAGCACATGCCAGAGTTTGGTTCCAGTATAAACGCTCAGTCTGACTGTGGCTCACCCTGGTGTGTGTTTAATGAGTATTTCAGAGGTTTCTACAGAGTTGAAGGAGTTTAGAGGTCAATGAGACCATCCCCTGCTTCACACAGAGATCATCCTCAGAACAACTGACAGTCAGTGAGGCCTCCAATTTCACATCTTGTTGGACAGCTCTGAATACTAGCAAATACACACACACACACACACACACACACACACACACACACACACACACACACACACGGGTCCCAGTGCATGAAATTTGTGTACTTAGGATGGATCCTTCAACCCGACCTGCACCCTCTCCAATCTGAGAGCCTTCAGGGGAGCCTTCTCCAGTCCTGGAGTTTCTGTTTGTCTTTGCGATCATATGAGCAAATTGTCGGGGACCCCAACGAGGTTTGGTTTGGTGCTCACAGAATAATAGAGGTCTATTTTTTTTCTTTGCTCCATTGGTGGAGAATTCATAGAAGTTGCAGGATATCTTTCTTATAATTTTTCCTTGACACTATGACTTATGTTTATCACCTTTGCTTTCCCTCCATCCCCTACCCCCAGCAATAACTTCCTCCAGGCTCACTTTGCTCTGGTGTCTAGGAGATTCCACAATGTGTTTGCCACCAGAATTATGATTCCCAGCATACCTGTTGCTCCCTGCACTCTTGGTTTCTTCTTCCAGGCCAGGGGCTACAGAAACCAAAAGGACTGGGAACTTCAGCTGCCCCCAGGCTGGGCTGACAGGATCAGACACTCCAGTGGTGTTCCCAGAACCCAGGCCATTCAGCACTGTCAAGTGCACTGGCTACAGCCTCAGAGTGGGCTGGTTCCTGGGGATGCCCTCTGCATTACTCTGGCAATGCTACAAGTGGGCAGGCATCCCAGCCACTTTCCCCTGGCCTCTTGCTGCCCACAGGCCCACCATCTTTATCAGGTTAATTTGCTTACTCACTCCTGATTGGCTGTGGGCACTGCAGAGGTATGGTCAATTTATAAATATTATTATTATTATTATGAAAAAAACACTTCCTATGAATTAAATTCCCCTCATTTAATTTTTCCAACAAGCCATTCAAAATAGAATAGTTATTTTAGAGGAGATAAATGAAGCTCAGAAATTTAGACAATTGGTCCCTTTCTACACAGCTAATTTCATCACAACTGGAATTTGAATTCAGGTCTGTCTAAAATCTTTCTACTGTGTGACAGAAACCACTAGTTAGTACAAATATCTGTTTTCTTCTTGAGGAAACAGCTGGCCTATATTTAAAAAAAATATATGTTTTAATTGCCCTAGCTGGTTTGGCTCAGTGGATAGAACATCAGCCTCTGAACCAAAGTGTCCTGGGTTTGATTCCAGTCAAGGGCATGTACCTTAATTGGAGGCTCCTCCCCAGGACAGGCCTTCATAGGAGCTCATGCAGGAGCCAACCTATTAGCATGTTTATCTTACATTGATGTTTCTCTATGTTTCCCTCTCTTCCACTCTCCCTAAAAATCAATGGAAGGATATCTGCAGGTGAGGATGAATGACAAAAAAATGTTTTTTGTTGATTTCAGAAAAAGTAAGGGAGAGGGAGAGAGAAGTAGAAACATCATTGATGAGGATCATCAATCGGCTGCCTCCTGCATGCCCCTTCCAGGAGATCAAGCCCACGACCTTAGGCATGTGCCCTGACCTAGAATGCAACTGTGACTTCCTGGCTCATGGGTCTATGCTTAGCCACTGAGCCACAGTAGCCTGTATGGACTACATTTTTCAGACTCTTATTTATCTCAGGTTAGCCTAAGAGACTGACTTAAGGCCAATGTGACCAGAAGTGACGGGAGCCATGTTAAGTGTTATTCCTTAGAAGCACCTCTTTCTACTGACAAAAACAAAACAAAAACAAACAAACAAACAAACATGCTGAAACCAGTTTGGCTCAGTGGATAGAGCATTAGCCTGCGGACTGAAAGGTCCTGGGTTCGATTCCTGTCAAGGGCATGTGCCTGGGTTGCGGGCACATCCCCAGTAGGAGGTGTGCAAGAGGCAGCTGATCAGGATTCTCTCTCAGCGATGTGTCTAACTCTCTATCCCTCTCCTTTCCTCTCAGTAAAACATCAATAAAGTATATAAAAAAAACAAGCAAACAAAAAACTCAGAACATCTTTAAGGGGATGTAGCCAGAAGATATAAGGAGCTTGTGTCCTTGAATACATTCAGGGAGGTAAGCCTCTCCCCCAATCCACAGCTCATTCTACTTCTTGCTGAGCTCTGCTTCAGATCATTAACCAGTCATTCTTCCTAGTTGTGACAGAGAAAGGGCCTGGGAGGTGTTTGAGGAAAGCTTCTATAGCTCCTCCAATAAACCACTAGGAGAAGGAAGCTTTAACTGTAGCTTTGAAGCTCTCCTATCCCTCCTTGTGGCACTGCCCTCCAGGATAGGACTTTACCAGATCACCTGACACATACTTATGAAATGAAGTGTACATCCAGATTACTCTCAGACTCTTAAGTAATTGGTCAAACATGTGAAGAGGGAACATGCTGAGCTACCGGTCGCCGCCCCACTCAATACTGAAAGACTCATTCTCCCAAGTTGAAGGAAGTGTTGACAGCTCATCACTTGCACTTGTGTCTTCCCCAAGAAATGGCTCTTGTGTTAATAAATCCACTTCACATAAGATCATAACCTCTTTCTAGGCATGTTGTTTATCCAATGACTGGTCTTATGCTGGGTTATAGAGATCCTGTACCCTTAATAGAATTCAGGACACTTGGGTAGGGCTAGTCCAGTTCCAGAGTCACTTTCTCCCCCACCCCATGGAATTGGCAGAAGCATTTGTTGTCATTGTATTAAATACTAATATCTCCCTTTCCTCAATCCTGGTGCAAACACCAGAAGAATCCAAACATTTATAATTTAAAAATATGATTGTAAATAGTCATATAATTTTAGAAGCATGTCTTTAGGATACCTGAGATGGAATTGACTCTATGAAAGGAGAAAAATGGTGATATCTCAAAGCCATGTAACCTCCAGGGTTTACCAGAACTGCTTTAATTTCTCATGTGATATTCAACCCACTCATTGCTACCTGGTAATGATGTGTTTTGATTTTATAGAAACCATCATTCTATCTCAGATATAGTGTGACCAGTGGCTTTCTCCTTTTATTCTTTATAATCAGAAATACTTCTTTTCCCTCTGAGAACTGTTCTGCCTCTGCTATAGACTTTTTAAAAAAAATATTTTATTGCTATTTTACAGAGAGGAAGGGAGAGTGATAGAGAGCTAGAAACGTCGATGAGAGAGAAACATCTACCAGCTGCCTCTTGCACACCCCCTACCAGGGATGTGCCCACAACCAATGTACATGCCCTTGGCCAGAATCAAACCCGGGACCTTTCAGTCTGCAGACTGATGCTCTTCCACTGAGCCAAACTGGTTTCGGCTGCTATAGACTTTTGGCCATTGTTTATATCATATTGCTATTTATATCATATCATCATAATCTACTGATATAAATTGCAATGATCTATTTGCATGTCCTTTTCTACCAAACCAGAAATTCTTCAAGGACAAATGAGGATACTGGCTTACTTATTTATGAATGCCCCAGTCCCTAACATCCTCAAAAATATTTTTTTAATAAAGACATAAATGTATTTTTCAATGTTGACATAATGACATCCTGAGTGAATGAATTCTCACTATTATCTCTTGACACATAAAGTCCAGCTCCAATGGCTTTTTATTAACCACTGTTTACTTGTTACCTTGTTAAAATAATCACATAAAATGGAAAACTTTATAAAGCTCAACCTAGTCATAAAGTCAGGCAGATAACATGAATGTAAAAGTATACTCTGTCCAACTAAACAAAAAAGGGGTGCTTCCCAGAAAAATAGAAATTGGCCTGGAGGCGAATTTCAAAGAATAAATTTTTCCTCGAATTTTGTGCTGAATAGGTCTATTTTCTCCATCTCCAGAACCCCCATCGAAGTAGAAGTTATCATTATCTTATCCAGGGCCTAATGTCCTAGCCTTCTAACTGGTTCACTCTCATCAAATTGTGCCTTTCTCCCACCTGCCTTTTTCTCAGTAGCCAGAACATAATTTGCAAAATAGCTGTCTGTTCATTTCAGAGATGCATCTTCTCTGCTTTAGCATTATGTACTTTCTTGTCTGACCCAGGCCTATCTTCCAGAACTCATCTCTCCCTATATCTTCTCAGTCTCAAGACCCAGTCACATAGTTATTCAGGTTTTCCACAGGATTTCTGCTCTTGCTGATTTCTCTACCAGAAACATTCTTCTCTCAGCTGTACTTCCTTCATTGATCTTATTTAGCAGATCTCAGCATTCACAGAGAAACCTAACTGCCATCTCTGGAATGGTTTGAACCCAGTGTAGTGGTATTGTCATCTCATGCTCTAGGTTTATAGAATTCGTGATGGAATGTGGTATACCTCCCCATGCAAATGTGGTTTACCTCCTCATGCAAATACATGGCCTACCACATAGCAGATTCACAGTAAATATGTGTTTAAGGAAAAAAAGAAAAAGAGGAAGCAAAGGAAAGAAAAAAGAAAGAAAGAAAAGTAAGAAGGAAGGAAAGAATAAGGAGAGGAGGAAGGAAAAAAAAAACTTCCAGAGATATCAAGGTGAGTAAATTGAGGGGTATCTCATAGCTTTCTACTTTAGTCATAACAAATGACAAACTTTCTACTATTCCAATGATTTTCAACCAGAGTGACACAAGAATTATTAAAACATGCAATACCTGATTATTTAGGCAGAGGCACTGGTCTTTTCCCCCTTAGATTACAAAAAATAAATAAATAAAACAAAACAAATATAATATAATAAAAGACAATAGCCATCCTGTGCAAATGAATTAATATTACTTATTTTTGTCCAAATGGTAAAAACAATTATATTTTTGGCCTGCTGAAGAATTTTATCCATTAGTTTAAGTGTGCCATGAGGTAAAAAGTAATATTGAAACCTCTGCAGTACACATGCCATCTCTCTGAGAGATTAAATCTTATTTGAAGTATAATACATATGTATGTACTGAGTCCATTCAACTGAGATACATTCAACGGAGTTGCATCTGGGGGTCTCACAGAGTCACCACTGGGGCTTCAGTCTTCCTGGAATCTGTGGCCTCGCCTTGACCCATGGTCTGATTACACTCTTGAGCAGTTGGCTACATGATTAAACTGTTAATAATATGGACAGTTTTTTAAACAAGTTAGGAAAAAGAATCAAAAGGCCCATATGATGGGTGTGTGAAATTAAAACAAAACCGTAATGAAAAGATACTTTATGTCCAAGTAAAATAGAACAGAATTTGCTATAGCAGAAAGAAAGTCATATTAGTTTATCATTAGGGCAGACACATACCGCAATATAGAATCTGGTGTTTCATAAAAAGCTTCAAAGGTCAAAGTTACACAAAGAGGCATCCGTATCGAGAATGGAAAATCTTGTGATTTGGTGCTTATGTTATTCATTATTGAACTCCCAGTTACCCTAGTGAAACATTATATAATTTCTGCTCTGGGCATGGATATGGCAATGTTTTAAAATAAACAAGATAGTCAATTAGACTTAATCTGTTAAAAAGTCACTCTGCCAAGACAAGCTGTAGAAGGTGGAAACAAAAATAAAATAGCATTGAGGAACAAGGGATACATTTCTGCCTCCAGCAGTCACCACTAATATAACAATTCATAAGGGCCAATTGCAAATATGTCCATCCATCCAACTTTCCACCCACCAAGCCTGAGTTCTCTTATTCCTGAAGATTAGTTATATAAGTGTGGACAGCGGCTATTGGATTGGGGCTTGGCCGCAGTATTCTGAATGAGGACTGTGAATGGTACAATATGTACTAAGCAAGATGCTGAATTAAACACTAATTCCATAGGTGAGAGTACACCATAATGATGAATTCCCCCAGGAAATGTATTCAGTCGCTGGTGAGGGTTTTTCTACATTTATGAGTATCTTGGTTTTTCTTTAAGGTCTATCACATGTGCACTATATGGGCTTGCGTGGGTTCAACTACCTTAAAAGTCAAATGTGGTGTATCTACCTATTAATCCATTATTCTGTCATCCAGCCATGTTTTCAGATAGCCAACCACCTATTTAGCTCAGTAATTTATGCTAGGAGTAATAGATGGAGGTACAGCAAAATGCCTGTTGGTCCAGCCCCCTGTTCACTTATATTCATGTAGCACATGCCACCAACATTTAGGAAAAAGATTAGTTGTTAGGTCTGTATCACCCAGTATCTAATACCATACTCAAAGAGGAGGAAATACTTTTCTTCATAATTAGACAGGCTAGTTGATTTCCTCACCTATAAAAGTTATCTAAAACTAGAAACTACCTCATAGGGCTATTGTGAGAATTAAATGAATTAATAAATGTAAATAATACCCAGCACAAGTATTATATTTAAGAATATAAATTATTAGATAAATACTAATTTATATTTTAAGGGTACTATCATAGATAGTATGTAATTTGATTCTCCTAAAATGCAAATGAAGTGCATTTCTTCTCATTTCAACAATTAGAAAATATATGGCACCAATTTTCACTTTTTCTAAAATAATTGAGCTCCTCAAGAACAGGGCTGCCTAGTAGACCTTAGACAGTAAATAAACAGTAAATATTACTTGAGCAATTGAAATTGCCAGTCTAAACTGCTGCCTCCTCAGCATCTACCTTGCCAATGCCCTGGTTTTGATCTCATCATCTCTCTCTGGTTTGTTGCCACAGCCACCTAGCTGAACTCCTAATGCTACACCTACTTTTCTATAATGTGTTCAGATTTATCTTGTCAAAATTAAATTTGACCAAAGCCCTCAATGGCTCATTTCAACAGGATGTAGCCCGTGGTCCTCAGTCTGGCTCAGAAGGCTTTAATGGAGTAGAGACCCCACTCACTGTTGCATGAGTGTTATCTGTCATCCCAGTCCAGGGCCTAAGGCAATACCTGAGAGGGATCCAGCCATCATGAGGTTTGAGATTATGGCATGCTCACAAAATATTAAATTTATATTTTTAAACTTTTTATCTACAAATGGAGGTCACTATGTATGTATCTATTTTTCATAATCTAGTCCTTGACATTTCTTCAGCTTTTAGTATCTTGGAATCTTGAAATATTGGCAAAGCCTGAGTCACCAAGGGGATATGGGGCTGTGGTACCTTTTAAATTGAATGGGAAGAACACTTTCAACAGGCATTCAAAGCAGAAAGGTCCAAAACTCTTCTTTCTCTGGCCCCAAACTCTCTGGAGACATGAGTGCTGTACTCAAATCCCAGTTGCCACGCTTCTCAGCTCTGTGAATGCTGGTGAATCATTTTACATCTCCAATTCTCAGTTTGTTCATCTATAAAATGGCAATGCAAATTTAAGACCATGATCTCTTTTCCACTATTCTGAAATCTAAATAGTCCTGGAATCTGAATGACTTTATTTTCTTTTAAGTGGAGCAAAAACTCTTTTGGCATCAACACCTTTGTTGAATTAACATGAAACTATGTAAGTCATCATTTGTCACACTTGGTCTCAATATGCACAATGCTAGATGCATACACATTAGTGAGATTCTGCTGGGATGTCATGCAGGATACAACATATGCTCTGGTATATCTTTGCAGAGCCACAAACTTCTGAATCTCAAAATCCAGCAGGGCCCAGGAGTTTCATGTGAGGGACTTGATTTAAAGAAGGCAGAGCATTTGGGCTCATACTAAAAACTCAATGTGTGGTAGTCCTTATTCACAAGGTATCTTTTGGTTCTTACCCCCAAAATGCAAGCAACCCTGCCCCTTCCCTGGTTGTCTAGTTAGTAACATGGTTTTAGATCAAGATCCTGTACTCCTTTAACATATTCTGTTTTAGCCAGAAATTGTCTGAACCCCATGGAGTTTCTTCTTTTTCCAGACCCAGAATATTTCTGAGCTGTATCATAACCAGGACTCCCACCATTGTTATTTCAATAAGACTCCTACATTTACTCCTGTTTACCATGCATAGTGACAGAGAGCAGAGTGGAAAAATACCACAAAGAATATGGATTTTCAGAAGTGAGTGTATTATTTGATCAACACTGGCTTCTTCCTAGTACATAGGTCTGTAACTCATTCATTCACTTATTTAGCATTCACCATTCTTTTGTTTATACATTCCATATTCATTCATCCACTCATGATTTTGTTCATTGGGTAATTTAACAAATGTAACTAAAATCTTTACTGATCTTCATTAATTATGTTTGTAATATGACCCCAAGGGTTAAACAGAGGACTAATTTATCTGATTTATTTGGCTCTTTTTCTTTTATTTGCTTGGTAAATTTTAATGAGAGTACATGAATGAAAGAATTAAGTATTTTGCTTTTAGATATTCTGTAAGCACTTCTTTTTGTAGGGCAGAAGTTATTATTTTTATAAATTAAAATATATTAGTAGGGACTGGCAGGACTTACAGTCAATGCATGATATACATTGCCTATTTGAAGTCTCTACACTTTCTGGAAAGTTAAAATTTTAATCAGCAAGGTTTATGGATGTGCCCTGGTTAACAGAAAGTTTCAAATCTAGGTCAGCTTGACCTCACTTTCCCCATGGACGTCCAGTTATACTCAATTCCCTCCCACGCAAGACTGAGCATAGAAAGAGCCAATGAGAAGAGAGATGAACTGTGCTCACTTCACAACTTTGCTGAAGGTCGAACTGAGTAACTTTCAAAATACAAAGTACTTCTCAAATCTCAAGTAAAAATTAAGCTTGGGGAGAGGAAATACGTCTGACTCAGAATTGCATCCTCAGCATCTGGCTTAGTACCTGATGCAAATAAACCTTTAAATCCATGAGATTTGTAGTTGAATATAATTTCAGCAATGAATCAAGAGAGAAGAGCAGGAAGAGAAAGAGGGAAAGGAAGAAAAAGAAAAAAAGAGAAAGGAAAAGAAAGAGAAAAAGAAAAAGAAAAAAGAAAAGAAAAAGAAGAGAGAGGAAAAGCACCAGTGAAAATGGAAAGAGGAAAACAAAACAATGGCCAAAAGAAGCAATGATTTAAGAATGATTGAAACATGCCTATTGCCCTAGTAATTGGATTTCCAATAATTATTCCAGTAAAATTTCTCTCTCTCTCTCATTTCTCTGTTAACATACATGTTGTCAAACCCAGTAGAAAAATGATTGAGAGGAGTATATGAAGTTAAACATTTTGTTTGTCACATAATTGCTGAGAGACTGTGATGGACAGACCCTAAACAATCCTCCCTCCCTAGTGATCCCTGCCTTCTGTTATTCACACTTTTGGCTTTGAGTGCAATCTGACTTGCTTTTAACTAGAATATGGTAAAGGTTAGGTTGTGGCTCTCATTAAATCACAATCTACAAGACACCTACTTGCTAGAAGACTCACTCTGGAGATTCTTCCTGGAACCTTGATGAAATAAACAGCCATTTTGAAGAACCTCACATGTCAAGAACTCTAGGAACTATTGCTTCCAGACAACAATCATCAAAGAACTAACTGATTGAGCTTAAAGCAGTATTTTGCATGCTACCCTCCAGATAAGAATGCCACCCAGCCAAAACCTTGAGGAAAGCTTTGTTACTCTAAGCCAGCCATAGGCAAACTACCGCCTGCAGGCCGGATCCGGCCCGTTCAGCTGTTCTATCCAACACGGAGCCAAAAGAGTGGAGGGTTCTCTTGCTCTCCCCTCCGCTCCTTCACCAGCAGCCTAAGATGTGAGTGCCAGAATGGTCAGGTTGCTTTTGTTCCAGCCCTCCGGTCCAGTTTAAGAACCCATTGTGACCCTCGAATCAAAAAGTTTGCCCAACCATGCCTGCTAAGCAAAGGTCCCAACTAAACTGGACCTTCGTGGAAGCCTGATGCCCAAAAACTTTATGATAATAAATGTGTGCTTTGTTTGAGCTGCTAAGTTTGTAGTAATATTGTTAAGCAGCATAGAAAACTAACACAGTGATTTTGAGTGACACCTTTCTATGCATTATCTCTCTGTTCTATAAAGTGGATATAGCAATACCATCCATCCTGGAACATTATTGTGAACAATGTGATAATAATATGTGTAATACAGAATGGTACTGGCACTGGGGAGTTATGCAAGCTTAGCCATTATAATCCCTATGACATATTGTTTTGAAAAAAATTAACATCTTCTTGAAAGTCTTTCCTTCCTTGGCTTTTATGTTTTGTTCTCTTGGTTTTCCATCTAGTTTTGTCCATTTTTTTTCAGTATCATACATGAACTTTTCTTTCTCCTTCGTCTTTCTTTTGGATCCTTACTTGTAGTCTGCTTAACCTTCAGTATCCCCAAGAGTGCTTCAGGAAGGAAAAATTTCTTTCTTTTCCCGTTAGTATGCTAATCTGTTCTAGAAGACTAACGTCCTGCAGGCCATAATGGAGTGGATTCTCCTGGGGAAAAAAAAAGAGAGAAAGAGAGAAAAACTCCCAAACCAAGGTGATGAACTCAACTAAAAATAGTATTTTAAACCCCAATTATACCCAAGGTATTGGGCAAGGCACATTCACACTTTGTAATTAATCTATATAACTGTCACATGGGATTAGCATCATTGGCACCAAGGAAAAGATAGCAGGGAGGCACAAAGAGGTGAATGGCAGTGCAAGTAATGGAAATAGTTCTGTGACCTTAGACAAATTGTTAAACTCCTCTAAGCTTTAGTTTTCCATGGAAAAATGATTAGTAATATCCATCTCAGAAAGTTATGAGAATCAAAAACACATGTGCATCACAGGAGCTCAGTACATTATGACTCTATCTGTCTCAGTACACACAGCTAGTTCTGGGATTCATTTACCAACCCAATTGATGATAGATAGAATATAGATAGATAGGTAGATAGATAGATGATAGATACTTAGAAAAAAGGATACATAACAAAAATTCAATAAAGAAAGACAAGGTCTAAATTCTTATGGAATATATAAGGTGATGCTTATATGGTTTCTGGAAGGTTTTCAGATTAAATGTTGTGATGGAGATGAGGGAGATTTTAAGACTTCTGTGGCTTATGGACAGGGAAACAGAGCTTAGGAAAAACACCTGTATTCCAGACAACTTCAAGATAGTCTGTTGCTGCTTACTTTATGCATAAAGAGGCTGAAATTTAAAGACTAAATGGATTTTGAAAGCAAAAGTCTTGGTATTTCAGCCTTTGAAAGCTTAAAGTTTGTTCAGATTCATGTGTCTACCCCAACACCTGAGGACACCAATGCTTCTATTTGCCAGTGATCAATGGTCCCTTGCCACGAAAATCCACCTTTTCTAGGATTCAGGCATCTCTTGGCCTGATGGAGGGCCAAAGAAAACAATCTGTAAGTAGAATGGGTCTGAGAGTTCCACAGAAATAGCTTAGTCTAAGGGAATAAGGAGCAAGGAGCTAGAATGGAAAAGTGGGGTCTAAGGAAAGGAGGTGAGTGGACAAAGAAGTATAGGGGAGTCCCATGATTCTTAATACCTACCCCATCCACCTATGTTCCCCATCATGCCCACATTCTTTTTTTTAAATATATATATTTTATTGATATTTCACAGAGAGGAAGGAAGAGAGATAGAGAGCTAGAAACGTCGATGAGAGAGAAACATCGACCAGCTGCCTCTTGCACACGCCCTACCGGGGATGTGCCCGCAAGCAATGTACATGCCCTTGACCGGAATAGAACCCGGGACCTTTCAGTCCACAGACCAACGCTCTACCACTGAGCCAAACTGGTTTCGGCCATCATGCCCACATTCTAAAGACTCTAGATCTTGGAAGAGGAGGTGGTAAAAATAAAAGGTCAAGATTATTAGAATCTTGATAATTCCTAGAGGGCAAAGACATCATGTTCACTGCTAGGATAACAATGAGAGTCTCAGGAGTAGACTCTAAGGGTAAATGTTTTTGAATGTCTTCTGTAATGAGGATGCACAGATTTGATATAGAAAAGGATATAAAGCACCCTGTAGGCATGTTGAAGCAATTGTGAGGATTATGAAGAAATCTGTATTACTAGCAATTCTTCAGGAAAGAGTGAAGGTGGACAAATTTTGTTTTCTATATATAGAAATTGTATGCACCTTTAACATTTCTGTGTATAACTATTTTTATTTTAAAGTCATTAAAAAATCTCTGGGTTAGAGACTTCCTCAAAACATTCTGACATATGAACTATTGGAGCAGAGAAGAATGTAATTATATTAGTCAAAAGGGTAGCTACCATGTAATGGTATCTGCTCACTTTGTAAAATAGCTAGTTATGACAAGCTATTGGCAAATGAGTAATGGGTCAGGGAAACGTGATTTGGAGGGGAAGGTGGTGACCCCAAAAGCAAGCACCATAAAATACCTAGTATTGGCCAAATAAATCAATTGGCCTAGATAGCACCTCTGGGAGACAGCATGCTCCTTATCCAAGAATCTTGATGGCTGGCCCTTTAAAGAAATTCCTTGCCAAGAGGAATGTTTTCTTGAATTAAGCCAGACAATGCCTCACATCTCATTGGTGCATAGACAGGTTGAATGGCTGTTGTAGGCCTGATTCTTACTTTTTCTTTCTTACTGTTGTGAGATTTCAATCTTAACTCTTATCCATGGTTCCAACTTTGATATATTTTGCATTGGATTATTTGTGCCATGTGCTCTGACACCTAGATATTGATTTGGCTTCAATTCTTGCCCTTAACCTTGATTCCTAGACTGTGTTTGATATTTGCCAGCAGCTCAGCTGGAATAGTGATCTTGGACTACTCTTTATCTTTCAACTCTCCATTTGGAAGTTCATGGCTTGTGTATACATATCAGTACCAAGATCTTCATTAAAAAAAAAATGGAAGTGACTATTCTTCTTATCTTTCCTCTCTCTTTAATATGCCCTCTTTGACTTCTTAGTCCTTAGAGGTTAATAATACATATTCTGCTACACTGATTTTATAACTCACATGCAAATGAAAGAGGAGAGGAAGAGTGATTTTTCATGAATTCCAAAATAAAATCCCAAAGGGTGATATGGAAAGGAGGTTATGAAATATATTATAACACTCTCCAAAAGGGGAGAAACCTAAGTGGTTTAAAGGCAAACAAAACCAGGTCAATGTAGGGGAAACTGCAAAGAATGTGAAACTCAAGGACGTGGTCAGATGTAAACTACTCTAAACCTACCTAATTGTCTATTGTAACCAGGGTATTTTGTCCCAAGGATGGCACTGATACACACAGACCTCTAAAGCAATTGGCTGCCCTTTAAAAAATTATTGATTTTTAGAGAAAGAAGAAAAGGACTAGAAAGATATAAACATTGAGAGAAAAATATTATCTATAGACTGAATCCTGTATGCCCCCTACTGGGGATCAAGTGTGTAACCCAGGCATGTGCCCTGATGGGAAATTGAACTGGTGACCTCTTGGGTCAAGGCTCAACCTCTGAGCCACACTGGCTGAGCTGAATTCCCTTTCTGATGAACAAGTGTCATTGTTAGCCAGTGACAAACCAATTTTAGTTGTATCTGATATCTCCAGTACTTCCATAAGAACAGCAGTAAAAAGACATTCATATCCATGTCAAAAAGCCCTAAAACAAAAAAAAAAAGTAGTATTCATAAAAGTTATGGTGGGGGGAAAAAAAGAATGTGATTTTCAGTGAAACATACAGCACTTTAAAGAAGACTAAAGACCTAAGAGAGATCTCAATGGACTCATATTTTAATTCCGGGTCTCCAAGGACCACCAAAAATGCTCAGTCCATTGCAAGTTATTTCCTTAATTATTACTTTTCTAAAGTCTATAAAAACACTCTTTCCTCCTATGTCTAATATTCTTATTGGAATTGATTTATGCCTCAATAAATTAGATGGGTTTGGCATCTGGCTCTGGTGGTGTCACTCTTTTCCTAGGAAAGTCAGAGTCATGGGAAACATCTGGCAGATTTTTCTTTTTGAAGGATATTTTTAACAGGAGACCATGAAACCATTAATACCTCTGTAAAAGAGGTTGTAAAATTTCCTCTCTTCTGCTCTAGCTGGTTTGGCTCAGTGGATAGAACATCAGCCTAAGGACTGAGGATCTCAGGTTTGATTCCGGGATCTATCCCCAGTGGGAGGCATGCAGGAGACAGCTGATGGATGATGCTTTTCTCTCATTGATGTTTCTATCTCTCTAACACTATCCCTTCCCCTCTCTCTAAAAAAATCAATTAAGAATATATTTTGAAACCATTTTGATAAAAGACTTGTTTATTACTTGTATTCTGAGCTAAAAGTTAATATTTTTTTCTTCTTAAATTAAAAAAAAAGGCATTATGATGGTATTCCCAGTATTCACACCATAAATAACAGTCTTTGTTTCCTCACTGACCTAGAACAGTAATAATTCAAGTTGTTTCCACTTACCACATTTTGCCTGCTACCATGCTAAGTTGGACGGATCAGATGAACTAACTTGTCACACAAAATGTAGATGGCAGGGAAAATAAGGAAGAGAGCTTTATATATCAGGTGTGAACATATGGATGTTCAGTTGTTCCAGAACCATACATTGAAAAGACTCCATTGTTTCTTGGTATATTTGTTTGATATTTTTGTCAAAATTGACATAGACCAAAGGAACAGAATCAAGAGCCCAGAGATAAAACCACATGTATATATGGGCAAATCATTTTTGACAAAAATACGATGGAGAAAAGAAAGCCTGTTCAATAAATGGTACTTGGAAAATTGGAAAGCCACCTGCAGAAGAAAGACACTAGATATCAGTTTGTCCTCAAGTACAAAAATTATTCAAAATTGATCAAAGCCTAAATATAAGATCAGAAACAATAAATTGCATAGAAGAAAATATAGATACTAATCTTATGGATCTTGGTCATAGAAAACATTTTATGAATTTGACCCCAAAAGGCACACTGATTGAAATTTCTGTATATTAGGAATTAAATTTTTTCTTTTAATACACTCTAGTTAATTAGATCCAAACCATGCCCCTTGGACACATAGGGGTCACCTTCCTCACCCCTCCAAAAAATACTACTCTAATATGGTGTTATACAATGTCCACACTGAGGAATATTTTCTTTGTTGTACTATTATAAAGCTTAGTGGTGGGTTTGAGTCTCTTTTATATCACTTAGTAGCTCAGTTATCCTAAGAAAATGAATTCATCTTTTAGTATCTCTTCTGTGAGATATAGTATACTGACACATATTTCATAGACATATTGTGAAGGTAAAATGAGCTAACAAGCTTGATGCACTCACCTCAAATTCTTGCCATAGTAAGTACTACAACTATGTTGACTTTAACTAGTATTATGATTGAGCTTAACTCCTTCACCTGTGTTATGAATTCTATCTAATTATCTTTTCTCCTGAATCATCATTTGTCTTGATGAAATAAAGCAAAACCTATCCCTTGATTAGGGGCCTGACTATTACCCCAGGCTCTCTCCTAACTGAGCTATGCAGCCACCATTATAGGATTTTTGTGCTTCTGTTTTCTCCCCACTCATAACCTCATCTCTAGCTGTTTATCCTTTAATCCTAAGTATTCAGTCCTCCTATCTCTCAGAACCCAGTGTTCTTTTTCGTTTGTTGGCTTCATTGTTCCAAAGCTTTCTGATTTCATTCTCTAAGGTGGAGGCGATGAGATGTGATTATCAATGAAGGACACAGACTCATCTTTATCCATCCTTGTTCATCAATCCAGGCTCCAATTCTGTCCCCCACCTCACCTGCCTGAAACACATCATGTGGCCTACCCTCATCCTTTTGTCTGTGCTGTTTCCTCAACCAGATATGCTTTCACCACCTTGGACGAAGGTCATATCATCCAGAATGTCTTGTGAGGTTAGATGTTCCTTTTTTCTGCTTATCTGTATTTCACTTGTCAAAAGCCAGTATACTTTTCCAATTGGGGCTCTTCTTTATCCTCTAATGAACGAGTCTCTAAAGCACAGGTTGGGATTTACTAATATTTGTATTTTGAGCACTTTGCTGGTTTCTAAGTCTAGTATGTGTTCAATAAATGCTTTAAAATGCACGTGTATATATAAACACATTAATAAGTTATATTGAAAGTATAATATGTATTCAAGTGTGTAGCATTTTCACAATCAAAATTATCTGTCAAAATACCTATAAAAGATGAATATTGTCTTTCTGATGAGGAAATTGATCATGAAAAATAAATCTAGATAATTTCCTCACAGTCCATCTAGTGACCAGAGAGAGAATGCAACTTGGAAACCTCACATTGAATAATGATACATGGGTGTATGAAAATGGGCCCTTGGTCTAAATAAGTATCCACTATAATTTTTTGTTCTTGTGTTCTAGTCATTTCCTTCATAGTGATTACCAAGGGTGGGCAAACTTTTTGACTTGAGGGCCAGAATGGGTTCTTAAACTGGACTGGAGGGCCGGAACAAAAGCATGGATGGAGTGTTTGTGTGAACTAATATAAATTCAAAGTAAACAACATTACATAAAAGGGTATGGTCTTTTATTAAAATTTTTATTTCAATAGTTTAGAACAGCGGAACAGGCCAGATCCGGCCCGTGGGTCGTAGTTTGCCCATGGCTGGATTAGCCTGAGGGTAATGCTGTGGTATTTACATGTTTGCTTTAGCATTTTCTACCTCTGGCTGCAGATATTAAGATATTTTCTACTTCATGATTTGATTTAAAAAGCACAGTCTGTTTTCTTCATTTATGTACCACCAAAACCTAGCAGAGTGCCCAGAACACAGCAAATCTTCAAGAGCAAGGCAAGTCTTATTTACTCCCCCTGCTTTTCATTCTTTTAAAATGCAATGCCATTTCTAGGATGAGTGCAAAAGACCTTTAAGCCAAATTGAGCCCAAATAAGCTTCTCTACCAATTTCACCAACTACTCTGAGTAAGACATTTAATCTCACATTTTTATCCTCTAAAATGATGCTAACAAAGCCTAAATGTCATGGCTAGTATGAAAACCCATTAAAATAATAAATGTGAAGTGATAAACCTGAGTTCCAGAAAATCTTTTATTCTCACACATTCTAGGATATTTCATCCACACATTACACTTAAATTGTAAAAACAAAAATGTTATTTTAAAGAATAAACAGAGTGGTCATTAACATTATCCAAAGAATATGTAGCCTTTAAGTTGAATTTTTCAAAGAATGTTACCATAGTTTTCTGCCTGTGGACTTGCCAGAGTTGGTCAAAAGGAGGAAATTTTTAAAAAAAGAAAGAAGAAACTCCAACTGGTTGAGATTTATAAGTTGAAAGAAATGCATGCCAAGAGCATATGGTAATTAATTTAGCAAACACTATGGGACAACTATCATGTGAATAGTGCAGAAATACAGGCAGTCCTTGGGTTATGTTGGACTCAACATAAATTGTTTCATGGTTACATCGCCATCTCCCATTTATATATATAAAAAAAGTTCCGTCATTTCTTTGTATGTACATATGTGCTTTATGTGTTTTATATTTATTTGCCACAAGTAAAGGTCAGGGATTGTTATCTTTCTTTAAATTTTTTTTACCATTTCACTTAATTACTGCAGTGCATGTGCTCCATGTAAGTGACGTAGGTGCTTATGTAGGTGGGTTCCCACTTACTGTGAAAATCATGTTATGTCACGCTGTAGGAACGGATCTCTGACATAACCAGAGGACCTACTGTATATAGTTTTTAGGCCACCTTCAAAAAATCATGGAGAATTCCAAGAGAGACAAATGTGAAAGAGCCAATAAAATATATTTTTATTGGTTTCAGAGAGGAAGGGAGAGATATAAAAATATCAATGATCAGAATCATTGGTTGGCTGCCTCCTATACACCCCCTACTGGGGATCAAGCCTACAATCTAGACATGTGACCTAACAGGGAATCACACCATAACTTTCTGGTTCATAGATCAACATTCAACCACTGAGCCATCCCAGCCAGGCAGTACTGATGTGATTCTAACAGGAAAAAAAAAAAAAAACATTATTAGCCAGGGTCATCCCAGCATAGTCTCTAGACCTAAAGATTTTGCATAAGTATTATCTAATGTCCTCCTGGGTTGGCTCTAGGGACAAAACCCAAATTTAGAGTATTTATCAATTATATTACAGGTAGCTCTCCTATAGTTATAAATATAGCTCTTCTGTTCAAGTAATTTAGTATCTTAACTGATGGTTTTATGAATCAGCAGTCTTGCCATTTAAGGATGGCCAGGATCATTTGCACATTGACATATTTCCATATTTGACTTTATACACAGGCAAAATTTAGTTTCTGCCATAGGCAGTATAAGGATGTTGCAAATAGGCATTTTTTTATGAATTAATTATATTTGCTTCAGTCTCTGCTCCCACAACAATCTCTGCATGACTCTATCTCAAATGTCATCCCATTGGATTATTATAATGTAGTATCAACGTTTGTCATTTAAATCCTATTTTGACCATTGACCATCTGTGCAACATCCCTCTCTTGTAACCTCAGTGGTGAAAATATATCCCTCCCAGGTTGGTAACCAAGAAATGATAGGTAAAGTGCCCACAGAATTATCACCATTGACATCTCTTTCTTTTATTGTTATTTTACATAGACATGGCTCTAGCTAAACCCTGTGCATGTTTCCATGTGGTAGATTCTCCCCTACAATGGACCATCATCTTCCAGTTAGCCAGGCTGTGTGTGTGGTGAGTGTTCAAACTCAAGGATTCAGAGCATTAACACCAGGAGGAGCCAGAACCACACCCTTCAAAAGTATGAGAGTTCTGGGTCCAGACTAGGTTTCCTCACCTTAGAATTCAGTTCTAGGATAAGCGTGGCACATAGTTTAAACTCTATATCTATTTATTAAAGGGGTAAAATAATGAACTTCTTATTACTATAAGATAAAATGCAACTTTAATGGCCATTTTGACAAATTTAAGGCTAATATATTTGAGAAACCAGTTTATGCTGGTAAATTGAACTGGTTATATAATAATTGAATTTACCAAACCAATTCATTTTTATGCAAATTTTACTGTGTAAGACCTAGGACCCATCTATTTTATTTATTTTTGCAATTGGAAGTCAATGCATGCTTATTAGCATTAAAAAGTAGTACTAATTTAACAACTAAGTTAATTTTATTAGCTTGGCAAAAAAGAAAAAGAAACCAAAACCTTGGGCTTAGTGATAAATTGATGTTTGAAATTCACTGACTTGCCAAGTGCTACCTGACAAATTATTTGGAAGGAGAGAAATGTACAAGGGAAATACGGGATTTGAATTTTGAAAGGCCAAGAATTAAATTTCCCTAAGTCTAATTTTTCTCATTTATAAATGTCATTAGTGATTCCTGCCTCATTGAATTATTAGAAGGATTAAATAAAGTAATGCCTTGTAAAATAGATTAGGCAGTAAATAATTTATCCCTTTTCTAAGAACAATTGTCTGCATCTATAAAATAAAGCTAATATTTCTATTATAGCATTATGGGAGCTGAAGAAATGCATATGAAGTTTAAATAATGCCATTATTAAAACTGAAATTATTAGTAAAGCTGAAAAAATTAATTTTAAATATTCTAAAGGCTGTATTTAAGACACTTTAACAATTGCTTTTGACCAAAAATTGATTTATTCTAGAAATTTAAAACTAGAACCAATGTAAAATAAGACTCCTTTTACTATTTTTAGAGCTCACAAAACATATGTTCTTACTGACAAGGTCTATGCTGGGATGTTTTCATGTGTCTTACACTTTCTGGTTTTTCTCAGAAGGTTGTTTGTTTTACAGCAAACTAAGTATGTCATTGCCAGAGACCTGCCTTTCATTTTTCCTTGTGTAAAATCTGTCTGCATGATGTTGGAAGTTCTAGGACTTGGATAGCCACCTTTGTTTTTCTTCTTCTTCCCTACTATTTTTCCTTGGAGATCAGTTATAGTTCATGGCCTTTATACTGGTTTATCTTTGTCCTTTTGTTTTCCCAAAAGTATTAAATGATAATGACAAGAAAAGAATCAGAACACAAAATAAGGAAAACAGTTAATGAACTTCCCCCAAATCTTTATTTCCCAATTCCTCTGAAATAAACAATATTATTAGCTTTGTCTATGATATTCCAACATGGCATCATGTTCATACACACATGCTCCCATGTACTGTACCCACAAATATGAAGAATTTTGGAGTTTTTCATTTTTATAAAAGTTGGCTTATATAAGTATGATAAAGTATATCTAATTCCTTTTTATTAAAAATGCCTCCTGTATTATAGACAATCTTCCAGGCCATTGTATTAGGGTCTAGCTCATTATTTTCAAGAACAGCATAAGGTTCCACAGTATAGACATATCACACTTTTTTCGATGACTACCTTCTGAAGACAATCAGTGTTCATTCATATTTCTGTCATGATAATGTTATAGTTCCCACTTATATACATACTAGAGGCCTGATGCACAAAATTTATGCAAAAGTAGGCTTTTCTTCCCCTGGCTGCTGGCACCTGTTTCCCTTTGGTACCTGGGACTTGGGCTTTCCTCATAGCCCTGGTTTTGTCTAGAGATTCATCCAGTCTAATTATCATGTTATGCTTTTATTATTATAGATATCTACTAGAGGCCTGTTGCATGAATTTGTTCATGGGTGGGGTCCCTCTGGTTGGCTTGTAGGGATCTGGCTGAAACCTGAAGTCTAATGCCACCTACAGCTCCTAGCTTCTGCTCCTGCTCACCCCAGCCCCCTGTGTCTGCCATGGGCTCGTGCCCAATCAGTCTCAATCGGGAAAGGCTTATGCTACCACAGCAGAGCTTGCCAGCTGTGAGTTCTGCATATGGCACCCTCCTGAGAGAAGGGATCTGTGGTACCAGGCTAAAACTGGCTCTCCCACATCCCTTGAAGGGTCCTGGATTTTGAGAGGGCATAGGCCAAGCCAAGGGGCACCACCACCGGTGCACAATTGGGCTGGGGAGGGCTCCAGGGTGTGTCTGACCCATTTCGCTCAGTCCTGATCAGCTGGAGCCCAGCAGCAAGCTAACCTACTGGTTGTAGTGTCTGCCCCTGTGGTCAGTGCACATCATAGCAAGTGGTTGAGTGGCCTCAGCATATCATTAATATATTACGCTTTGATTGGTTGAACGGTCAACCATTCACTGGACAACTGAACACTTAGCATATTAGTCTTTTATTATATAGGATAGAAGAGTTACAGTAGGGTTATTGGATCAAAGGATCTGCATATTTAATTCCAATAACTAATACTCCATCACTTTCCCAAAAGTTAATATTTATTAACATTATCATCAGCATTATTTATGAACCAACAACTCTCCAAATTATCAACTGTCTGGGGCATTTTTTTGATTTTTAAATTTCAAACGATCTGAGAATGAAAAACATTTTTCATATCTCTAGTTTGTACTTCTATGATCATAGAAAACCACTAGAAACTGATTTTATTTATATATGTATGTATTCCTACATATCCAATTTTTTGAGTCAATGCTATCATTTCTAATGACAATACAAAGTCTAAAATACCTATTCTGTAGTTCCAAGAATATGGCAAGATGATTTCAGTGTAAATCTATAGAGAGATCATTAGAATGTCAAAATGAAAATTTAAAAAGTCAATACATGCTGAATGTACCGACATCTAAGACTGACTCATCATCAAGTTGAGGGAGAATAAAAGACTGTCAGGGGAGGTTTGCAAAGATCAGGTTAGTGAGTCAGACTAAGTTGAAGGTACAAAAATGTCCCCATATGAGCTACATTATAAATTCATGACATTAAGATTGAAATCAAATGTACAAGATTTCTTTCCATTAGGGATTTAGTCTGTGTAATGTTCTTACTGTAAATTTCTCATCTGTCACTCATCTGAAATGAGTAGCATCCTCAGATTGAAATGTATTTTGCTATTTCAGAAGACTCCAAGGGAATTCTCTTGGTCTTACTCATGCCAGACATATGAACTTTTTCTCTAATTACCTTATCCAATCCACCTAAAGTAGCTATTTATAAATCTAAAGCATTAATTAACTCAGGACTGTTATTGGTAGAAATAAAAGCCCATATTATGTAATGAGGACCTTTTATTCCTTACTCTACATACTAACATACAAGAATATGCTTTTATAAATTCTATAGAGAGTTCACATAAGTTCCTTCATCTTCATTAAGTAATTGTTGATATTATTTGTAAGAGTGGCTAAGAAATTAGCTTCTTCACTGGACAGGTCTATATGTTTTTGTTTTCTTTATGGCTTAAGATATTCTCATCTGACAATCTGATCCATTAGAATGACCAAGCTTTGTTTTTATGACCTTTAATTTTAATCTTTGTTTAAACATTTTCTTAAATATTAAATTTTTGATTACCTCTCTTTCCCAAATATTTAAACACTTTTCTTGTCCCTGTTATTCACATTTACGTTTTCTCAAATCTTTCCAATCATGGACAAAATTTTTAAAACCTTCCAAACCACATCTGACTCTGATTTCTGCTCTTTCCCACTCTGTCAACAATGAACTTCTAAAAGTTGGTATCTGTATCTCCTTCCTTTTCTCCCATTCATTCCTCAGTCTACTCCAGTCTAGCTTTACTCCCTTGATACAATTTACACTTAACCAATGACCTTCAGCAGTACCTGATCATTCAGAGGACACTGTTCATTACCCTTTTCCTTTAAAAATGAAAAGAACCAGTTTCCCCCAGTTATGACACCATATGTCCAATATTTTATCCTAATACTCTAGCCTTTCCATCATCCTACTTGTAGGATCATTCTCCTGAAGCTACAGGTGTGCAGAAAGGGACTTCTCCCCAAGCCCCTCCTATGCACTCCCATACCATTGCCCTCTTCTCACACAGGATAGCTGTAATATGTCCAAAATGGATACCTAATCATATTATTTTCCTAACAAAACTCTTCAATGGCTTCCCCTGGTCCACAGTATAAAGATCCTAATTTTATACCTGTTCTGCAAGGCCCACCATGGTCTGGCTCTGGTCCCTTCAGCCTCATTTGTTCAACACTCTTCACACATGCCCTGTGCCCTCTATCAGAGTCTTGGTACAAGCTTTCCCTCTGTCTGAAATACTTTTATCCCCTGTCCAAGTCTTGTTCACACTTATTGATTCTCCAGAACTCAGTTTGATCATCCTCACCTCAGGAAACCCATATGACAACCAAATCTGCTCCCTCCTCATTTATGCCCCTTCTTAGCCTATGCACCTTTCCTTCATGCCATTCATCACATTTTCTAATCATACATCACTTGGTGTGATTTTTCTGTTTTCTGGATATCCTGTATAATAAAAGACTAATATGCAAATTGCATCCTTGATAGTTTGACCAGGAGTTTGACCAGTGGATGGGGCCACCCAGCCAACCACCTGAGACCCCTCCTTCCACCCAGCCAGGCCTGATCCGCCTTGATAAGGGTAGGCTGGCCAGATCCCACCCATGCACAAATTTGTGCACCAGGCCTCTAATGTACCATAAGTACCTGGGGACAGGATTCATGTCAACTTTTACTTACTGATGTACCTAACCTGATTCTTTGCATATGATAAGTACTAAAATACTCAACTACTAAATCTTCAACTCATTTTAATGGATGACTTTTTCTCCCAATCTGTTCTAAAAACAACACTATAGCTGTCCAGTGCTGTAGCTCTCTGTCTATCCTTTCTTTCCTTTCAATTCCTCTCATGACATTATTGAGATTTAAGTCAATAATACCTACTATATAGGCTTGTGGGAGATCACTTTACTAGTAAAGACCCTGATTTGTCTGCCTGTACCTACTCATTTCTCATGGGACTTGTCATTTCTTCCATTCCAGAGACAGAGTAAATGTTCCCTCCCTTAATTTGGAGTCAGCAGAAGTCTGGGAGGAATTATACATGGGCTTGCTTCTTTTCACTGTTGCCATTACATGACAAGAGCATGCTCAGAATGGCTCTTGATCCCATGAGGAACATGAGAAATAATTGGTCAAAGGCAACTCCAGATGAACCTGGGTAAAACCAACCAAACCCCAGAGGACCTGCAGACTTAGAAGCTAAATAAAAACTGTTAAATGTTTCTGAGATTAACGTGGCCACTTGTTACACAGCATTGTTGTGGCCAAAGTAAATGATTCAAAGTACCGGGAAGATTAAATGAGATAAGGGTGCCAAACATCTGAAGCAGAGTCTACTCTTTCCCAGTTCTTCCCTTCAGATAAGTTTGCTTTAAAATGACATATTCCTTGTAGCTTTGCACTTTCTTAGGCAATATTCAGCTGAAACTTCAATATATTCTGATAGGATAAGACAGAAAGCTAGTTCCAATCAGTTTGACAGTGCCAAAGTCAGAGGGCTGCAATGGTGCAGGCAGAAGCTACTATTTATTGAACACCAGCTCTTTGTGGACATCCATTGATCATTTTTTATGGTGTCTTTGCTTACTCTTTCATACATTTTACCTGTTATCTTTATTATTTCCCTTTATATCTTTGAATTTACACTTCCTTTTCTTCTGACTTCTTGAGGTGAGGACTTCCATTTATAGTTTTAATCTTTTTTATTTCCTTACATAAATACTTATGGCTACAAATCCCACCTCACTCCCACCCCATCCACCCCAACAAAGATTAGTTTTATTACAATCCAAAAGATTTTATATGTGGCATTTCCTTTGCCATTTATTCTGGAATATTTAGTAATGTTCATCATTCTTTTTCTCAATTTTATTTTTACTATAATCGGTCCTAGTTTAAAATATATTATTTTTATTTCTGAAGGTAATTTTTGGGGTATATATTTCTAACTTTATTGCATTACATTCACAGGAAGTGAAGTATATATTATAAACTCTATTATTTGCTTAAGAATATATTGTAACTGAAAGAAGATTGATATATTCTATATAAGTTCATTAGCTCATTATTGTTAACTACTCCTTTGAAATACTCTATATTGTTACTTTTAAATTTTTGCTTAGGCTCTGAGGCAGATATAATTTTAGAAATCACAATTTTCTCCAAAGTTTTTTTCTGTAATCTCTTTCTAGTGATAGTTACAGAATTTTAATCATAAAATAATGATACTACAGATAGTTAATAATAGAGTAATGGAGAATTATATCTTAAAGTATATCTTATTAGAATTTATGTTATTATACTAATTTCTTTAGCTTAATATTTGCCTAACACATATTATTATTCTACTATTTACTTTAAACCTGTTTCATTACTTATAGAAGTCTCAGCATAACAGCATAAGGCTGTTCATAACTCAAATCCCATGTTAACAACATAAAGCTGTATTTGGCTGTTTGTAATTTGAATGTCAGAATCTCTCTTTTAGTTGGTATTATTAAACAAGGTTTTGTTCTTTCATTGTATTGAAAGTTGTGAATTTTTTAAAATAATGTTATTATATTTAAATTGTTATATGCATATCTAACTTGAATTCTAATATATAGTAGATTAAGGCAGTCTTTGTTAAGTTTTGGGTAATTCTTTACAACTTCATAAAAGTTATCTTGAAGCTTTTGTTTATGTTTTAGAATAAATATTACTGAAATATTCTGTTTTGTAAGTATTTTCAGAATTTCTCTCTAAAACTGATTATAGTACTTTTGGGAAGTGGGAAATAATTCTTTGAAAACTTACTTATTACTTCTAACATAATTCATCTAGTAATATTTCCCAAATATTTTGAAGAAAATATTAAAGTAGGCCATAACATATAATGGAGTCAAGACAGTTTCTTCAATAAATGGTGTTGGGAAAATTGAACAGATATATGCAAAAAATAAAATAAAATTATACCACCAACTTACACCATATACAAAAATAAACTCAAAATGGGTAAACATAAGATGGGAAACCATAAAACTATTAGAGAAATCCACAGGCAGCAAAATCTCAGACATATGCCAAAGCAATTTCTTTGCTTATTCAGCTCCTAGGGCAATGGAAACAAAAGAGAAAATAAACAATTGGAACTACATCACAATAAAAAGCTTTTATACAGCAAAAGAAACCATCAACAAATCAACAAGAAAGCCCACTGCACGGAAGACCGTATATGCCAATGTTATCACCGAGAAGGGTTTAATCTCCACCATTTGTAGGGAACTCATACAATTTAACAAAAGGAAGATAACCTAATAGAAAAAAATGGGCAATGGACCTAAATAGATACTTTTCATAAAAGGATAATAAGGAAGGCCAAGAGAAATATGAAAATATATTCAAAGTCACTAATCATCCCAGAAATGAAAATCAAAACAACAATGAGGTACCATCTCACACTTGTCAGAATGGCTATCATCAACAAATCAACAAATGACAAGTGCTGATGGGGATGCACAGAAAAAGGACCCCTCCTGCATTGCTGGTGGGAATGCAGAAATGCAAAGAGATATTTCCCATTTCCCTGGTATAGCCACTGTGGAGAACAGTATGGAGTTTCCTCAAAAATCTAAAAATGGAATTCCCATTTGACCCAGTAATCCCACTTCTAGAAATATATTTTTAAAAACTGGAAATGCCAATCAGAAAGGATATATGCACCCATATGTCCATAGCAGCACAATTTACCATAGCTAAGATTTGTTTTTTGTTTTGTTTTTTGAAATTTTTAATTAAATTATTATATGTGGGAGAGAGAGAAAATGGCGGAAGAGCAGATGGGCGGTTTCTGAGTCTTGTCCCGAGGAAGAGAGAGAGAGCAGTGGAGGATCGCGCTAGGAGTGCTGGTCAACAAGCCAGGAGACGGGCAAACACCAGAGGAAATTTGGGGTCTGCTGATCAGGGAGCACCCGACAGCTGACCACCCGCGGCTGGGTCCCTTACCGGAGATACTTGCCAGCGCGCACGGGGAGATCTCGCCATCTTGGAAGGGAGGAGGTTCGAGTCGGAGGCCTGATTATCCACAGCCCCAAGGAACACCAACTGAGCATAGTCGGCGCGAACCCTTGATCTCAGAGGAGCTCAGATTTCGCAGCGATCCGGTGGGTGAGTTCCCCTCGGCCCGGTAGTTCTGACTGAGTTCCACTCTGCGCAGCAACCCCCGCCCACCAGTTCTCGTGCACCAGCTCGCGCGCAGCGCCAGGTGCACCAAGGCTGAAGGACTTGGCCTGGATTTGCAGGAAGCCCCAGGCACGCCTGTCTGTGGACTGGGCTCCTAGGAGGGGGGATATCTGGGGAGCAGCACATCTGGATCTGAATCCAAGAAGTGTCCACAGAGATACAGGGGAGTGCAGCCAGCTCGGGACCGCCCCACCCCCAGCCCTCCATAGACCAGAGACACAGAGGGGGGAAAAAGATAGAAAGGCTTTAGAGTCCTGGAAGTCATCCAGAAACACTGCCACCCAGAGGCTAAAGCACATATGGTCTCTAGATCAGCCTATAAATCAGGACTTGTAATCAACACGGAGTAACAGTGAAACACAGGGATCTGCAACTACCTCCCAGACGGGGAACAGGCGTGCCAGACAGAACAACACAGAAACTGAATGACCTTCATTACAGCAAATTTTGTTTAATTTTCAATTTTTACTTTTTAACTGTTTAATTTTTGTTTTTTTACCTACTTTAATTGCAAAGTTTACTCAAGAAATTTTTTCATCTGCCCTCACTTGATTTTACCTTTTTAATTAATTCATTTTTTATAGGTAATCAACATTATTACTACTACTATTTTACCTTTTTTATGTTTTTTATCTTATTTTCTTTTGTTTATTTTTATTACTACTTTTTAAGTGACATATTATAATCCTTTTTTTTCTTTCTTTTTTTTTCTTTCTCTTTTTCTTCTTTTTCTTTCTTTTCTCTTTTTTTCCCCTTTGGGATTACTATTCAAAAGACTATTTATACCTTTCCTTCTCCAACGCTCTATTCTAACTCAACCCTACCTTTATGCCATCACTCTCTTCCTAACCCTTTCCCTTTGGTGCCCTGCTTATCTTAACTCTTTACTGCTCTAGATTTTCCCTATTTTTTTTTCTATTTATCCCCTCCTAAATTTCACCCTTCCAGTGTATATCTAACCCCCAACCCCCTACTCCAAGTCCATTCGCACCTACCTTGTCACTGTCCTTAAAAAAAAAAAAAATCCTTCTCTCTACCCTTTGTAGTTGTATGCTAAATGCTAACTATATCAAAGTTTTATGCTTTTTTGTAAGATTGGTTTGCTTATTCTGTTTATTTGATTGTATGATTTTGTTAGCTGGGTTCTAGTCACCTTTATTGGAGGATATTAATATTGCAAACGCTTTTCTGTTCAGTGCCTTGTGTGTTGTACCTGGTTGTGTTGTATTTTGTACCTTTAAATCTAAGTAGGAGAGAGAGAACTACATAAACAGGCATCCTAAAAAGATAGATCATGGGGAGGCTAAGAAACAACCCGCCTATGAAAGAAAATCAGCCATCACCAGAAAATGAAGTAAACGATTTAGAGGCAAGCAACCTACCAGAGCAAGAATTCAGAGTAATTATCATGGGATGGCTAAAAAGAATGGAAGACAAATTTGACAATATGAGTAAGACCCAAGAGGAAATGAAGAAGACCCAAGAGGAAATGAAGGTGACCCAAGAAGAAATGAAAAATGACATAGCTACTGTAAAGAACTCAATAGAAAGCATCAAAAGTAGGCTAGATGAAGCAGAGGACCGGATCAGTGAGCTTGAAGACAAGATGGAAAAAAATACCCAATTAGAGCAGCTTTTAGAAAAAAAATTAAAAAGCAGGAAGAGAGCCTACGGGAACTTTGGGACATTACAAAGCAAAACAATATTAGAATAATAGGGGTTCCAGAAGGAAAGGAAACAGAGGAAGGCATAGAAAAACTGTTTCAAGATATAATGGCAGAAAACTTTCCTGAGATAGAGAAGAAAAAAACCATACAAATACAAGAAGCTCGTAGAGTCCCAAGCAAAATGAATCCCCAAAGACCAACAGCTAGGCACATTATAATTAAAGTGCAAAACAACAACGACAAAGCAAGAGTCTTAAAAGCAGCTAGAGAGAGACAGAAGGTCACATATAAAGGAACCCCCATCAGACTAGCAACTGATTTCTCCACAGAAACTCATCAGGCCAGAAGGGAATGGGATGAAATATACAAAGTCATGCAAAGGAAGGGTCTGAATCCAAGAATACTGTACCCAGCAAGGCTATCAATCAAGATTGAAAATGAAATCAAGAGCTTCACAGACAAAAAAAGACTAAAGGAATTTATCTCCACCAAACCAGCAATGCAAGAAATGCTAAAGGGTTTACTGTAAAAATGAAGAAATAGGAAGCAAAGAAGGAACACAGGGGTATAGAATAAAAATGGCATCAAATACCTACTTATCAATAATAACTTTAAATGTAAATGGTTTAAATGCTCCAATCAAAAGACATAGGGTAACAGAATGGATAAGAAAGCAAGACCCATATATCTGCTGTCTACAAGAAACACACTTCAGGAAAAAAGATGCACACAGGCTGAGGGTGAAGGGATGGAAAAAGATTTTCCAGGCGAACGGAAATGAAAAAAGGCTGGGGTAGCAATACTTATATCTGATAAATTAGATCTCAAAGTGAAGGACATAAAAAGAGATATTGAAGGCCACTTCATTATACTAAAGGGAGCAATCCAACAAGAAGAAATAACCCTGGTAAACATATATGCACCCAATACGGGAGCACCCAAATACATAAAGAAACTGCTGGAGGACATTAAGGGAGAGATTAATAGCAATGCAATCATAGTAGGAGACTTTAATACTCCACTGTCACCTCTGGACAAATCATCTAAACAAAAAATCAGTAAAGAAACGTCAATCCTAAATGACGTACTAGACCAGATGGAATTAATCGACATCTTCAGAACATTTCATCCCAAAGCCACAGAATATACATTCTTCTCAAGTGCACACGGGTCATTCTCAAAGATAGACCACATGTTGGGACATAGGCAAAGTCTCTTCAAATTCAAGAAGATAGAAATCTTATCAAGCATTTTCTCAGATCATAGTGCCATAAAATTGGAAATCAACTACAATAATAATAAGCCAAAGAAATTAAACACATGGAGACTAAATAGCATGCTATTGAACAAAGACTGGGTTACCAGAGAAATCAAGGAAGAAATCAAAAACATCATGGCAACTAATGACAATGAAAACACAACAATCCAAAATCTATGGGATACAACAAAAGCTGTTTTGAGAGGGAAGTTCATATCCCTACAAGCCTATTGCAAAAAACAAGAAAGAATGGTAACAAATTATCTAACCCTACAACTCAAACAGTTAGAAAAAGAACAGCAAGAAAGGCCCAGTGTAAGCAGAAGGAAGGAAATAATAAAAATCAGAGCGGAGATTAACGACATAGAGACCAAAGACACAATACATAAGATCAACAAAACCAAGAGCTGGTTCTTCGAACGGATAAACAAGATTGATGAGCCTCTAGCCAGGCTAACCAAGAAACAAAGAGAGAGGACCCAAATAAACAAAATCAGAAATGAAAGAGGTGAAATAACAACAGACCCAGCCGAAATACAAAGGATTGTTACAAAATACTATGAACAACTCTATTCCAACAAACTGGACAACCTGGAGGAAATGGACATATTCCTAGAAAAATACAACCTTCCAAAACTCAATCAGGAAGAATCTAAAAATCTCAATAGACCAGTAACTTGGGAAGAAATTGAAGCAGTCATCAAAAAGCTTCCAGCAAACAAAAGCCCAGGGCCAGATGGCTTCACAGGAGAGTTTTACCAAACATTCAAGGAAGAACTAAAACCTATCCTCCTCAGACTTTTCCAAAAAATTCAAGAGGAAGGAACACTGCCAAACTCCTTTTATGAAGCCAGCATCACCCTAATACCAAAACCAGATAAAGACAACTCAATGAAAGAGAATTACAGGCCAATATCCCTCATGAACATAGATGCCAAAATCCTCAACAAAATTCTAGCAAATCGGCTCCAGCAGTACATCAGGAAGATCATACACCCTGACCAAGTAGGTTTTATTCCAGGAATGCAAGGATGGTACAATATTCGCAAATCAATAAACGTGATACATCACATAAACAAATTGAGAGATAAAAATCATATAGTCATATCTATCGATGCAGAAAAGGCATTTGATAAAATCCAACACCCTTTCCTGATAAAAACTCTCAACAAGGTGGGAGTACAAGGACCATACCTCAACATAATAAAAGCTATATATGATAAACCCACAGCCAACATCATGCTCAATGGGCAAAAACTAAAACCATTCCCTCTAAGAACAGGAACAAGACAGGGATGCCCACTCTCACCACTCCTCTTTGACATAGTACTGGAAGTACTCGCCATTGCAATTAGACAAGAAGAGGAAATAAAAGGCATCAAAATTGGAAAAGAAGAAGTAAAGCTGTCACTATTTGCAGATGACATGATATTGTACATAAAAAACCCAAAAGACTCCATCAAAAAGCTAATAGACTTAATAAACGAATTTGGCAATGTAGCAGGATACAAAATCAATGCCAAGAAATCAATGGCATTTCTCTACACCAATAGTGAACTTACAGAAACAGAGACTAAAAAAGCAATCCCGTTTACCATCGCACCAAAAAAATTAAGATACCTAGGAATAAACTTAACCAAGGAGGTAAAAGACCTATATGCAGAAAACTACAGGACACTGAAAAAAGAAATAGAGAAAGATGTAAACAGATGGAAGAACATACCATGTTCATGGATTGGTAGAATCAACATCATCAAAATGTCCATACTTCCCAAAGCAATATATAAGTTCAATGCACTCCCCATGAAAATACCATGGACATACTTCACAGACCTAGAAAGAACTCTCCAAAAATTCATTTGGAACAATAAAAGACCCCGAATAGCCTCAGCAATCTTGAGAAATAAGAGTAAAGTAGGAGGAATCTCAATACCAGATTTCAAGCTGTATTACAAAGCAACTGTTCTCAAAACAGCCTGGTACTGGCACAAGAACAGACATATTGATCAATGGAATAGATTAGAGAATCCAGACATCAACCCAAATCAATATGCTCAATTAATATTTGACAAAGGAGGCACGAACATACAATGGAGTCAAGACAGTCTTTTTAATAAATGGTGTTGGGAAAATTGGACACATACATGCAAAAGAATGAAACTAGATCACCAACTTACACCATACACAAAAATAAACTCAAAATGGATACAGGACTTAAACATAAGATGGGAAACCATAAAAATACTAGAGGCATCCACAGGCAGCAAAATCTCAGACATATGCCTAAAGAACTTCTTCACTGATACTAACCCTAGGGCAATAGAAGCTAAGGAGAAAATAAACAAATGGGACTACATCAAAATGAAAAGCTTTTTTACATCAAAGGAAACCATCAACAAAACAACAAGAAAACCCACTGTATGGGAGAACATATTTGCGAATGATATCACTGATAAAGGTTTAATCTCCAACATCTACAGACAGCTTATACAACTCAATAAAAGGAAAATGAATGAGCCAATTAAAAAATGGGCAATGGACCTAAATAGAATCCTCCCAAAAGAAGACAGAAGGAAGGCCAAGAGGCACATGAAAACATGCTCCAAGTCACTAATTATCTGAGAGATGCAGGTCAAAACAACAATGCGGTACCATCTCACACCTGTCAGAATGGCCAACATCAACAAAACAACAAACAACAAATGTTGGCGAGGTTGTGGAGAAAAAGGGACCCTCCTGCACTGCTGGTGGGATTGCAGGGTGGTGCAACCACTGTGGAGAACAGTATGGACCTTCCTCAAAAAACTGAAAATGGAACTCCCATTTGACCCAGTAATCCCACTACTAGGAATATACCCCAAGAAACTAGAAAGACCAATCAGAAAGGATATATGCACCCCTATGTTCATAGCAGCACAATTTACAATAGCTAGGACTTGGAAACAGCCTAGGTGCCCGTCAGCAGATGAATGGATCAGAAAACTATGGTACATCTACACCATGGAATACTATGCTGCCATAAAAAGGAAGGAATTCTCATCATTTGCAGTAACCTGGAGGGAATTGGAGAGCATCATGCTGAGTGAAATAAGCCAGTCAATGAAAGAGAAACACTACATGACCTCACTCATTTATGGATATTAAAGAACATTATAAACGAATGAACAGAAAGATAGATATAGTGACAGTAAAACAACAGGCAGACTGCCAAATGACAGCGGGGGGGGGGTGGGGGAGGGTAGGGAGATCTGGGGGAGATAAGAGATCAACCGAAGGACTGGTATGCTTGCATATAAGAACAACCAATGGACACAAAACTCTGGGGAGGGAGGGCACCTATGGGGGGGGCAATGATAAGCTATGTACACAGATAATACCTTAATAAAAAATATTAAAAAATTAAAAAAAAATTATTATATGTGTACATATCTTACCATTGCCTCCCACCCCCGCTCCATACATGCCCTTTCTCCCCAGAGTTTTGTGTCCATTGGTTATACTTATATGCATGCATACAAGTCCTTCAGTTGATCTCTTATGTCCCCCATATCTCCCTACCTTCCTCGCTGTAATTTGACAGTCAGCTTGTTGCTTTACTGTGTCTATATCTATCTTTTGGTTCATCAGTTTATAACGTTCTTTATTATCCATAAATGAGTGAGGTCATGTGGTGTTTATCTTTCATTGTCTGGCTTATTTCACTCAGCATGATGTTCTCCAATTCTATCCAGGTTGCTGAAAATGATAAGAATTCCTTCTTTTTTATGGTAGCATAATATTCCATTGTATAGATGTACCATAGTTTTTTGATCCAATCATCAGCTGATGGGCACCTAGGCTGTTTCCGAATCCTAGCTATTGTAAATTGTGCTGCTATGAACATAGGGGTGCATATATCCTTTCTGATTGATATTTCTAGTTTCTTGGGATATATTCCTAGGAGTGGGATTACTGGGTCAAATGGGAGTTCCATTTTCAGTTTTTTAAGGAAGCTCCATACTGTTCTCCACAGTGGTTGCACCAGTCTGCATTCCCACAAGCAGTGCACTAGGGTTCCTTTTTCTCCACAACCTTGCCAACATTTGTCATTTGTTGATTTGTTAGTGTTGGCCATTCTGACAGGTATGAGATGCTAAAGCAGAAATGAAAATAGAATGAAGAACACTAATTCCAATGTAAAATAAAGAGAAAATAAAATGGCACTTAAAAAAGAAAAAAAAAGAAAAAGGAAACAAAAAAGTTAAAATAGCAGTAGTAATAATGTCAATTGAATCTAAAAATGTAATAATTAAGAAGGTAAAATCAACTGAGGAGAAAAATTCGTTTCTTAAGTTAAAGATGCAAAAAAATGAAAAAAAAAATAAAAAAATAAAAAAATAGCATAAACAGTGTGTAGTAGGGAAGGCCATTCACTTCCTTTGTTATTCTGTTTGGCACACCTGTTTCTCAGTCCAGACAGTATTGTGGTCCCCTGCATTCTGCTGCATCTCAGTGTTGTAAGCTAGTTCTTAATTTTAAGTTGGTGATTTCTTAGTTTCTTGGTTTTTGATTAAATAAAACTAATAATAAACACAGTCAGTTTGTACTTCAGCCCCTAGGTGGCAGTGTTTCTGGACTGACGTCCCCATCTTTTTGGCTGCTCTAGCCTTCTTTCTCTATGGCAGTCATTCTAGTTTGTGGAAGTGGGCTGCCTTGGAGCTGGTTCCCAGATGGTCTCTCCCAGCTCTGCTTCTCAGCTTCCAGAAAAGCAGTTTCCCCCTGCCTTCTCTCAGGGCCAGCCAATCTGGGTGGTCTCTCCTTTGTAATCAGAAGCAAAGGGTTGCAGGGGAACAAGGCCAGATGCGTGACAGACCAGTCTGCGCGCACTTACAAAAAGACTGCATACCTTTCAAGCTCCTATGATCTCCCTCCATGTCAGATCAGACTGGGTTGCTCCATAGAGAACCCCACTATTAGCAACCTTGAGGAGCCCCGTCCATTCTCACAGGTCACGCCAAATGCAACAACTGGGGGCATTTGTGGACACAGATTTCCATGTTCCTCCTGTCTCGCAGCGCATGCGTGCTTCACCATGGTGGCTGCAGCTTCTGCTGCCACAGCCTCTGCAGCTGCGGCCTCTGCTGCAGTGACCCATACCCCAAATTATTCCCAGCAAAATCTAACCTTTCTGTGGAATCCGCGTGTCCACACCGACCTGGGCCCCACAGCTGCTCAGTGGTTTCCACAGTTGTGGTTTGTTCAGGTCTCAGATAAGATCTCTAGTGGTAGTTTTGATGTGGGTGTGAGAGGCAGCAAGTCCAGGTGTTTACCTATGGCGCCATCTTCCTTAAGTCTCTCCAGGGACACTTTTAAAGACAAGGACCGGTGGAAACCCCTTTCCACGTCCCACATGGTTCAAGTTCAGGTTCTGGAGGAGGCCGCACACAGATGAGAGATTAGAAAAAATATTAATTTCAAAAATGGGGGCCAGGTAGAAGCCCAAGAGAGTCCATAGCTAACATTTGGAAACAGCCTAAATGCCCATCAGCAGATGAGTGGATTAGAAAACTGTGGTACATCTACACAATGGAATACTATGCTGCTGATAAAAAAGAACTTATACCATTTGCAACAGCGTTGATGGCATTATGCTACGCAAAATAACCCAGTCAGAGAAAAACAAATATCACAGGATCTCACTCATTTGTAGAATATAAAGAACAACATAAACTGATGATATAAACAAATCCAGGGACAGAAAAGCATCTATCAGACCATCAGACCTCAGAGGGAAGGCAGGGGAGAATGGGGGTAATTGGGAGAGATAAACCAAAGGACTTGAATGCATGCATATAAGCCTAACCAATGGACACAGACACCAGGAGGATGAGGGCATGAGTGCAGGGTGGGAGGGCAATGGGGGGATAAAGACACATGTAATACCTTAATCAATAAAGAAAAAAATAACTACAAAAATTATCTCCCTAGATATTGCCTATTTTATCCATACTTAAAGCATAATTTTATATAATTTAGAAAGAATGTTATAATTTAGAAAACTTTTTATGCAACCTTTGGTTATTTTACTCTTATAATTTGGTGTATTTGTGTTTCCCTTTGATTATGGAAGCATTCCTATTTACTGGATATCCTTAATTCTTGTATCACTGATTCTGTTTTGGGTATCTCCTGATTCTCTCTCCTCTGGGGCTGCTCTTTCCCTTGCACATTTTGATTGTGAGTTCATGGTCAATTAGCTTATTTTAGGTTCCATGAGAATCCCAGAAGTGAATCTATAGAGCAGTTCTGTGTTGGCTGTGGAAGGTACCTACAGATTTCAAAGGTCCTTTACTATTTTCATGGTAGTTTCTTAGTTTGGGTTCCTGGTACTGAATATGGCCAGTAATTCAAATCCCGTAACCTTGAGTAGCACCAATTTGGGACTTAGACTTCTCATGAGGGACTAATCTTTAAATTTTATCTATGTAAGATTCTGAACACAGCAAGATTCTTCACTTCATCCATACATAATGTGGTGGAAGCATTTTTTCCCCAATAATCATTAGATTAGAGAGAGGGTGATACTTTAACATTTATGATTTATGTTCCAGTTTCTTATATGTCATAAACCCATGACCTCACCTTCTATTCCTGTAAAGGCTTTAGGACCCCAGCCTCTGTGGCTTTTTAGTGGAACTGCTGCCTCCATGGTGTCCCATGGCGTCAGATGCTCCTTATTATTTGGAGTTTGAGTTCTCACTACATTTCTCCCACGTGCATATTTTTATTTCTTTCTCTCCAACTTGTATATAAGCATGCTTTTATGTACATATTTATATTGAAAATATTTTATATAAAACTTGTAATGCTTGTACCCATTTAAAATATTTCACCAGAATTTCCATACATTTATTTTTTATTTTTTTAAATATATATTTTTATTGATTTTACACAGAGAGGAATTGAGAAGGATAGAGAGTTAGAAACATTAATTAGAGAGAAACATTGACCAGCTGCCTCCTGCACACCCCCCACTGGGGATGTGCCCTTGTCCAGAATTGAACCTGAGACCTTTCAGTCCGCAGGCTGATGCTCTATCCACTGAGCCAGACTGGTTTTGGCGAATTTCTATAAATTTAGTGCAGAATCAAGGATGGTGGTTCTATGAAAGTTTATTTTGCCATACTCCCAGAAATTGCTTTGATTGCCTACTTTTCAAGGTAAGAAGATTGAGGCCAGCCTGGATTGAAAAATGTTAAAAACACATAGCTACTAAGCAGCTGCATTAGGACTAAAGCCCACATTGCCACCATGTCTAGCATTGTGTCTGACAGATAAAAGATTCTCAATAAATGGTGAGTGATTAAATGCTGAAATAAATGGTGAATGAATAAAAGCAATGGAAGTAAGAGTCATTTTTTCTTTGGCATTGCCAGCAGGTGGGAGAGGGTGGGGAAGTGAGGCTCTTTCTTTCTGCACTTCACAACTGAAGGGCACTCTCAATAGGCAGAAATGTTTGGGCCTTTCTGAATTTGAGACTCTGACACTACCATGTTTCCCTGAAAATAAGACCCAATTCATGGAAACATAATACACCCCCTGAAAATAAGACCTAGCGCATCTTTGGGAGCAAAAAATAATATAAAATACTGTCTTATTTTTGGGGAAACAGGGTAAGACCCCAAAAGTGTACCCAGATGATGTGGCTCAGTGGTTGAGCATCAACCTATGAACCAGGAGGTCAAATGTTTGACTATCTTATTAAACCTTCGCTACAACCACATGAGAAGACTGAGGCTTGAAGAAATAATTTGTCAACATGCACACAGATAGTAAAAAACAAAGCTTATAATTTGGTCTGGTGCTCTCTAACCTCAAAATCATGTTAGACTGAGTTGGAATTAACCTCTGCATGGGGCAAGCTACATAATATTCTGGGAGCACATGACCATACTTGGAATAAAAATGCTATTGCAACTTTAGCTTGTCCTCTGTATTAGTTTTTTAATTGAAGTGTAACACATTTTCCCACATTTAACAGCTTGAAACAAAACAACAACCTTTTATTAAACTACAGTTCTGCATACAGAAGTCTGACATAATATAGCAATGTTCTCTGCCCTGGTTATCACAGGGGTGAAATCCAGGTGTTGGCTGGGCTGCATACCTTTCTGGAGGCTAATGAGAAGAATCATTTATGATCTCATTTGGTTTGTTGAAAGTATTATTGTGATTCTAGGACTGAGGTCTCCATTTTCTTATTGGTTTTCAGCTGGGGGTCACTTTTAATGTGTACAGGCTACCCACATGGCCTCCTCCATCTTTAAAACCAGCAAATAATACTAAAAATCATTCTCATGATATAAATCTCTGACTTCCTACTCTTCTGACCTCTAGATTCATATTCAAACATCATAGGATAAAGTCAGGTCTTCTCATATAACCTTGCTATTTTAAGGTCAACTGATTGTGGAGCTTAATTATATCTGCAGGATCCCTTTTGCCAAATAACATGCCATAACCATGGGAGTAACGTTCCATCATATTCATAGACTTGGAGATGGTATAGGACATGTATATACCAGGAGGTGGGAATATTTTGAAGGACATCTTAGAATTTACCTATCACGACCTCTCCTTGTATTTTCTCCTTTCCTCCTACCCATTCCCATAATTACTTTGTCTCTCTTGGAAAAATACCAGTCAGTACACCCATGTGAATTTTGCTCACAGCCAAATAAAATCTGCCATTGGTCTTAGACCCTCCATTCAACATTATTTTTCAGAGCTCTGAAGGTAGGCAGAGGGAAAGGCAAGAGCCCAACAAGAATATTTTGTATCCCATGTACATTGGTTTCCTATGATTCACATAACAAAATAATGCAAAGTTAGTGGCTTGCAATAACACAAATATTTTATGTAGCATTTCTTTAAATCAGAAGTTTGTCATATGTTTCACTGGACTGAAAGCGAGGTATCTGCAGGGCTGTATTTCTTTATGAAACATTGATGCAGGAATCTGTTCCTTGCCTTTTCCAGTGTCTAGATACTGTTCATATTCCCTAGTTCACAGCCCTAGTTCATCCACCTTCAAAGCCAAAGTGTTGCATCTCTGTCGTCCTTCTTCCATCATTGAGTATCTCTCTAACCATAGCCAGGAAGTTCTCCAATTTTACAAACATACTTGAGCTTAGATCAGATGATCCACTATAACCTTAAGGTATAAATCTGTGATCACATGTTCAAAGCCCTTTCTTTTTATGTTGGGTAATATACCCCCATGTTCCAATGTTATAGTGTGAATGTCAAAATGAGAGATGGAAAGTGTGAATTATTCTTTATACAACATCATGTTAAGAATTTTGTACCTTCTTCAGAAAGTGAATAAAATGATTGAAGGAGTTGTGGCAGAGAATGTCTAAAACAGCTATGTTCTTTGGAAAGAGTCCTTGGCTCTATGTTTCAAACCAATGATAGGGGAATGGTTATATTAACTAAGAACAACTTAGCGGGGAATGTTAACCCTATTCTTGGCACTGTTTAGAGTATGTTGTGACCCTCAAGACATTTAACACTAAGAATAACCTCATTCTACAGATGACAAAATACATGCACAAAGAATTTAAATAGCCTTGCCCAATATTCTATAAGGAGCAAGTGCTAGAGCCAGGATGCATGATGTCCAGGTGGTCGGGCTTGCACAGCTAGTGTTCTGACCACCGCACAGAACTGCCTGTAATGATACAGAGAGGATCTCTACCAAGACATTGAAAACAGAGAAAACATGGTCAGTTACAGTTGTCAGGGAAAGTTTTCTCCATGCTCTAGGACATGCAAAGAGGCTATAAAAGAAAGGAAAGACTTGCAAAAGTAGAGAGATGGAGAAAGACTGCCACAGATACCTTAACTACAGTCAAGTCTATGCCCTCCCTTTTCTATAAAAACTGGCCCCAGTAATCGCTTGACTTTCAGTGTTTGAAAGAATGAATCAGTGGCACCACAGAACAATGTGTGCTGATGGGGGTAGCCTCCCCCTTTGATTGCTACTTTGCAAGTATCACAGATAACTAGCCACCTGAGAGCTTGTCCCCCTCATGCTGAATTCTATTTTAATTTTTTTGTCCTTCTTGATTCTCATCTCTTTGTGCCAAAATTGTGTTTTTTCCAAAGATGTTTTCAAAACTATTTTTGTTCTGATTTAATAGGCTCAGGTTTCAGTGTTTGGGCTGAAGCTGAGGAGGTTCTTTATGAAAAGTGAATGCATTTGAATGGTGAAGTTTCCTGTGAAGAGAGAGACAGTATTGTTCCACTCTGAAGTTCCCAAGAGCCAGCCTCTATTATTTTATTTCTAGATTTCCTTCCATCTTCTTTAAAAATGTTTTTAAAATGACATCAAACAGTTTTCCTCTTGATATGAAATAGAGAAAGCACTTTCACTGTAGGTAGGCTAATGGTGGAAGGATTATCAAGCAGGGACAACCAAAGCTATTGTTCTCATAAAATTTATTGACTTAAATAGAAATTCTCCAACTCTAGCTACTCACTGTGAAGTATTCCTTTATATCTATAATTCTTAAAATAAGAGATAGTTACATATAGAGACAGTCTATCACATTCTTCAAAGAAAAGGCAGTAATGCCAAACAGAAAGGAGCAACATTTATTGATCACCTATTATGTGTCAAGAAAAGCACAGTGTTACTTACTTTATGTACTGTAAGTCAGCATTTTTGAAAGCCCTCTGAGAAAACTATTCTTATGCCCAATCTACAAATGAAGAAACTGAGGTACAGAGAAGTTAGGCCACTTAGTCAAAATTTTTGTAAGTGACAAGGCTAGGTTTGAATACAGATATTTCTTGCAGTAGTAAATTATATTAATTTACCTTTTCAATTGAGTATCATTCAGAGAAATGACTATGTGTGAATGTTTCTGCTTCTTATGAAATATACTAGAGGCCTGGTGAAATTCGTGCATTGGGAGGTTGTCTCTCAGCCCAGCCTGCACCCTCTTCAATATGGGGCCCTTCAGGGGATGTCCAACTGCCGGGGGATTATCCCTGTGGGGTTGGGCCTAGTCAAGCAGTCAGACAGCCCTCTCACAATCTGGGAATCTGGCTTCTAACCCCTCGCTTGCCTGCCTGATTGCCCCGAACCCCTTCAGCCTGCCAGCCTGATCACCCCCTAAACACTCCCCTGCCAGCCTGATTGATGATGACTATCTGCTCCTGTGCAGGCCCAATCACCCACAGCTGCCCTCCCCTGCTGGCCATCTTGTGACTACATGGGATGGCCATTTTGTGATAAGGGTACAAGGGCCACCCAGGCTTCTATTAGTATAGATTAAAAAAAGAAGTTAAGTACATATATAGAGAGAAAACTAGTAATCTATTTTATATTAAAGATGCTTGAAACATGTATATATCCCTGTATGACTTATATTTGACATATGAAATCATCTCATCAAATAACTTTTATTTTCCTAGCCCGTTTGGCTCAGTGGATAGAGTGTCAGCTTGCAGACTGAAGGGTCCCTGGTTCCAGGTTTGATTCTGGTCAAGGGCACATGCCCAGGTTGCTGGCTCAATCCCCAGTAGGGGGCATGCAGGAGGCAGCCCATCAATGATTCTCTCTCATCATTGATGTTCCTATCTCTCTTTCCCACTTCCTCTCTTAAATCAATCAAAATATATGTAGTTTTAAAAAAGATTTTATTATAAGTTGAAAAACTAACATTTCATATTGGTGCTAGAGTTAATAAATAAGAAAACATTTAATTGGTACTCAATGTTATAGCCCAGACAATAATATTCTCTAGTATTTCTTCAGTACTTCTAAGTTTGCAAACATTTTATAATGCATTATCTCACGGAGTTTCCTATCCTTTCATGAGATGGGCACTACCTGACCTGTATTCTCATTAATCCGAGCCTCAGAGGCAGTTAAGCAGAATGAGAAAGATAACACAGCTAATAAATCATGAAGCCAGACCTAGAACATTGTTCTTCAGCTCACAAGACATAATTCTTTAGGCCGTGTTGTCTGACATCCTAATTAATCTGTGAATAGTAACAGTGAAGTATTTTAAATGCAAAGAGAAGACAGTCTTTGTAAGATAGTCTACCCTTTGTCCACTCAGAAATTGTTCACCTTCTACCCTTACAAAAAGATTTTATGCACATTTCCCTTTATTAGTCTGATCTCTTGTTACTCTAACTTCAAACTCACATCTTTTCCCCTTCAGGATTGCTATGTTTGGACGCTTATCATAATATTTTAGTTTACCTTTCTTTTACAGTGTTCAGTTTGGTTTATATCTATCCATATCGGCGCCCCCTCTGGGGTTAGAATTTTCTACTATAGAAATGGACCCTCGGAATTCAAATTCCATATGTGTAGGCCAGTTGCAGATCCGATTCCAGCAACAAGTGGGAACAAAAACAGTAATATAGGTAGAGATCCTAAGGGGAGTCTTGAAGAGGAGAAACTTGGGTGGGTTTTGAAAAATGGGTAAGGAAATGAGATAAGAAGAGGAAAATGAAGTGACAGCGATGCAAAAGGAAGAAAGGCTGAGTGACTATAGTGTGTGTGGGGAAAGAGAGTGAGAGGCAAATTTTTGTTCAGTAAATTGCAGTTAACACACTATAAACTTATTTTCAGTTTTGCTTTCTGTAACTCCTGAATTACGTGCAAGTACACATACACACACACATGCACAGATAGACGTTACTAAAGGTTTATAGAATTTCATGTTCAAAAACAGGAACACAAAGGACTTTGGGGTATTTTCTAAAGATGTGATCACTCAAATGCACAATTTTGCCAGTTTGCTTTTATAATCAAAGCACTGCATGAATTTCAAAGTAAACACAACCTTTCTTATGTTAGAAAGCTCTAAAGTCATATCATAAAAAAATAATATAAGGACAGTGTCACCAAATAGTTCTAAACCTCAAAGGCCTAATATTTTGATGTATGGTTCCATTAGTAATGTCCTTAAGAAGTAATCATTAACGATGTCATTCATTATCTTAGTGACACTTTATGATACATGAAGTTAAAAGGGGAGAAGGAAGAGATCTGGCAGCTACTATTGACCACCTACTAAGTGAAAATAACTAAACATCCTTCTCATTAGTTTACTTGTTATTACTATCCCACAACAGTTCTCTGCTGTAAATATTCTGTATATTTGCAAGATGACAAAAATGAGAAACAGGTGAAATAACTTTGCCAAGGTCAGATGGCCTTGTGCTCAATAACCACAATAAATCAATAGTATTTTTTGGAACCATGCTTTAAGTTTAAGTATGTTAGTTGACAAAGTCCATGACCTTTACACATTTGCAGATGCAGGATATGATTAGCTAATGGATATGTTACATTCACCTTGGACAGTGGTCCAGAAAATGAGTATCACATGATGTTGTTTGACTTATTCAGTCATTCCACTGAAGTATTGATTATTAGAAGCAAGTGCTGTTTTTTTTTTGTTTTATATTCAGAGGTGTAATATATATATATATATATATATATATATATATATATATATTACAATAAGCTTTGTCATTTAAATATCATAAAATTAATTCCATTAATTTTCTTTACAAAAAAATATCATGACAATAAAAATAGTTTGCTTATACTGTGTTAGTCAGAATAGTCTAACTTATTTAATGAAAAATCCCAAGTGTCAGAGAGTTAAGAAAATATGTTTATTGTTCTCTTACATAATGGTCTAAATGGATTGGTCAATAACACAGAAGGTGAGGAAAGACTTCTTATACAGTCTTCAGGGATCCAAGCTCCTTTCTTTCTTCTTGTAATCCCACCTTCTTTATTTAATATGGTACATCAGGAAGAGACTATGCGTAAGGTATATAGGGCATATAACAAAACCCCCACCAGAAGTGGTGCATGTCAATCTGGGTAATATCATATTAGCCAGAAGTAGTCACCTGGCCCCAACTGATAACAGGAGATGGGGAATGTATCCCTGGATGAAACATTTTTCCAATAATAATTCTAAGTCATGAAAATGATAGTTGAAATATTAAGAATCTGAAAGCCATCTCTTTTGCTGTCTATCTTTCTAGTAAATATGTAATTGGGCTGTACCTAATTACCTAACAAATTAGGTAAAACTACTATCACAAATTTTATCTAGGTCAGGAGTTCATACATGGTCCAAATGGAATCTTTGTCCAGATTCTCATAAGGCTGCAGTCAGGGTGAGAATCAGGGCTGAATTCTCGTCTGGAAGATCAACTGGGGGATGGACCACTTCCTAGTTTTTTCAGGACATGGTGAAATTTATTTCCAGTGTCTCCAGGATTCATAGCAGCCTCATTCTTCAAAGATAGCAATGGAGAAGTAGAAAGAGAGAAAGGGAAAAAGAGAGGAACTAGAAGGTGCCTGATAACAAGATAGTAATATGTAGCAAAACATAATCATAAGGACAGTATCTCATCACTGTTGTCCTGTAACGTAATGTAGTAATGGGAATAACATTTCATCACCTTTACTTTGGTGGCTGATAATTACTATTGGTCTACTCCTGGAAGCAAGTTATAGATCCTGCCCATACTTCAGCAAAGGAGATTACTCAGGGTGTAGAAACCAGAAGAAAGGAACCATAGGGCCACAAAAATTTATTTATTTCAATCACAGATCACATTCAGGTCTTTCCAAAGGAATAAAAAAATGCTGTTCAGTTATTATGTCTAAGCTAAAATCAGTATTTCCAAAGATAGTACAGTACTTGCCATCTTTTCTGAATGGGACTACTTTGCTTCCAGCTACCTTAAACTAAAACTATAAGTTATCTGCTTCAGCATACCAACACATATATAACAAAAATACAAGATTGAAGTCCAGAAATGAACACAATAACACATTTGCTTCAAAACATAGAAGAATAACAAATCCCCAACAGATACCAATCAACAGTAGCTACAGAATCATGGTTCATGGACTCTGCAAAGATTGTCTGCCCTGTAAGAGGGAAAGTTACATGACTAGGCACTCTTTCTAATTTCTAAGCATGTCTATAAACAGTTTATTTCTCTTCTAACTCAAAGTTTCATATTTCTAAATTATTATTTTTCATTTATGCTTGCCAACCAGTTGATATCTGGTTTAATTTATCTCTTACATACCTTGGCACAATCAATATTATCAGCACTCATCACTAGTATTCTGTTTTACTACTTCAAGTTCTATGACACAATGTAAATTGTTCATCATCTTTCCAGCCTATAACATCTATTTATTTTCCACCTACTAAGCCATATCCTTATGGAGATATATTCTCTTAAACAGAATTGCCTGTCATGTAACCAATATTTATTAAATTAATTAGTGACAAATCCACCTTTTCATATCACTCTTTGAGATGAACTTTATGGTCAGGATGTCTACCAATTGGCCTGCAGAAGTTGATTCAAAGAATAAATCCAAAGAATATCCTATATAATAAACAGCTATTATGCAAATGGTTCTCACACTGTCACACCATAATGGCTCAGACACTCAACACTGGGGAGAGAGAAATGGGGTCCATCCAGGCACAAATGAGCTCACAAGAGAGGAATGGGAACCAACCAGGCTGTGACCAGGGAGAGGGACAAGGTGCCTGCTCCACAGTCTCCGGTGCAAGCAGCTGGGGCTGAGGCCCAGGAGAGGGACAAGCCACCCAAGCACCTGCAGCTGTGGCCTGGACAAAGCTGCCCTCCCATGGTCCCCTGTGGCTGTGTCTGGCCCGGGAGAAGCTGGCCCGGGTCCTGGGTGCCTGTGGTTGGCCAGAAGGAGGGAAGCCTGATACTCGGTGTGGGGTGAGGCAGAGGTAGTTAGGGGCCATCAGGCCGGCAGGCAGAGGGGATAGGGATGATCAGGAAGGCAGGCAGGTGAGTGATTAGGAGCCAGTGGTCTTGGATTGCTAGAGGCAGTTGAACATCCCCAGAGGGGTCCTGCATTGCAGAGGGTACAGGTTGGGTTGAGGGATACCCGCCTCCCCCCCTCCATGCTCAAATTTTGTGCATTGGGCCTCTAGTCTGATATAAAAAAGATGATAAAGAAGTAAAGATAATGCAATATTTATTATAATTATTTTATTTTTATCTTTATTATTGAAAGTATTGCTAAGTCTCCCACTGACCTCTTCTAGCATGCCCCCCCTCCACCACACGCCTTCACCATCCTATTGTCTTCGTACATGGGATATGCATATATGAATTAATTTGAAACCAGGTATGTTCAAAACCAAAACCTATTATTTACATCTTATAATCGTTTTATTTTTTATTATTTTATTTATGCATATAAGTTCATTGGTTGATCTCTTCCCAACCACCCTCCCCAGCTTTCCCTCTGATCTTATAATCATTCTACTGAAGATTCTTGGTATTTCCATGGGAGCATCTTTGCATTAATGATTTTTTTCTAAGGATGATAAAACATGCATAATCTCTTTTTAAACTTCTTTATGCCTAATGAGTAGAGGGAATTTTTCAGACTATGTGATCTAGCAGTGCCAATCTTTGAAACAGAAAAATAAAGACAGAATTTCCTGAAGGCATATAGAAGCTCTCAGAACCCACACTGGCAGGGATCACCTGTCAGCCTATTTAACCTTATAAAAAATAAAATTATTTTTATGTGTCTTTTAATATTAATAAAACATGATTTTGATTCAGGATCTGAATGACTCTGCCATTTGTGAACTGTGTTGTCTTGAGTAAGCTACTTAAAATTTTGAGGGAGTTGTCCTTATCAAAGATGGGAAGTTCCCATATTTCCAAGGTGAAATTGGAATTAGATAAAGTGTCTACTAAAAGTTAGAACTTTTTACGTTATTGAAGGAGGAGTGGAAGAGAGATAAGAGAAAGGAAGAAGAGAGAAATTAAAAGAAAGGATAAAATAGGGAAAAATAATAAATTAGGAAATTCTAAACCTAAATGTAAAATACTATAGTGTTCCCAGCAAGTGGGCCCGAAATTAAGTCCAATGCCACTTACTATTGCCTATGCATGTTGTTGACTTCTTTAACAGTACCTTTTTCCAATTCACTTCCATGTCCAGTCCCTGCTGGCCATAGGCCACCCACTCCATCAGGCATTGTGAGGCAGGAGGTGCTGGGGGCTGGAGTTGGAGCCTGAGGCAGATGTTGTCATAGGCAACTCCAGGAATCTCAGCCCTAAGATTCTCTCTACAGGGTAATCAAAGCACAATATCTGCTTGACTGTTGTGAGTAGCCTGCAGTCTTAGGAAAACAGGGAAGTTGTGGGGGGTTATTTCTTGTCATCAACGAAGTACTCAGAATCAACAAGATTGCCAACATGCGGAAGTCCCTATCAGAAGACACACTTTTCAATAGATTGGCAAAAAAAAAACCCAAACAACAACAACAACAAAAAAAGCATACTGGCCAAAACCGGTTTGGCTCAGTGGTAGAGCATTGGTCTGAGGACTGAAAGGTCCCAGGTTCGATTCCGGTCAAGGGCATGTACATTGGTTGCGGGCACCTCCCCGGTAGGGGGTGTGCAAGAGGCAGCTGGTCGATGTTCCTCTCTCATCGATGTTTCTAGCTCTCTATCTCCCTTCCTCTCTGGAAAATATCAATAAAATATATTTTTTAAAAAACATACTGCTTTAACTATAAGTTGCTGAGAACTTTCAACATCTGAATACAAAATACTGTGGACTTTGGCATTCACATAATTATACAAATAAAAAGAATGTTTTATATTAACTTCAAACTCAGACCTAAATATTTCTTTTTAAAAATTGTTTTTCAGTTAGATTTTACATTCAATATTATTTTATAATAGTTTTAGGTGTACAGCATAGTGATTAGACAATCATATACTTTACAAAGTGACCCACCCAACATTTCAAGTGCCCACCTGGCACCATACATAGTTATTGCAATATTAGAAACTATATTCTCTATGTTGTACTTTACATCCCTGTGACTATCTTGTAACTACCAATCTGTACTTCTCAATCCCTTCACCTTTTTCACCCAACCCCAAGCCTCTCTGCCCCTCCATAAGTCTATTTTATATATCTGTGAATTTGTATCTATTTTGTTATTTATTTTGTTCTTTCAGTGACAAATATTTCCCAATGGCTGTAAGGTATATGTTAAATGATAATAAAACTACTTATTTTAAGGCTCCTCATAAAATATATTCTGGAAAGTTTATTAACACTACAGAATTATTTTATTTCCAAATCCATTCTTTCAGAAAATGCTTAAGTGATTCATGAACCATTCAAAAGGCATTTCCTCTAGGAGAAAAAAAAATGAGATGTAATGAGCAGATTTTGGTTTCGAGCAGATCCTGTTTCAAATAATTTTTCTAGTCACTACCTGAATGCTCAGATATTTTCCTTAACCATTGATTGTAAAATGGGGAAAAGGAGGTAATGCTAATATTGAAAGGGATAATAAACACCCGCTACCTTGTATATGCTCAATAAACAGTCGCTGTTTTTATAATTGATCTGGGCCCAAATTCCAGTGCCTACTCTGCACTTCTATCTCTATGCTACCTTCACTAAGACTTGTGTAAAAAGAGATACATAAAATTGTTTACATCCCTCCTCAGTGTGGCTCTCTGTGTCTTATCTTCTTACTTTCTGTCACACAAAACTCATTCCTTTGCTCATCTCTAGCAGACAATGGAGATAAACAATCCCAGTCCCCGTGGCCCAGAATAATTCAGTTTGGAAGAGAGATAAAAAAATAAAATAAATAAAAACATGCTGTGCCATTCATGAGATCAACTCTCCCTATTGGGCCATCACAAACAACATTGGGAGTAAAATCGGAAATGGTTTATGGAAAAATGAGAAGGAGCTTATCTCTGTAAGACGAGAGCCTTTTGTAGATTTGTCAGACCCCTGGCATCTGATTGTGTTGATGAGCACCAAATCCGCTGAGTCATAGAGTCCTCAAATAGAGCATCAATTTTTCATTACCTTGGCTGGGTACATGGCTTGCCCTTCATTACACTCTAGAGACAATTTTCTGAAATAAGATACCGGCAACTTTTATTAGGAAATGTAAATACAGAAAATACAAATGGCTATTTGATGAGAAATCCAAGCTTCAACATATTCCAAAGGGCTTCTTCCCCTCACTTAGTAAGTAAGCCGCTTCCCCTCCTCTTCTTCCTCTTCTTCATTAACAAACTTTATAGAAAAGCAGTTTAAACACACTGCCTCAGCTTCCCCACTTATTTCTGAACTTTTGTATGAGCGTCCTTTTCCATGTGCAGTGTCTAGGAACTCTTAGTTTCCCATGTGTGACTGGTTATTTCCCAGTTTGACAGGTTCCTGAAACTATCCCTTTCTTTGGCACTCATGTTTTTGTTTATTAATTAAATTTATTGTGGTGCCATTGGTTAATAAGACTATATACATCGCAGTTGTGGATTTGTATGTTACAAGATCTGTATATTGCACTGTATACCCACCACCCAAAATCAAATTATCTTTCATCACCATATATTAGGCCCCTTTCACTCCCAATCCCTTTTCCTCTGGCAACCACCACATAATGCTTGTATCCACGACTTTCAGTTGTATATCCCACATATGAGTGAAATCATATGGTTCTTCGCTTTTTAGGACCAGCTTTTTTCACTTAGCGTAGTATTCTCAAGTTCCATCCATGTTATGGCAGTATTTTGTCTTTTCTTATGGCCAAGTGGTGTTCCATTGTGTATGTTTGCTCCTTTCTGATCGTTTTCATACATTTTAAGATATTTCTTCCCAATCTTTGCCAAATTTGTTTATTTATTTTTTTTGTTCTTTCTCATGGCATGCTTCCATATTCATTTGTCTACACTCTTAAATCTCAATATCTCTGTCCAAGCACATTCTCCCCTCTCCTTTGCCCTTATTATCTACTGGCAGTGTTTCCATTATTACTTTTTGTGCAGATCAAACCAGTATCTATAACTTTAAAATGTCCTCTTTAGCTATAGATCTTCATGTTCAACCAAGTTCTCATTATCTTCATCTGGCTCACTCAGCAGTAACTGACATGGACCTCTTCATTTCTTCCCTGGACTGTTTACCTCTAAAGGGGCAGTTGGCCAGTCTGTCGGTTGCTTAGGCTTTTATATATATAGATTTTGCTTCAGTAAAGCTGAAAAAAAATGGCATAATATAAAACATGGTTATAAAAATGTGGGTTTTCTCTTGCTTCATATATATCCTAAATTCTATAATTATTTTTTATATAATTGAGCCTTTTTTGCTTTTGTCTATTGGTTTCATCAGGAATTATGTTCCTTAACAAGCAAGATTTACTCTTGAAATAAATTATTAAGACTGTTATGGCCAATGTTTGGGACAGAGTGCAAGAAAAATTCTCAAATAAGTCATGGCTTATTTTTGCGTTTTTTTCTCTGACTAAAGCAGGTAGCATTGAGCTACATGAGGCCATTTTCATAATCAAGGAAACAAAACAATAATTTATTCAATTATGAGACACATTTGAATTAATGAAGTGATTTTTAATAATTTGAAGATAACCTCTACAGGGGAAAATCCTCCCATAACATGCATTTTTTCACTGTATGTTTTGAGTGCCTACAAAAGAAATGTCAAGTATTGTTCTAGAATATAAAACTACATCAGTGAGTAAAATATGTCTGATGTGTATGTGAGGGATTTTATAGTCTAGTGGGTGATGTAGATAAATATACGTTGGCAGTTGTAATGAATATAATGTTAAGGTATCTTTAGAGCACCCGTCTGCTGTGACTAATCCTGTGTTGGCTTTATTGTATTTTGCTAAAATATCAGTATAGGGAGTTATGCCTGTACTATGAGAAATAATGCAATGAAGAGTGATAAGAAACATTCTAAAAGTTTAACAGAGGTCATCTCTGCATAGTAAAATTATGAGAAATTTTTAATTTTTTCTTCTTCTTTAGAATATATTTTATAAACTGTTCAAAATGAGAACCATAAATTTAGAAAAATATACATATAAGCATGTGTTTATCTCATGCTATGAAAATTAAAGAAGGTCAAATAGTGAAAAGGTTAGACTTTCATTTTCTATGCACTCTTTCACTTTGATGTCTTTTGCAAATTTTTGAGATTACTATGTATTATTTTAAAATAAGAGAGAAATATTTTACTTATGGTAGCTTAAAGAAGAAAATATAAGACTAAGAATACTAATATTTTATTTGTATATTATTCATCTTTTCTATTTTAAATGCATATGTATGTCTAATTTTATATTTTTAGTGTTTTATGTGAGACTTTTCTAATTTTAATTAAAACATTAAGATGTCATTGAAAGTGTTTTCATACAAGTCTCTATGGATGAGACTTGTATCATAGACTCCCCTATCTACTTTACCATTCCTTTAGACATATAGCTATGTCAGCATTATCACTATTGCAAATAGTGATTTTAACCCTAAGAGCAATTGATGCCTGAATCCCTTGTCTGGATCTCAGACTATTTCCTTCTGATGGAGTCCCTGACCTGGGAATACTTCATTACAAGTCATACACAGTTAACCCTCCTGAGATATAGCCAATTAACTCTCTATGAATGGTTTATGTTTTTTATAATCTGTGTGTGTGTGTGTGTGTGTGTGTGTGTGTGTGTGTGTGAGAGAGAGAGAGAGAGAGAGAGAGAGAGAGAGAGAGAGAGAGACTCTTCTCCAGATAAATAACAGCCTATCTGAACCTGTTTCTTTACCTAGAAAGCAGGTCTAATGCTAACTCATCATCCAGAGCAAAGATTAAATGAGAGGGTACTTTCACAGGATTTCACCTAGTACAGAGTAGATGGTCAGCAATTCTTGTTTTCTCTTCCCCTGGCCTTGAGGATAACTACCTCTGCTTCAATCCCACATTTCCACTCCCAATCCTTTCTGCAAAAATCCTTTCATCCACAAATCAGCAGCACTCTTGAGCTCTGCTTTTTGTAGCTCTGCCTTCTTTTGTACATCTTTTATTCCAAGCTCCATTCCCTGCATCCCATCTATATTACAAGCTGCTTATCTTATTTCACCACTCTATAAATAACAGCCTGCTGATAAGAATAATAATGGAAAGTCAGATTGTAGCAACAAAGAATCAGGGAGAAATAAAGGTAACACTGAGTGTACTTCCACGGGGAAGAAAGGAGGTATAGTAGATAAATGACTCCATACTAGGGGTGAGGATGCCATCAAGCAATAAATACACAGGGAGGGGGTGTTAAAGGTGAGCATGACTAGGAAGGAGTGAAAAAAAAAATAAAGTAATAGCAAGAAAGCCAGATAAGGTGCAAAAAGACAAATCGAAAGCTAAGAGAGTGGAAAAAATAGATCGGGTCATGGATTGGAGGATGAAGGGCAGGGTGTGCAGGGATGAGGGAAGATGGAGTCCCTTATGAATGCTTTTCAGGCACAAAAGGGAGATAAGGTCTGTGAAAGAACCTGTGACGCCAGCAGTGAGCAGCGCTGATACGGTATTGATATTTCAGTCCAGGGGAGACCAGATAGGACTTTAATCACCTGCAAGTGGGCACAAAGAACAAGAGAAAATATTGAAAATCAATATTTAAAAACAACCATGAATTTGTGTGAAGCTGGTGACTGTGTGTATAGCACCTGCTCTAATGGGCCAAAGCACAAACAAAATCTTACAAACAATTATAGTTTTAGCCCGGCCAGTGTGGCTCAGCAGTTGTGCCTCAACCCAGAACCCAAAAGGTCATGGGCTCAATTCCCCAGTCAGGGCACATGCTCAGATTGTGGGCTTGATTCCCCATCCCAATTGAGGATATGAAGAAGGCAGCCGAACAATGATTCTCTCTCATTGTTGATATTTCTATCTCTCTCCCATCTTCTCTCTATAAAAATCAATAAAAACATTTTCAAAAAATACAATTCTAAAAGTGTGTCAAGCTCTGAGGTGTGTCCAACTATAAAGTGACTGGTGGCCCCTCATTGCCCCTGTGAGTGATAATTCTGAAGTTCTTATGGTTGATTTATACCTCTACGTCTTAGGTGGAGTCCTACAGAAAATTTGTAGTGGGTCCCTCTACCTGCACAGGTGGCCTTTGAATGGATTTTCTTGAAATACAAGTTGGAGAAAGCCTCCTTACTCCAAAACTTTCGATAGCTTGTTACCTCCTGCAGAGGAGAGCCCAAGTTCTAGTTCTGGAACCAAGATCTCTACCACATGGCATCACCTGACCTTTCCAACTGGACTCCGCATATTCCAGGTTAGGTGCCTTCACCTCTGGAGACTAATTCTTTCACTTGTGTATAAGCAGATGGACCTCTGTCATTTGAATACATTGCTAAGTAGGGCTAGAAGTTCAACCTGAGGGCTTCATAACCATATGCTGTAAGGACCAGATGGCTCATCAGGCTCACTTCATGTACATGATCCTTGAAGACCCATGACAACAGTCTTCATCATAAGTGCACACACAAACTAGTACTATCTTCTATGATCTTCACAGCAACTACATGAGATATAAATTAGTGTTCTTATTCTCAGATGAGATAGAAATTATTATCCTTATTTTATTATCCACATCTGAGTAATGTGCCCAAATCACCTGCAGTCAATTCTTGAGCCAGTCTTTGTCACCATCTTAAAAAAAATCTATGCTTTAATGGAATTAAATTCTGTTCTGGCCCCCAACCAATTTGTTCTTGAAATGTTGTATGCTGGTCCAATGTTTTGGGTCTTTGCTGATGTTTTATCCTGGTATTGTGGCTATTTGGGTATGGTTTCCTTCTTTTTGAGTCTTTAAGTTTGATATTATCTTACTCCGTTTCGGAATATTGGACTGCCTTTTGAAATATCCCATGCAATTCACCCTGGAGAGGCCTTGTGCACATGTAATGTCTGAAAAATGGAAGAATTTAACATGCCTTTACCCTTTGGACTTTGGAGTCAGACAGAAGTTAATTGTAATCTCAATTGTGCCATTTTCTAGGTTGTATATACTTGAGCAAGTCATGAAAATTATCTGCATCAAAGTTTCCTTACCTGTAAAAATAGAATTGCAACATTTCTCTGTCTACCCCCAGGGATGTTGAAAGAATCAGCTATATATTGAATAGGAAGATGAAGGTGACTTGTAAGATATAAAGTGCTATTTAAATGTTCAGAATGATTATGGCATCATCTTGCCATTGTCATTTTTGTTCCTCTTAATCCCAAACTGTTAATCCAAAACTGTTTGTAATCCTTTATTGGCCCTTTGAGGCAGTCAGCTATTACTCAAATACCATTGGGTCTTGTATTAATCTTCTTAGGATATTGAAAATCATTTCTGAAATGCTCCAATCCTGGGTTGAATTAAAGCTCAGGGATTTTCTCTTCTGACTGAAAGGTCAAATCATTATTCCAGGACTTGTGTGACTTTATACTTTTCTTCACCTTTGGTGTTTCTATCTCTTTAAATTTGTAGAAAAGAAGAATGCCAATAAACAAAAGACAAAACAATGCCACACAAAGTGATTGGTTTCCAGATCCAATACAGTGATTCTGTGATACAGAAAGAAGGCAGTTTCACTGACCTATTGCTTTGCCAATTAAAAAGTAATTTAGTCAGGTTTCATTACAGGCTTTCCATTGTGAAGAAGCCAGAGGAAAAGTTTTAATTTTTTAAAGGCTGCGCTTGCTGTATTTCATTTTAAAAAGTTGGAAAACACCAGACTTTTAAAAGTTTGAAAGAAATCTTCAGGCCCCAACCTCTCTCTCTTTCTCTCTCCCTCTCTCCACTTCTTTCTTTCTCTCGCTCTAATTTGTAATTTTTAACAGAATTAAATGTTAGAGCTGGGACAACTTTACTTTCCTTGACTCTTTTATATGGGTCTAGGATATAACTAAGTTACCAGGGAGGGACATGAATAAATCTAAAATCAAACACTGACAGCAATGATGTCCATTTTTCAATCCCTTCCATTTTCCATTTGTTCAAATGAATAAATAAATGTAGGCTTAGAGAGCGAAATGGCATACTGAAGGATCCAGAATCAAATACTCCAAAACCTAAGAAAATACTCTAAATATTAGAGAGTATAGCTGTATGATGTGACTCTTTTATATACAGTATTTCCCTTCCTTTTGATAATAGTTTAAGACCATTAAGTCCCTTTTTTTTTGAAAACATCAAAACTGTAGGAATTAGGCAGCTTCCCTTTTGTCATCAGACAGGGAGAACAAAGATGAGGGGTGAATCCAGGGATTTCTGTCTCCAGAGTTTTTCAAGGCCCATGGGGCCACTTGCATGTCCTTCTTGGAAATTAGGGTGAAGTCCAAAGATAGACTCTTTCTGGATGAGACTGGGTCACTGTGGCCACAGCAGGATATTAAAGCCAGATCCTCAGGGCCCAGGGCTTTAATGAGGGCCCCTGGTGATGGAGGCATGGATAGCAGCTGCTGGACTCTCTTAGCAAGCCTGCTATCCATGACCCAAATGCTTTTGAATACAGAGAGTTGATGCGTCAACTCTACAGACCTCAGAAGAGCTCATGCATGGCACCTCTGGGAAGTCCTGTGTGCATAAAGAGCCTTTCCATGAAGGGATAGGGGTGAACCTGGCCTCGTGGGCATGCCCTTCTAGGTACTGGGTTATGTAAGTGAGTAAAACATATCAACTCTCAGCCCATATGGAGAAGACATGCCAGTGGAGAAAATGACAGTAAAGAATACCTATGATAAACAAGCAAGTTGCCATTTGTTTAAGGATGATAAATACTGTGGGGTGGAAAAATGGAAAACTGAAGCAAAGTAAGAGGTATTGGTGGTGAGGCCAGAAAAGAAATAAATAAAAGCTACGTGAGGTTTTACTGAAAAGGTTAAGATTTGTTCAAGATTGGAGGAAGTGAGAGAGTTAGGCATAGAGATACTTAGGCCTCTGGAATATTCTATGGCGAGAAAGGGCTAGAGAAGATTGTGTGGCATGTTCAGCAGTGAACAAGAGAAAGAGTCCTCCTTGGGAATAAGGTCAAGAATAGGAAAGAGAAAACAGGGGCTAGATCCTATTGGATAGAGATCAGCAAACTATGATCCCTTGGAGCCAACATGTACTACCACCTGCCTTTATAAATCAAGTTTAATGGGAACACCATTAAACCCACTTGTTTACATTTTGTTTATGGCTGATTTCACACTAAAATGTTAGAGTTGAGTAGTTATAATAGAGACCATATGGCCCCCAGGTGTAAATCATTTGCTTCCTGGCCCTTCAGAAAAGCTTTGCCAGTCCCTGACATGGAGCCTTCTAAGCTACCTAAGGTCTTTCTCCTCTGGTGGAGGTGGGAGCTGTTGAAGATGGACTTTTCTAAATGATCGCCTGGTTTGGGATAAGAATGGGCTCTAGGGATATAAAGTTGAAGGAGAGAGACCAGATAAGAGCTATCATGACAAAACCAAGCAAATGATGCCCTTTTGAATCCAAGTAGAATCAATGAAATAGTGAAAGTTAGTGAGAATCCTATATAATAAAACCCTAATATGTCAAGGGTCCAGTCATCTGGTGGGCCGTTCAATCAATCAAAGCGTAATATGCTAATGATTTGTTAATGCCACTCAACTGCTCACAATGATGTGCATTGACCACCAGAGGGCAGACAGTCAACCCGTCGACCAGTCACTATGACACGCACTGACCACCAGGGGGCAGATGCTCAATGCAGGAGCTTCACCTTGGTGGTCAGTGTGCTCCCACAGGGGGACCTCTGTTCAGCCAGAAGCCAGGCTCAGGGCTAGCAAGCACAGCAGCAGTGGTGGGAGCCTCTGCCACCTCCCCGACAATGCTAAGGATGTCCGACTGATGGCTTAGGCCTGTTCCCTGGACATCCCCTGAGGACTCCCAGACTGCAATGGGACGCAGGCTGGGCTGAGGGACCCCCTCCCCGTGCAAGAATTCCGTGCACCAGGTCTCTAGTATGTATATATTTGGATAGTTTAACAAGCCTATGGGTTCTTTAGCTTCTGAAGAGCCCCATGTAGCAGCATGTTATAAAAGCAAGAACAAACTAGAAGCACATCTGTAACCATTCAAGTTGGACACTGGGACAAATACCAGAACTCGGGGAAACCAACTCACTCAAGCTCACCTGGACCCTTGGGAGTAAAAGGGGATGTCCAGCCTAGTGACCCCACAGTGCCAGCATGCTTCCCTGACCTTTTCTCTATGTCCACATCTTTTAGCACCTGATGCAGGGGACCACTGGCTGCCCTTAGAGGGTCTTTTCTTCCTTTTCATCAATTTCAACTCCATCTTCCATCAACCATGGCCTGGCTCTTTGACTGTAGAACTTTACTACCCAGAGCAAAGCATGCATTTTCAGCCAGGAGGACAGGGTCCAATTGTATCTATTCCACTATGCTGTTATTATAATTAAATAGCATCATTTCTATTTAGCACTGACATAATGGTTAGTAACTGCCACCTTGTACTCTTTTCATCCTTGTGAATTCATGGATGGCTTTCCTTTTCCAGGAGGCATTCTCCGATCTGTAGCAGGGAGGATGTTTTCGGCTCTACAGCCATCATGGCCTCCAGGTGTCCTCAGCTCACCTTGGCTGGCGGATTATTGCTTGCCCATTGGAAACTTTTGCAGACTTGCTGTGAGTAGGGATAAAATAAAACACAGGCAGGCCTGGAGATTATAGGGACATCCTGACGGATTTCATGAGGTGCTGTCTAATCAGGGTCTGCAGACAGAGATACCACACAAGGCCAGCAGGTTCAATTAAAAAGCTGCTTTGGTGAGACAGGCGCTGTCCCCTGCTCGGAGACCTGGGGGTGATCAGTTTCGGGAAGGTGATTTTGGGGATGGCTGCAGTCACTACTGAGGGGCTGTACAGGAAATTATTTCGGGTTGGGAGTCACTGGGGAAACTAGTAGCAGGGAACGGAAAGTGCTTAATGGGAGGAAAAGTCACTTGCTGTGCTCTCTCTGTTTGAAAATGAAATTTCTTCCAAGCTTTCTAATGGTACAGCCCAGACAGTAAAACCAAACCGCAGTATGAGCCAAATTGCATGCGCCTGCTTTTCCCTTTACGCCTTAGAGAAGCTCTGAGGTGTGAACAAGTTAGCGGAGTGTGACTTTAATTCCTATGACTTTGGCACTATATTCTTTTCCTGTTTTCAAGGCAGTGCTCGCTCCAAGAGAATTCAGGATTGAAAAAGTAACACAAAGAAAAGATCCTCTCTGCCAACCCATATATCACAGCTGTTAACATGTTGCTGTTTTCATTTCAGTTTATTTAATAGGCATAACCAGCAGACACCAAGCTCATAAATAAAGGTTTTTGGGGGTTTCCACAATCAGGTTTCTGCCAAGCGTCACATATTTCTCAGAATTCTCCTCATAACAAATTTAGGCACTTGTTTAAGTTTCACTGAACTTTCATATCTCACTGGAGGATGACTCTTTACTCAAAGAAATAAAGTCATTACTTTTTCAAAAGCCATTGCCTTGAGCAATAAGTTGACAACAGCAGACCTTTGATATGGAAGCAGAAATGTCAGCTGGGTTTAACAATCTTTGCAAAAGTCATGATTTTAAGTTATTCTTCGGCAACATTATAGAGGAATAAATGATCCAATCTTGTGGTCCACAGGTCAACAAACATCTGCCATCATTTATACACATTTGTAAGGACACACACACAGGTATGCATGCATAATTAGAATTGATAGTGTATATATATAGAATTGATAGTAGCAATTTTATTAAGTTCCCCTTTACCAGGAAAGTTTTCTTGGTAAAATTATTCAAAAGCTAATGTTTTACCAGTAAAAAAGTATGCAATAATCATTTATACAACCATGCATTGCTGGATATTTGAAATGCTTCAGATGTAGGACACTGTATATGGCATTGGGATACAGTGCTGTGATATTTATTGCATCCATAGAGTTTTCTTAGGATAGATTCCTAATAAGGAAATTAATTGCTTAAAAGGAATAACTATTTATTTATTTATTTTATTGATTATAGTATCACATAATTGTCCTCATCCCCCCATTCCCATCCCAAACCCCTCCCTACATATGCCCCCACCCCCCTGTTGTCCATGGCCACTGGCTAGGCCCATATGCGTGCACACAAGTCCTTTGGTTGATCTCTTCCTCAAAAGAACTGTTGGCCCAGAAAGGAACTCACTGCAGACTGATTCATCTGCCTCTCAGCATAACCATTAAGGCTTGTCTCGGTTTAGGTTCTTACAAGGGTATTTATTGGATCACATGATCTCATACATCTAGAGGAAATAATGAACAACATAAATGGATGAACAAAAACAGACCCAAAGTAAAAGAAACAATGATTAGAAATAACTATTTAAAAGTCTCTATAGCTAGCTAGCTTACTAGATAAATAGATTATATATTACTTTCCAGAACTATTGTGCTGATATTCCGCCCTGATTCCTTGAGCCCATTGCTCCCTTCTCCTTCAACATTAGCATGGAACATTAAACATTTAACAATTTGACACGGGCACTTTTCCCATTGTTTCTTCACTTTTTATTCATGTTACACTGATAAGGTTGAATATTGTCCTTATATTTATTAGTTATTTCTTTCTTTGTAATGTTCTGTTTAAGTTCTGCGAGCATTGATCTTTGTGAAGTTAAGTGCTTTTCTAATTGATTTGTAGGCGCCATTAGGACACTAATGATATTTTCATTTTGCCTTTTTATGACAAACATTTTATGAGGTTGTTTCATTTTCATTTTGCACATGGTATCTTTGACAATTAGAATAAGCATTTATTCAAATCCCTTATAAATATTTCTTATCATTTTCACCAGAGTTCTGAAGACACTCAGCCCCAGACCACTGAATTATTTTACTTGTACCTACAAATACCTTACTGCTGCATTTGGGTATATGGTGATGAGTTGGGGAGCTAAGGTGGGAGTGGTTGACAGGCAGGCAGGAGCTTACATACAAGGAGATACTGAACACTTATGAAAGAAGTGCAAATGGCTAAGACTGTTTCACTACTATGAGTTACCAATATGAGGTTTGCCTTTTGTTTGACTTGAGTAACAGTCATGGCTTTAAACTAGTTCCTTATCACTTAACTCCTGGATTATTGCATACACTTCCCAATTTTGTTTGTTCATCTCCAGTGTTTTTTCACCTACAATCCCTACTGTATATTGAAGACAATGTAATCTTTCTCCCCCCAAAATCTGATCTTATCACTTTCCAATGAAAATCCTTCCTCTTACCTTTAGGGTGTAATCTCATAGCATGGCACCCCAGACCCCAATTTCTGATATCTAGCTCCCACTCCAGTCTCCACATCGCCTTTTTCTTCTCAGATTTTACGCTCCCGGGTTATCATGCTATTTTAGCTCAGTGTCTTTGCTCATGGTGTTCCCGCTATCTCAATTCCTTTTCTTTATTCTCTTGCACTCAAGCCAGGCAGCATCTCCTCCAGAAAGGAGCACCTTAAACCCACACTCTGCTATGTACCCCCTTCTTTCTGTTTGTGGCACCCTAAAAAGAACTGTATCTTAAAACGACTGTTAGTTTGAAATCTGACCCTGTGCATGTTTCTCCAATTAAAACATAATATCTCAACACCAGGATTCTTCTTCTTTTGTATTTCCAATGCCTTAACATAATCCCAATATACCTCAGCTGCTTAATATTATGTGTTTCTTGAAAATCACCACCCACTTAATGCCTATCAGAAGCCCCAGGATAGAATAAACATCTTCTTGTCAAACTCCAATCTGTTGCTGCACATTTCTTTGTGAAATGGGAATGTATTTCCTGCCATACCTTGTGCCCTGGAAAAAAGTAAAACTGAATGCAGTAATGAATGCAAATGATTTTATAAACTGAGGAATCTGTAGGTATGCATGCATGCGTGTGTGCATAGTTATTATTACTATTATAATTATAATGATGGAAATATGGCATTAAATTACAAAATCACAAAATTTTAGAATGTTAGGTGAGCGTAGGATCTTGAGTGAATGGGGAAACTGATTTACAACCTGTATTCCCAGGAGTCCTTAGGTTCCTTAGAAGTGTTTCAAGGGCCATTTCCATTTCTTTTTTTATTATTATTTATTTATTTAAAATATATTTTATTGATTTTTACACAGAGAGGAATTGAGAGGGATAGAGAGTTAGAAACGTCTATGAGAGAGAAACATTAACCGGCTGCCTCTTGCACGCCCCACAATAGGGATGTGCCCGCAACCAAGGTACGTGCCCTTGACTGGAATTGAACCCAGGACCCAGGGGAGCCGTGTGTCCCAGGAGAGCCGTGTGCACCGGGAGAGCCATGTGCCCTGGGGAAGAGGTGGGACCCGGGGGGAGGGGGCGGTGTGAACCGGAGGGGGAGCAGATTCCATTTCCATTTCTAAGAGAGGTTAGATAAGGAGAAACAGATCTGGCAGGGTTTCCAGATCCCATTTCAGTAACTATCACACCACCACCAGTGTTAATCATGTCATATGTTGATGTTCATATATGGCTTTTCTTTAAGTAAATATTTGAAAACTTCCAATAGCCTCAATGCCCTATGTCACAAATAAAGAAGTTAGAGCTCAGAATCATCAGCAAATTTATCAAAGATCACACAGTTTGTCAATATCACATGTGGCTCAGTGTTCTTTCTGCCATACAATACTGCCTTAGCAAACTCCCCTCCCCAGCTCCTGGACATTTTTTATTCATTATTTCCCCCATGGAATAATTAGTAGCCTAAGACCATGCTGCTAGCATTTTAAAGTGGTCTGAGTTCTGCTCAGTGCCAATTCTCATCTGTACTTTTATCTTTCAAGACAATGTTGAGCTCATTCCTAACACTTGTCTTCATCCATACTTTCAAAGACTCTCTATCATTCTCAGATATTCCACACACATTTCTTATAGGCCACCGGGCTGTGAAGTTCACTTCCTAACAAGGGTGTCTCCAATAGCAATGGCTTCCAGTTTTGTGGGTTGTTAATCAACACATTTTCATGAATTGTTCAATAAGAGCTTGAATCTAAAAGATGATCATATTACGCTTTATGGTGCTCTAGAATTGCTGGAGATTGGTTTGCTGGATGAATAGGAAACCTGCTACTATTTGGAAATCAGAGCACTGAATCAACACACTGGCTGAGCATCTCTTGTGTGCTGTGCCTCTTGAGGTGTCAGGACCACAGTGTGTTGCAAATTGTCACTTCCCACTAGGAGCTTCCTATTGGGAACAAGAATACATGTAAATACTTATAATTCAGTGCAAAGCATGAAATTAAAGTGTACAAAGCGAGGGCATGAGTCATCTCCTTTGGGTGTTGTCAAGAAATCTTGGCTAAGAAGATGAAAACTGAGCAGATTTTTAAAAAATATTTTTATTGATATTTTACAGAGAGGAAGGGATAGAGATAGAGAGCTAGAAACGTCGATGAGAGAGAAACATCGACCAGCTGCCTCCTGCACCCCTCCCCCTCACTGGGGATTTGCCCATAGACAAGGTACATGCCCTTGACCGGAATTGAACCTGGGACCTTCCAGTCTGCAGACCGACGCTCTACTACTGAGCCAAACCAGTTTCAGCCAAAACTGAGCAGATTTTTAAAAAATTAATATTGATATTAGGGGACACAGGGTAGAAAGGTATTTTATATATTGAAAATGGCATTCCAAAAGTTACACCAATTGTTTATTTAGTCATATTTTAAAAAATATCTTCCTATGTGCCAGGAACTGGGCTTTAAACCAGAAACAATAATCAGTTTTTAACTGTCAGGGCAGCATGAGGGAAATAGGTCAACAACTGAAATTCTGTGTAAGTACTTCAAAAAAGGGAGAAAACATAATTTCAGTTTTTTTAAACTACAAAGGTGTTAAAAGACCATGACAGGCGATAGACACAACTAGAGAGGAAGTCAGTGGCCAGGAGATGGAGGAAGCCTTGTATCTCATAGTGAGAACTGTGGGGTCCATCCTGATGACCAGGAGGACCTAGTGGAGAATTCTGAGTTGGGGAATGTTACACCTTTTCTTTGTAAAGAAACTGATCTAAAATAGCATAGGCAGTAGACAAAGGACAGCGAAGTCCAGAGATAAAGCCAGTCATGGCAGATGGAAGAGCCAGAGCCATTGAGGTAGGGGCAATGGGTCTTAAAGGATGGGTAGAATGCCAAGTGAAGGAGATGGTGTATGTATAAACACATACATTGTGTTCTTGAGCCAGGCGGTTGGGAAGGCAGTTGAGAGTGGGATTTGGGGTCAGTCATTTTTCACTCAGCAACTATTAGCTGAGTGTGAATTGTATGCATGGTGTTCTTCTGAGCTGAATAGTATAGAATATTTAAGATGTTGTCTCTCTTCTTGAGGAATTTTTATTTAGCTGAGAATTTAAACAAGAGTTCAACTGGCAGTGAGCACTCAGCTAATATGTATTGAGTGTGTGCTTTATAGTGACTTTTCATTAGTTCTCACAACAACCCAGGAAGCTGGTGCTATCATCTCTCTATGACTGTCATGTCTCCACACTATTAAAAGGTGGGTAATAAGCACCAACTTAATGGTGATGTTGGGAGCCTCGTAAAATAATAATGGATCTGCTTTGATACCAAATTTCAAACTCTTACCACCATCTAAGACTGCCTCCCAAATAATTATGGCACCAGATGATGGAAGTATTAAAGAGCTGCATATGTGAAGTGCATTGGAATCACAACAGAAAGGAGGAAGAAACATATGGTCAGGATCTCAGAGGTTTAGGTTTGGAGAGGCTCCAGTATTCAAGAGAAGGTAGAATGGTTTCTGGGCCTGAAAAAAGAATGTGATGGTACAAAATGCCAATCCAAAGCAAATATTGCCTCCTCAAATCAGGTTACTGAAATAGACTAGTTAGAAGTTTTTAAAAAGCTGTTGCCCCGGACAATGTGAAGGCATTCACACTTTAACCTTGAATTATCAGACAAGGCAGAAAGTAAATGAAAGCCCATGCTTTTAAATATCAAAAACAAGATCAGCAATACCACATAAACAAAAAACAGCAAAAAAAATAAATTAAAAGAAAAAAAAAGACAACTGACATTTAAAGGCACCAGGCATCAAATTAAATTCTATAAACTTCACACAGCGGAGGTTCCCAGTAATGAATTCCATAAACTCTTAACTTGATGGGGCTTCTGTCCCCTTTGCTCCTCCCACCTTATTAAACTCAAGGCTGGAGTTTTATATGCTTTGCAGTAAATGGGAGTCTTCGTGACATTCCTGGTATTCTCAGAAAAGTTCCAGCTGTCATAATGTCACAGCAAATAGATGAAGATGGCCAGGAGACAGATAGAGAGGGAAGCACTTGATTTACTGCTGTCCTTGTTCCCAAAGTGTCCTTGACAGTCTGTATCAGGATGCTCCTCATACAGAAACATCTGCCAAACACTCTACTTCAGGGCAAAATCACAGTTGGTTTTATGTGCTACTGGATCAATGGCCTATTTCTCTAGATTGTAAAGTGGGTTCAGAGTGTGCTAGAAACTTAAGAAAAAAAATAAGAAGCTTATTTGATGGTGGTTGCATAAAAGTCAACACCTGCTACTTGAATTTTTTTTCTTCTTAATGCCTGGTTAAGGGAAAATGTCAAGGGCATTTCACATTTGCACTAATTTAAATAAAACCTTTGTTATACACTTTGCAAAAAAATAAAAACACTTTTGGAAAAGTTATAACATTTTTTTTCTTCCTGCAGAGATTGGCATAAAAGCAAAACTTCATAGATCTTAATCTGAAGTAATCTTGTGAGAATTGCCCAGGCTCGTATTTGCCAATTAAATTCATGTTCCAGAAGATAAAGCATGTGCTGAATGAGAGTATATAATTTGGTAGATAAGGGAATCTCTTCCCTTCATAAATATTTTATCAGGAACTGAAAACATGCAAGCTTAGCCCCCCAATAAAGCCATGAGTATAAGGAAAAGTGATCTTCTAACTTGTTTTTCAAGGGAAATCATTTTAATTGGAAATTTGTGTTCCATAACATGTTTTCCAGTCAAGAAAATGCTATGTATATATAAACAAAAGGATTTTCTAAAAAATGAACAAAATAATTGAAAATGGGTTTTATATAAAAAGTTAAATTGAAAAATAAATGTAGCATGTTCTTTTTTTCTCTCTAATGTTAAATTGAACCTAAATATTCTCAAATGTCTCCAATTGCCATTAGCTTCATAAGTAGGGTTCGAGCAGATTTTTGTGGTCTTTGGTCTTCTGATATGAGCATCATGGTGTGTGAGAAAGCGTTCCATGAGTATACTTTGCACTCCTAGCCTTTATGAAGTTAGGTAATGAAGACAGCATTAGAAAGGGTACTAATATTGATAAGGCTAATTAATGAGGAGTAATTAGATTTTTTTCAATATGTACACAAGTAATTTAGGCTATATCTAGCTAAAACAAAAAACAAACAAACAAAAAAACCCGAATTTTAACTGTTTCATCTTATGTCATTAAATTTGCCTATTAATGAGTCTGACTAACTAATATCTGAGAGCAATTAATGAGTTGACTCTTAAATCAAGTTATACACCAAAATGGGTAACAGATCAGCCAAGAAGGTTTTCCTAACTTTTTGGTGGACTACTTGATTTTTCCTACTTAAGGAGAGAGGGATTTAATGAAATCCTCAGGGCCACAAGGCTCGCTGGTAGACTTCCCACTTGTGGAATAGAGAGGCTAGTAGTAAATGCTCAGTTTTAGGGCCAGAGATACTTTTTTGGACTGGAGATGATAGGAACAGAAGGAATTACATCATCCTTCTCATCTTATTTTTCTTCCTTTATTGCCAACACAATACTCAGACCTATGATTCTTCCTCGTCCTTGATATAACAGAACCAAAGAAGGTCCCCAGGAAGAATGGTCAGCCTAGGACCACTCTGGTCTGGGCCTGAAGGAGAGCCCCATTCCATCCTGAATTACTATATCTTCTGACACTACAAAATTATTCCTGTTGTGCGCCAGGCTAATTGGTAAAGGCTATAGATTGGCAATGTTCTTCATGTGCATAAGGGTCCTCTGAAGTAGGCATTGCCACTACTTCCATTAGAAATGAGGAAACTGAGATGCAGCAGTTAAACAAATTTTAATGGTAAGCAGAGCTAGGATTTTAACACAGGCAGGATGCCTTCACAGCTCTCACTTTTAATCACCACACCCTGCTGACTTTCTAATTTATGTTATGATATGAATTGATGTTCGGTACGAAATCTCTGAAAGCCAGAATCAAGAGTGGCTTATTTCATTTTTCTTCTTTTCAAGAAGTTTAATCTATTATTATTATAGGCAGAATTCACAATTCTGTGAAATAGTAGATAAACCAGAATACAAAATATCAAATCCATGGCACAACAATTATTGGGTATCAGAAAGAGCTATTACTTCTTATCTTCAGCTTTTGTTCTGGTCCTGAAGCAAAGTCATGCAATTCAGACCTGGTTTTACTGCTTATCCACAGCGTGAGCCTGCAGTGTGTCTTTGGCTCCTCCACCCAGTTATACTTTCTATTAGTTTTTTTTTTTTTACCCTCCACCTTGGGTTTGGAAGGCTGAGACCACATGTTGTTACTCTCTTGATCTATGCCCAGCACCCAATATAATGCCTGGCACAACGAGTTGTGACTAAAGGATGGGAGAGCCTCAGTTTTTACTTCCCTTTATAAGGATGGTAATATTTGCATTCACTATCTTGGAGGGTTGTTATGAGATTTGGGTGACATAATGCATAGGAAAGTATTTGGAATTAAAATGTGGTATGAGTCTAGAGATTCTTTCTCTTGGGTTATATGTAATCATTCTCATCTGTAGATGAACTTGACTTGTCTGAGGAGTCACACCCAAGAGAAACAATTTTGGGGAAAATTTTTCCAATGTCATTTCAAATGCTAGATCACTTCATTCTTCACTCCAGTAACTCCTGATCCTGGTTATGGAAAAAAAGAAGAAATGTGAGATTTTTGTTTGTTTGTTTCATAGATCCCAGATGAGGCAGAATTTATAGAACCAGAAGGAATACAGTTTCAAAGCTCTCATTTTGAAGGAGAATGCTCCAGCCGTAACTCATTGTGAGTACTTACTATACACAAATTTCCATATTAAGCATTTCTATGTAAAATTTCACCAATGCCCATCCTTATGTGAGGTATATGTCCCAGTTTTGTACATGGAGAAAATGGAGGCTAGAAAGCTAACATCTCACCCACAGAGAATAGGAGAATAAGGATTGAATCCCTATTGGATGAAAATTTTTAAAATCTTATGCAAAATACAGATGATGTATTATATATTGTAAACTTGAAACCTATATAATTTTATTAAGCAATGTTACAACAATAAGCTTAATAAAATTTTAAAAATAGTAACTATTTTAAAATATTTTTTAAACTTTTGGCACTTTCTACACTCTCATATGTTTCACTAACAATAAACCCCCTGTACCCCACCCAGTCTCTCTTCCTACAAAGCTTAAAGGCATTGTGAGCAGGTTCAAGAAGCTCACATTGCTGTGTTTGTGCATAAATTGAGGTTATTATATCTGCAAGTAATAAAAATCCAACTCAAATTAGCTTACGAAAATATAAAAAGGAAATGTTTCATGCATACTTGAGTACCCTACAGAATAGTTAACCTGTGGAAGGGATATGGAGCAAGTAGACCAAAGAAACATCTAAGACTCAGAAACTTATAAGCCATGAGAGCTGCTTTTTTGTCACCTGGACCTGCTTCCTAGTCTCTCCTTTCCAGCTTCATCTCAGACAGGACCACAGACAGCTCCTGAGCATTAGGAGATTCATTACCCAATGGAATAACTTGTGAGCCTGAGTCTTAGATTCAAAATCACCAGGAAGGACCCTAATTGGCCTGCCTACTAAGGTTCCATGTATCCCTGTACAAGCAAAACAAGTCCAAGGCAATAGAGCAGAAGAGAACATTCCACAGTGTAGCAAGTCATAAGATACAGGTCCCCTCCTCTTCCCAGTACCCTAGCGCTCTAGGATTGAATCAGGCCAGGAGGGAAGGGCAGGAGACATATTTGAAAGGAAATGATTCTCAGAGGCAAAGCAAGTCAAAGTCCCATAGGCCTCAGGGCTCATATTTTTTTCTATAAGTATTTTTGCTATAAAAAATGTCTGGCTTTTGAAAGCCTGGCTTCACTAGCATTTTTGCTTGGCTAGCAATGTAAAAATGAGAGAAGTATTTCTACTTTATTGTCATGGAATTAGCATTTCCTTAAGGGTCACCTGGTTTGAGCTCATTCAGAAAAAGTTAAGTGTGAGGCACAAGATAAACTGTCAGAATTATAGAGTTGTCATATTTTACTGAAGACTGGGAATTTCAGGATTTATGATATCTCATTATTAACTACATAAATTTTCTAAAAAAGGCACCACACAGTAATCTTTAATAGTATTTTAATCTTTTATGGTATTTTCAGGAATACATATAGATTTCAAACCTACTGAATTAGGATATTTATAAGTGATCACTGGAGTTTGGGTTCAATAAGATGCTTATATAATTTTTATGAACACAATCCAGTGGCCTCTGATCATATGCAGTAACTGCTCCAGACATGTGCTTGGGACTTGCATCTTGGCATACAGTGGTACAACCTTTCTTCAAAACAACTTCACTATATGTGTCAAGATGCCTCAAGATGCTCATAGCCTTTGTTCTTAATAATTTCATGGATGGGAATATCTCCTAAGAAAATATTATGATATATAAAACAAATAAAGCTCTAAGTAGAGATAATAGTCACTAATAGCATGAAGAGAAAAAAAATAGAAATCATAAGATGAGAATAGTTCTATAAAATCGGGCTAATATACTTCAAAGTAATATTATTCAGACATTAAAATAGTTGTGCAGAGTAGAGAGTAATTTCACAAACTGCTGAAGTTATAATGCTAAATGAGAACAAAATATCTTACAAGTATAATTATAGTCATATATATCAAAGTTAAAAATAACATTATGTCTGGAGAAAAACTAGAAAGAAATACATTTAAACAATAATGGTGGATCATTGGATTATGAACAAACTTTTCCTTCACCAATTTACTTTTTATATGCTCTATAATAAACATATCACAATTGTTACAAAAATAAAATTTGTAATGCTCAAAAGGAAATTTGACCAAAAAAATTGCAGCAACATGGATAGAGCTTGAGAATATCATACCAAGTGAAATAAGTCAGACAGAAAAAGTCAATAACCATATAGTTTCACTCACATATGGGGTATAAAACTGAAAGCAACAAATAAATAAACAAATACTCATAGATATACAGACAAGAGTATGGTGGCTACCAGAGTGAGGGGGTTTTGAAGATAGTGAAGGGTAGAGGGGTTCAAATATATGGTGATGGAAGGAGATGTGACTTTGGGAGATGAACACACATTGTAATATACAGATGTTGTATCATGGAATCATACACTTGAAACCTAAATAATTTTATTAACTAATGTCACCATAATAAATTTAATTTAAAAAATCCCCACTTCCACTCTGCTTATGGATGTCTGGATGTTATGGATCTTCCACCCCAATAACTGGCTTCTGTAGTGAGCCCTTCCGAACCTTCTACTTCATTTTCTGTGCCTGGCTACCCGAGTAACCCTGTCCAGATACCTTTTCTTACTCATACCTGTCTTCCTCAAGCCTGCAATCCTACCTCAGCATCTTGAGACATAAAGCTGAGAATCCCAAATACCTACTTCCATAAGTTACTAACAGCAACCTCCTTTATGCTTATATATCTCTAACTATGCAGTCCACAACTTTATTCTACACAGCCTAGCATTTCAGCTCTCTTTAGAACAATCTAGATATTCATGCAGCTTATTTCAATGTAAAACAATACTGAAGAAATAAGGGAAGAACCTAAAGGAGTGTCATTAGTTGTTTTCTTTTTTTGTTTGTTTGTTTTTACATCTCCCTAGGTGTAACATTTGAAGTTACTTTTACTCTGAATTCTCCATTATTCAGAATATCATAGTACCATTTTTAATATAGTAGGTTCTTTCCTTTAATGAGATATATTAGACATATAACATTGTGTAGACTTAAAGTGTACAACATACTGTATTGATTTGATATATTTATATATTAAGAATGAATAGCAGTTATGGTAATTAAAATTTGTATGCACTCCCATCTCTAGAAACCCATCAAAATAATTTTAGAACTCATAAAAACAAGAATGAAATTTCATCTTCAATAACAAAAAGAGGTAGTTAGTCAAAACACGTCACAAAATAGTTTAAAAGTCAGAAAAAAAGTATTTTAAAATGAGATGATGAGAGCTTGTTCATATTTATGCATAGATGTATAGTCATTTGAAATAATCATTACAGTGTTGAAAGACCCATCCAACGATCCTTTAATTAACATACATCCATGATGACAGTGCTTCGGGGATCGAAATGTCTAGAAGAGAATATACCCTTACAGAGACCGCAGAGAAGCTTGGGGAATGGAGCATAAAGAAGAACCATGAAGCCATGCATCTTTATTAGTAATGATAATACTGAAGCAGCCAGGTAAGGACAATCTGGAAGAAGGAAGAGAAGCTGGAACTTGACTATAAGCCCTAAAACAAACCATGGGAATGTATGTTCTCAGGATAGAGACAATGATTGGAAATGGTTAAGGCCATTAATCATATGAGGTGTTGGCTTCCTCAGCCTTCTACCTCTGCCTGACTCAGAGGATCTATACTAACCCAGCTATAAACATAGGTTATCAAATAGACCTGGTTTGACATGTAGGCATATATTCTGAAATTAAACCAATGATAATGTTGATGAAAGGAATATAAGAAAAAAGAAGAGCTAAATTTTATCAGACACCTGAATCACATGGAAATATGGTTTCTCTGAAAAATTCTCAAAAGATAGTAAATCATAGAGATCAAAATAAAAAAACTGATAATGCAACAGAAAGAGGCTAAAAAGTGAGACTAGATCAGAAAAAAGATTAAAGTAGTAATAGATCACTGAAGAGTTGAGAATTCTACTTGAACTAATAATAGTAACTCTAACAAAATTAAACAAGCACAACTATAAACACGGCCAGGGACAAGACAATAGGCTTGAAGAAATCACATACATCAAATAGAAAAAATAATCTAAAACAAGATGACAAAAGATAATGAAATATAAAATAACTTTTGGAGCATGTTTCACATTGACGATGTCTTTTAAAGTGTCATTCAGAATGGTCTGTTGCATTTTACTACAATTGCATTTTCAGGGCCAAATCATACAAGCCATGAGGATGGGATTTTTTTTTTTTTTAGGAATGAAATGGACACAAGTCCTCTCCATCATCCTGAGAAATTGCACATCCTGAGTCAAGAAATCAGAACCAGAGAAGATGACCTTGAAATAGCAAGAGAAAGCATTATTTCCTTTCTTCTCTGTGGCTTATAGATTTGGGTCTGAATAGGGCTGTTATTGAAATAACCTGTCTGAGGACGCTCATGCCTGGGGAAGAGGAGGTGGCAGCAGGTGCCAGGATGCTATAGAGTCAGATTTTGCAAACCTGCAGAAGGTGACCTAAGGACACCAAACCCAGCCACCATCCAGCTGCGGTTTTAAGTTATTTTCCATAGTCCTTTTCTTTGTCTCTCTATTATTTTTAATCTCAACTTTCAAGTTTTATTGTAAAGTCATCATCTCCTGAGTTTCACAATAGAAATGTCCAGACAAGGCATATACTATAATTGTTATGGGCTGAACTATGTCCTCCCTAAATTCATGTCGAAGTCCTGACCCTAGCCCCTTAAAATGTGACTGTATTTAGAGATAAGGCCTTTAAAGTTATGAGGTCATGTGGGTGGGCATTAATTCAATATGACTTATAAAAAGAGAAGACTAGAACACAGATACACAGAGGGGAAACCATGTGAGGACACAGGGAGAAGACAGCCATCTGTAAGGAGAGAGGCCTCGGAAGGCCTGCTGACACTCTAATTTCAAAGTCCTAGCTTCTCAAACTGTGAAAAAATAAATTCCTGTTGTGTAAGCCACCCCGTCAATGGTACAGTATCCCCCCCTCCCTTATCCATGAGAGATATAGTCCAAGACCCCTAGTGGATGCCTGAAACCACAGAAAGTACCAAACCCTGTATATATCATTTTGTTTAGTACATACCTACCTAGAATAAAGTTTTACGTATAAACTAGGCACAGTGAAAAGTTAACAATAATCCTTTATAACAAAGAGGCAATATGTAAATTGACCATCACACCTCACAAGATGACTATCTATGACCAGGCTGGCAGGGGGTTAGTGAGGGATGACCAAATGACTGAATAGCAGGCTGTATGGGGTGACCAGGCTGGCAGGGTAGAGGCAGTGAATAGGCCAGCAGGAGAGCAGTTGGGGTGACCAGGCAAGTGGGGGAGAGGGGCAGTTGGGGGCAACCATGTTGGCAGGGGGAGGGCAGTTAGAGATGACCACACTATGGGGGCAGTTAGAGGTGACCAGGCCAGTGGGGGAGAAAGTTATGAGGTTGTATGGGTGGGCATTAAATGTGCACAATGTGAGGTCATATGGTGCGGTTGTGGGCAACCAGGGCAGCAGGGAGGCAGTTGGGGGCAATTAGGCTGGCAAGGGGAGCAGTGAAGGGTGACTAGGCTGGCAAGGGGGGCAGTTGAGGACAACAAGGCAAGCAGGCAGGAAGGTGAGCAATTAAGATCCAGCAGTCCAGGATTGTGAGAGAAATCTGACTGTCCTGGGGATCGGGCCTAAACCAGCAGTTGGACATCCCCCAAGGAGTCCTGAATTGGAGAGGGAACAAGCTGGGCTGTGGGAATCCCCCCATGTAAAAATTTTGTGCACCGGGCTTCTAGTAACTAATAATAAAATAAAACCACTATAATAAGTATACTCTACTAATAAGAGTTAAATAAATGAAGTCTCTCAAAATCTCTCACTGCACTGCACTCACCTTTCTTCTTGTGATGATGTGAGAGGACACAATGCCTTGCAATGCAGTGAATTATGCAGGAGCTGTGACATAGTGTTAGGCTACTCTGGAGCTTTTAGCAATAAGGCTACTGGGTGACTACCTGTGGCATAGGTACACTAGACAAAGAGATGATCCACATCCTGGGACGACAGAGCAGGACAGTGTGCAATTTCATCATGTAACTCAGATTGGTGCACAATTTAAAACATATGACTTGCTGAGTTCTGGAATTCTCCATTTAATATATTCAGACCACAATTGACCACAGGTAACTGGTGCCCTGAAAAGTCAAACCACAGATGAAGGACTCTTATATTTTGTTATGGCAGCTCTAGAAAACTAATACTATAATAAAAACTGGAGTTGACACTATCCCAGTAGTAAGACCATCTACAGAGCAGAGATAACATTCTTACAGCATCCTAAGCACTTGCCTTTGCTAGTATAATTTATCTTTACTCCAATTCCAAGAGAAGCCTTACATGAGTGGACATTTGCAAAATGGTTGGAAAAGTACCTGCGTAGAATAAATGTTCAGTAAATGTGATCTGTTAATATTTTCTTTATTTTAGAGGTGAGAAGGCAAAGGCTTAAGAAAGTTACATAATTTCTCTACGCTTTCATGGGTGGAGATATTAGCACTTTGGTCCACATCCCCACGGGCTGGTGGGGTGAGACAGGGGCCACTGGGACAGGATGGCATGTGTAGGAGGACAGAGGTCCTGTGGTGGGCATCTGTGGAGGATAGGGTGGGTGATAGACAATGCCAGCATCTGCACAGAAAATGAGGAGGAGTTTGTTGCTGTGTTAGGGAAGGATTTGGGAGGACACTGAAATTGTGCACATTAAACCCATCCACCATCCACCACAAACATAAACCACTTCTCATGTGAGCCCAACATTTGAGTAACCTCCTTACCTTCTTTAAAGTCTCCATAAACAGAGGGGACACTTCTTTCCACATTTAACTCAACAGCAGAATTAGCCTAAAATCCATAGCTAGTCATATTCTTCAGGGAATTTTTTTTCTCACCCTTCAGGAATCTTCCCTTCCAGGGAAAATGGAAGAAAAGGGAAGAAACTCACTGTGATTTTTTTTAATAATGACCAATCAAAAGCATTGCCATCTGCTGGAGTCCAAGGGGTTCCATACCTGCTTTCAGGAGCTTGCTTGAGCTTACCAGGGGGTTAGCTTCAGGAGATATCATACTATATGACATTTCTTTCGCCTTCTGAGAACTATGTGCTATCCAGAGCAGGCTGACTTTACACTCCTGTCTCCTACGAGGATCCTAACAGGTACAGGAAAACAGAGGACCAGAGAAAGATGGAATCAACAGAGACAATGCCCGTCAAGGTCAATCCCACACACAGTCAATTCCTTCTTGTGTTGCGTGTAGCATCTTAATTTCACAGACTCCAAAGAGGAGATAGAAAGTAGCAGCTCAATTGTGTCAAGTGTATGTATGGGGGGTGAGGGACAGGTTTTCTAATTCCATGAGCATCTTCATGGCCATGGCTGCTATGAGCACCACCTGCTCCCAGCAGATGCAGCCATCATTAATCTGTCACCACTTACCAATTTATTCCCCACGTCCTCAGCACGCCTATTGGGAAAACAATATGGTTTCTCCTGTGACTACTTTTCTTGCATCAATTCCTGATGCAATTGCATTCTGAATTTTTTCTCCAACTACCATTTTGCTTCCCACCTCACTGATTGAATAGTTACCTGTATCTCAGCAGTGAACAGGGAGAACAGTGTGGGCTGGGACCATGTGGATATTGATATGAGGGGACACACTGCTGCCTCAGACCATCAATTATCAATTTTATATGCAGAGATAAATATGGATTTGTGTGTGTATTCATGGTGTGTGTGTGTGTGTGTGTGTGTGTGTGTGTGTGTGTGTGTGTGCATATGCACTGTGTGGAATAGCCAGGAGAATTACACAGAAATGGAAAATGGTATCTGTTACCTTAGAGATATACAATGTACAGAAAGAATCTGAAGAGGCCATTTAGACCCTCTTCTACTCAGAGACAAGTCATGTCCCCTCAGAGCCCAGGTAACAAAGGGTGACACAAAATGTGGAGGAAGGGTCTCCTCTGTCACACAGGGCTCACAAGGGAATGCAGTGCTGTGTGTACCCTCCTCAGCTTTGCAGCTGTGAGGCCAAGTCTCCTGGGAAGGGTTTCTAGGAAGGCAGCAGCAGTGGGATACTAGGAAGGGAAGGCAGGTGACACAGAAAGGACCTGGCACATAGGAGCCCGGGACAAGGGATGTGGCCATGTTTTCTGTTGAGGGTACATAAGCTTCCTCCTGGCTAGTGGATAAATCCTCTGGTGGAGTTTGAGGTGCAGAGATCTGGGGCAGGGAGAAGGACAATGTACCATAGTCAGTAATATATCAGCATGCAACCTCCTTTGTACCTCATGGGCTGCAAGGTCTTAAGATCATCCTGGCTGTAATTATCTGTGCTGTGCCTGTTGTTGGCAAGTGGGTTTTGTTCTGTGTTGGTTTTATTCTTGCTGTGTATGTTTACATTTGAGTGTACAGAGTAGAGATTATGGTCTCCAGTTCCGCCTTACAATCATGTCAACTTTTAGGACTGGGGTGAGCTATTTCATAGGCTGTTGTATGCATTCTGAAAGTGTCTGTTGAGCACAAATATTTGTAGTAGAGGCATTTCTGCAAGAACAGGTCCAGCTTTGCTTTAGTCTCTTATTCAGAGGAAGGAGGATGCTGGGAGATGTTACACACACACACACACACACACACACACACACACACACACACACACACAATAAGGTCTACTTAGTGTCAGGCCCAATAAAAAAGTAGTCGCCCTGTAATGACTCATTTAAAACCCACCATGACTCTGTGAGAAGATCACTGTGATTGTAGTTCCCATTTTATAAATATAAGGGAAGCTACATAGCCAGAGGAGCTCAAATTTGAAGCCATGCAGCCTTGCTCTGGAGTCTTTGCTCTCAATTAAGAAACCAGTACAATGTGTCTCTGCCTTTTGGTAAGATTGAGTGGAATAAGCTAGTGGGGCAAGGGATGTGGCCATGTGCTCCCCTGCCTTTTTCTTGGCATCCACACAATACACGATGGACAACTGTAAGGCACACTGGGAGAAATGGGGGTAGGGGGTGGATCTGCTCTTGCTTGGAGACAGTTGTCCTGAGACTTCAGCTGCCAGTGACTTTGATGTTTGGGTGTTCATTGTCACTTCTTACCTACAACCCATCAGTTGGAAAACTGCACAAACTTTACTACTTCTCTGAGAAGAGTACCACATAGTACTTCCCCTGAATCCACACCTGGCTCTCTGCTCACCCACTCATTGCTCTCCTAGTGCTTCTGCAGACAATTATTCTTAACAAAAGTTTAAAGGGATGGACTCAGTCAGTGTACTATGATCTCAGTCATTACAAAGCCCACATGGTAGATGGTGCAAGACTCATTTCTCTCTCCCCATGATGTAACCACCATGTGAAGTTTTTGGGGGGAACAGAGGCAGGGGAGTACTTCTAATTAGCCAAATCTGTTAATCGCATCATTCTTGTTTATTATTGATTGATGGATAGGCATGTAACCAAATTCTGGCCAATGAGTTCTAAGGAGAACTTGCTGGAGACTTGAACCCTTTTTCTCTAACTTGAGAAAGAAAGCACCAGAATAGCGGTTTCTCTGTCTCACACTAGATGTAAATAAAGATAATGCAAATAGCCCAACTGCTCTTGCAACCGAGTCCTGATGGTGAGGGAACCAAGTTGACACTGTGGGTGGCAGAGTGTGGACACCAATAGAACCTGGGCCACTCAGGTCATTTATGAGCTATTGATTGAATCCACCCCAAAGATAGCCCTACCTCAGGTTTAGTGTCATTTGATATAATCCATACTCATGTTGCTAAATCAAGCACCAGCTTTCTATTTCTTATAGACCAAAGCATCTAGACTATTCTGTTCTGCCCCTGGGAGCAGCTCTCCAGTTCTCCTATAGTTACCAAATTATGAGTTCTTCCCCTTTTATACCACAGACTCCTTTTGAACTATGGTTTATTTATTGGATTATTTTGAAGGATAATATGTTTATGCATTAACATACTAAAAGAATTAAATAGAATCAATTATGTTGAATATCCAGTTATCAGAGCACCAAAAGTAACATAACTGTGACATAGTAATGTATGTGTGTCTATAAATATATTAAATAGCATGACCTAGTGGTGGATTTCATAAATCCTATAATATAACTGTAGTTATATTTTACAATTTGAAACAACTATAATGTGATGAAAAGATCTGTGGTTTCTATTGGTGGCCAAGCCATAGCCTCTCCTATTTCATCATGGTTTGGCGCCTAAGGAGTCTCTTGGACCTCAGATTAAGGAGAGGGTAGTGACATTCAAGTCTATGGACCCCCAAGGTCCCTAGAGCTGACCTCTGCTCAGAAAGTTCTTTGCCTTGAATCCTCTACTAAGCAGCCCCAGGGACCTTTATTACCTTTTCTGCTTTTTAAATATTTTCCTGAATCTTCCTGCACATGAACATTCTCTCCCTCTTTTATCCCTGAGGTCCACTGTGATTTGTGTTTTCATTGTACTCCCCTGAAGTCCCAGAAAAGAATCTCTCTCTCTCTCTCTCTCTCTCTCTCTCTCTCTCTCTCTCTCTCTCTCTCTCTCCCTCTCTCCCTTTCTCTCTCTCCCTCCCTCTCTTTCCCTCCCTCCCTAGCTTTTCTTTGTTCCCCAGGCCTCTTTTTGGGGCACTGAGCTTGCACCTGGTAAAATGATTATTTAGACACTTGAGCTGGAAGCCTAGGCCTAGGAGCCCTGTTCCTATTTGTTTACAAACATGTTGAGGCAGGAAAACATAAATTTCTCCCCTTTGGAATTCCTCCTTGAATATGCAGTTCAAGGACTTATACGGAAATATCAATCATGCTTCCCTTAAAATCAGGGCCTATGTGTCCACCCATTTCCCTTCTCTGCCTTCACTCTCCCGCATCCTCTCTGAGCTGGTTTTCAGCTCTCCTGGAAAGGCAAGCAGAGGGTTATTCAACCTGAAAACCAGGTCATATCACATTGAACATACAGAGACTATGGGAGACAATACTCAAAGCTGTGAACAAGATGACATGTGCAGAGTAGGGTAAAAAGTGCCTTTGTTTTCTTCCCAACTGTTTTGTTATTTTTAAATGAAATACTATGAAGATGAATCACCTTTTAAATAGGGGAAATATTTTTAAAATAAAATATATAAAAATATTCCAAAAATGTACATAGCTTGGATAGGAGGGAATGACTATACCTTCAATCCAGGAAAATCTCCTTGGCAAATCTACTTTCCTCTTTTGTGTGTCTTCATATGGATTACTCTTAGTTTACAAAGCAGTGTCACAACCATTGCCTCATAGGCACTCAGCAGTTCAATGGGATGAGTAGACCTGGCAGTGCAACTCTATTCTCATTTTACAAATGGGCAGCTGAGACCCAGGGTGGTTTAAATCACATGGTTAATTTATGTTGAAGATCAGGCTCTGGAAGAGAGATGGCAGAACAGAGGGTCATAGACATAGCAACGGAGCACAGGAAAGGACAGAGAGGAGCTCTGGACATTGCGGGTAAGGAGGAGGACAGGAAATTGCAATGGCTACATCATGGATCAGTACCACATGCAGGCCCTTCACACAGATTGTTCTCACAACTGCATAGTATAAATATGCCATGGCCCCATTCTTATTTGTTAATTTTTTAAGTGATTGAAACATATAAGATGTCCCTCCAAAAATGTATACAGACACTTTGAATAATTATAAATGCAGTGTTTATTAAAATACATTTCATTTTCAACACTGACAATTCAGCAGGTAAAGTATGTATACATTCTTTGGGACACCCACTATTTGACATATAACATTGTGTAAATATAAGGGGGTCCAACATATTGATTTGATATATCTATGTGTGTTGTAATGTGATTGCCATTGAAGGGATAGTCAATGCCTCTATTATGTCACATAATTACATTCTTTGAGGGTGGAACATATGGAGAAGGAGAGATTGTTTAAGCTTATTGTTCCATTTTCTCAAGAGGAATTGGGAGCTCAAATATGTTAAGTCACTTAGACACACTCAGAATCTAGTCAGTGGGGGAGCTAGGATTCAAACACAGGATTGCCTAACCCTCACACTAACCCATTTCACACTACCTTCCTTGAAAGTGTTGGCAGAGGAAGGCCATGGTGCATTTCAACTCTGTGTTTCTCCACCTTTCCTGCTAGACCCTGGAAAGTGGATGCTATAATTCCAATCTGAGTACAGAGCCAGTGCAGTGTCTGGCTCAGAGCAGGCACTTAGCTTAGGAAAGAGCCAAAAGCAAAGGGTTTTGCTGCCCTAGCCAGGCCAGGGCCCCAGCAGCTGAATCCATTCCTCTAGACCTTGGCATTCAGGAAGACCTGGGCTGGCATGCCCGAGCTCCACATTTTTGTGTTTTCTGTAATTGGAGCCACAGGGTTGCCACTTTTAATCAGGCATCAGTTGTCCAATAAACCCAGGCACAAAGCACCCGTAGCAACAGTTGCAGAGATTGGCAGGGCAGGATGGGGAGTCTGGCATGGGGACCTACCTGTGAGAAATTCCACCTCCACCACCCATCAGTGCCAGCCCGGGGCAGAGTGCAGGAGCTGAAGACTTTCTTAGAGAAACTGAAAGGTTAGAACCTGTGTTTCAGCAGCAGGCTTTGTGCAAAGTAGCAACCAGTCTGTGGATTATGTTTTTCCCTGACCTTTCTGGAATGGAGAATTCTTCACAGCTGTCATTGCATCAGTGCACAAGCCCAGAAATATAATTAGGGAAGACGTATGAGCTGAGAGTCTGTGCCAAGCCTAGGGGAGAGTACTATACTGGGGAAGCATGACCAGAAATTCAATAAATGGAGCTGCAACCAAACATAGACACTGATCCAGGGACTGAGGGAAGAGGCCAGGATGCAGGGATGCTTAGCTTCCATCTGGTCCTCACTGGTTTGCATTGCAATTATCCATTTTCACGTCACATGGTAGAAATGCAATAAACTTTTACAGGGGTGGAATGAATAAAAAATGGTCCAATAGAAAGGGCTTAAAATCAATTCAACTATGTTTGCTCTAGATCTCCCTAAAGCAGAGCCTGAGACAATGATTTGAATATAGGCCTTTAATTTGAAAGATATATTACTCTGGATTATCCATAGAAATAGAACCAGTAGGAAATTAGAGATAGATAGATAGATAGATAGATAGATAGATAGATAGATAGATAGATGATAGAGTTTTACTCTAAAGAGTTGGCTTGGTTAAAGTAATTATGGAAGCTAAGAAGTACAAAATCTACAGTCAGTAATATATAGACCCAGGAAAGTGGATGATATAATTCCAAGCTTAGTACAAAGACCTGAAAAGCAGGTGTAAGTTCTAGTCTGACTTCAAGTTCGAAGGCAAGCGAACACAAATGTTTCAGCTTGAAGACAGACAGAGAGAGGATTTATTTTTGTTCAGACTTTTGCTTAATTCAGGCCTTCAACAGACTTGATGAGACCTACCTACTCAGTGTATCAGTTGAAACGTTAACCTCAAACAGAATCTCTTACAGGTCAGTTGACACATAAAATTTACCATCAAGAGGAGGTATTCCATGAAGCAGAGACAGCAAGCAAGACAGTAGAAGAGCAGTCGATAAAAGCTGGGATGTTGAGCTGAATATTGAGAAAATTCTAGCAAATAATAATAATAATAATAAGAAGAAGAAGAAGAAGAAGCATAGGTTGAGAGGATAGTGCATCATTGAGATACCCATAAGAGCTATACTTAAATTATGTGAGCAAAGGGAATGGAGAGGATGGACTGTGCCTGCTGCACCTCACATCTCATTTCACAATGTCCTGGGCCAGTGGACCATCTGTCTTCAGAAAGTGCTTCAGGATTGGAAAAGCACTTTCTCCTTTGTTATCTCACTTGATCTCTTCAACACCCCTGGGCATTAGATAAAGGCTATATGTCCTCCCCACTCAGGAGAAGGTGTGAACCTCAGAGGGCCTGTGTGCTTGCCCAGGGCCATTCAGATTTCTGGAGAGTTAGGACAAAGCTGTCATCTCTTTCTGTCCAGTTCTCCTTCTTTACCAGCACTAGGGGATTTCTGTCTCCTTTCCTCAGCCTGAGGACTTGTGAAATAAAAAAAAGATGAACCACTGAACAAATCATAGAATTAATGTCACCCTAGAATTGCAGGAAATGAGCTAGGATTTGTGCATGTCATAGGTGAAAGGCAGGTGGATAAGGGAGAGCCCAGGACTAGGATTCTTGACTGATGATTCTCATTGCAGCTCTAAAGCTAATCAGCCTTGCAAACATCTTTCCCTCTCTGCATACTTCATTTTGTCTCTCTGTCAAATGCGAAAGACTTATTAGATAATCAGTACTATTTAATTTATATTTTTTAATATTTTTGTTATTTTTATGGTGTCAGCTGGGAAACAAAACCTATCTGTTATTATAGGGGCACCAATCTGTTGAAAGAATGTTGACTATGAAGTCAGGGAGACCTGTGCTATCTTGGTTTCACTAGAGTACTGTGATCCTGGACAAGTGAGCTGACCTTTCTGAGATTTTCTTATATATTAAGTGAGCTTAATATTTATCTTGCAGCATGAATGAGAGTTTAGAAAAAATATATATGTGCAGTTACTACACCATTGCCTTACACATAGATGCACTAATGGATAATTGCTGTTGTTATAGTTGTCTATATTATATCCAATAAGCTAACTTATTTTACCTAACATTTTTTTACAAATTGGTCCACTAATCAATTAATTAACCCACTTGACGTCTACTTATAGCATAAGGGTACGTTTTATCACTATATCATCCTTATTAAAAGAATTGAGAAGGTGTAAATAACCTTTTATTTTTCCTATTTTCACAGGTATATCCAGATGTCTATACGTAGCATTTCAATTAATCTGACATGAATGCAAACATCTTTTGTAAGAGAAAAAAAATATTAGGTTAGATGATGGATAATGACCCTTTTACACTATTTAGTTCAGTGTTGATATTTTTTTCTAAATATGTGAATATAAAACCATGATTAATAAGTCTAAGAAGAGTTCAAGTTGTTTTAAATCAATTATCACCTTGAAATACCCAATAAAGGAACCATGCCATGAGGACTAGTGGCTGATGAGGAGTCACATCAAGTTCATTTAGGGTTATAGTCATGGGTGTTACCACCTGTACTTCCAATTAATGACACATGGTTGAGAGCAAGAGCCATACATAATTGGAGGATAAAAGATATAGAATTTTGGCAGAAACTGGTTTGGCTCAGTGGATAGAGTGTTGGCCTGCGGACTGAAAGGTTCCAGGTTTGATTCCGGTCAAGGGCATGTACCTTTGTTGTGGGCACATCCCCAGTAAAACATGTGTAATTAGAATGTATTCTCTAATTCTGTAAAAATAAGTAAACAGAAACCTTCAATTCAATCTAGCCCAACAATTGTACACACCAGGAGACCAGCGACTAATACAGGCAAGTGCTGGGTGCCTCAAAGATGTTCACAGCCATTACACCAACTCACCGCTCACAGCCTCTGCCTAAGCTTACTTGTATTCACCTCACCCATGGCTCCTATCTCTCATCTCCTTACATTTGCATTCCTCTTTTTAAGGCATTAATCCTGGGATTTGCTTCTGGTCTCTTTAGTTGCTGACTTTTGGCTCCCACTCAGAACTGGCTTAGTTTAACTTTGATTTAAGGACCACACCACACTAGCAGTTTCTAATGGTACGTCCATTCCTGTTTGTCCCACTTCATCTCTCAATACTGAAGGAGGAGAGGTGGGCTTAGACAGGTGGAAGAAAAGATAGGGTAGAATGTTTTAAAATTAATCTGGATCTTATGAATCATCAGCTAAGGAATATAACAGTATAAGGTTTTCAAAATAGTTTATTCGTTCTGCTTTGGCACTGAATATTTGTAAAAAAAAAAAACTTTATCAAGAACATGGGGACTCCTACAGCCTTTGTGGGGGATGGATAATTTATATTCCACATTCTACTTGCTGGTCATCCTTCCCACCCCCACTAGCCCAAGGATTTTCACTGGCTCTCATAGAAGATTAATAATATTCTGATTTGAGATTGACAATTTCCAGCACCACAATTATCTTCAGTGGAAAGAAAAGGCCTGGAAGCTTATGTGGACAGGCTTAAATTCTTAGCTCTCCCATTATAAGTGGCCACAATCCTGCTTTACAGTGCATGTGAGCAGAGATAATGTAAGAGACTGCCCACAAAACAGTAAAAAAGTTTAATTAACTGACAAAAAGAACATTTCTTTTTCAACTCAACTACAGAAGAATTTCAGATATACTAACTCTTACTAAATCACCTCTAAAATAAGTTAAATTTAAGTTAATAATACAGGCTCTTAACCCAAACTTAATTTAAAAAAAATGGTGCTCAATAAAAAAGAGAGGGGGCACAGATTATAAGCGGAAAGTTTAGAAGATGAAAGGGAAAAGACTGTTAAGTAAAACAAAAGTGTATAAATACTGTTGTGCATCACTGAAAACATGTATTAATAGGTGGGTCCATGCCTGGAATAAATAGTTTCACTCAAACTAACTAAAACCAATAAAACATATTATAGAGGACATACATGTTTTGAGTTCCTAATGCATAACATGAACTCTGCTAATGAAAGACTATTACCCATCTTACTTACATGTGGAATCTAATGAACATAATAAACTGATTAACAAAGCAGGTCCAGATGCATGGATGCATGGAACACACTGATGTATATCAGGGGTAGGAGGGAGGAAAAATTAACCAAAGAATGTATATACATATGTGCATAGCCAATGGACTGAGAAAAAAGCATGATGATGAAAGCCTGGAGTGGAGAAGGGGCTGGGAGGAGGGAAACTGAGAGGAGGAAGAACTGGAGGACATCTTTAATACTGTTAACAATGAAAAAAGAAAGACTATTACCCATAGAGTGATCAAAGTGGTATTTTAAAAATATGTAAATAAGATCATGCAATCACTCTGCAGCTGGATTGCAATTGGAATAGTCTAAATCCCTTGACCAGCCCTCAACACTCTATAGCATCCAACCTATCCATATTTTTAACCTTATCTCATGCTTCTCATACCCTCTTTCACACTGCTCCTGCCAGGCTGATTTTCTGTCATTCCAGCTGTTATATCAGTGTGATGTTTGATTTATATATTAAGGATTTAAAACAGTGTGAGAATAATTATTTGTGTGATTTTAAATAGGAGTGAAAGCATTTACTTTTATGAGTTATTTATAGTTTTAGTGTGAATTGTATTTTTGATCTTATTCTGATTTTATTTTTAAGTAAAAGGAATTATTTGAAATGTGTTTTAGGCTTAGTATAAGTAACTCCATTTAGTGTGACTTGAATCCATTTTGTAAAACTTGAGTTTTAAGACTGACTTTGAGCCCCTAACTGTGTGAATGCCCTAACATGTGCTTATCTGGAAAGTTGTAACTGTGTGAACACCCTAACAAGTGTTTATCTGGAAAGTTGGAAAGCGAGGCAAAAAGTACCTGGAGACCCAGATTAAGACACACTGAAGACCCATTGGTTGCACCCAGAAGGAACAAGGCACTGCCTAGAATTGGCCATAAAAGAAGGGACCTAGAGGCACTGGTCAGAGACCCGAAGAGGCCCTCCACCTGATGTGTTCTCTCCACTCCCTTCTTCCTGTTTGAAATACTGCATGAAACTGCCTGAGTGAAGCTGTCACTCTAACTGTGAACCAAACTTCAGAGGCCTCGTTCCTGACCAAGATGCTGCAGCGGTGTATTCCTGTCCAGTGTGTGTGTCTGTAGGCGCGAATCTCCAGGTGACCTGCCTAGGCTTCTGGAAACCACCAGGACTCTGGTAAATAAACCTTGGGATTCATGCATTCTAACTCTTGTTTCTGTGTTTAGTTTATGCTCAGTCAATTTTAATTAAGTACTGTGGGCAACTCGTATAAGTCCAATCCTTTGGCTGAGGGACCCCAGTCACCTGTGCATACATTCCCACCTGAGGGTGAGTTGGAACACCAGCTACTTAGAAAACAGAGTTAGGCAAAAATCCTATGTGTCAGTACTTCACATGAGTGTCCTATTTAGAGAAGCAAGAGTGAGAAAAATATGGGGGATAATGTGGTAGAGGAGGGAGAGCAACTGGTGTGGAACCAAGCTGGCCACAGAGCTACATCAAGTTTGGTGTAACTGCTGAGGTTCTTCAGAGAAACAGAACCTATAGGAGGATGTTCATTATATGGTGTCAGCTTGTACTGTTATGGGCAATAAAAAGTCCTACAATCTACCATCTGTTAAGTGGTGACTCAGGAAGGACAATGGCACATTTTGGTAGGCCTGAAAACCAGAAAGCTGGATGGTACAGAGCCCAGTCCAAGTTTGAAGATCTGTAAAACAGAATCCCTGAGGGCAAGAGAAGATCAAGATCAAGCAGACCAGCAGAAAACATCTTCAAGCTTCCTCAATTTTTTTTTCTTTTCTTTTCTTTTTCTTTTTTTTTTGTTTTTTTTTTGTTTTGTTTGTTTGTTTTTTGTTATTCAAACTCTTAATGGATTGGGTGATGCCTACCCACATCTGTTTCCTCAGGTACCTAATTCAAATGTTAATCTCTTCTGGAAAATCCCTTGCAGACATACCCAGAGGATCCTATAGCTTCATCAAGTTGACAAATTTAACCATCACACCCAGGGACAAGTAAGGCTGGACAGATCTGGGATAATTTATAGCCTGGGCTCAGTATATCTGCTTTTTGTTTTCAGAACAGGCCTGGGTCATTCTCAGTTTAGGACTTCTATACTGTGTCCTACTCATAGGACACTAGTTGTGTCCTCTTGTTGGAATACTTTTCCCTCAGTTCCTCCCATCCTTGATTCTTAGCTCAAATGTCACTTATTCAGGGAGGTCCTCTGACCAACCTTTCTACAGGAATACAACAATCCAAGTGATTCAGAGACATTTTACTGTTTTATATTATTTTTATAAAATGTATCACTACCTAAAATAATTTTATTTGTTAAATATTTTGTATGACTAGTATCTGAAAGGTTCTCCCCCTCCCAAACTGGTGGGTGGAGTTTGACACATGACCCCTTAAGGTTCTCCCCCCCTCCCAAACTGGTGGTTGGAGCTAACAACATGACTGGCACCTGCCAAAGGGACATCTCCAAGACAGTGAACCACCAATTAACAGGGGCCAAGGTGCCCTTGGGGCCCATCCCTTCCTGTTCCACCCTGGGCCCAACCCCCTCCCTTTCCGTCCTTTAAGAGGGACTCCAGGCAGGACACGTGCGCTTTTTGGAGGCGACCTCCATTTAGCCTGGTTGGGTTCCGATTTCCTGTCCCCTCTCCCCCTAATTCTGATCTTTACCTCGGTGATGAGTCCTGCCCATTACCGGGGAATAAACTCTCTTTAAAACTCCCTGTTGTTCTGTTTCCTGTTTCCTTTCAAACCTAACAGTATCTACCTCCCTCCTCCATGCATCATATGTTCCATAAGGTGGGGAATTTATCTGTGGTGTTCATTGTCATAATCCCAGTCTCTAAAATAAAATTGTGATAAAATATATGGTCAATATTTATTTATTGTATGGAGGATAAATAGAGGAAAAGAAAATAAAGGATACATCTCCACCACAAAGGAATTCTAGATGTTCTGGGGTGATAGACAACTATTCAACATCAAAATAGTGTGACAGATGCTCAATTTAAAATAAATTTAAATTGACAAAGATCAAGCAGAGGCACCATTTCAGAATGAGTGGAGGGATCTCACTGAATACTGATACTTGAATGAAGTTTCAAAGCCCCAGAAAAAAGGAGTCAGGTGATCAGATGTAGCCAAAAACCTTTCATTCACTCATTCATTCCCAACGTAAAGATTAAGATTCTAAATTCTGCCTCAGTTTGAATCTTTTTCTGCTATCAGTTGTTCTGTGACCTCAGATTAACTACATAACACCCTCATTAAATATAGGTGGAATACAAACATCTTCATAGGCTTGGTGTGAGGGAAAAAAGAAAATGACCATTAACAAGAATTAACTCAGTACCTGTCTCACTATAGATGTTCAATGCATTTTAACTGTAGCATCAGGACTAATGATTACTAATTTTTAGGTTATTTACAATGGTGACAAGCAGAACAGACTAAGTCCCTTCCTCGGAGATCTGTCAGAAGCAAGTAATGAAGAAACAAACCAATGACTTAAAAAGCCTTTTCAAAATGCGAGATGCTGTGAAGCAAAGAAACAAGAATAAAAAAATATCACGGGGACAGTCAACTAAGGCTCACTGAGAGGATGACATTTAAGCTGAGATCTGAAGGCTGAGCAAGAGCCAGGTAAGCAAAAGGCAGAGCAGAGCAGGACACCTTAGGACAAAGGCTGTTGCGCTTTGAAGGTAGAACAGAAAGCGTTGTGTCTGAGGCTCTGAAAGAATGAGCTATGTCTGGAGGCCAGAGATAAGGTTGGGGAGGTCTGAGATGAGTCTGAGAGGCTTTGAAGGCCAGCTTAAAGGGTTTGGATTTACTTTAAAGCATGACAGAAGTTCATCAGATGGCTTCAAGCAAGTTTATAACAAAGCCCAGTCACACTTGTAAAAGACTTCTCTCTCCTCTGTGTGGATAATGGATTGGAGATGGCTAAAAGTGGAAACAAGGAGGCCAGGTAGAGGGCATCAATAGCAGGCTCAAGATCAGGAAGTTGACATCACAAGACATGCGTAGTTCACATGGAAGCTTTGGGGACTGGCATCTCCTTTGTGGTGGCTGCTTCCTGCAGTTTGTGTAGAGCAGGTGGTGGCTGACTGGACTCCAGATCCCTTGGGGAGGTTCATGATGCTGAGCTAAGTGAGTTTTGGGAGGTTATTCATAGAAACTGACTTTTATGATGTTGCTGACTTGTAATCACGAATTATTAAGTCTTAATGCTCTGTAGTCATGGTGGTCAATTGCATTGGTGGTCAGAGTGATCAGTCTGTTTAATTATCAGGTGGTACTTGTTAGATTTTATTGCAACTTTGCATCACCCCACCCCCCGACCCCCGCTCAATCTCTTTCTCTCATTTGGGTGAGACTGGTGTTTGAGAGCATCTTTGTGAAGCTGGCACTAAAAACAAACAAACAAACAAACAAACAAAAAACCCTGATTCATATAACTTTGCAGATTTCAATGGTGAAATACTTCCATCATGGCCAATTTCAAACTACCTTTTACGTTTGACTTCTGCAAACATAAAATTGGAAAGAAATATACAAAATGGGCTCTTGCCAGAGTTAGTGGACTATAGCTAAGCACACTTGTTCTGACATGGCACTTACTGATCAATCCACATGTGTTTAAGCAATATCAATAATGTAAAGATATGAAAATCACTTTTTCCTTACATTCACATCTCTCAGATAGTATATCACTGCTGTACATGTGTAACTACAACTGGTGAGTCCTGGTTAACCTCAGTCCCCTCCTCACCCTGGCATTGGGGACACTGGCCAGAGGTCTCATGAGTAACCATCTTGTTTGAGATCTTCTTTTATTTCCTTGGACAGATTCCAAGTCATTCTGACATCAGAGTTCTCATGTCCCTGTGGGCCACATCACAAAGTGCTCTCTTTGAAACACATAGAATTTTAATAATTTTATTGCACAAACCTAACCTCAGTGTCTATTGTTCTATTTGTTCCCCTCATTGTTGTATGTAAACCTGTGAAAAGTAGAGTGGTTTGAAAGGTAGAGAACTCCTCCTCTAGATCCTCTCCAAAGGTTTTCAATTCTGGGTGAGTGTGATACTCACGGCCTTTCTTGACTTTTGCAGCCCAAAGTAATCATCCAGGTGGCCAGTTTCCGGGAAGTGTCTACTTTATTATTTAGGAGGTAAAATACCTGTTTTCTCTTTTCCTACTAAAACATCTCAGTAGCAGAGAATCTGAAGTTAAAAGGTGTTCACCTGTTAGCTGGATGAGAGTTTTTATGTCAGCAATTCTATGATCCTTAAATATCCATGCTTTTCTGCCTTTAGGAAGTTATTGTGCATATTAGATGATCCTGAAAAACTTTGTCTAAATATGTTCCAGAATTCCCAGGGAGATAATTCTCAACACAATGACGTGATGCTTTTCATCTTTACAATAATACATAGTTTGGATCAGATGTAAGAAAAAAATAAAACTCTTCACAGCGAATTTTAAAATCCGAGTTCACAATCCATCATAGTCCTTTCCCATGCACAACTTTATCATGTACACACACCTCATTTTCAGCCTTACAACCATTATCTTAGGAACCCTTTTAAGTTCCTAGGAACACTTAAGAGTTATAGCTAGTTTCTCATGCTTACAATTATATACTGCCCGTGCTCACACACCAATTCTGTCTGACTCTGTCACTGTGGTGGAGCAGAGATGATCATCCCAATGATAACCCTTAATTTGATCCCTAAACTAGCATCATCTCTCTGCAGCCACCTTCTATACTTGAGATAGGTCCTCATCATTCTGTCTCAAGCTTGGTCTCCCCAACTCTCATAACATCCTCACTCCATTTCCAGAAACTGTCAGCAGACAAAAGTATTTTACAAAATTCCAATCTGATCAATAACCTTCACTGTTTACATAACCTTTATAGAATCCTCTCCATCCCCAGGATAAAACCCAGACTGCGCAGCTGTGGATCTCAAAATGTCATCCACCAATCACTTACATATGCACCAAACACACTGACTATGTGACTATGTGTGCCTGGGCGTTCAAGGTGAGCCCAGTCATGAAGCAGGGTCGGAGAAGAAAGACATGCAGGAAGAGGAAGTGGAAAAGGGGAGAGGAGATAAAGGCTAAGCTTCAGCTAAGGTGCAAATCCCCTTATCTATTTCACTAAGAGAAAGAAAAAAAGAAGAGTGGTAGGTAACAGAGTGTCAGAGAGTTAGCTTAGATGCCCGGGAATGAGTGTATGTGTGTGTGAGTGTGTGTCATGTGCATGCTTAGTGGAAAGTTGTGTGAAATTACTTGAGCAGAACTGCAGAAAGAGAAAAGGGAAGGAGAATGGGATCGTGCAATTCTCTCTGGCAGAAGAACCTGAAGGGCCCAGTAATCACTTTCCCCTATTAACTCTCTAGAACTATTAACTGCAGACAGCTTGGTGACTGTTTTCGATTTGGTTTTATTTTCACTTTTTTACTCAGAGTGGTTGTAATGAGAGAGCAGGAGCCTAGTTGAGTGTGTAGAGCCCGAGTTTCACAGCCAGCATGGAAGGCAGTGTGAAACCTGCTATTATATATAGAATACTTATGCAAGGTCAGTTCTCAAATGAGTAGTGAGATAAACGTGATAAAATGGAAATCTGCTGGCCTGTTTATAAACAAGGGCTTTTATCTTTCAATCCATTTGTGGATGGAAAACCTGAGCTATTGATAAGACAAGTAGATTAGCTGTTAGTTGGATGTTGTGGGACCTCGTGACAAGTGCAGGAATTGGGACATGCCTGGGTGGGCTGCCTGGCTCAGGTCACCAGTGGAAAGAGGTGAGAAGGTCTCCCCTGGTAATAGAAGAGATCTGAGTCTTTTTTTAAAAAAATATATTTTTATTGATTTTTTTTTTTTTTTTTTTTTTTTTTTTACTGAGAAGAAGAGAGAGGGATAGAGAGTTAGAAACATCAATGAGAGAGAATCATCGATCAGCTGCCTATTGCACATCCCCTGCTGGGGATGTGCCTGCAATCAAGGTGCATGCCCTTGACAGGAATCAAACCTGAGACCTTTCAGTCGGCAGGCCAACGCTCTATCCACTGAGCCAAACCGGTTTCGGCGAGATCTGAGTCTTGAGGAACAAGCAGCTCTGTGTCGTGGGTGTGGGTAAGGGCCCTATCACTTTCAGAGTATAGCAGGCTGTTCTGCAAAGAAACTTCCAAATTTTCCTTCATTTCCTTTACTCTGGGCTTCCTTTTGTTTTCTCTCCTTGTTCACACCCCCTCCCCTTTCCTTCCACCCCTTTCATAGCACAGTCATATTTTAGAGTATAATTAAGTGTGATTTTAGCCCTAGTAAGCCTTGCTGTTGCTCAGTCCTCACTCATTTCAGGGGAAGCAGAAAATGAAAATGAGAAAACAGAAAAATTATTTCATGTTTTGCTTTTTAAAATAGGCTCTTGAAAGAAATGCACTTAAACACCAACACTGTGCAAGCAAAGACTTTTGCTTGGAAGAGTCAGACTCTTTTGGGAAATCATAGAGTTTTCTAAAATTCAAAAGCTTTCTTCTTTAAAGGTCAAGAATAACAGATCTAGAGACAGAGAAACATCAATCAGAATGTTAAACCGCAGGGAAGGTAGGGGACTGTGAGGGTAAGGGAGAGAGATGAGAGATCAACCAAAATACTTACATGCATGCATATAAGCCTAACCAATGGCCACAGACAATAGGAGGATGGGAGATGAATGAGGGGTAGAGAGTAATGGGAGTAATGGGGGGTAGGGAGTAAAGGACACATATGTGATGCCTTAATCAATAAAGACATTTTAAAATAAAAAGAGCTGAAACCGGTTTGGCTCAGTGGATAGAGTGTCGGCCTGTGGACTGAAAGGTCCCGGGTTCGAATCCGGTCAAGGGCATGTACCTTGGTTGAGGGCACATCCCCAGTAGGGGGTATGCAAGAGGCAGCTGATTGATGATTCTCTCTCATGGATGTTTCTAACTCTCTATCCCTCTCTCTTCCTCTCTGTAAAAAAACAATATATATATATATATATATATATATATATATATATATATATATATATATATAAAATAAAATAAAAAGAACCACAGCCTGGCTCATGAAGATTATAGAGTCTTACCAAGAGCCATGGAACAGGAAAGAGGGAGGACCAGTCCTAGGACCTGATCCCTTTACGCAGAGACCTGGGGTGACTCACCACTGCTAAGCTCTGAGCCTCTTCCATGGCATCAGGAAACCTTCCTTTAAGAAAGAGTCTGAAAGGAGAGAGGGTTCTGCCTTCTCCCTTTGGGAATGCTCAAGGGTATACTTTTTTTTTTTAATATATCTTATTAATTAATTTATTTATTTATTTATTTTTACAGAGAGGAAGGGAGAGGAATAGAAAGTTAGAAACTTCGATGGGAGAGAAACATCAATCAGCTTCCTTCTGCACACCTCCCACTGTGGGGATGTGCCTGCAACAAAGGTACATACCCTTGACCGGAATCGAACCTGGAGCCTTTCAGTCTGCAGGCCGACGCTCTATCCACTGAGCCAAACTGGTTAGGGCTTAAGGGTATACTTTATAGGACTTCCTGTTCTCACCTGGAGCAGCCTCAGGAAAGTAGGCATGGTGCAATGACTTTATTGGACAGGAAGAAGTCTGAGGTTCCTTTCTGAACCTCCTGGATTGTCCTCTCAGCCCTTTCATCTTTTTGGGCTCCCATGCTCCTTACTGCAGGGCCAGCACCATGGCATCACTTTCCCCACTCTTCCATAATCTTCTCCTCAAGCTCCACTCTTTTCCTCACTCTTCCATTTTAAGGACCCTTGTGATCATAATAGGTTCATGCAAATAACTCAGGAACATCTCCCATCTCAAGGTCAACTCATTAGCCTCCTTAATTCCATATGCAACCTTAATTCCCTTTGACATAGAGTATCATAGTCACAAAGTTCTAGGGATTAGAATGTGGTCATCTTCCTGGGGTCTTTGTCCTGTCTACCATAGAAGACTGGAGTCCATTCCTAGGACACAGAGGACCACTTATATCACCACTTATTAAAATAGAAGCAGCAGGGCCCAGACACAGGGGTTCAGACTGGAGAACTGCATCCATGTCATTGACATCATATAAGCTTCCTATTGGGAGAAGGGAAGGGAGAAGAAAGTAGAAAAATTCAAGAATAGACTGAACTAACCTGAAGAGAACCTATAATTTAAACTGGAGGAGACAGATAACCTTAAAATGACAAAATTAAAATATTTTGCTGACATCAGTCAACTGGAGAGCTTATTATCAAGTTACTTGAATTATAGAAAACACATAAAATTACATGCAATAGAGAGTAACAGCATATACATTTTAATACTACCACTCCTTTTTATTTTTCCTCTGCTACCACTTCTTTTACTCGTGTTCCCCCCCCCCCTTGTTTCCCTAATCCCCTTTATCCTCCTCTGATTATTTTACGTTTTCCTCTGTCTTTTTCTCTGGTTATAATTTTATCTTTTCCTTCTCTTTCCTTATACCTAAACTGGTTATGAGAAGAGAGAAAAGGGGTGAGGCCATGTCTTACTCAAGCTTTTGTCCCAAGGCTTAGCATGGGGCCTAGGAGATAGCTGATGCACAGCGATTATGTATTGAATAAATGAACAAATAAATATATTGAATCCTGAGCCAGGCAGTAAGAAAGGGATGCTGGGAAACATCAAAGAGCACCGCGAGTGTCCTGAAAACACAGACAATAGCTAGGCCGCGTCTCTCCCTTTAATGATCCCGCTTTCTCCAGCTGCCGAGTGAATTATCACCTTTTAAACATGCCAGTTTGAAAAAAGCTTCAAATTATAATCATAAGATGGCAAAGAAGTCAGAGTAATTGGAATTAAATTTATACAGAGGAGTCTTCCTTTTTATGGTTTAAATAGGCTCAAATAAATTGAAATAGCAAGAACTGTCCAAATGGTTAAAGGCAAAAAAAAGTGTGATTGCCTCCCCCAAAGCTGAAAGCTGGAGATGAACGGATCAGGAAAAAAATTATTCTCAGAAAGAGCAAGCTGGTGTGCTCTCAATTCGTGGGGCTAAGCAGGTTTTTCCTTCTGAAAATAACCTGCTCTGAGAATAGTGCACCGTTCCCTGAAGGGCAGTCAATAGCTCCAAATTATAGCAGTGTCCAAATTACAGGCCGGACACCTCTCCGTGATTGTGTTCCTGAAAAGGTCACAAGGAAGGCATTTTTTATTTCATGAGTGTTTGCAGAAAAAATAAAATAAAAAACACTCTGTCCAAATGAGACTAGACCTAGGAAATCATAAAGATGGGAATAAAGGGGAAAAGGGACAGCCATAGAGTTGGGCAGGGACCCAGGACAACAAAGCAAAGCCCTGCCTTCTAGTTAAGATCAGTACCTGGTGTTACCTGGCCACAGAGGAGCAGATAGAAAGCATCAAGGCAGCCAGGCAATAGGATACATCAGTTATTGTTTTTTTTAAGTTGATGGAGAAGGAGGTATATTGCACACATCACTGACTTTCATCTTTTCTACAACTTTCCAACATTTAGAGTGCTATACACATTTGTCAAAATAGGAAACTAAAATCAGTAACATTTCAATCGCTTGAACACATTTATACAACTTAATGTGGACCTGTGATTTGAACTTGAATGTGTATGTATTGATAAGCTCGTATGTTTGAATCCCTTTGCTACATGAGAAAACTCTTTCTTTAGTATGCTCATTTTTAAATATGTTTGCTGTTTCTGTATTCATACAGATTGTATGTTGACCCAGAAAGAATTTGCATATGTCCACTGGAACTGTAAGTTAAAGCACAGATCACATCACCCCTGTCACAAAGTGGGGGTCAGAAAACCAGTGTCAGTGACCGTCATGTCATTACAATTGCCTTCCTACATCCAGAAAACTGCTCCTGGAGCATCAGATGGTGAAGTCTGGCTGTCTCCTCTGGTTGCAAATTTTTCTTAAGACCTCCAAAACAGGAAAGAAAGGACGTGGCAGGAGTGAGGAAAATTCTTTCTGGAAAACAGCCTAGAGCAGCAAGAAAACTGTCTCTAATTTGCTAACAAATATTAGGTATGTACATGTTATTGGTAAAACTCTGATTTGCATTCTAGGGATATTTTGGAAATGTATTTTTTTTTTTTACTTTTACAGTCTATGGAATTAAAAATAAAAGGCACAATAGAAGGAGGTGAGAATAGATGCTGAGGGCCAGTTTTATATGTCTAACGCAGGCAGAGAATAATCTTGTTTTCCAGCCTCTACTGTAGAGAAAGATAAGGATCAAAGAATGAGCATGGAGGCTGACCTGCCAAGGAGAGTGCCTTTCTCAGAGCATGATGTTGTCATCCAGAGAGAATTAACTTGGGGAATTTTCACAGGAGTAACCTGAGAAGTTTCACGTCTTCCCACTGGGACTGAACACGGAAGCACAGAACCCTAAGTGCTTCTGGAGGTCATCCTGCAACCTCAAAAGGAAATAAAGCTAAGAAATGGATTGAACACAATAAACCCAGACTTACATTATTCAAATTCCTTTAACCAACCACACTTGAGGCCACCTACCCTTCCACTATTGTAAGCTAATGCATATCATTTTCAAAAAAATTAGCCTTGTAACCTGTCACCTTCAACCGGAGCCTTCATTGATATGCCCTCTCATGATGTTAACATGGAAGGAGGCCTCGGTTCTTCAGATCACCAATTATAAAACAGAGTAAAGACAGTGTTAGAATATGCTTTCCAGAAGTGAGTCCAGTTTGTTAGGAAGGTGGGTAGCTGTACGGGTTTGCAGACATGGTTCTGTGTCCAGGACTTTCCTGGGAAGAGAGAGAAATCATGACCGGACAGGAAGCCAATGGGCAGCATATTGTCTCCTTGTAGAGCACTCAGTCCTGTTAAGGTGCAGGTGTCAAAGGAATTAATGAACTGGAACTTCAACAGGATTGAGAAACACTACCCAGAGAGGACCAAGGCACCGCCCAAACCAAATAACATATTTGTAGCTTTATAGGAAAGTAGCAAGAAAATTCTATTTTCACTTTGTTATGCTTTGCATTTTTGGAGGATAAGCCTAACTAATATTTACCAATTATTTATTACTGTTTCTCTTCCAGGCATACAGAAAATTATACCTTCAGGCTAGCCTGCAGCTGATTAGAACAGGAGAACAGTTTTAGTCATTAAAATGTTACCATAATTGGCATGTGTCCACTTCTGGGAAGAGACCTAGAAAAACCACTTGCATTACTAATATTCTCTAGTCTCTCTGACTGAGAAAGGCATGATTTTTTATGGGGAAATTATGAGATGGGAGAAATTTTATAATTTTTGAATCAGAATCAATCATCAACACATGAGAATAATGTATATGAGCCAAAAAATCAACTTGTGTAGTGTTAAGATATTGAGATTATGGGGGAGGGATTAACGTCGCTATAGCATTATCTAGCTTAAACTGGCTAACATTGGGGTACTGATATGAAATGAGAAGTCTCATTCTGTTACTTTTTGTGCAGGAACATTAATTTCAAGGCATGGCCATTCATTCTGATCACTGAATAAGTTTCAGGACTGATGAGACTAAATTAGACATATCTTAAACATATCTTAAAAAGATCTTCAACCATTAGAAAAGACACTAGAACAAGATCAAGTCTGGTTTCAAATACCAGCTTTGCTACTTATTAGCTGAATACAATACTATCAAATTTTAATTTCTGAACATCATTTTATTTATCTACTAGAGTCCCAGTGCATGAATTCATACACAGGTGGGGTTTGACTAGCCCGGCCCCAATCAGGGCAGATCAAGGATAGGCTGTTGGGACGAGATGCCAAGAGGTCTGCTAGCTGGCCCACTCCAATTGGGGCCAAATCAGGTCTGGACCCGCTTGGGGGTGGGGGAGAGGCCTTCCATTGGCTGGTGAGTTCCACCCCCATTGTTGTTGGGGGGGGGGCAATTGGAGGTGGGGCTGGCCAGGGGAGGAGCTGTAGGTGGTGCAGAAGCTGGCCTCATCTCCAAATGGGGTGGGAGGTGCTGATGGGGGGAGGCAGTGGCCTGGGGAGGGGCCATGGGTGGTTGGCCAGTTGGCCCTGCCCCCATCAGGGTGAGGGCTGATCTAGAGTGGGGCCTGGCAGGAGGAGGGGCTTCAGAATGTTGGACAGCTAGCCCCACCCTCTATTGGGGTGGGGAAGGCAATTAGGGGCAGGGCCAGCCAGGGGGAGGGGCTGCAGGAGGTTGGCCAGCCAGCCCTGCCTTCTATTGGGGTGGGAAAGGCAAATAGGGGTGGGGCTGCTCAGGGGGAGGGGTTTCAGGAGGTTGGATGGCTGGCCCTGCCCTCTATTGGGATGGGGGTGATCAGGGGCAGAGTTGGCAAGGAGGAGGGGCTGTAGGATGTTTGATGGCCAGTCCCTCCTCCCCACCAATCAGGCCAGTTTTCTGGGCATAGTGGACATCTTAGTGACCAGTCATTATGTTCTGGTCCTTATGGACACTGGCTATATATATTAACCACTTGCCTGATTATGGGCTTGATTGCCCCCTAACTGCTCCCCTGCCATCCTTATGGCCCCCAACTTCCCTCTCCTGCTGGCCTGATGGCCCCTATCCACCTCTGCCTTGGCCCCCACCATTATGGCTTTGTTCAGAAGGAAGTTGAAAGGTAGGAAGATGTCCAGTCTCCTAGGTTAATTAGCTTATTACCCTTTTATTAGTATAGATAAGGCAGAAATTCAACTGCCATTCTTGTAGGAATATTTTGAAAATTGATTTAGAACATATGGAAAAATGATAGGCATTCAATCCATGCCCTTTTGTAGGTAAAGAAACATGTGTTCTCAAAAAGTAAAATGAATTAATCAAGGCCACCCAGTGATTTTTCTAAAGAATCCTATACTAGAACCCAGATTCTCAATCCCAGAACAGTTACCCTCCTTTCTACAGATGCCTCTTCATGTAACTAAGGATGGGAGACATGTATTCATATCTATATTTATAATTAGTGTTCAGTGCAGTCTGTGTGCCTGTGTTGAATAACAAAACTTAAATATGTAATAATTGGAATCCTTGCTTTTCGCAACTCCCTTGCTCCTGTATATTCCTCAATATACTGGGAAAAGATGTCATTTATAGCCTGTTTGCTTTTACATAAAAGGTACATGTCTTTAATGTGGCTGATATGAAGTCAAATGTGTTCTTTAGGCCTTAAGTCTTCCCCATGAGAAATGAAATGTCCCCAGCTTAATGGGATAGAGGGCCTGTCTGTCACCTGCAGTTCACTGGTTCAAATCATCAGTGATGAGGTCAATGGCGAGTCATTACTATCTGATGCCTGTTCAGTGACCTACATAAGATGAGTCGGAGGTCTTATTTCCCTGCATAGAGGACAATGTCTTAGATGAAGTGAAAAAACAACATTGACACCAGCATCACAATAAAGCTCAGTGTCATATGACAACCGGAATGGGAAAATAAGTGTTCACACTCTGTTTGGAGGAGAGAAGCAAACAGACCAAATGTTGTTTTCTGGCCATTGCAATTGGGTCATCTCAGGAAGAAAGGAAACTGACATGGAAGTGTGTTTCTATTTGGCATAGGGAGAGATTGTGCTCCTAATACCTTAAAATTCTTTATTGTACACATAGTAATTTGTTTGCATTTTTAAAATAACCTTATATATACTACTAGAGGCCCAACGCACAAAGATTCGTGCAAGAATGGGCCTTCCTTCCCCTGGCTGCCAGCGCTGCCTTCGCTCTGGCCAGAGCCACTTTCCACCTTCCCAAGCTGCCCAGAGGCCTGGAGAGCCTGGGGTGGTGTGGAACACCTGCATTGTCACCATGGCAATGATGCAAGCATCCTGCCCTGCCCCGCCTGCCTGGCACCTGCATATGCAAATTAGCCCATCATCTTTGGCTAATTTGCATACTTCTGATTGGCTATGAGTGTCACTGAGGTATGGTCAATTTGCATCTTTCTCTTTTATTAGTGTGGCTAGTGGATTGATATGTTAGTTATAGCCAATTAATCATGTTTTCTGGTATCAACACACTGTGTAATCCCCTACCACATTGACTCAGTACTTAATCACATGATTTGCTGTGACCCCTGGGGAAAGCAACAGATATGACACAAATAGGAGTTTGATAAATGATTGTGCATTTCAGATGTGCCTCAGCTGGTTTGGCTCAGTAGACAGAGCATTGGCCTATGCACTGAAGGGTCCCAGGTTCGATTCCAGTCAAGGGCACATGCTCGGTTGCAGACTTGATCCCTAGTAGGGGTCATGCAGGAGGCAGCCAATCAATGATTCTCTGTCATCATTGATGCTTCTATTTATCTCTCTCTCTCCCTTTATCTCTGAAATCAATAAAAATATGTATATTTTTAAAAAGATGTTTGGGAGGCCACATGAGTACAACTGATAGCTCCAGCCATTGAGCGAGGGCACTCAGGAGCAGCCTGTCTTCAGGTCACCTGCCTTCTGATGACAAATTCTTTAATGTTCTCATCAAATACTACATGGAGCTAAAATAAACTGTTCGAGCTGATCTGTATCTAATATTCATCCCACAGAATTATAAACAAATAATTGATTATTGTTATAAACCACCATGTTTTGGGTTTTGTTATGCAGCAAATACTAACAAAAATTAATATTCTGACTCCATTTAAAATCAACCTTTATAAAGGTATCCCTTGACAATCACAATTCGCTTTTTTGTTTATGTATTCAACAAATATTTATTAAGCATTCTCCATATTCCACTCACTATATCAATTATAGAAATGCAGTAGCAAAACAAACAAAACACCACATTTTTCCTCATTTAAAACTGATGACCTATGTCCATATAATATTGCCTCATGATTTAAAAACGCGAGTCTTTGCCCTAGCCAGTTTGGCTTAGTGGATAGAACATCGTCCCACAGACTAAAAGGTTCCAGGTTTGATTCTGGTCAAGGACAAGTACCTGGGTTGTAGGCTCAGTCCCCGGCCCTGGTCAGAGAGTGTGCTGGAGGCAACCAATTGATAGGTCTCTCTCACATTGATGTTCTCACTCTCTCTGAAAATCAATGGGAAAATATCCTCAGGTGAGGATTTCTTTTTAAAAAGTTAAATGTGAGTCTTTTATGTTAACATTGGAAGGTACAGTTTCCTTTTCACACTTAGAAGAAAAGGAATCTTTGGGTCAGCACTTCCATAACAAAGAATGGCTGCCCTTCCCATCCCAGGATGGGGCCTGAACTCTCCAGATCACAATTTCCATCATTTTCTGTGTTCTCTGAGAATGGGAAACTAGTGCTATTTATTTTTATATATTTCTATTATTGTAGAATCATTTAATCCTTTTTTGTGCTTTATTTTGCTTTGTTCTCTGCCTGTATGGTATCTGTAGGCATCAGATTCTAAAACTTCCTACATCTAGGATCTAATGGAGTAGAGAGACATGATCATTCAGAAAGATGAAAAATTTAAATAGAGAAATAGCATTAGACATGATGTTTTACATCAAATAAGTGAAGGTAACTAATTCAGTCTCTCCAAATCTAATAACCTATCCCCTTAACTCTGCATTGAAAAGATTTAGGACAAGCAGCATATCACACTAAGTAGTAGATCCATCAGGTTACAGGACCATTTTTCAGGGAAGACTATCAATTTTGTTATGTTCCTATAGATACCCTATGTCACAAAATACTTATGACCTTGCAAATGTCCTCAGAAAATCATGGGTTGCACAGCAGACTGTTCAAATATGAGTGGGCAGAGCCTCCTCAGGAAACATAAAAAGGAGAAGAAACCAAGAGTCTTCAGGTAATCAAGCTCCACGAGGAACTCAACTAGAAAAGATTTCCCACTGACCTTGTGTTGCTGGAGTATTCAATCTATCTTCTACTGGCCCAAATCTGAACCTATTTCAAGATTAAAACCTGACAAAAACAAATGTATATTTCATTAAAACTGATTTATAGTGTGTAGAGCTTCTATTCCATTAAAAAATAACCTTCTATATCCCCTCGATATCTGAGTTTCCAAGTTCTGCAGCAGGCACTGTCAGCTTTCTGTGGTAGCGGGCATCATGCCTACAATCATGTCACTTTTGGATAATACTTTGGTTCTACCTTCAAATTCTGTGAAAGATAAATTAGAAGTAGAAATACTGGAGGAATCGGGGATGTGAAATAATGCCATCATTATCCTATTACGTATAGTGCTGCTCAGCACAAAATACCCATTATCTGGCGCGCCTTTGCCTGTGTGCTCATAACTGTTTAGATTTTGTGTATTAAAGTCATATTTTTAAAGAGTGAATTGCCATTATTGGCACTGGGTAAGTTTTATTTTTTCTTCTCCTAAGATTTGTTGTGACAGATACAAAAACATATCTGCTGGCATTTGAATGGAAGCTACCACATGTTGGACATTTTCAGAGATTGGCAACTATAGCCTGTGGGCCCAATCCAGGCTTCCACATATTTTGTACATACAATTTTATTGGAATACATCATGTCCATTCATGTATATATTGTCTATACCTGCTTTCTTGCTACAGGTGCAGAGTTGAGAAATTGCAACATGGACCCTTTGGCCTACAAAGTCTAATATGTTTATTACTATTTATCTGATCCTTTACAAAATAAATTTGCTGATTCCAGGATTATTATTTTTTTTATTAAGATGAGGAAAAAGTCAGGTCATCTATTCAAGATTTAAATAAAGATACAGATAAAGTAGAAAATATCAAAATCCTCTAAATATTCTAACCAAGATAATTTTTGGAGTAAGAAAAAAATACACTCAGAGAATCTGGCACAGTTATCTCAATTACATATGACAAAGCCATGTTAAATTCTCCGTCTTCCACAGACTCCAGCTAGTTCTGTGACTAGTTTTGGAGCACTAGAATGCAGGCCACAGTCAATGTGGCCACCTATGACTGCCAAGGGTAGGTCCTAGGAAGCCTTGCAGCTATTAACCCGACTCCTCAACCTATACATGCCCCCCTTTCAATTTTCTATCAGTGTCTCTTTTAAGCAGCTGTTCTTTCTGCTATTCATTTAGGCAATAGATATATTATTGAACACCATTTTTAAGCAGCACCTTAACAAGCTCAGGAAGTGTGGCCAGGTTCCAGCAGCTCTGTTTGATAAGAGAAGAAGACATGCAAACAATTATGACACAATGTTGTATTCTAGAGAAAGCATGTCTAATATTATGGGATCTTTCTTGGCAGTCTTCCTGGAAGTCAGGGAAGTCAGGTGACCCTGAAATTGAGTCTTGAAGGAGAAGCAGCAGCTTGCCAGACAGGTCGATGAGAGGTGATTAGTTTGAGAAAAGTAGATGACCATGAAGAGCTTTCTAGGCAAATGGACGAAAGTTAGGGGAAATGGCAAAGTTTAGTTTTTCAAATAGTCAACACTTCATTTTCTGTATCATCTATCATGAGTCTTGGTTCTACTTGTTGAAATGAACCAGGCAAAGTATAACATATGCTTCACTATCTCTAGAGAGCAAAGAACACTTTTCATTAGATATAAACTTTTTTATTTAAGCATATATCCTGGCCCATGTGATTCAGTGGTTGAGTGTTAACCTATGAGCCAGAAGGTTGAGGTTCAATTCCAGGTAAAGGCACATGCCCTGGTTTCAGGCTCACTCCTCAGTAGGGGATGTGCAGGAAACAGCAAGTCAATGATTCTTTCTAATCATTGATGTTTCTATCTTTCCCTCTCCATTTCTCTCTGAAATCAATCAATATATATATGAATAAAATTTGAATTTTTAAGTGTCATTTGAGTTTCATATGACAAACTCTGTGGTTACTAAAATATATATAATGTTCTAAATATATATATATATATATATATATATATATATACACACACACACACACACACACACACATATATATATATATATATATATATATATATATACTAACCACAGTGTTTACCACATTAAAGGTCTTGTAAACATTTTTTTAAATTAAATTTTGACTGACATAAATAACCCTTTCCCAATGGATAGCACTTTGGACACTTGAAGATCATTAATGTGTTCTCTCTGAATCTTACCAAAGACAGTTTTCTCAACACATTTGATTCCTCCCACATGACAAGACTTCAAATGTCTTAAATTCAAAAGATTTTATCTATTGTGTGCCCGCTGTGTGTTAGGTAGACAATGTTCTAGACACTAGGGACATAACACCGAATAAGACAGACACTAAACTCAAATGTCTTTCAAATCCCACTTGATTTTCTATGAGTGGGATCCAGTTTGCTTGTGTTCTACGTAAAGTAAATTTGTACAACTGAAGGCTGGATGCCAGGCCTGCACTAAATGGCTTTGTCATATTAATTGTATATTCCACCATCTACAAGATAAATTATCATTTAGTTTGTTGGTTTAGGGACTGATGTTGCCCCTTACCTTCATTTGTCCTAAACTCATGCATTTTATGTCCCAGATTCATACAAATTTAGTATGAGAAATATCTCCATATCCCCAATGACATTAACGAGTACATTTCATTTAACTTCTACAGTTAATAAATACGTTGTCCAAAAGAGATTTATACCATTAATGAGAACTCATTAGTAAGGATACTGGATGGTGAAAGGACAATAAGAAGTGACCTTTCTGCTCTTTCTGGAATCCTGTCAGCTGATTTCTTTATGCCCTTCTCTATGCCTAAAAAAAAAAAAAAAAAAAAAAAAAAAAAAATGTTTCCCTCCCCCAGAAAGCTACATGGATGTCTCTCTACTGTCCTTCAAGACCTTGCTGAAATGTTGCCTTCTCTGTGAGGTGTTCTCTGGCCACCTCAGCATTCTAAGGTAAATAATAGCCTCATCCATGTTATCTGCAGAGACTCTATTTCTCCCTTATATTGAGGGAGATAATAGTACCATTGCTATGGAGATATAAGATTACATCATGATAGTGATATATCTCTGCATCACCATCTAATTGATACATAGTATAGAAACATTACACATGTATTTGTTTGATTTGTTTTGTTTTCTATTTGTGCATCAGACTCTAAGCTTCATAAAAAAGGTGATTTTTATCTTCTTCATTTCCCACTGTATCTCCAGTACCTATAACAGTGCCTGGCATAAAATAAGGGTCTGATAAATCTTTATTGAATGAATAAAAGAGGAAAAATGGAAGGAAGAAAAGAAAGAAGGAAGAGAGGGCAGGGGGGAAAGGAAGGAGGGAAAGAGGGAAGGAGGAAGGGAAGGAGGGAGGGAGGAAGAAAAGAGCAAGCCTAGAATTTTAGGTCACCTATGTTGGTTCTAAAGCTAACCAACCATTTATACCCCACCATACTATGCTTAACCTGCCTCTTTTCTATTTACATAAGAACCATTTTCTCCACCATTTGTTTTAATTGTCTAGTGTGAACCCCATTAACAAAGTATTTTAGTGTGAAAGTATTCACTACTCATTATGTGGGTAGCTTAGCAGTCCCCAAAAAGGAGCCAAGAAAAATATATATAAGATGATACTTGTGATCTTGACACAGAAATGTGCATTCTACCCGCAAACAAATCCCAGGTGATGGGCACAGGAAACCCCCAGGGCAGCAGACAAAGCAGAGATGCAGATGCAGTGTCTTAGTCCAGGTGTAACTTGGGTAGAGATTGTTTTGAGTTACAAATTACATCTCTAGTTTTGATACCAGGAACTCTTGGTATCAACATGGAAGAATATTGTCTTATTTCATCTTTGTAGTGTCAGATAGGAGGGAGGGATTCAGCATGCCAAGCTTATTGGACATTGGGGAATCATCTGGGGAGGCAGGGTTTACTCTGTAGATTTTCACAAAAGTTATAAATAATAAGGCCTTGAGATGGATTTCCTCATCCTTAGTAGCTAACACTGATGCCAGCTTCCCTACTCTGAACATTTCCTAATCACCCATTGTTCTCAGGGAGAAGGCGTGGAGAAGGCACTGGCTTTTGAATGAAGCAAGCCAAGGGTTAAAACATATTAAGCTGCGTCACTTACTAAGCAAAATGGGAGAACTGTTTAATCTCATTGAGTTTACCCCTTCTTTCTGAAATGGTGTAAGGTTACCCCCATGGTTTGCCTTGAGAGCATCTGATCTCACCCTGAATGGTAGGTGTACGCTAATTCCTTTGCCCAGAAACAAACCCACTCTCTCCCATCTTCTTATCATGCATGGCACTCAAATGGCACCTCTGAGAAACATTTCCTGATTCTTTGGCCTAGGTCAGGGATTCGTAAAATCTCATAATATTGTATACCTTTCCTCGTTGCACCTACGTTTTGCAATTTTTCTTCTGTTATTTTATTATCGTCTGCCTTTCCCATAGATTGCATAGGCTTTGTGAAAGCAAGGCTTTTGTGGATCTTTGCTGAGCATCATCGCATACTTAGTATTCGGCACGGCGCCTGGGTGAGAGCAAGCTCTGCGCAAATGTGTATTGAATACATAAACACATGTACACGTGTGAAAATATAAAACGGTGTTCCAAACAGTAACTGAGAAGTCATTCCTGTGTGGCCTCTTCCAAGTTCCCTTTATTCCCGTATTTCTGCCTGGGCCCAGGAGGGTAACTAAGTCCAATCTGTGCTTCTGAGTCATGTTCACAAGTGAAACAGCTTTCAGGGCACCGCATTTGTTCTCAGAGTCACAGCCTGAGCAGAGATAATGAGCATGGCCAGCCTGTGGGGACTCCAGCCTTAGGCGGTGTTTAAGTGTTGAGCTAACAATCATTGCAAATAATTGCACTTACAAGGGGCCCTGCGATTACTTTCTGATTCTTGTGCTTCCCCCCGCCCCCCACTTTCCAGGTCCCCCACATTAGAGCTGAAAAGCAAAACCCTTTCCTTCAGCCCCAAACTCCTCCGATTGCAAAGCTCAAAGATTATAGACTTGAAACGAATCACCTTGTGGCTCCAGCAGTTAATTTATAACTCTGTTACAACTTATGAGGCTGCATAATTCAGTTCACAGCAGTACAAGTAGGAAAAGATCAATCATGACCATTATGTTTCTACGACATGTCTCCAAATGCAAGATACTAAGAAAAGCTGCATTTTCTTTTTTTCTTTTGATGAAGAATGGGCATCCTGCTAGCTGAGCTGTCTGAAAGCCCAAAAAATCCTATAAAATCTGTCCCAAATGTTACTTGGTATATTCTTAAAGAAAAACAAAACAAAACAAAACAAAAAACAGTGCAGGAGCTCGACAGGTTATGGCTCGATGGTTGAGCATTGACCTATGAACCAGAAGGTCATAGTTCAATTCCAGGTCAGGGCACATGCCTGGGTTGGGGATTAGATCCCCAGTAGGGGGCATGCAGGAAGCAGCAGATCAATAATTATTTCTCATAATTGATCTCTCTCTCTCTCTCTCTCTCTCTCTCTCTCTCTCGCTCGCTCTCTCCCTCTCCCTTTCCCTCTCCCTCTCCCTTCCTCTCTAAAAACAATAAAAATATGTGTTTTTTTTTAAAGTGCAAATGAAAGTTCATTGTTTTCTTTTCTTCTACTTTTCTCTCCTTGACTTGAAGACTGAAACAGCTTTTTTTATGAGACTTGGTTAAAACCAAACATGATCTCGTAGAATCCATATAATTATATTGGAAAGAGGATTTAGTGAAAAGACTGAATGAGGGCAAAGTAAGGCACTCATCTTGGGCACAAAATGTAAAGAGATGCCAAAAATCAGTAATCAAGATACATTATGTTTTAATGCAATATTTGAAAAATCAAATATTAGGCCCAAGCATCCATAATGAACCAAAAGTCAACATGTTAAATTAAGGTAAGATTAGCATTGCTGATTTTTCATTTTGTTTCAAGCTGCAGTATTGTTTAATATATCAAGTCTTTATATAACTTTTTTGAAATTTTGCTTATCAGGGAACTTTTCCATTAACTTTAACTTCTTAAAATATTGCATGTGATATAGCTAGGATTTATTTATCACATTTACATGGCAATAATAATAATATTTGAAAAAGAATCAAACTAATGCATTTTAATTTTCTTGTTTTCCTCTTAGCCCTAAAGTTTTATTTTATCCAGAAAACAGATAGCTTAGATATCCAATAATGTAGTCCATGATAGCTAGTTTTACCTTAATTGGGCGTATGTGCCTTCAGACCACAATCATGAGACACCTATCTCTGCCATTTCATCCCAAAGTTTCTGTTTTGGCATCCCATCTGCATCCAAGGTTCCTTGCTGACCTATATTCCATCTTGGATCACATTCACCTTTGCCATTCCTCTGTACTTATGGCTAATTTTGGCCAAGGCTCCTTCAATACCCTTAGTAATGGATCAATCCTGAACCAGATTCAACAAGCTGCCTAGAATTCTTATCTAAGTAGCTATCTCTTTTAAACCTTAGTGATTTCAAATAAATGCTTGATGCCACATTTTGTCAACCACAACCAGGTCTTTGTGTGCTAGGATAAATAATGAACAACATTAGAAGAGGCAAGAGTCAATAGAATTAAGCTTACAAAATATCCATCATAAAAATACAGTGATTATATATCATCTTGTAGAATTTCAGAATGAACTACACTATACTTTTACCAAGTCACATAGGTGAGCTCTGAACACTGGTATTTACACCATAACCCAGGAATTCCCTCCTTTGAGCTCAGTCTTTACTCCATCCAGTTTCTTTTCTCCACTCAAAATTCATGAATTTGAGTCTGTATACATGTTGACCCTAACACACTATTTTCAAAATGTGTGTCAAAGATTATTTGATCCATAAATTGTCCTGGCATGGGGTAGTTAAATAGTTTTGGCCCATGCTGCCTACTGTAACCCCTTCTTGGAGATTTAAAGTGTTAATTAGCATATTAAGGAATTTGCAAAGTACTACAGAAGAGAAAATGGATAACTCTTTTCAGCCCAGCAATTACCAAATTAATTTGCTCATAGAATCATTTCTCCCCCTTCAGACCTATTTGTACCCTTTCATGCCAATATTTCACCCTTCGAGGGCCACTAGCTTTGTCAATACTGATCCTATTTACATGTTTGTGTGCTCACCAGGAGGACATCCTGCTCAGGCTGCCTCCTTGTGAAGCCCAACTATAATTGCAGCACGCAATCCACCTCTCCCACCTCTGCCATCCCACTAACACCTTCACACTCCCTTCAGGAAGGGCTTTTCCATATACTCACCATGATCAGCCCTCTCTCTATGACGAAGAGTGAGAGTGCTGTTAAATCCTTTGTTGGACACATTTTGTCCTTCATTGGAGGACATCTTGATACCCATTCTTCAGGGAGCCTCGCAACATTTTCAGTCCAACACAACTTTAAGTCCCCCGCCTATACACCTCCCACTTCTAACTATAGCTCAGAGAGCTGCTCCTCTTTAAGCTCTTGGGGTTTCAGAGTGGCTGGAGTGGTCATCATGATTTTCATATGTGAGATGACCTCAGCATCCCCTGGAAGGCCTGTTAAAACACCAATTTCTGGGGCCCACTCCCGAGTCTCAGTCAGCAAGGTCGGATGGAGAACGATGATTTCGATTTCCAACAAATTCCCAGGTTATGCCAATTTTAGGAGCCATATTTTGAGAACCATTTACCTATACAAACAGTGCCATATACAGTATAGCCTTGCCTTAAAGAGGGTATGCAGCAACCCTAATTTAAGACCAGTGCATATCATTTTTAAAAAGTAAAAGACAAAAGCACAATTGCTTGATTATCAAGACAAATAATCAGGTGTACAGTGGAATGCCAGCACCGTAAGGTAGCACAGAAATAAATAAAATAAACCCCTGATATATATACTAGAGGCCCAGTGCATGAAATTTGTGCACTGGAGGGATGTCCCTCAGACTAGCCTGCACCTCTCCAAACTGGGATCCCTCTAACAATCCAGCACTGCTGGATTGCCACTTGCCTGCCTGCCTGCCATATTGCCCCTATCTGATTCTGCCTGTCAGCCTGATCACCCCCTAACTGCTCCCCTGCCAGACTGATTCAACATATTTTGATAATGCTACAAAGAATGGAAGTTTTTTAACCTTGTTTTATACATCACAATAAAAGTAGAAGACCCTATTATAATTTTAATCTGACAGGTTAGGAAAGAAATTAAACTTTGTGAATGTTATTGATATGGTTAACTAGTCATGCTGTGAGGTGAGGGAAACAGATTTGTATAACACACAGGGACTGATAATGTATTCCTTTTTAGAGCATTTTATTAATTACTAGAGGCCTGGTGCATGGGCTGGGGTGTCCCTTAGTCCAGCCTGCATGCTCTCCAATCTGGGATCCCTCTCACAATCTAGGAATGCTGGATCCTAACCACTCACCTGCTTGCCTGCCTGATTGCCCCTAACCATGCTGTTTGCCAGGCTGATAGCCCCCTAAACACTCCTCTGATGGCCTGATTGATGCCTAATTGCTCCCCTGCTGGCCCGATCATCCATAACTGCCTTCCCCTGCAAGACCAATTTCTCCCACTGCCTTCCCCTGTGAGGCTTAAAGAACTGGGGGACTCTGGCTGGATTAGGCAGGGCTGAGGGTACTGGGCACTGCCATCTTGTGGATGTGGCTGCCACCATCTTGTGAAGATGTGGCAGTCAAATGAACATATTCCCTCTTTAATAGATAGGAAATTACAGGGTCCATTACTAAAACAGCCGAAAATAACAATGATTTTTTTAAAATGTATTCTTTTATTGATTTCAGAGAGGAAGGGAGAGGAAGATAGAAACATCAATGATGAGAGAGAATCATTGATTGGCTACCTCTTGCATGCCCCCTATTGGGAATTGAACCCACAACTGGGTCATATGCCCTTGACTGGAATGGAACCTTGGACCCTTTGGTCTGCAGGCTGACACTCTATCCACTGAGCTAAACTCCTAGGGCTATCAATGACTTTTTAAAGGTCACATTTTACAAGGTTACATTATATCTCATGTCAACTTTGCTAACACTCAGAAAGTAAACAAGCAGTTTAAGTAGGGTTTCTACAAAGAAATGACTGAAGTGAATGCCAGTAACACCAGCACCTGGGAACAGGAAAATGACAGATGATTGTCAGTTAATACCACTGAACATAGCCATAAAAGATTTTGAACAGGTTTAAGAGAGCCCATCTTTATAAAAATGAGGATGCAGGTAAAGAGTTGGATACAATAAAAAGGAGAGAAGTCCTTGCACAGGGATGTGGGGAGACAGCAGAAAAGACAACCAATTATGTCCAAATGCAGACCTTGCTCTAAAAGGTGCAGCCTTGATAAATAAAGAACCTTGATACATAGGCACATGACCTGGTGTTTAGTGTTGAAACTGAGGGTGTCATCACACTACAAAGCCCCTTATCCTTTTGGGATTCAACTTCTTCAGGTGCCCCTTCAATGGTGTCACCTACCTCACAGTATGGGTTCAGATCAAACAGAATCATGTACACAAAAACCACATTGAAAACTACAAATGTCAAACTTTTATTGAAGAACAGTAGGTCTTGGATAGGGAGAAATTTGGGGAGAATTATTCAGGTGGAACTGAAGAACTAATACGTGAGAGCAGTTATTAGAAAACTCACATTTATTTTACACCCCAATCACTCAGATACTGGGCATTCAGTATCTCCTTTAACCCTTACCACAACTCTGGGGGTAGCATTTATACCTATTTTACAGATAATAAATAAAACTGATTGATTCTTGTAAGTATATTTCCAGTAAGACATGATCTCACTCATCTAGGGGAAATGGTGAACAATATAGACTGATGAACAAGAACAGACCAAGAGATTAGGAGCCATGGGTCAGACTGTTGGACCTCAAAGGGAGGGTGGGGATAAAAGGGAGATCAACCAAAGGACTTATGTGCACAAATACGAGCCTAACCAGTGGTCAAGGACAATAGGGGGTGGGGACATGGTGGAGTGGGTGGGGGATTGGAATGGGGGGTTGAGGACAAATATGTGATACCTTATTCAATAAAGAAACCAAAAAAAAAAAAAAAACCCAAAAACTGAGGCTCCCTGATATTTCCTAATCGCTCCAAAGTTACATGGTTAGGATGTGGCAGTGCATACAGTCAAACCAATGTCTGTACAACTTCTGAAATCTGGAGCTAGCCCAGCCTAAGTTGAGCTACAAGCCCATCTCACTGGGTGCATGTGTATCAGAAAGTACACCAGAACTGGATGGAAGGGATGACATGATGAAATAATGTGTGGATCTAGGGCTTTCAGCTGATGCTTGGGAAATCAACCTTGTTGTATCGGGTTCTTGGCAGGACACATCTGTCTGTGACAAGAAAATCATCTGCTGGGGATACGTGTGACAGCCTGCAGGAGAAAGAATTCAGTCGGGCCAAGAACAGTCTTTGGAAAGGGACCCGAGCACACTGATAAGGACTTACCTTGGACATAGGTGTCTGCTGCAGCCAAAGTTGGGTTGTTTGGTATTGGGGATCAGGAGAATGATGCACCCGTTCTAAACTATCTGCTTATCAGATAAGTCCCTCAGGGATGGAAAGTGGTATGGTCATAGAAGCACGCTCAACTTAATTGCCTTAAGTACTAAGTCGTGGGTGAGATATTTACAGAACATCATCCATACATAGAAGAGGTGCTATTCTAGATTCTGAAAATTAAAGCAGGCAATAAACACAGCTCAGGCCATCAAATGGGAGGTGGCAGAGAGCGATAAAATGATGATTCCAGTGCACTCTGACAAGCTACAGTGGGGAAAAGCTCAGATCATCTTTTAGAACAAACCAGAGCATGTCTTCTCCTTCCTCAGTATTAGCATCCAAGGGGACTGGGGCCATCACTTCACTGTAAATCCCCAGATCACCATGTGCAGAAAGACAGGTCACCATTGTATCTGAGATTGGGGTGGTTCCCACCCATGAGCTATGATGTACAAGTACTGACATGCACTGGGTAAATGTCCTTTATAATTTAGAATGTGGCCACTGGCAGTTTTATGTCCCCGACAGTCAACCAATGTCAACAGGATTTCATGGTGAATTTACGGTAGCAGGCGCTGGGTCCTGGGTTAATAGGCCTCTGCCTCTGTAATAAGGGCCCATTAAAACAAGGGAGGAGGGAGGACCTTCTAAACACAGCCTGACAGACACTCAAGCTCAGTCACTGTGAGCTCTGGGGTATTAAATGGTTTCCTGGCGCAGGGGTCATGTTACAGGTGCCATTTCCTCCCAGAGCAGCCGTAATCTCATCTCACTAAGTCATCCACCCAAACTGGCAGCTAGGAATCATTATACCAGGAGCAGATCACTCAAGATTGCTGGGGAAGAGTCTTCAGTGATGCTTGATGTTTGACAAAATATTGCAAAATAAAGCGCCACCTCTGAAATTAGAAAATCACAGCTGTCATGTTTCCAGCCACTGGATCAAGAGATGGGAACTGACTTTATCGGTGAGGGTCATGATTGCCACCAGCAGCTAGCAGCAACAGGAGGACACAGCAAACACAACATCAACATGTGCGTGTAATTTAAATAATGAATACTTTTGCAGGGAGTTAAAATGCTGGACATGATTCTAAGATTAATTTATTCTACTTAATATTTTTTGAAAGATTATCCCCATTTAGCTGAAACCGGTTTGGCTCAGTGGTAGAGCGTCGGTCTGCGGACTGAAAGGTCCCGGGTTCGATTCCGGTCAAGGGCATGTACCTTGGTTGCGGGCACACATTTCTAGCTCTCTATCCCTCTCCCTTCCTCTCTGTAAAATATCAATAAAATATATTTTAAAAATATATTATCCCCATTTAATATCTAAGGAAGCATATTCAAAAGGATGTATACTTTTACCCCCAAAACAAAGAGCAGAACCAGGTCTTGAGTCCAAGTCTGGGCCCTTCATTCATTCTTATACGTCCTTCTTCAACCCCCAGTTTTTATTTGTTTGTGGGTTGTTGTTTTTTTGTTTTTGTGGGGTTTTTTTTTTAGCTTTAGAAGGTTTTACTTTAGATCTTCTCAAGGCCAATTTTTCTGAAGAGAGTTGTAATCGCATAAAATTACTGAAAACCATCATTCAAATCACTGTTCTGAATGGAGAGATAAGCATCCATTTTCCTCGCCTCTTTTTTTTTTTTAATATATTTTTACAGAGAGGAAGAGAGAGGGATAGAGGGATAGAGAGTTAGAAACATCGATGAGAGAGAATATTTGACCAGTGATCCCAACTCTGTCCTCAGGGGAGAAAAATATTCTTTGGACATTGATAAGCAGCATTCACTGAATAACCCCCTGTTATCAATATTCTTTGGATATTGATAAGCAGCATTCACTGAATAACCCCCTGTTATCAATATTCTTTGGATATTGATAAGCAGCATTCACTGAATAACTTGAGGAGCTAAACAGGCAGTAGGGTTTTCCAGATTTTATGATCCCCAACATTATGCAGCTGCCTCAGTAGAACATGGAACAGCACCACATAAGCAAACACATGAATATCTCTGAGTGAAACCATGAAAATTCGCACCACATGAAAACCTGAAGGCTATAAACTAACTCACTCCCTTAAGTTCAGGTGAGGTCAGAGGTTCTATCAAATCAGTTTAAGAAAATTACATTTTTTCAAGTTTTAATTTTCACCCCAAGACATTTGTTTAATTCTTAAAAACATTTTCTGGTGGAAACATCATTCTTCCTAGTGACTGTTGTCCTTTTGGCATCAGAAGTTAAAGATACTTTGATGTCTTGTTTGTTTTAGGGTTAGGCCAAGAATGCAGATGATGTGCCTCCTATTCTGGTGAGCATTTCCATGCAGCAAAAGGGAGAGCAGAAAGTTAGGGTCACATAGACCTGGGTTCTGTTACCCTCCTGAGCCACCTGGAACCACCAACACAGTGTCCACCCCCAGATCCTACATCTCCAAAAGCCAGTGCTCAAGTTGGGAGATGATGGAGTAACAGGTTTCCATGGCTTCCCTTCTGAGTGGCCTTGTTCTTTCCCACCTTACCTCTCTCTTAGCACTGTCCTACTTCCGTTACCTGTGACGTTTGTGACTCTGCAAATGCCCAAGTGCCAAATTCCACCATTATAATCTAGATAGGACTCTCAATATTCATAAAATTTCCTCTTCTTTCATTTTTACCTGTTTTCCTGGTTCCTGCACATAGAAAAAATCTGAGAAATCATTGGCTCATTGATCCATCAGAAACCTGGGGCTTGTGTGTTTTCAAAATAAAACAAAACAAAAAACCTACTAGCTATGGCAGTCATCTGTTTTACCAGATTTAGTATTATGTACCCTCCTTTCAAAGAGACCACACCTCACAAAGCACATGATGGAAACATAAAAGGTTCCACAGAAATATGGCATGTTCTCCTTCATTTGCTCACATAATAAACACTTGTCTTCTGTATAAAAATTTGTGTGCTGGGGCCTATGAAGTTATTACACTGAAATTTATTTTTATATTATGGACACAATATAATATTACAGCAAATCTTAATTACAGACAAAAAAAGAAAATTAAGCACACTAATAATTTCTAGTCTATTTCTTTTCAGTGTCTCCTTTTAATTTATTCCTATGGATGCTTTTAACTAATAGTTTTTAACCAGAGAGGACACATATTGCTGAATTTTTAACACTTCTTTAAAAGCATTTTCCATGTTGCTGTAAATTATTTTCAATGAATGTAGCACAGCTGTTAAGAGTGGGCATTCTGAAGGCAGACTTATATGGACTGAAGGTGTTTACTCAAAATTCTTATATTGAAGCTCTAACAACAGTGTGATGGTATTTGGGTGGTATTTGGAATTGAAGCCTTTGAGAAATAATAGGTTTGGGTAAGATCCTGAGGGTAACCTGAGAGTAAGGCTCCCCTAATGAGATTAGTGTCTCTACAAGGAGAGAGAAGCCAGATCTGTTTCTCTCTGTTTGCCCTGTGAAAATATAGCAAAAAAAAAAAAAAAAAAAAAAAAAAAAAAAACAGTCTGCAAGCCAGCAATTGGGCCTCACTAGGAACTGAATTGGCTAGCACTTGGACCAGCCTTCAGAAGAGTGAGGAATAAATAAATGTATAAGCCACTAGTCTATGGTGTTTTGTTATGGTGGCCTGAGCTAGGACAGATTGAGAACCTTGTAAACTTGGTCCAGTTACATAACTTTTCTGTGCTCTGATTTCCTCAACTATAAAATGAAGATAGTGATAGCAGCTAACTCTGCGTTATTATTGCATTGATTAAGTGTGCATATAGCTCTTAACACTGTTCCAGTTAGCAAGCAAACATCCAGTGGATCTGAGACTTTTCTATTCCTTATAAACTCATTTTATATAGTTTACATTTATTGAGTGCTAGGCTCCATTACAAAGGTGTGGCATTTATTAACTCAGTTCATCTTTTTCACAACCTATGTGGTGAGAGCTATTATCATCCCCATTTTACAAAAGTGGAGACTGAGCCTCAGATAGACTAGCCTGTTCAATAATTAAGTGGCTAAATGTTAAAGTTCAATCCCTGTCTCTCTGATTCCAAAATGCATTTTGTTGTGTTCAACACTCTTTGTAGACTGTAGAATGGTCTAGATGCACTGCAACTCCAGCCTGGAGGAAAAAAAAAGCAGAAAAGCAGGAAGAAAAAAAAAAAAATAATAAGAAGAATTAGCTCACATGATTGGAAACCAACAAGGTCTATAGTGTTGACCAGTAGGCAGAGATCCAAGAAGAGCCATAGTTGCAACTTAAGTCTGAAGGTCATTTACTATCAAAATTTCCTCTTGCTCTTTGGAGATCAATCTTTTTTCTTTTCTTTTTTTTCTTCTATTTAGGCCTTCAACTAATTAGATGAGGCCCACCCACATTATAGAGGGTAATCTGCTTTTATCAAATTCAGCTGATTTAAAGCTTAATTGTATTCAAAAACACCCTCACAGAAGCATCCACAAAAATCTTTGACCATGCATCTAGACCTCATGGCCCAGCCAAGTTCATATATATATAACTAGCCATCACACTATCAAGATAGAAGCTAATAATAAACATGAGTCACAAATTAATAATAGAAAAATAAGTATTTTAGAGGAAAAAGCAGAAATGATGAAATGGACGGTGAATATATGTCCTAATTGCTTTGTTTATCACTGCATTGAAGATGGGGAAAATAAAATCATGCATTCACCAGAAAAAGAATAATGGCAAAGAAAATCATTCTTTTGTGCAAATATAAAACCTTAACAGATGTGGTGCCTTTTTTTAATCAAAAGGTTAGTGGCAGGTGTGGATGAGTAGCAGCAGGGAGTCTACTCTCCCCTATCTTTGGAGAATCAGAGTGACCTGAATACCCCATTGCAGTGTCTTAGCCCAGCAGGCTCATAAAGAAGGTGGGGTAAGGAAGGCAAGTCCTCCATTCAACTGGCACCAAGGTGGATGGAGGTATACACAGTGCAGTCTCTAGGGCTTGCAGCCAGAGCTAGGATTCATTGCATTATGACAAGTTCAAGAATTGAACTTTTCAGCATAACCAGAGTCATAGGTTTCCTGATGATTTCCATAGAAACCCAATACTGGTCATCAAGCCCCAGAATGAATCCTTGGGTTCAAATATCATGAGAAGACTTGGTGGTTTTTTCCCTTTGCAGACCAACTAAGAATCATTCAATCAACTGAATGAACAGCAGAATCCAGGTGGTTGGAAAGGGGATCATGAGGAACCTAAATAGCTGCCGGGGCTCAAATTTCTTTAGGTAACAGGAGACAGGGCTTCTTCTGAAAGCTCTTTAAAGATAGAAGCATTTTTTAGAAGAAAAAAAAAAACAACACCTATAATATGATGCATGTTGGGATATGTGTAGTATCAAGGAATTCCAGGTATAACTGTGCTTTGTAGGGTTGCTATTTGCAGCCAAATTTCCAGTAGAATATGAGTGTAGTATTGGATACATCTGTTGTTGTGAGAGAAAAAATGACTCATCTCTCTGTAGCATGGGAAAGGCTTCAGAGTGTTGAAATGATTTAGCATAACTTCTGAAATGCAGGGCCATTCCTATGTAAATGTATTCTCAATACAGCTGAGTAAGCTTACAGGCACATGACACTCCAGACTTTCCTGAAGCTTTGGGGACATTCTACTCAAGACTTACCTGAACGATCACAGTTCCATTTTGGTGTCCTATACATGATTGAAACAGTCCAATGAAACTCTCTAGATATTTTAAATTTTTGGCAACCAAAATTAGCTTTTATAGGGAAAAAAAAGAATGACTGGAAGCACCCAATATATACAACTTTATTTGACCTTCAAAACTTTGACATAGAAGTTACCACTTCCACAGTTTTAGATAGTTTTCCTAAAGTGGCTTAGAACATATTATAAGGAAATTAAAGAGGTGAAATTCATAATCAGAAGTATTACTCAATGAATGAGTAGATAAATGGATGGATGGATGGAAGGATGGATGGATGGATGGATGGATGGATGGATGGATAAGTGATTGGGTTGGTGACTTTTCAGTTATTTGTTTTAATTTTAGTGACCATTTTATAAAAAACCTGAAACCTTCTTTGAGTGTAGGTAAAGAAGGGGAAAAAGAAATACTAAATATGTGTTCAAAACAAATCTTGGAAGCCATAGAGTCTTTATAAATGTATTGACTGTCAAATTTTATAGCTAAACTGGCCAGCTATATAAAGGAGAGAATGCAATAATATAGACATTGGAAAGAAACTATTTATTTCTGTGAGTTGCAAGTGACCATATAACTCACAAGTAATGCTGAAGTCTGTATATTCCAGGAGATTCATGCTGTACTGTATCATGGAGAATTGCTCATAATTCATTTGCTGGGCTTCCTTTGGTATGCCCAACCTGAACATTTCAGCATAAAATTTATTTTCTCTTTGCAGAAATGGAAATGCAACTGTGATTTTCTGGCAGCAGATTTGTCTGTCTTGGAATAACAATGCCTCAAGAAGTGTTTGTATACTTGGCTCCCTTTGACAAACACCCAAAGTGATAAGCAGGCAATAGGGATTCATACACTGATGTCGCTCCACCACTCCACCCTGTTTCCAGTTCCCCCTGAGTCCAATAGTTACATTGTTACACATCAGGGCCCTAAACCACACCAAAAATAATATATGTTCATGTGTTATAAAACATCAAAGTAAATAATTATATAGAAAGACTAGTAACATAGAGTAGCAAAAAAAAAATTCAAAGCCTACTACTAATTTTTAACAAATTAATAAATGTATTGTTATATTTGTACTAGAGGCCTGGTGCATAGATTCATGCACTGGTGGGGTCCCTCGCCTGGCCTGTGCCCTCTTGCAATCCAGGACCCCTCAGGGGAATGTCAGACTGCAGGTCAGGCTGAGGGACCACACTGGTGCACAAGTCCATACACAGGGCCTGTAGTATGCATATAAGATCTTTGATTAATCTCTTCCCACCATCCCCTTCCCCCCTTCCCTCTGAGATTCATCAGTCTGTTCCACGTTTTCATGCATGTGCGTTGAGCACCTGTCCCCTGGTGGTCAATGTGCATCATAGCTAGCAGTCGAATGGTTGGATGGTCACTAAGGGATATATATATATAGTAGGGACTGCATTAAACTCTGTTCTAGCTTTGTCTTAGCCCATCAGGCTAAGTATATATCAGTTTGCTTGGTGCAAGGCCCTCTCCATCTGACCCAAATGATAAAGGAGGACCCTGGGAGCTGACTCACCACCTCCAGATGTAAGGCTTCCACTGAATTGATAGGTGTTCTGGTGCAGTGAGGCAAGGACTCCACATGAGGCAGTCAAACCTAGGCTGATCTCCTGACACTGTTGGTCCTTTATCCTGCTTGTCCATGTGCTAAGACAACTTGAAGAAGATCCTAATAATGTTCTCCCTATAGTTTAATGGCACTCCATCCTATAAGTATGCCATAATTTATTTTAATAATACCCTTTTTGTATAGTTAAATTCCATTTTTTTAAAAGTCACATACATTCTACATTTGAAAATTATTTGTACAATGAATCAAGGTGTTTCAAATTTATATAATCCTAGTGTCAGCTAGAGTGACCCAGTCTCCTATGATTTTAAAAACAATTGGTCTCAAACAGTGTATTTCATGACATTTGGGAAGTCCAAGGTTCTTCCCTCAACAATAGTCTGCAAATTCTTAGGGTGTCCAACTTCTCAAATTTGTAATTCTTCCTGAGGTGTTCCCTTATGTGTCTTCTCATCATCTTGAATGTGCTTTCTTCATTCTATATTAAATTTCCTAGGTAGGGAATGCAGGTACAATTCTGGATTTTAGTAGATACAAACAACTCAGATGACTTTTACAAGGCCTCCTTGTATGTAGCCTGTTCCATCAGAAATTTGGCAAGAGAGAAAGATTCATAAGCCAGCATCATTGTGGATATTGAGTGTTAGGGCTGTTTCTTTCTAGTCAGCCCAATAGAGACATCTGGATTTCATTACCAAGTTATTTACATACCTGAGCTGTGCCACTCCAGACCCTCATGTTCTTCTGGTTCTTCCTGCCACCTGTCATCTGGGAATCGAGTATTTCAAATTGGGACCATTTTCTTATGCATATCAAGTTGACTCTTCTTTGTTCTGAAAGCTATTGTTGATACTATGGTTTTATTATTTTTTGTTAAATTTATTGGGATAAAATTGGTTAATAATATTATATAGTTTCCAATTATACAACTTTATGATACATCAAATAAATGGCTGATCATCAACTCTTTCCTATATAAAGGTAGTCTACTTGTAAGAGGAACTCCAGTTCCCTTTCTCAGGATGACATATTACCAATTTTGCTTGTATATTAACTAACAGGAAAACTGAGGGAAGAGGATCAATATTCAAATCAAGAAACCATATATATGTCTTCCTTAATGGCCTGGACCACCCTCTTATCCTTTTCTCCTATGATGCAGTTCATACAGGATAGTTTTACTGTCTTTGCAGCTACCCCCACCTGCCTCACATGTGTGAGTTCTTCCTCTAAGCCAGCATCATGGAGAACAACAGGATAAGGTCATAAAGGCTAACCTTTCTTTCCACTTCTTAAGACACCGATATAAACCATTTCCTCTTTCTTACAAATATGTTCGATCAAGCAAGCATGCATATATACTTTGTAATCATTGAAGAGTGAATAAAAAGGTTCAAAAAATGGCAAAGTCCTCTAGGTTCTGTTTTCTCTCTGATGTCCCTGACTTGCTTTGGAGATGATTAGTGGCCCCGGCTTGGAATCCTATTTTCATTCTCTGTCCCTTGCAGTAGAGTTCATTCTACCTGTCTTTTTTTTTTTTTTTTTTTTTTTAAAGGCCTCTCTTTCTAGAGCATGGGTCCCCAGACAGACAGAACAGAAAAATACTAACTCCCATGTCAAAGCCTGCAGGGTTTGGCAATGAGAAAAAAATAAATTGAAATCATAGTAAAATAGAAAGTGCTTAACCACACTTACCTTTTTTTTCTCATCTGCAAAATGAAGCTAGTCATATGGTGTAATAATGTAAATTTTATTTTTTTTAAATTTTAATATATTTTCTTGATTTTTTACAGAGAGAAAAGGAGAGGGATAGAGAGCTAGAAACATTGATGAGAGAGAAACATCGACCAGCTGCCTCCTGCACACCCCCCAGTGGGGATGTGCCTGAAACCAATGCACATGCCCTTGACCAGAATCAAACATGGGACCCTTCAGTCCGCAGACGGATGCTCTATTTACTGAGCCAATCTGGTTTCAGCAATAATTTAAATTTTAAAAACTTACATGATTTTTTGTTATATAGAAGTTATTTTTAAAACAGAATATCATTATATTTAATACACAACTTAAATACAACCAAAAAGTAAAACACCACAGGAAAATAATAACAAAAAATATAGTATTTCATTTGCAATGCATGAGAATGGTTAACGTCTTTCATCAGAAACAAGCTCTTAGAAACCAGTAACATTATAATTCAAGGAAACTGGAAAAAAGAAAAAAGAAATAATAGAAATGATTACAAAAGATTAAGCATGTATGGTGATTGCACTAAACAGTGACAGAAGAATAATTTCTCCACAATATCATACTGTCAAGGAATAAAAACACTGACATCTAATGACTCTTGGCATTGGAGTAAAAGGAGTACCTGGCTTTCTTATAGCTTTGTTCTACTTACATGACTTTGAGCAAATTATATAACATCTCATTTATCACCTTCCTCATTTGTCAAATGGGAATTAGAATATATGCAGTGGAGATTTATGAATATGCATGGACATCTAGTGAATTGTCCAATTCTTAAGTCTTCAGGTAAAATTTGCTTGAAATTTCTGTCATGCACTATGAGACACCCATCTACACATGAGGTAGCCATTCTAGGATGTCCATGGGGTGCAGTGAGGGTGGGGAAGCAAATGTTTTCTGAGTTACCTTTATTCCCAAACCTCATTGAGTGCATTTCATCAATCCATGATCTGATTGTCCTTTCTACACTGTTCAATCTCCAATCTAAAACCCCATCCTTCTTCCATTACATCCCCTGTCCTGACAAATTCTTACTCAACAATGTTTGTGGGTACGTTGCTGACTTAATTGACCTTGGGGAGCCATAGGGAAGGCATTACTCAGAGCCTCAAGGTTCAATTCACTGCCTGTGAAAGGCAATTGCCACCCCCACTTTTTCAGTCTCTCTCCCACGCCCACCCATAACCTATAAAAAGCTCAATTCTCTTTGTATGTTTTTCTTATCTGTTCATTTATTGCTTTGGGGTTTGTATGACACATTGGAGTGAAATCATATGGTTCTTAACTTTTTCTGACTTATTTTGCTTAAATGATATTCTCAATATCCACCCATGTTGTCACAAACCATAATATTTCATCTTTTCTTATGGCTGAGTAGTATTCCATTGGGTGTATTCCATAAACACAGACAACAGTATGGTGATTAGCAGAGGGAAGGAGAAGAAGGCGTAGCAAATGTTGAAGGAGTCAAATATATGGTGATAGAAGATTTGACTTTGGGTGTTAAGAAATATACAGATGATATATCATAGAACTGAATACTCGCAAACTATATAACGTTATTAACCAATATCTCCCTAATAAATTTAACCCCCAAAAATAAATTTCTAAAAAAGCAAAAATGTTCCTTCATTAATATGCTTCCAGATGCGAGGGACCATCTTGTTCTGGGCTTGTCCTTCAGAGGCCTATCAATCTGGCAGGTTCCACATTTCCTTCCCTTTTCTTCTGCTCCTCTCCCTCTACACCCTCCCCCCCCTACCCCCCGCCCCATCTCTGCTAAGGAAGTGGGTAGAAAGATTTTTGTTGTTACTATTATGCCTCTCCCTGAAGGGCAGAAGGAACTGCAGCCATCTTAAGCTTGGTAAGCTCCTAATAAGTTTTAGAGGTGAGGGGAAGACAGAGGGGATGATGTGGATGGAAGGGATGGTCAGGTCAGAAGGAACATGAAAAAGATTGAAAGTCAAGTATACCACGGACGTAACAAAAGGCCAGGTAATCGTATTCCTAAAGACCCCTAATACCCAAGACTAACTATTCTTATCCTGTGTGTATGGAAAGCATGAATACCTCTCTTCTCCAAGACCAGATAACTGTCCCCACGCCCTTCACTGCTGATCCATGGCCCCCTCAGTCTCATTCCTTCCCCACCCCAGACACCTGTGAGTTGGGAGAGCATCTCTCTTGGAGGTAGAAACACAGCTGCAGGGAGGAAGTGATTTCAGGCAGCTTATTTTAGAAGCAGAAAGCTGTTTTCTGATGACAGGCTGGTTGGAGGGGGGTTGCATCTCATTGATTATGCTGGCAGATCCCCCTCTGCTGATCTGTTTAGTCATTTTGTTTTCTGTTGGGGAGACAACAAAATGTTGGTGAGCAGCTGGTGGCAGAATTATGTTTTATGTATAAAATGTGGGAGAAAATCCTGGCCCGGTGCTATAATTGCCTGATTGGATGTGGGTGGGAGAATGAGCTCTGCATTTATTTGAATTCAATATGCTTTCTCTCCTCCTGGTTTGGTATGCCCAAGGATAAAGGGAATCAGCGTGTAACACCTGGTGCCCATTTAAGATGGGGGTGGGGGGAATGCTCTGAGCTTTATGGAAAGTCAAAGTCGGCCTGGAGTCTAGAAAGACCGAGCTCCCCCAAGAAGTGGGTGAAGACAGCTGACATGTTAATAGATGAACAGGCACATGGTGGGCTGGGGAGAATGCCTAGCAATGGGTCCCAGAGAACACACAGGCAGATGGGCAAAAACCAGTTCAGAAGAAACGTGTACACCCAGGCCTGACTCCTTTTGTGAAGCATTGTGTCCAATAGCCATGACATGAATTTATTAGAGCAATAAGACCACAGTCTAATACATCACTTTTCTTTCGTCACTTGAGTTATCGCTTCTTGTTTAAAAATTTTTATTTTTCAACTACAGTTTACATTCCATGCTATATGCTATATAATTTGCTAGATGCTGCAGTCACTATATATTTGAGTAGAATAAAGCAGGATAAAAGAGATGCTAATTAGAAACAATGGCAATTTCTGTAGAACTCTCAGTGGGAGGAGCGATTGATTCTTACTCCATTTCAGCAGCAAGAAAATCTTTCTAAAGGTTGGATTATTCAACCTCTACTATAGAGAATGGAAGATATTTGGAATGGTGAGCAATCCTGGCCTAAGAGAGGAGGAGATAAAATACTGTTTGTGAATTGATAAGTGGGATCGAGTGTGAAGCTGAGAAAATACAGGCCCCACTTCAGCAACATAGAGCTGCCCACTATAGCTGGGCTTTAAGTGGTTGGGAAAAAAGAAAACATCAGATGGCAGAGGAGTGGACTTAATTCTGTTCAACATGGAATTCTCAGCCTCCAGAACTATGAGAAACAAATATATGCCATGTAATTCACCCAATGTGTGGTATTTTCTTATGTCCGCCTGAGCTGACCAGTACACCTGGCTGCGGTGTGAAGGAAACCTGTATGTGAGCTGCTTTCATAGATTGGGGAGGGGGGGGGGCAGTGACCATCAGAACTAAGGTAAGAGAAGCTGATAGGAGAAATAAGGCATTACAGTAAGGAATCCTTAATGGCATTCACTAGGACAGTTATAAGCAGGACTCAGTATATTCATGAGTACGAACAAAAGGTTTTCACCCCCTCACTTTAGTAAACCCCATTCAGCTCACATTCATTCTTCTGAGTAGAATAGGAACAAGAAAGGGTGAAGCTGTTTTATTTGTTTTGATATATTTTATTGATTTTTTTTTACAGAGAGGAAGAGAGAGGGAGAGTCAGAAACATCGATGAGAGAGAAGCATCGATTAGCTGCCTCCTGCACACCCCCCACTGCCCACAACCAAGGTTCATGCCCTTGACCTGAATGGAACCCGGGACCTTTCAGTCCACAGGCCGATGCTCTATCCACTGAGCCAAACCGGCTTTGGCAAAGCTGTTTTAGTTAGTCCCTTCCTCAGCTTACTCTTTTATTCAGATGAAATGCACCAATTACATTTTCCAGCTCACCAGCTTCTTGGAAACACCGTCCAGCATGTGAGGGGGCTGGGGAGCATTTGGTGCTCTATTTGAGTGGTTTTGAGATCTCCATGGACTCTCTTCCACGTGGGGAGCATTGGAAATAAGAGCAATGAAGGAGTGGATGTGAGGGGAAAAGAATGATTAACCCACATTTCCTAGGAGAAAGCCTGAGGCAAGGTAAGCATGTGGATGTTTCCTCCAGGAAGTGTAACTACAGGGGGTACTGAAACAGGAAACAGAAAGTGAAGCTGGGAAAGATGGGAAGCAAATACCTGCTGGCCTCACTCCAAGAAGAAACAGCCAGCACTAGGCATGAGGAACACTGACATACAGGCATGCAGAAAGCCTCAGACATGCATGGAAGCCACGAATCCAACAGGAAACAATCCCCCCCCCCCCAGCTCCCTTCTATTTCCTGTCCCACCCTGGTAATGGCTGCCTCTCATGGAATTTAGCTCTGCCTCCCCTTAACACCCTGGAATATGTCACCGGACACCTTTGGACAGCTCTGGAAAGCCAGATTCGCTGTTCTGCCCTGAGTCATGTGCTCCATGTGTGGTCCCATGCAGGGTGAGGAGCCAAGGATTCCTGGCCATGGCCTCCAGTGGGGAACTGTCTAGAACTTTCTGAGAGTTGGTTAATGTATACCTTGTAGTAGAGAAAGTGGTGAGGTTCTTTTTTTTAATATATATTTTATTGATTTTTTTTTTTTTTTTTTTTTACAGAGAGGAAGGGAGAGGGATAGAAAGTTAGAAACATCAATCAGCTGCCTCCTACAACCCCCCTACTGGGGATGTGCCCGCAACCAAGGTACATGCCCTTGACTGGAATCGAACCTGGGACCTTTCAGTCCGCAGGGCAACGCTCTATCCACTGAGCTACCACTCGGCAGTAGTGAGGTTCTTGAGTTAGGTATGGTCCTGATAACAGTTGGTAGCGCCCAAGAGGTGACCCATGCAAGAAAGTATTTAGGGGATATTTTATAATGGATAAAAATCTCTCATAGGCATCTTCTCTTTTGATTCTTACAAAGTCTAGTGAAATTAACCAGAGGGGTACTCCCTGAAGTCCTATAGCTTTATTTGCAACATTCCTGATTATTTTCCATGTCTTAGAAAGTCAATGAAAAATAGAGAATGCCTACTAAGTTCCTTGAGGAAGGATTGGGCTTGACCCCACAATATGGCTCCAAATCAATTAGGGATGCACAGGTACCTGAAGAGGCTCTCAAAATCCAGGAAGAGAACATGGTATGGACAGCTGACTCCAGCTATAACTGTAAGAGATCATTATCTAAAAAATACCTGAAGCAAATATAGCATATTAGTATATGTTGGTTAAATACAATTTCCAAAATAACAGGGTTATTTGTTTAATTCCCGGTGATGTTCCCAGTCTCCAGTTTATTCACAATTGATAATACTGATTCAATTAAAATGTGAAATATAGGGTTCTGTTATAGTTTCTTATCCTCTTATGCATATTAATATTTTATTTTTAAATATATTTTATTGATTTTTTTCCGAAGAGGAAGTGAGAGGAATAGAGAGCTAGAAATATCAATGAGAGAGAAATACTGATCAGCTGCCTCTTGCACACCTCCTACTAGGGATGTGCCCACAACCAAGGTACTAAGCATTGATAAGTAAGAAGAACTTGAATATTGTTCTTGTCCATATCAACAAAGGCATTAACTCAGCATCTTTTCATCTTAGATTCATAGGGGGGAAATGATCCTTAACTATGCACCAATCTTCACTCTCTGTTGTTATCCCCTAAATACACACTAGTCCACCAGTTGTTTCATAGGTTATATTAAGAAATTCTTAAGAATTTCAAATATGCTTTTCACAATGGCATAAAAATAATCATATTTTAGACCCAAACAAACAACCCTTCTCCAACTTGATGATTTTTTTTTTTGCTTTTGCTTTATTAAAGTAGCAAGCCCAGCCAATTTAAATATATTTAGGGGAAAAAATTGTAATGAGAATACAGGCATTCACTTTATAGAGAAGTGTTTTGTATGTTTGTTTCTATGGAGTCTTTTACCCTCTAGAGCCAGTGGCATAAGGAGCCTGAGGAAAGAGGTTAAAGCAGCCTTAAATATTTCATTTCCATCTTTACATCTCAGATGTCAGGTGACATTTGAAGTGGCTCCACACATGAGTTCAGCAACCAGAGAAATCCCAAAGCTTGTCTTCCTTTCTCTCTTACATGTCATGGGACTTTCACTTGCAATTTATCTCCCAAATCCAACTCTTGTACAGGAACTAAAACCCCATTACTCTTAAATGGTCTGGTTTGATGTCACACCGCAGTGAAGTCATTACTATTCTCTAGGGCAATTTTCTTCCTGGACTAATAGTGCTCCATTAGCATCTTTCAAAGCCAGAGGAAAATCTGTTCTAGGAAAAGGGGGAGAAGTAGCTACAAGTGAAAAGCAGGATAAAATGAGTCCCACTGGTTTTATATAATCCTTTGCTGACACAGGATTTCTCAATTAGCCAGCCCTGCCTCCCCATTTACTGCTGTGGAAGGACAGAGGTTTCGTCTAACTGGGGAGCAGGCTTGTTGTTTTTGGTGACTCTGCCTGTCAGCAAACACAAAGAAATGATCCTCAGAGATTCCCAAGCCATAAAGAGCCCAGATGTGATGGGGGGAAAAAAACAGTAAACTAAATGTAGTTTCGAATAATGCGGAGTTCACTCTGATTATATAACTAGAAGCCTGGTGCACAAAATGTGTGCACTCCGGGGGTGGGGGGCGGTCCTTCAGCACCCTCTCAGAGTCTGGGACCTCTCATTCCTTACCACCTGCCTGCTCACTGCTCCTTAGCTGCTGAGGCAGGAGAGGCTCCTGCTACCACCACTCTGCTCACCAGCTGTGAGCCTGACTTCTGTCTGAATGGCATTCCCCTTGTGGGAGCACACTGACCACCAGGGGGAAGTTCCTGCACTGAGTGTCTGCCTCCTGGTGGTCAGTGTGCATCATAGCGACCAATTGTTCCACTGTTCGGTTGATTTGCATATTAGCCTTTTATTATATAGGCTAGAAACTATCATAAAACCTTGGTTTTTAAATATATTAAACATTGTAATAAATATACATTTTTACCATCTGACAAGTGACACTAATTCTAACTTGTATATGTATATTAATTTGCTTATGTATACGTATAATTGCATATATACATGAAGTGTATGTGTATATATGTAGATGTGTGTGTAGACACACACACACACACACACACACACACACACACACACACACCTCAGAACTAAACATTTACTTGTGTTTTTAACAACTTTTTACATCTCCTGCTCTTCCTTTATTTATACAGCACTGGTTCTTCAGCAGCTGTTATATTGATGAGTTACTGGGTAGAGCACCCAGAGATAAGATAAATGTGTACTATTAAGAGCTGGGGGATACTTGCTGAAGAAGCATAATATATCTTGAGAAGTACAAGGGTTACTAAGAGGGAAGCTCTAGCTATCTGGGTTGTTAAAGTTTTAGAGACTTTCAGAGACTGTGAATGCAAACCCTCAGCACTAATGATTGAACCTCACTTTTTAATTATTTTTAGATTTTTGGACTACAATATATTCTGATGGCTGCTTCATTCTGCTAAGAAGAATCATTAAGTAGCATCCCAGCTTAATGGGAGTGCATATATATTAATAAGCAGATGCATAAATACACACACCCAGATTACAGATGCAATTCAAGAGCAATATCTACTAATGGTGGCAAATGAGTGATTTCTATGCTAACAGAACTATTTTCCTCAACAGAATTATGTGAATAAATAATATATTCATTGTCTTCGAAAACAATACAGTGAATAAAAATGATATTGTATCTTATAAAATATCCTCACAAGTTAATTTCAAGTGAGATCAACATGCATTATCTCAAGGAGCAAACTCTTGTAACCAAGTTATTGCTTTGCCATATAAAATTATGAAAAAGACTGCAGGATTTAGAGTTAGAACACATGCCTTCTAATCTTATTTTATCACTTACTGGTTGCATGACCTTGGACAAGTGACTTAGTCCCTCTGTACCTCATCCTTCTCATCTGTGAGGCTAGCTGTACCTATGCCTCAGGGTTGAGTAGAGCATTGAATGAAGTAATGCCCCTAAAGTATTTAGAACAAGAGCCAGTGTATAGTAACTGCCGAATAAATGTTAACTGCCATCTAACCCAGACCTACTGACCTACTTCCACTATTCATTAAAAAAAATGATCTTACATCCTTTATAGGATGGTTGTAACAATTAGAGCACATATATTTTCAAAGTTCCTAGAACAGTGTCTGACATATAATGGATATTCTGTCCACAATAGCACTTTTCTGTTACACAATAGACTGGGAAAAAGTGTTCACTTTATGCCTCAAATATATGCAGCATCTTAAAAATTACAGGCAACTTAACATGTGACATTATTTAATCCTTTTAAATGACTTGTTATGTGCACATTACTAGTCCTTTTAAAAGGTGAGACTCAGAGTGTTTAAATGACTTTCCTAAGGTTATGCAACAGTAAATTGAAACTATAAGAGAAGTAGATTTTTCATCCCTGATTCTTTATGATGCTATTCAATCTTTCAAGGTTCCCCAAATTAGGGATTGTTATCTGCTAGGATGCAGAAAGCAAAGTCCAACATCCACAGCTACTGAAGGGCCGGAGCAAGTCTATGTGCCTCAGTCTGCCTGCAGATTCAGGGAATTGATTCTTTTCATAAACTACAGATCATCATGTACTCACATAGAAGTTATCTTTTTAGGACTGTCCATGTTAAATAGGATCTATTAGCTTTATGCATCAAGTATGGGAAATTATAACTCCATCTGTGAGGTTTAAGTCAACACATATTCCCATTTTCCATTTCCTTCTACTGCCCTAAATTTGTGTGAGTTTTACTAAGAATATTTTTTAAAAGGAAAGGAAGGAAGGAAGGAATGAAGGAAGAAAAGGAGGAAGGGAGGGAGGGAGGGAGGGAGGGAGGAAAGAAGGGAGGAAGGGAGGGAGGGAGGAGGGAAGAAAGGAGGGAGGGAAGGAGGAAGGAAGGAAGAGAGAGACAGAGAGAGAGAGAGAACAACAATGAAAGCTGTGGGGTATGTGCAGGCAGCCAGCTATCTCTGGGGTGCAGATCAGCAAAGCTATCCCTTTTATCTCCCAGTGCCTTAAGCTTCTGTGATCTGTTCAGCCTCCTGTAGCTGCATATGTCTCCAAGCAGAGTGAACATCCCTAACAGCATGAACTTTGCATCCTCGTCCCCACTGCCTTTTGAATCTCTCTACATTAAATAGTGACTGCGCCGGCCTGAGAAGACTGATCATCCCCAGTTGAACTAGACAAAGTTTACTGTTTTTTAAGATCCCCCCCCCAAAAAAAAAAGAGCGGAAATATAGCTCTTTCCTTTTAAATTAGCCCAAATAATGCTGCTTTTTTCATGCAGGCTTTAGTACCAGGAGATCAGAGCTCACAGAGACAAGTACAATTATTTGTTCAAACACAACCCTATTAGATTCATTGTCAATAGAAAGAGGGATGGGAAATTCTCAATAGCACAAGAAGGAGCTCTTCAGCTTGGACTTTGTTATGAAGACACAAAATAAGTAATAATATCCGAAAGCAAGAGAGCAGAGAAAGAAGAGAATAGAATGAATGGCACTTACCGGGAATTATCGCTAAATGGGCCCATTGAGAGGTGAGCATCTCTGAGCACCGCTTGGCTTGACACTGTGCTCACAAAGGCGCTGTCTAATTTAAACCACAACCATAGGGTATACTTTCAGGAGGTAAGTGGTGGTGGTGGTTGGACAGAGGTAGATGGCAGAGGCAGAATCAGAAATCTGGCATTCTGACTGGTGTGTTAATTAAGATGGACAACTTCCAAAGTACCTAGAACATGTCTCTGTACCCAACGCAGGTGACACTGGTGCAAACTCCGTGGCTGGTGTCCAGCTGTTGGTGTGCCTCTCATTTCCTCACTTGAAAAAGAGAGGATTGCCTAAACCAGTTTGGCTCAGTGGATAGAGCGTCAGCCTTTGGACTGAAAGGTCCCGGGGTCAATTCTGATCAAGGTCATGTACCTTGGTTGCGGGCACATCCCCAGTAGGAGGAGATGTGCAAGAGGCAGCTAATCAATGATTCTCTCATCAATGTTTCTAACTTTTTATCCCTCTCTCTTCCTCTCTGTAAAATATTAATAAAATATATATTTTTTAAAAGAAGCAGGTTGGGTAATGTGAGGAAGTGCCATTTAAAAATCCCATCTCACATTTACAATTGATTATGGTGCTTCATTTTCTAAAGTCTTTCCTCTTTCTGACATTCTATATAACATGGAAATCATTTGCTAGAAAAATGCTATTGACAATTATTCATTTAGACAAAGAAAAATTCACCCAAGCTTCCTTTCTCCCATTCTCTAATGACTTACATGGAAATGTGTCCAAGGCAGCCAAGGAATCATGCAAAGGGTTCTAACATTGTCCAAGGCTTTCAAAAACATTGACTTGTTCATGTATACTCCTCTCATACGTCCATCCATCTTAGATTCAGATAGCTGATTGATCTTTCATAAATGGTACTGTGGATAAGATACCTCTCTTGAAAAGTATTCTACAGTTAGCAGTTTCCTCAGGCTAAAGTCCAAAAAATATTAAGGTTGCTTCACAGATTGTCCACACTCTTTCCTGACCCATTGATCTAGAGAAATCATAGTCTCAGCAGCTTCCTAAAGTGCTTCTTCCACTTCAGTTCACACACACACACACACACGCACACCAGAAATAGTAAGTTACTTTAGAATTAATAAATTACTTCCCATGTGATTATCCATGTGATCTTGAACACATTATTTAACCTCTCTGAACTTTAGTTTCTAAATCCTCAGCATTACCTGAGTCATAAAGCTGTCTTGAGGCCTAAGAGATGATGTATGTGGAACATTTAGCCTTCTGTATGACATATAGACAGCTCCCCAGCTATTACCACTAATTTATTACTATGTTTATATTCTTTGACCCTCTCCAAAACTCAGTGAAATAGGCAAGACAGAGATAATGCTCCCTTTCTTTTCGGCAAGAAAATGAAAGCCCGAAGACGTCAGGGCATTTCAGAGCTACTATGAAACCTACTTAGATCTAGGCCTTCTGTTGCCTGGGGATTTTTGCATCACATCCTGAAATTTTTGAGAATTTACCTATTTTGAAAATAGTATAATAAAGTAACCGTTGGGTTATTTCAAATGTTACTAGCATGTGATTTGATTTTTTTTCTCTTTTTGGTAGAACTACAAGGTAGAAGAGACTGAATATCTGGGAGTCACTAGTCTGCCGTCAGCAAGCTGTGTGTCAGTAGGCAAACAAATGATCCTCTGTTCCTAAATCTATAGTCCTTCATCTATAAAAAGAGAAGTTTGGGCAGAATTATTCTTAAGATGCCATCCAGCTCCAGCATTTAAAAGTTTTTCCTGGATTCTCAATTATTGATGCTAACACAGAGAGGAAATACTAGGGTAATTGAAATTCACAGATAATCCTTCAAATTGTCTCTGAATCCTTGCCCACCAGGCCTCCATCCTTCTGTTGCAGTTGCTGACAAGTAGATGTAATTGACTGATTTCAGCTTGATCTTCCTTCTGATCTTATTCATCCTCAGGAGGAAGTGACTAATGAGTAGAAAATTTGCCAAGTGAGGGAGGGAATCAATGATCCCTAAATTGGTTATTTGTTTCTTGAGTTACTGAAAATGTCTCCACAGCTCTGCCTCACGCTCTAAAAAGATGTGTTCTTAAAGGATTTTTGCAAACCAAGTTTCTGTAAACTGAATCACATGTTCTATGCAGTGGTGAGCTGGTGAATTGAATTAAAACAAACATCCATCCTGTGCTGAAACTATGCCTGCTCTCCTACAACGTCTGTGTTTTATGAAGACAAATGAGAATCCTTTTTATTTTCCATCAAATGGAATCCACATTCAGGTGTCTTGCTCTTAAAGGAAAGTGGAAGTAAACATAGGCAAGAAAAAGTCCTAGAATGGCTCCATGCTGATGCCTTCCATTTGGATGGTACAGTTTGCAATTTATATTTTGGGAAAACGATAGATTTAATAGCAATAGTTCTCAAAAAAGAGAAAACCTTTTCTGAGTGTGAAAGTTGGAATAGATTACAGAAAGTATAAAATCTCAATTACTAAACAGAGAGGAGATTAATAAATATTTCCTTAAATAGAAATCATAAAATATTTCCAGATTATGGTTTCTGCAAAATATGATGAATTTAGATTTTTTTTGAAAATTAGGAAGTTGCTGTTTGCTAATTATAATCATTTAAACTCTATTGGCTAAGCTGGTTATAGCAAATACAATTAATTGTAAACCCAGCAAGAAAAGTAATATAGCATACTGTTTAAGTATATAATCTGTTGCTAAATTCCAGCTTTAGTTTCTGGTGGCTTTTGGCTTTGAGAGAATTCTTTCGTATTACTCATATTTCAGTTTTGACATTTGTAGAATAGATAGAACAAAAGTAACTGCCTCCTGGGGTATTTTAGGAGGAATTAAAATGATAATATTCATAAAGCCCTTAGAACTATATCTCCATGTATTCCGTGCTAAATATTATTGTCCATGAGATTATTTATATCTAAACTAGAGGCCTAGTGCACGATATTTGTGCACTGGCAGGAGGGGGGAGAGGTGGGTGCCTCAGCCCACTCTGTGCCCTTTTGCATTCTGGGAGCCCTCGGGGGATGTACCTCAGCCCTACTTCTGGCTGAGGCACTCCCCCTGTGGGAGCACACTGACCACCAGGGGTAAGCTCCTGCATTGAGAATCTGCCCCCTAGTAGTCATTGAACGCCATGCCAACCAGTCAGTCTGCTATTCAGTTGATTTGCATGTCACCCTTTTATTATGTAGAATGTATATAATATATACATGTCCTATGTATATCATCTTTTAAACTCAAACACTGATGTGAAGCAGAAACCATTGTTATTTCTCCCATTGAGAGGGCATAAGTGATTCTGTCATTCAGCAATTCTAACTACTAGTACTCTAGTATTCCAGATGTGTGCATATCTTCACACAACCCAAGGCTCAAGTCTCAGTGACAAGCCTGGATTGGCTCTCCAGCACCCTGAGGATAAGTTTCACTCAGCTTTTGTCTTCATCATGACAATCCAACCACTGACAATGAGTGCTTATGGGATTCTTGCAAGGCTTTGGATATGTATTAATTTTTAAATTGTTGTAATCAACTTAACATTGTAAATGCTCGTTAATTTTTGGAATGATTGACATCCTCTATAATAAAGAGTTTATATACAAATTGATGCTCACATCCTTGCACAATATGGCCGCCCCCATGTGGTCAAAGATGGTCCCCACAAGATGGCCAGCAAGGGAGGGTAGTTGGGGGGGACCAAGCCAACAGGGGAGGGCAGTTGGGAGAGACCAGGGGAGGGTAGTTGAGGGGGACCAGGCCAGCAGAGGAGAGCAGTTAGGAGATACCTGGAACAGCATGAGAGGGCAATTGGGGGCAATCGGTCCAGCAGGGGAACATTTAGGCATTGATCAGGTTGGCAGGGGAGAGATTGAAGGGTGATCAGGCTGGCAGACAGGCAAGTGGTTGGGAGCCAGCAGTCCCAGTTTGTGAGAGGGATGTCCGACTGCCAGTTTAGGGCTGATGGCACAGGGATTAGGCCTAAACTGGCAGTTGGACATCCCCCAAGAGGTCACAGATTGGAGAGGGTACAGGCTGGGCAGGGAGACACCTCCTCTCCACTGCCCGTGCATGAATTTCATGCACCAAGCCTCTAGTTTATATTATATGAGATTTTGCTATAGAGGGATAAATAGTTTCTCTCCATTAGGTCAGGTCTTATTTTATGTCCAACAAAAATATTTTAGTTGTTTTTCATATAGATTTTGTAGTTTTCCTGCTCAATTTGTCATTTGGTGCTTGTAGATTATGTCTATTGTAAATGGCATTTATTTTTTAATTTTTCTTTTCTCACTGGATATTGCTAGTGTAATGGGAAAACAATTTTGTATATTTATGTTGGATTCAGGTACCTTATCCACTTCTTTATTATATGTAATACTTGATTTTGTTTTACAAGAGCTTTTCTTCCTCCCTTCCTTTCTTCCTCCTTTATTTATTTTCTAAAACCTATAAGCAGACCTTTAATATTTCCAAAAACAATGAAATATCTGACATCTCTTTCTAATGATTAATAATAAAAGTGTTTTAGAGCATATTCCCATTTAATTCGATGTTTGCTATTGGAAAATATTTTTTGTTTGGTAAATGGTTTCTTCTATCTCTCTTTTATGTAGAGCTTTTGTCTTTTCAATGACTTTATTAATAGATTCATACCTTATTTTTCTTTGATATTTTATGTCATGATTAATATTAGCACTTATTTTTCTGATATTGGATATTTCTGTAATATTGGTAATTGGATATTATTATTCTTTATATTTTTATTCCATTTGATAATTTTTCTAGTTTTAACATTTATACATATAGGTAAAATTAATATGTTTCAATTTGTTCGTATAATACTTATGAAGTTTTAATATTAAGCTTATGCTTTATTCCTAAAACAAGTTGGGGTATTTCCATATACCATTTAGAATCTTGAATAAATTTTGGAATTATCTTCTATTTAAAAGTCAGATAGACATTTAATGAAGAATTAGATCATGATTCTCTTTTAATTGGATTATTTTCATCTCCCTTCCTGGACTGTTCATATTTCCTATTTCTTTTTTTTTAGTTTTGTTTTTATTTTTTATTGATTTTTACAGAGAGTAAGGGAAAGGGATAGAGAGTAAGAAACATCAATGAGAGAAACATTGATAAGCTGCCTCCTGTACAACCCCTACTGGGGATGTGCCTGCAACCAAGGTACATGTCCTTGACTGGAATCAAACCTGGAAGCTTTTTAAAAAAATATATTTTATTGATTTTTTACAGAGAGGAAAGGAGAGGGATAGAGAGTTAGAAACATCAATGAGAGAGAATCATCGACCAGCTACCTCTTGCACACCTACTGGGGATGTGCCTGAAACCCAGGTACATGCCCCTGACCAGAATCAAACCCTGGACCTTTCAGTCTGCAGGCTGACGCTCTATCCACTGAGTCAAACCAGTTTCAGCTCCTACCTTTTTTTAAATATTGATAGTTTATATTTTCCTAGAAAACATCAACTTGTTCTAAAAATTCAAATCTATGTCCACAAAACTTCATATTTGTGTTCACGCATACTACCTTATTTCTAATAGTCAGTTTTTATTTTTTCAACTTTACTTATTTGTGTGCAATTTATTTGATTTATCTTTTACAAAATGTTTACTTCCCTCTCAATATATTGTCACAATGTCTTATATAGATCAAGTTATCCTATATAATAAAAGGATAATATGCAAATCAACTGAATGGTGGAACAACTGTTTGCTATGATTCACACTCACCACCAGGGGGTAGACTCTCAATGCAGGAGCTGCCATTTGGTGGTCTGTGTGCTCCTGGGAGCCCCACTGAGCCATAAGCCAAGCTGATGATGGCTGGTGAGTGCAGTAGTTGTGGAGGGAGACTCTCCCACCTCTGCAGCAGCGCTAAGATGTCCAACTGATGGCACAACCATCAGTGGGACATTTTCCAAGGGCTCCTGGACTGCAAGAGGGTGCAGGTCTGGCTGAGAGACACCCCCCAACCTCCCCACCCCCATTAGAAGCTGCCCATTGCCTTCACTATCAGAGCAGTGTGGACAAGGATTCTGGAAGGCTGATCAACCTTGAAGCTCTGAAAGGTCAGAGCCAACCACCCACTGTCTAGTTGAGACAATGGTAGCTAAAGCAGCTTCCACCTTTTAGTTTTATGTAAATTCTTGCTGATTGGCTATTATTGGAATTGCCTGGCTAAAGGCTATCGGTGTACCCCATAGTCTTAATAAAAGGGATGGCCAGGCCAGAGCAGGGTGAAATCCTTCCCCTTGAGTTGGGTTGCAACCTGGCCCCCAATATTCCCAAATTCATACTTTCTTGTCTAGTCCCTTTCATTTGTGTGTGGCCTCCTGCATAGCCTGAACCCTGAACCTGAACCCTGAACCACATGAGACATGAGGGGACACTTGCACCCCCCACCCCCACCCCCAGTTCACAAATTTTGTGCCCTGGGCCTCTAGTAGATATTATAAAACTATGGAATCATAAACTATTACAAATGAACATCACAATAAATTGTACATGCAGCTATTTTGAAAAGACAAAGATCAATAAGAACAGGAATACACTAGGAAGTTGGTCATGAGTGATATGACTTAGAAGTTGAAAGGGAAAAGGAAAGGAGAAAGGTTCCCCAAAATTATATGAGCTAATAAGTACTTCCACAAAAGAATTCCTAATTAGTTCATTATGGGATTTCCATTTGCATTAAAGGGCATTAAGCTCTTCCATAAATAAAGAAAGGCATCTCAGGAACTAATTAAAATTGAAAGATTGTTTCTGTGTCCAGACCCTGGCTTTTGTTAAAGATTCATTTAGTTCACTGTGTCTCATAAAATGTAGGCTCCCAAACAATGAGAAAAAGAAGTATGCATATTGGGTCTGAGGTCATAAGTAAGGCTTGCCATTTTGACAATAACTCCAGCACTAAACCCACAAAGTTAGTGATAATTCCTCCAAATGTTTCTCTTCAAAAGTGAGAATAGAGTGATAGAATATAGAAGTGGGATATGTATATATTATTTTCAAGATATGTATTTGATGTATATGAGAAGCCAATGGACTTCCCATATTCACAAAATAACAAAACTACTACCTCTGACCTCAGCCTTTATTTGTAAGACATGTTACCTCAAATTATGGGATAAATGGTTTCCATTCATAAGAGAACCCAAAGGAAGCATTTGGTCATTAAAGAGCCTTTTGCCTTTATTCAGAGGTAAAAAGAAAATTTAAAAGAAAGGACCCTTCTATGCCATGTCAGCAGATATGTGATATTTCCAATTTTCTTTTCATGACCTCTCAGGAAAACACAGTCTCAAAAGTGCTGTTCAACTGGAAAAAAGAAATCGGTCAACAATTATAGATTCGTTCAATGTAAGGTGTGTCATTTCTGGAAAATGCAGCAACCACAACAAAATATAGCACACTTTGTTACCATTTTAACAAATTATAAAGAATTTCTTGAAGGCATTATGCTTTGTAATAAAAAGTAATTTTGCTAATATATTCCCTAGACATGAGGCATTGTGTTATACTGAATCGCATACATTAGACCAAATATGTATAATTCCAAAGACTTCCTGCATGTTTTATGTTCAAATATGTATAATTCCAACGACTTCCTGCATGTTTTATGTGGAAGAATTTGCTCATGGTTCATTACAAACAAGTTGTTCTTTTTCTTCATGAGGAGTGTAAAGGGACCATGATTGGAAAGCAGTAGGGGAAATGCAAGGCAAAAAGAGAAGTAGAGTTTGTTGACTATTTTATTCATAAATACTGAAATGAGAAAATCAGTAAGGCTGAATTTTTCTGCATTAGCGATTTTTGTAATGCTCAGAGTAATTTATCGAGGCATAATTTATCTGCACTAAAACACATAATCATAAAAGAACAGCCATAATGCATTTTTTCTAAATGCATGAACCAGTGTAACCCCACCTGGTTAAGATACAGAACATTGCAGTCCAAAAGTCCCTGTCTGCCCTAAAAAGCAATCATTATTCCAATCCCCATCATCCTTGTTTAGCTCTGCCTGTTCCTGAACTTTAGGTAGCTGACATCACACAATAGGTATTTTTTTGCATCTGTCTTTTTTCACTCAACATGTTTTGTTAGGATCATCCATATTGTTATGTGCATTAGTGATTTGTTTTTATTGGTTTTCCATTAGATAAATGTTCTACCATGTGTTTATCCATTTCCCTACTTATGGACATTTGGGTTGTTTCCATCTTTTAGCAATTATATCTAGCAAACCTTGGATGATTTTGTAAAATTATTTCGTGGGTATATTTATTCATTTGTTTTGACTGTATAGTTAGAAACAGACTTGCTATATTATATAAAATGCTGACTTTTTTAAATCACAAAAGTAAGAAAAGTTTCAATTACAGTACAAAGTGAAAACATAAACCACAGTTAATATAATTGCATTTATATTTCTTGGTACTTTTGTATATAGTTGCAATAATATAGAGGCATCTGTGTGTATTTGTGTGTGTGTGTGTGTGTGTGTGTGTGTGTGTGTGTGTGTGTACAGAGAGAGAGAAAGCATATTCATTATGAATTGTTATTTAAGAAAGAATATATTTACATATTCATCTTGCCCTTTCATTCATATAATAATTCATCTTAGGCATCTTTCCATCTCTATGTACTTATATATACTTCATTCTTTTTAATGACTATATTCGCTCATTCCATTCACTCATTCTGCAAATATTTATTTGTTATGGTCCTAGTAAATTCAGGCATTATCCAAGGAGCTTAAGATCAAACAATGATCCATTGTAGCAAAATTTATTTCTTTAAAGAATTTACATTTTAGCAGAAGTAATAAATAATAAATGTGTAAACAAGTAAATATATAATTAATTCTGCAATTAGTTTCTTGGTAAATATCATTATGGCCCAGAAATGAAATTGCTGGATTAAAATAACACATTTTAAATTCTGAAATATATTGACAAATCAACATATGCTCTTAAAATTATTGAAATCAGAAAGTTGTGGCAATAGAATGATAGTGCCTCAAAGATATGTGTGTCTTAATCCCCAGGATCCTTCAACACAATACTATATAATAAAGAGGTAATATGTGAATTGACCATCATTATAACACACAAGATGGCTGTCCCTATGTGGTCAAAGATGGCTGCCCCCATGTGGACACAAGATGGCCACCACAAGATGGCCTGCGGAGGAGGACAGTTAGGAGTGGCCAGGCTGGTAGAGCAGGGGCTGTTGGGGGACCAGATCTGCAGGGGAGGACAGCTGCAGGGGACCCAGACCTGCAGGGGAGGGCAGTTGGGGGAGACCAGGTCTGTAGGGGAGGGCAGTAGGAGGTGACCAGGCCTGCATGGGAGGGCAGTGTGTGGGGGGGGGGTGCAGGGGAGGGCAGTTGGTGGGGACCAGGCCTGCAGAGGAGGGCACTTGGGAGTGACCAAGCCAGCAGTAGAGGGCAGTTAGAGGCGACCAGGCTGGCAAGTGAGGGCAGTTAGGAGCAATCAGGCTAGCAGGGGAGCAGTTAGGCATCAATCAGGCTGGCAGAAGAGTGGTTAGGGGCAATCGGGCAGGCAGGCAGGCAGGCAGGCAGGCAAGCAGTTGGGAGTGAGCAGTTCTGGATTGTAAGAGGGATCCCAGATTCAGGAGGGTGCAGGCTGGGATGAGGGACACATTCCTCGCCCCCGCCCCTCCCCCATGCATGAATTTCAGCCTCTAGTAACTTATATAGCAAATGAAACTTTTTAGGTGTGATTAAGTTAAAAATCTTGAGATGGAAGAATTATCCTGAATTATCTAGATGGGCACAATACAATGACTAGGAGAAAAAAGAAGGCAGGGAAATTTGTGCTAGAGTGGTGCACACGCTGTAACTCAATTATTTATTAATGATTGAGTAAATGAATTATGTGGACTTACACTGGGAAGACATAACATGAAATTATGGTGTGTGTTTTTATGATGTCTCTATACATCTGCCCACATTATCATAAACATCATAACTTATAGTGAGGAGTTCTAAAGGTTTTTTTTAAATTTATTTATTTGTCTGTTGTTGTATGTTTTTTATGTAGACACTTTGGCAGAGTCATCCAGAACCTCTCTGTACCTTGTTTGCATATTGCCAGAACCAGGTGCTCACTACATGTTAAACAATCTCTGGTCTCAGAGGTATGTTCTAGAAGGGCTTGCACTGCAGGTGGAAAGCATGCCATAGAGCAGGTGTCTATAGCTTCTGTATTTTCTGTGCACAACATGTGAAAATACATCACAGGTGTCATTGTTCTTTGGTGATTTTTTAAAATTTCACATTGGTTTTTTTTAAATAGTTTAGTCAGAAGCTATTAGAGATGATAATGAACTTGCTGATTTCTGCACAACTGCTGAGGATTTTAAAAAGAAGCAAATCTGGTTCTCCAAGGGATAGTAGGTTATTCTTTAGGAATGATCATTCCCAGGGTCTTAAGAAGCCTGATGAACCCTTCTTGGCTATTTACCTTCATGTACAAAATAAAACCAGCTATTCCTTTGAGTATGTTGTCTATACATCTCAAAAATAACATAGCATGTGAATTGAATTATTCTTTAAAAAGTTGAAAAATGAAATGCTTCTAAGGTTTTTACTTTTCAGATCATCTATCCAGAAGGCTGAAAATGATCTCTTGGGCATTTTATAATCTTTAAAAAATTTTTCCCAAACATTGTCTTTCTTTCCCTCTCAAATCCTCTTTCCATCCACTGCAAATATTGGTTTATTGATGGATTGATTGATAATGAGCATGAGACATACAACAGTGATACAATGCATGTATATATTGCAAAATAATTACCACAGCAAATCTAATCCATCACCATGCATAGTTATTGCATAGTTATAAATTTGTATTCTTATGAGAATCATAAGATCTAGTAACTTAGCAACTATCAGATATATATATAGAGTAACCTCTTTATACAGCCAGGTGTTTTTCTGTCATTTGTCTTAAACACCATCTTTAGAACAGTAAATTGTAAGAAGATGTGACTATCAACATTTTTGTACATGAGATAGAAAATCTAGGACTGAAGAATGTTCCAATCTTTAGCATGGCACCCAAGCTCTTTTCCAATAGCCAAGTCACTATTCCAAGACCATCATTTCTGCTCTGCTTCCCCTTGTGTGCCTTTTACAGGGGTTTCTGTCTTTTCTTCCTTCATGCCCAGTGTCTTTAAAACTATTGCTACATATATGTTGTCTCTTTTTTTGGCAGAAAGGTACATCTTGGCCCTGTATAGTAGACATTAGGTACTATTCCCTCTAGTTCTCTTCCCCTTAATTTTATTTTCCTGGCCTCAGATAGTTTAAGTGCATCCAAGAACAGAGCCCAATAATATTTACAGTATCCATTACCCAATAAAATAAAATTTACCCAGTTAAAATGTACCAGGAAGGCAAAGAAGCAAGAAAATAAGACACATAATAAAGAAATAAGTCCAATCAATCTAAACTGCCCTAGAAATGATGGATGCTAAAACAAGCAGAAGCACCCTAGAGAGAAGGTCACTAAGTCAATCAAGAGGAGACATGGGAGATATGTAAAATCTGAATCCAAGTTCAAGATCTGAAACAATTAAGTGAAAATGGAAAATTCAATGAATGGGACGATTAGCATATTAAATATCACAGAAGCAAATATTAGTAAACATGAAAAATTAACATTAGAAACTCTCCAAAATGAGAGAAAAAATAGAGCCAAATAGAATAATAAATAGCACCACAAAAAATACACAAATAAATAAATAGTTGTGGCTGTATTCCAATAAAATTTTTTTAGAAAGCAAAGGGTCAGCCCACAGGCCATAGTTTGTCAATGCAGATGAAAGAGGGGATAAACTCATGTGCATAACCTTCCATGTGGAACTAAAAGTCCACTGTGTACCACCAATATAATATATGTATTTATTATGATGATTTCTGATATACATATACTAAATGAATTAATAGTTGTTAATGAGTGAATGAGTACAACGCAAAATTATATTGCAGCAATGAATCAACCTATTTGGATAAATCCTCAGAACACTTGAACGCTAGAATTTCTTCCTCTGATACAATTTTGAACCTACCATCTTCTTTTTGCTCAAAGGGTAGAGCCTCGTATGAAATGTTTATATCTGATTTAGTCCTTTTATGGGACAAAAAAAATAGTTTTTGAGTGTATTCAGCAACGAATTTGTGGAAATGGAGATAGAATTTTCTTTTCATTTCACTTTAATGAAGTAGATGCCCTTCGTTTGAAATTTCTCAGTGTTGTGAAAGCCATTCCTGGTGAAAACACAGGTGCTGATTTCCCATAAATTATTTGGGCCTCTGCAGAGCCTGAGCAGAACAGAAACCGCAGGGAGTTTACAAAATTGTTTTCTATATTTGAAAATGCCACCTAAATGGAAAATGAAAAGGAGAAGCATCTGGCCCAGTATAACTCTGTGTGGAAAGAAGAGAGAGTAGGTGGAAATTTATAGGAATTTATCTCAATTCAAACCACTTCTCTTCTCACAGGAAAGTGTTTTATTATTTGACAAGATAGCAAACAACATATTATCTATATACTAATAAGAGAGAAATATGATAATTAACTATCACTCTGTGATGCCCACAGCCAGTTAGGATGGAAAAATGCATATTAGCGAGATAAAGATGGTGGTGGCCACTGAGTCAGCCAGAGTGGGCGGGAGGCTTGGGTTGCCCCCGGTGACAGAGGAAGCCAAGCTTCCCATCCACCTGGGTTAGCGGCTGCCAAAGGAATAGGCCTGGGTGCATAGGAGGCTTGGGTCGCCCAGGCCAGCTGCGGAGGGAGGGGCCTGCAAAGGATCCTCAGCCCCTCACCCAGGCTGCATACTGGCCACACCACCATCAGGGTGAGGGTCCCCACTGGGGGATGTGGCCAGCCTGAAAATGGCCCTCAGCCCCTTACCTAGGCTGGCCATGCCCCTATGGGGTAAGGGTCCCCATTGGGGAGTGTGCCTAGCCTAAAAATGGCCCTCAGCCCCTCACCCAGGTTGGCCATGGTCCTCCAGCAGGGACCCTAACCTCATGGGAGCCTGGATGGCCTGCAAACTGCCCCGGCCCTTCACCCAGGCTGACACCATCTCCAGTGGGGACTCCCACCCCACCAGAATGGGAGTGTGACCGGTTGTGGCAAATCACAACAGGCCCCTCACACAGGCCACTCCATCCCCAATGGGAACCCCTACCCTGCTTCAGGACACCCTTCAGGGCAAACCAGCTGGCCCCCTCCCATGCACCAGGCTTCTATCTATACTAATAAAAGGGTAATATGCTAATTAGACTGTAAGACCTTCCAGGAGACCTTCTAGATGTTCTTCTGGACAAAGCCATAGTGGTGGGGCCAAGTAGAGGCACTTAGGGGCCAAGAAGGGAGGGTAGTTGTGGGTGATCAGGCCAGTGGGGGTGGGGGCTCTTGGGGGTGATCAGGCCAACAGTGGGGGGGGGAAGTTGGAGGCAAGAAGGCTGGTGGGGGGCAGTTGGGAGTGAGAAGGCTGGCAGGGGGGGCAGTTAGTGGCAAGCAGGCTGATGGGAGCAGTTGAGGGTGATCAGGCTGGTGGAGGGGGCATTTGGGGCAAGCAAGCCAGTGGAGGGGGAAGTTGGGAGTTAACAGGCCAGCAGGCAAAGTTGTTCGGGGCAATCAGGCAGGCAGATGAGTGGTTAGGAGCCAGCAGTCCCAGATTGTGAGAGGGATGTCTGAGAGGCATTGGGCCTAAACCAGCACTTGGACATCCCCCAGGGGGTACCAGATTGAAGATGGTGCAGGCTGGACTGAGGGATACCCCCCACCACCACCATGTACGAATTTCATGCATCGGTCCACTAGTGGAATCATAAAATTGCAAATTCTTCTAAATGAATGGCATTTAAAGACCATCTATTCTGGTCCAGACTTTATTCAATGTTTGAATCCAAATGCTATATACCTCCAAATCGTGATTTTTCTTGTTTTTGAGCACCTCAGGGACAAAGGGATTACTATAGCTGAGATGCTATTCTATCCGTATATAGCTTTTGTGTTCTTTTTAATGCATAGAAAAATACTACCTTGTCTTTATAAAATCTATTTTCTGTTTTCCCATTGCACCCAAAGAATGGAGAGTATTGTTAAGGAAAGGTTTCGGTGGGGAGACAGATGTTTGTACAACAAAATATATTTGTGTATGTCCATATACATTTATTACACAAACATTTAAGGAGTGTTAATTAGTGACATGGCAATGTGTTATATGAAGGACACCATCCTTGTCCATAAGGAATCACAGTATAGAGGATAGGACAAGCAAGTAAACAGATATAATTCCAATATTGAATAAGATTTAAACTTATATATAAGATTAAATTCCAGCACCTTCATGGGAGCTTATGTTACCATGGTCACCTATAACTCTTAGCTGCTGACTTCAATAAATCTAATACATTAATGAATCAGCTTTCTCCCTGTCCTATACTTTATTAATCCAGATATGACCCTTTTCAAAAAAAAATTACCACTGAAACCAGTTTGGCTCAGTGGATAGAGCGTCGGCCTGCGAACTGAAAGGTCTCAGGTTCTATTCCAGTCAAGGTCATGTACCTTAGTTGCATGCACATCCCCAGTGGGGGGTATGCAGGAGGCAGCTGGTCGATGTTTCTAGCTCTCTATCCTTCTCCCTTCCTCTCTGTAAAAAACCAATAAAATATATATTTTTTAAAAATTACCATGAAAAGTTTCTGTACATGAAAAACATTACTAGTCATTAAAGATGAAGGAATAATTTACATGTGATTAAACAAACAGTATAAATTTGAATGTCAAATATCCTTGTTACTAAAAGCAATTCCTTTGGCCAGGTCACCACATTTTTTTTAGTGGCTTATTCCACGCCATATAGTCCCAGTCTCATACAATAATCTGATTTACGTCTCCTTCTCTGGTGTCCTATTTTTCCCTCTAAAATTATCCCCAGCATATCCCACATTTTAGAACTATTTTATATGGGCCAATGGATCTATCTCTAGTCTCAACTCAACCATTCATCTCTAGGATTTAAATATTGAAAACAATCTGAGTATTCGGCAAAATAAAATAACCACTCATGGGACAGAAGTCCCTCACTCTCTGTCACAGCTTGCATTTCTTGAGAAACAGACTCAAAGTTTACCAAGCAGAATGTTTATTAGAGTGTTTTTGTAAACAACACCTGTGGAATGTAAAGGTAGGAAGCAGTATTAGGTAGAGCTGAGACTGTAGGTTTGATAAACTGAGTTTAGACCACAGAGAGCTCTGTGCGGGGGTAGGGAGGGGGTAAGAATTCCCTGTAAAAGCTGCCTCACAATAGACTAAACTACCTTTGTACTTACACCTCAATCAGCCATTTAATATAGGTTTCCTGGGAAGAATACAACTTTGAGCAAGATGGATCTGTTGAGGCAAGACTGAAGGTTCTGACCCTGAAAGCTGTCTACTCATAGCATGGCCAGAAGCTAAGGAAATAAGTCCTTCTTTGAAGATATACCTGGTTGGTGCATTACTGTGTTTTCCCAAGTCCATCTCTTATGTCACTCACATAATGTTTATTGAGCCTGTTAAGAATTCTTGAGAAGTAACTTAGAAGAATAATGTTAATGAGGTAAGTTATAACTCTGACTACAGCAGTTAGTCTCAGGGCAATACTGATACTCATCATCTCTTTTCTCAATTATCCAACCTATGTCATCTTTACCTTCAGCTACCACCTCTGCTGGGCTTGGAGGTTTACATTTGGTAAGACACAGACTTCCCGCTGGAGGATATGAGCCCCTGGTTACTCTTCTCTTGCCAGGCCAGAGTTTCTTATCTATTTATCTATTTATGATCTTATCTTATTTATTTATGATCACCTGGACACCAAATATTTTCCTACTTAGCTCAATGGTGTAAAATAAGCTCTACTTCCTCCTCATGACAGGTTCAATGATCTCTATAAAGACAAGGATATTCCTCTTCTTGCCTGCTGGTCCTAGGATCCAAGAAACCTGAAGTGCCCAGGCATAGCCATATCTCAGTCTATAACTCTTGTTTGTCCCTTTATGGAAGTGCCTCCCCTTTAGGAATTAGGAGTTGTAACAATTCAGGGTCTACAACTGCAGGAATAGGAGGCTCAGATTCTCCAAGTGAATCACTAGGAGTGATGCTAAGAGTGCCATACCTGTGTTTAGCCCTTGGTTCCTAGACATATGGGTTATTCCTACTGAGAACACAACACTATTTAAAGGTCTTTGATTCCAGTTGTGTACACAGAAACCTTTAAAAACATATTAAAATCTTCTAGTATCTCTTCATCTCATTCAGGACACAATGCAGAATCTTTAGTATGTCCTCAGTTTAACTTTATTATCTATCTGACCTCAACTCTACCACTTTCTCTTTCCCATATTCCTGTTCCGACAACCACAACTTCCTGCTGTTAATAGACTCTTCCAGATAGGTTTCTATCACAGAAACTCAGTACTTGATCTTTGTTCTGTCTGGTATGTCATTCTGATGACACTTACTGGTTCAGTTATTTAACTACTAGAGGCCCAGTACACAAAATTTGTGCACAGGGGGTGTGTGTCCCTCAGCTCAGCCTGCACACTTTTCAATCTGGGACCCCTCAAGGGATGTCTGACTGTCCGTTTAGGCCTGATCTTGGTAGGAATTAGATAGAATAGAGGCCAGGAAGGATCGGGCCTAAACGGGCAGTTGGACATTCCTCTCACACTCTAGGACTGCTGGCTCCTAAGTGCTCACCTGCCTGCTTTCCTGATTGCCCCTAACCACTTCTGCCTGCAAGCCTTATCATCTCCTAACCACTCCCCTGCAAGCCTGATTGCCCCTAACTGCCCTCCCTGTAGGCCTTATCACCCCTAACTTTCCTCCCCTACAGGCCTGAGCCCACCAACTGCCACCCCCTACAGGCCTGGTCCCCCCCAACTGCCCTCCCCTACAGGCCTGGTCCCCCCTAAATGCTCTCTTCTACAGGCTTGGGTCCCCCAACTGCCCTTTCCTACAGGCCCAATTGCTTCTAATTTCCCTCCTCTGCCAGTATGGTCACCCCTAACTGCCCTCCTTTGCAAGCTTGATTGTCCTCAACTGCCCTCTCTTGTAGCCCTGGTGGCTCCCTATTGCCCTCCCTTGTTGGCTATCTTGTGGTGGCCATCTTGTGTCCACATGGGGGCAGCCATCTTTGACCACATGGAGCAACCATCTTGTGTGTTGGAGTGATGATCAATTTTCATATTATTTTTTTTATTAGGTAGGATAGAGGCCTGGTGTACAAGTGGAGGCTGGATGGTTTGCTCTGAAAGATGTCCCAGGTCAGGGTGGGGTTCCCTTGGGTTGAGGGGTAGTCTGAGTGAGGGGCTTGTGTTGGTTTGCAGGCTGGCCACACTCCCTGGAGAACCAAGCAGAATTTATCTTCTATAATTGAAACTTTGTAGCCTTGAGTGGATGCCAGGGCTGGCCAGGACGGAGAAGCTTAGTTTCCTCCATCACTGGGGGCAACCCAAGCCTCCTGCTTGCTCCAGATCCCTGGCTGCTATCATATTTATTGGGTAAATTTGCATACTCACTCCTGATTGGTTGGTGGGCATGGCTTGTGGGAATAGTGGAGATATGATCAACTTTCATGTTTCTCTTTTATTAGATAGGATTTCATGTATTTTTTAATGCCCTCTTCCCAATGAAGCTTTCTTTTATCACTGTATTTTAAAATTGTTAAATTCCCTAGACCCTTTAGAATTTGTATTCCTTTTCTGTTTTACTTTTCTACTCTTCTCCATAGTACTGATCATATTATACCATATATCTTTATTTTATTAATTGTCTGTTTCCCCCAACCAGTATGTAACCTCCATGAAGACAATAGAATTTTAGTTTGGATGTTTTTTGTTTTGTTTTATTTTGTTTTAGTCTGTTTTGGTGTTAATATTTCCTGAGTGCTTAGAACTGTGCCTGGTAGGCACTCAATAAATATTTGTTTAATGACTAAATATAAATGGGAAGTTTATGATAAGTATCATTATTCATCTTCCAATGCTGATATAAGAAGGTATAATTAGGTCTCTGAGTACACAGACTAAAATAGTATCAGTTGAACAGTAATATGGGGCGCACGATTTAACAGATATGAAGGAGCCACATTGCCTCAGCTTTAGCTTCTCAATACTTTTCTCATTAATTTCCTTGTGGAAGAATCAAGTAAAAAATATGAAATGAAGAGTAACTGAATTTTTGGTACTGTCTGCTTGACTTTAGTTTAGAATTACAGCCTGTTATAGCCTTGTAGAAGGACGAAGTGATTTATGAAAGAATGGCATATATTTTTCATTAGGGCTGCCTTAGCACTAAAACCAAGGACAGCTATTCAACTTGGTTGATACTGAAAAATTTAATAAGTTCCAACTGTTAAAGATTCTAGTTAAGCAAAGGAAGTTAAGACATCCCAAGGTGAATAATAGTGTAGCTTCTTATATTCCTGTATTACTACAAATCAATTAATTCATATGGACAAGCATTTCTTACCTAAATACATTTTTAAACCTAGTATGTTAGCCTCTAAAATGTGTCAGATTTTCTACAGACACCAAAAACATATGTGACAAAGTTTAAGTCATTAAATTATGTAGACTCTAACAGTAGTAACAGTTAAATTATTAGTTGCCCAAACTATAGGAATTAATGATATTTTAAGTGGTATAACAGTGAAGTACTTAGCACTCTAGGAGAAAAAAAAGGAGGTGAGTTAAAGAAGGCATAGCATAGACAATAATTTCTGAGTTGGACCCTTAAGCATAAGTACTATTTTGAATAGTAAGAATGAAAAATTGTTGTTGTTGTTGTTTTTGCAGAGGACATAACACATTCTTTCAACAATTATTGATCCATGAAAGAGTGTGTTATGTTGAATGAGTAGCAAATTAATAATAGCAAACTATTTTATGCACCAAATAGATTCTACAAACTTGTATTTAATAAGTATATAATATTTGATCCTCATAATAATCATATAAAGTAGGTATTATTATAATATCTATTTTAGAGATGAATTGGAATAGTCTAGATCATTGCAGCAGCAAATGTCAAGATAAAGTTAAACATGCAAGAGATTAATTAGGAAAATACTCATGAAGGAAAATGGAAGAGGATCAAGAGAGGTCAGGAGAGCTTTCAGACCACAGTGCTGGTCTAACCTTTGTAAAGGTCAGAAGGAAGAAAAGGAGGTATGTTAAGTGAAAGAGTTTAAAACTTTAATGAGTCTGAGGAAGTTCCACGGAGCCAATAGGGACTCCTCAGGCCAAAGACAGAGGAGATGTGATCAGAGAAGTGCTTGACCCAGGAAGGGGCTGTAGTAGCCCTACTCTTTTCAGTCATTTATTGGCAGAGCCTGCGGAATGCACAGCCTCTGCGTGAATGTGGGATTATATGTCAGAGTGCACCATCTGGGACCACTAGTCCATTTATTCTCCCTGCAGTCAGAGATCTGAGAGGCACATCCTTAGTGTGAAGAAACTAAGGAACTAGGAGATCATTTCACTGAGGTCACAGAGATAATAACTGTGAGAGTCTGTCTCAGATAATTTGGTCCCAGACTCGTGGTTAAAGTATAGTTCACCCTAAAGTAAGAAAAAGTCATTTCAGAATTCCATTTGAGAATACTCATTCTGGTAACTAGGCGACAGATGGAATAATGCAATGAAGAGAAATTGAAATGGGAAAGAGCAGACAGGAGACTGAGGCGATCATCCGGAAAAGAAATTTTGAAGATCTAAAGTTAAAAAGTATAGCAAGAGTGAACAGTAGCATTTCAAAGTTTAGTCAGTAGAATCAACAGGATCTGGTGATTGAAAGATGTGGAAAGGAGAAGGAAGAGTGGAAAGAGTGGAAAAACATCATAATTGTTTCTAATATTAGGGCATTGAGACTACTTGTTGAAATTGAGAATATAATAGTAGCTTGGTAAGAAAACAATGAATTCTTGCTTTGGATATATTGAGTTTCAGAAGTTATGTTTGGAAGACTTTGTTAAGCACAGGGAGATCCTATAAAGACATTCAAAGCATAATTTTATCTTTTACTAGATTTTTAAATTTATAACTATTTTACCTAATAATAGACAAATTTACTATGCCCACAGCCAATCAGAGGGAGTATGCAAATTAGAAGGCCAAAGATGGCAGCCGCCCAGCTGCTCTAGACATGGAGTGGCCTGGAAGGGCAGGACGCCTGCTATGAGAGGAAGAGCAGAGGCGAAGGGATCTACAAGATCTGAGTGCCACTGCAAAGACAAGACTGCAGACTCCAGAGTCTGCAGCAAGTTGAAGATGGCAGACTGTGGCCGGAGCAAAGGCCTGCTGGGTCCTGGGTGCCAGAGGAAAACCTGTGCTGGAAGCCAAGGGAAGGAAGGCCTATTTCATGAATATTTTCATGCAATGGGACCCAAACTGGAAGTTGGGTATGCTTATAAAGTAAACATGTCAATGGTGTTGCGGTAGATATGGCTTCAGAATGACAGGATTTTTTGAGATAGGTCATTGTAGGTGACATTGCATTCACAATCACAATTATAATGGGTCACAGTAAATAACAGCTGCCAGTGCTCTGCCCTCTGCGCAAAGATTTTCCTTTGGATGTAAGAAGATAAAAAGGTGAAGATATAAGTAGGAACCTCATAGAGGCTTTGAACAACAGAACAGTGGATTGAGTTTCATCCTATAAAAAATTATAATTTACATTGAATATCATGCTAGCATTTGTAAGTTATTTAACATAGTTTAAAACTAGTCTTCCCTATAAGCTTGTAGAACACCCAGGGAATAGGCTCATTTTATAGACGTCTAAGTGAATTTCTTAAGGTCACATGGATCTTGGGTAAAAGAGACAAGGTATGATATCAATTCTTCAGGCTCCATCTTCAGTGGGAAATTTATAGAAAGTTCTTGAGTTCAGAGGTGTGAAAATTACAGTTTTACCTGAGAAGGACTTATCTTGTTTCCAAGAGCAGAAAGGACTCAAGGGAAGGAAGGCAAAAGACACATGTAAATAGGGTGAAGGCTGACATTTTCTTAAGATATAAACACAACTTTGCAATTACAATATTAGTGTGATCCTTGCCTGCAACAGCATGAGAAAAAGGACAAACATGTATTAAACATGACAGGTGAGTCACACTGACTTGGCAGGGCTGCAGTTCACAGGGCACTGTGTGACTTACAAGCCTATTGTTACACTGACTTGATGAACAGTGAAGTCATAGGTTCAGCCACAGACATCAAAGCTCAATTTTGTGGCCCTAGCAGGTTTGCCTCAGTTTATAGAGCCTTGGCCTGCAGACTGAAGGGTCCTGGGTTCAATTCCGGTCAAGGGTTGTGGGCTTGATCCCCAGTGTAGGGGAAGTGGGCAGGAGGCGGCTGATCAATGATTCTCTCTCATCATTGATGTTTCTATGTCTCTCTCCCTCTCCCTTCATCTCTGAAATCATTAAAAATATATTTTTAAAAAAAGAAAGGCTCAATGTTGTGGATGGGACAGTGGGAACGAAAGAAAGACAATCTCATGGTGGTTATCCAATATCAATATTCAGTTTTTTCCAACAAATATCACACACACACACACACACACACACACACACACACACATACTCATTTACCATCATATATATATATATATATATATATATATATATATATATATGATGGTAAATGAGTAAATAAGACCAAGTTAATCATAAGAGATGCAAGAGAGAACAAACTCACAATTTTCAAGATGTTCTCAGTGGGGAAATAAGTCTTTTATGTAAAAAGCTCACCTTAATAGATACATTAGGGGACATAGGCAAAATGTGCCATTGTGACATAAAGAGATCTTAGAATCACCTGCATCAGAGCTACAGAGGAATTTCATATTTTAGGAGAAGAAATGTGCAGTCATGGAGAGAGAAATAAAGATATAAAGTTAAAACAAAGAGATTAAAAGACACAACACAGCAGGTGGGAGGCCTGAGAACTAGTGGCAGATGTGAATGAGTGAGCTTTTAAGTAGAATGCAGCATCCATATTTTAAAATTTAAATTCCCCATCCCAAAAATTCCACTGCATTTGTGTGTCTGCCTTTGCACATGCTACACTCTCTGCCTGGGCTTCTCTCCCTCCATTGCTACATCATCTATTCCTGTTTAAATATCCAAATAAGGGTCTTCTTCCCTGTGAAGCCTTCTCTCATGCTTCCAAGCAATGCTAACAGAAGCTTCCTCTGCACTGCCCCATTATACAGTTATGTCCTATTACTATACTTATAAGATGCTGCATCTTCACATCTGCTTGCCACCCCTTCCCCAGCACACATTCATAGCATGCTTTCCCTGAAGTCAAGGCTCATTTCCTATTGATCTTTGTCACTCCATTGCACAATACATAATCTGGAGCAGAGGAACCTTCCAATAAAGAATTGGGTTTTTCTCTGTCTAACCTAAGGGTGAATACATTAAATATGCATGGGTCATTTTAGTTTCAGATTAGAAATTTGAAAAAGTTTTCACTGAATAGTATTGAGAATGATTCTGGTCATTAAAATAGAGGAGACAGCTGAAACCGGTTTGGCTCAGTGGATAGAGCATCAGTCTGTGGACTGAAAGGTCCCAGGTTCGATTCCGGTCAAGGGCATGTACATTGGTTGCGGGCACATCCCTGGTGGGGAGTATGCAGGAGGTGGCTGGTTGATGTTTCTCTCTCATCGATGTTTGTAGCTCTCTGTCCCTTTCCTCTCCCTTTTTTGTAAAAGATCAATAAAATATAGTAATAAATAGATAAATAAATAAATAAATAAAAATGTTATAAAAAATAAAATAAAATAAAATAAAATAAAATAAAATAGAGGAGACAGTGGGGAGAGAAAGCACTTTAGAGGACCATGAGTGATATTTAGAAGAAAACCGTGTTATAACAGAGGATCAAAAGAGAAATAATGCAGTGATAGGACTGAGCCCAGCTCCCCAAGTGATCTGTGTCAAAGGGAAGAATAGAGAAAGGCAGTGTCAAGGGACAGCAATGACCCGGAGACAGTGGCAGTCGCAAAGGTTCCAGCAGGTGCACTTTCAAGGGCAAGTGTTCAGAGCCCCAGATAAGCTTCAATAAAACAACTCTTTAAAATCAGGGCAGTTGGGCTGTAGCTCAAGTTTCTGATAATATATCATAATCTCTAGCTATGAGGTTGGAAGAGAAATGAAGGAAGAAGGAAAGTGGAGAAGGGAAGTCAGGACAAAAGAAAGCAGAAGAACAAGAAGGAAAAGGGGAGGAAAGAAAAAAAGAAAAGCACCAGAGATGGAGAGAAATAAATCTCCTCAACACATGAAGCTGACTTCATGGATATTTTCGCACTTGACTGACCAAGTTTTATTTCTTCTTTAATCAATAATTTCCACATATTTCAATATTCAAAAGAGATGTAATATTCACAGGAGGGTAATCAATGCAGCCAAATTCTATATGTGTCTTTATTCTTTCTGAGATATTTTATAAACATGCAAACATGCCTTTATATCTTTTCTTCACCATTTTTATGTAAATGTTATGCATTATGCATGCATACTATGCATAACCTTCTGCATTGCATTTAAAATACACCTGCAAGTTCATTATCACTGCATAAATAGCCCCCCAACTCTTGGGTCTCTGCTAATCTTGCAGGTGAAGAACAACATCTTTGTTCAGTTATGGATATTTTTAGACATCAAGTTTACATAATTGAGTTATAATTGTTGGTTCATAGTGCACTTATTACATCATGCATGGCTCTCTTTGACTATATTTAGTTGTTTTACCAATTAATTAATTCCTATAATTACATGCATGATCTTCACCACACAACATCAAAACTAGAAATTAGCTGGATATGCCTATCGGTAAATAGATGTTCTTGGGACTTCCTAGTCATGTTCTCAGCAACTAGAATTCTCTATCGAAAGGGAGAACACAAGGTAAATCTTACCTCCTGCAACACCCGTGTGCACTGCAAAACCATCTAACAAGAATCCACCCACCCACCCACCTTATTGCTGCTGCCATCAGCAGCATTCACCCTCTTGAAGTTCCCACTACCAAGGTGACAGACCAGAATTCAGGGGCTGGGATACCAAATGTGTCTGCTGCCATAATAATGAGAGAGGGATCACCGTCTTCATGACAATTACCAAAGATATTTCACTTTCCTGACACATATTTGGTAAGACAGGGACCCCTTAAACTATTATGGCATCCGGCCAGCATGTCAAACTCATGGCCAGCGGGCCAGGCTGCAAGTTTGACATGCTTGCAACTTCATGTCAAACTCTGTCTTCTTCAAAACACTACAAATTGCATGAGAATGAGGCTCTGGCTGTCTTATTCATTGTCCTGTCTCCAGTCCCTGTGGAGGTGGATACTAGGACCCCTACCCCACCCACTGCTCATTTTGCTCTGCGGCAGGACCTGCCTTAGCAATACTCTGGCCTCTTTCTTGCCCTCTCCTCAATTCCTCTCTCACACTCACTCTTTTCCAAGGGCAGAGAAGAAACTTAGTGGCTGGATGAATTTGGGAGAAGGATATGTGGAAATATCACTTTCTCCCTTTGGTCAGTTAGTTGGCTAGCAGATTAAAAGTAGCATCTCCCAACAGCTTTACCAAGATGTTTTGACCTTTATTTCTGAGTTTCTTTAGTCCATGTCTCAACTACTTTAAAGCTCAGGAAGAGAATGGGACTTTTATTTATTGAGCTCTTCAAAACAGCAAAAATATTACCCAGTGCCTGGCCCATTGTAGCTATATACCTGTTGAATTAATTTATGAAAGATCTTACTAATGAATTACATTTTAGGTTATTAAATAATGGAGGTTTCAAAGAGGGCTTTGGAATAGAGAGAAGAAGAAAAGCACGGATGGTAGAAAGAAAGGGTGGAAATACACATGAATTTGAAAAACGAGATTGTGGTAGGATATTTAATGCAGATTAGTTCATTAATCTTTAAAACAATCCTGAGTAGAAGATAAAGAAGAAAGATACTTAATTAAAATACTTTTCAAGTAAAAAAAAAAGTTGGGGGACGGGATTTATTTTTCAGAATAGTGTCAAGGGGGAAAATCTCTAGATAAAAATCAGAAATAATAGAATTGGAGTTGCTAGGAATTTAGAGATAAGCTGGTACATTTTGTTTACTGAGAGGTGAGAAAACCCGGTTCTCAAGGTCATGAAGCAAGTGGAAAGCAGATCAGAAACCAAGGCTAAGAGTTTAGGCTGCCAGCTCAGAGCCATGTTGTTTTCCTGTCCTGTCTGCTTTAAAATGTAAGGAACCTAGAGAAAGATAAAAAATAAAGATATAATGAGAGACTGACATAACCGGATGAATGCTGAAAAATGTAGCATGGGATGAGAAAAGTGATTATAAAAGAAAAAAACACTCATTTCTAATTCATATATGTTTGACTTTATTTAACATTTATTATCTGACTTAATAGTGGCTTGGCACATAGAACAGGAAAACAAAAAATAATGAAAATTTGATGCTGACAATATCATCTATCAATCTGGAATACAGAGTCCTGGCAGATCTACATTCAGGATCAAAAGTCTTTGCTTGGAACAGCTTAGTATGTTCCACCAAATATCAATATTTCATAGTTCTCTCATCTAAATTAGAAAAAGAAATGTCATCTGTCTATAACACACACTTCACACACTTTATTATAGTCTGCCTTCCAAACAAAACTAAAACAGCCAGAAGTTAAAGGGACCAGCATGTTATTCGAGGGGTCTTTTTCCATTTTCCAAAAGAAGCAGTAGAGTGGAAAGTGGGTGATAGTCATTTTCATTTCAATATCAAACTTTGTCATTCACATTCGTTAGTAGTTTTATTTGTTGAAGTTTTGATACAATAGCAAGTATAGAGCCATTAAAATAGATTTTTAAAAATTACGTTGTTTTCTAGGTTTAATTTTATTGTATTGAATATATAGTGTATTGAAAGTTTATAACATACCATATGTAGTCTGGCTTTGTGAGAATATGACCCTTGTTATCAAGTATAGAAAATGTTTAAGGAAGGCAAATAACCTACACAGGTGCATCCAATTCTATACAGACGTTATTCAAATAAGCATGGAGAAGGGGTCAGAGTATTTGTTAATAAAAATAATGAACATTTTCCTGAGCTTTTGAAATTTTCCTAACAATGTTCTAAGGTTTTGCATAGATTTCCTCAATTAATCCCTCTCACAGTAGTTTCAGGAGTGCGTGTAACTAAACCTGAGATTCAGATGAGACTTCTGGGGTAGAGAGAGTGAATTACATTCCCTAACTTCCAGAGCTACAGAGACTCTAATTGCACCTCAAAAACACCATAAACATGAATTTATTGACACAATTGTCACATGAAAGAAATCACAAGCTTTACCTTATGAAAATAAAACTGTATTACATGTACCTTACTCCTATGGCTTCTGAGGTTTCAGGTAAAACATCAAATCAGGCATTTGGGAGATGTATGTATGTATTTTCCCCTAAAATTTCCAGAGGCAAAATAAAAATTTCATGATGGCATTGATGTTGAACTTAGCCCATGAACTTTGGAAAGGTAGTTATTAAAAGGGGGAGGAAGTGCAGCAACCGGTTTGGCTCAGTGGTAGAGCGTTGGTCTGCGGACTGAAAGGTCCCAGGTTCGATTCTGGTCAAGGGCATGTACATTGGTTGTGGGCACATCCCCGGTAGGGGGTGTGCAAGAGGCAGCTGGTTGATGTTTCTCTCTCATCAACATTTCTAGCTCTCTATCTCTCTCCCTTCCTCTCTGTAAAATATCAATAAAAATATATTTTAAAAGGGGGGGGGGAGTCCCAGGCCAAGGGAAAGTAAGAGGCAAGATAAGGATAATGATAATATGAGGGTATATGGCTGGGGAGGAGCAGGCTGGCTTGAGTGGCTTGTGTAGGGTGAAGATGAAACTGGCATGGGAGGCAAGGCCATCAGCAGAGGCCTTTGTGTGAGGCTAAGGAGCAGGGGAACAATTGCAGATTTTTGAAGGCTCCCATTTGTCCTGGACTGATGATGGGTAGTACTAAGCTGAACCCAAATTTCCTGTTGTTCAGAATAGACCTACTCTTGGCAAAATATCAATTCAAGAACCTTTTAGAAGTTCATTAAAAATCTCAAAAGCTTTTCCAAATACCAAAAGACCTCAGCACTCAATTTAAATGTAAATATACTGGGGAGTTTAAATACTGAGAAATAAGATTCTTAAAAAATTGAATGGAAGAAAGTGCCTGGAAGTAAATGTGGTTTGCAGAAAGGAAATGGAAAAGCAATGAAGAGTGAGGGACCCAGGAAAGACTTGAATGCCTCCAGCGCTGCAGGTTTTTGGAAGTTATTGGGCCCTTCACTGCAGTTGCCTAAGGCTAATCGTAAGTCGGGGAATTCAGAAGCTGACATCGGGAGAAGAGCTGCTCTCTAGATGTGGAAATACAAGAGAATAAAAAACACAGAATGAGAGTTCAGCTGGCTTTGGGCAGAGTTCTGCTTGCAGATGGCTGGCTGTACCAGAAATCTGCCAGGTGTGACTCTGTGATGAAGGGGTGACTGATGACGACGATGGTCTACGGAGAAGCCTGGGTCCCATCCAGATGGCCCTCATGCTTAGTGGCCACAATCGTAATCTTCCTTCCACAAGCCAGTTACTTCCATGTCACTGAACCGGCCTAGGACTTCAACAAGAATTTGGTTTTCTAGGACATTGTCTTGAAGACAAAAGAGATAATGAGTGCTGAATTGTTTAATATTACCTTTCTGAAAAAATAATACAGAGTCTGAAAGGCAAAGCTCGCAGGAAATGTCCCATTGTTTATAAAGAAGAAATAAGCACAATAGATATTTCTAATGCTAAGCCCTTCCTTATGCTCCAAATAAATGTGTGAGATATTTAATTTTTATTTTATAAATTATATATATATATATATATATTTATAGAATATATAAGTGGTGCAGATATTTTTCTGTTTTATAAACATTTTATATTATGTTAAATATATTGCCTATATGTTTCTATAAAATAATATACTTTTATGATAAAACACAAAATTCTTTAATAATTTTAGAAAATTCAAAATGATCAATGAAAATATATTTACAATGAGTTGATAGCTTTTTAAAAAAATATATTTTATTGAAATTTTACAAAGAGGGAAGGGAGAGAAATAAAGAGCTAGAAACGTCGATGAGAGAGAAACATCGACCAGCTACCTCTTGCACACCCCCTACCAGGGATGTGCCCACAGCCAAGGTACATGCCCTTCACCGGAATCGAACCTGGGACCTTTCAGTCCGCAGACCGACGCTCTACCACTGAGCCAAACCGGTTTCGGCTGAGTTGATAGCTTTTAATATTTTCATTCAGACATTTTTTTCTAATCTAATACCTAATCACACAAGTTTTTTGACAAACTGGAATCATGCCATATGTAAATTATGTTTAAAGATCTATATTGTTTATATGCTTCTATAAAACAATGTAGAGGTTCAAAAATCTTAGAAAATCCTGGCTCAGTGGTTGAATGTGTCAACTTATGAACCAGGAGGTCAAGATTTTATTCTGGGTCAGGGCACATGTCCAGGTTGCAGACTCAGTGCCCAGTGGGGGTCATGCAGGAGGCATCCCATCAATTATTCTTAATTATGTTCTACCTCCTTTTAGCTTCCTTTCTGAAATCAATAAAAAAATACATTTTTTAAAAAAAATCTTTTTTTTTAAAGTCTGCTACTTCCTCTGTTTACCTTCGGTTTAAAAGGTTGTGAAAAGTATTTTCAAATCTCTAAAAACCTAAGGGCTCAGTTATTCTAGACAGTGACAGAGTGCTTTCCTGAGTAAGTGTGCAACCATGCAGACTCAGAGCTTGGTCCTAGAAAGAGACCAAGAAAGAGATTCAATATTAGAGAACTTTTCTTTAAAAGCAGCACATTCAGTCTTATTGGACAAAATTTTAGAATCATGCTCTAATGTCATATATAAAAATGACAATGATTTGGCAAAAATAGAACTTTGTCCATCCTGCAATACCTTCTTTTGCAAGGGGAATGGCAGTCAGCCTTGAGAACCCAATAGGTTCTGGGGACCAAGAAAAGCCAAGCTGAATTTGGGCCACATCTGCCCTGCCCTGTGTTAACACCTCATTGCTGATAGGGTCTGTATTCTTAGTCACCTAGAATGCATAGTTAATGTGATCATGCTCCTGTGTGTCTGCACACATGTTTGTGTGACCATGTGTTTTCTTTACACCGGTCCACAGCCCACCAAAAACCTGTGCTCCACATACAAGCAGGATAAGTAACTTGAAATAGCTCCAATTCTTTATATTTTTATTATGAAATAGTTCAAGCATACAGAGAATTATACCCATTGAGATTTAACGTGTGACAATTTTGATGTGTTTATTTTGAACCTTTTTGCTAACATGATTATGTGTAGTTGCAGCTTTGTCCCTCCTTGAACCCATTTGCTCCCTTTCCCCAGGTATAGCCATTACTCTGAAGGTATCATGTTCTCAGGAAGAAGACTTATTCTGAGAATGCCTAGTAATCATGCGCAGGACATACTGTGTTCTGCTACTGCCTTCTGATGGAAGTACTAGTATATGTTCTTGTGCATCTATAAACTTTCGAAGTTGTTGCTGCATCATTCTGACTGCCAGCAATATCTCTAGTGTGGCTCTGGAATGCACTCCTAAAACTAATCTCCCCAACCTGAGCTAGATGTCCAAAGTGTCCTCTCCTCTTTGGAAATAATTCTTTAGACACTAAAAGTTTTTGCTTAGACATTAAAAATGACCTGCCCTCCTTCCTCCAATCTCACTTATGTCCTCATAAAAATTGAAATAATTCCAGAGTATACGCTCAAACTAGTCTTTCAAAGTCCGATGTTCTTTGAGTTTCTCAAATCACAGCTATGTTTCAAAATGACTGCTCTAAGAATACAGAGTTCAATTTGTTTCTGGTTCAGATTTGTCTACTAAAGGAGTCTCAGACATCCTCACTAATACCCTAAATGGATAATTTTTGGAACATAAAAATGACTTAGATCCTCAGACCTGAGACCTGTGGGAATAATCTATAAAGACATCTTTCTACTTCATTGATTAGTGATCATATTAATCAAGACCCTGCATTTTCTGTGTCAGAGGGTGAGACCCAGGATTGGCGGGTAGATCTGTGGATGTTCTCTTTTTTGTTTATAGAGCCCTACAACTAGAAACTAGACAACAAGAAAAAAATAGTGGATTTTTTTTTCCAGCACATTAATTTGCTTCCTTAGTACCAAGCTGTGTTTTTGAGAAAAAAGAGGGGAAAAAAGCAATGAATGAGGCTCTTGCTAATTTGTGTGAAAACTCTAAAATGCCAATGACACCTCTCCCCAGTTCTATAAGTGTTCCCGATTCATTTTTTTCCTCCACAGAAATCTCTTATGCTAGAAAAACAAACAGCCCTTTGAGTCAGACTCGTGTTTGTTTGCACCCCGTGGAGAGCTGGGGGAGAAATAGATTAAATCAAAGCTGGCTTTGTTCAGAAAGGATGGAGGAAAAGAAAAACTTCTCAGGAGCACTGTCATAGCTTTGTTTTGTGGTTCTACGTGAGATGCGTGCTACAGTTTCCATGTTTGGCTTTTTTATTATTGCCTGAAATACCATCCATCAGTCCCTAAAACTCAGCCATATCTGCCTATGCTTCCTGACCAGGCCAAGAATGTTCCGCTTCAGGAAGTCTCTACTGATTTTTTTCAATCTAAGATACTGTGATTCCTCTTCCTGATATAACCTAAAGGAAGAAAGTGGCTCCTGACAGGGCACCCTGACCTCACCCTGTCCAATGATCCAAGATTTATTGTTATTGAAGTCTCAGGCATTGACCCTCTGCCACACTCATTGGTATTCACCATACACTCTGATGAGATGGCGATTTAGTGTCTCCATGCTGTAGCTCTGGCCTCTGGTGGCAAGAGGAAATTCTGCAGAGAGGGTCAGCCATCCTCTTGCTTCATTTGTAGCTTCCTGTACTGCCCTCCTTCTCTCCCACATTGTAATTCTTTTTTATCTTTCACAGCCATCAACTCATTGAAACTGCATAATAGCTTTGCAAGGTAGTTACTCATCATTGTCCTTGTCACCCGAAACTAAGGTTCAGTGAGATAAGGCACTTTGGTGGAACATATTCTGCTGAAAAGTGATGAGAGCAACTCCTTCAAAGACATAAACCCACCTCACCTTCTTCTCATTGGAACGCATTTGTTCTCATTCTACTTTTCCTATAAAACCTGATTTAATTTAATGCTTTGCATAGAATGGAGCGTGCTAAATCGTGACAGATTAAATTGTGCTGAGACCCAATAAACAAGTGGAAAAGAAATAGCTTTAACTTAGAAAGAGACTGAATTCATATTACCTCACAAATGTCTTTAAATCTTAGTTCACTTTATGGAAATGAAACTGGAAGTCATAATGTATTCATTAGGAACAAAGTTTACACAGGAAAATTAATGTGGTGATTCAATCAAAGGCCTGTATTTAAATCGCAGGTTTTGCTGTTAAATCCAAACATTGCTAAATGAGTGCATCCTATCCCGTTATAAGCTAAAGCAAAATATTTAAGGTAGTCATGCACCATTTCTTTTTGACTCTCCAGTTTAACTGACCTTTCTGATAAGCCAACCAATGATTGGCTTCAATAGCCTCAAATTAGAGGCTGTTGATGGCAATGCCATATAACAAACAAACCAAAAATGGCTCCAAAGTTGGCACTAAAGGAGAGGGAGGTCGGTCACATCCACAGTGGGAACAGATACACTAAATTAGGGTGTGGCTGCACTTCCATTTGGTGTCCTCTCTCATTCTGAGTTAGCTCAGAGGCCATGTCTGTTGGGTGCAGAGGGATCTTGCCATCAGAGAACATTTTCACAGAGAATGGATAGTTCTTGGCTCTTTGTCTCTGAGATAAATCATACTACCAATGTGAGCAGCTCATGGGGCAGCGGTTGGGCCCTATTGAATTATTCCAGAGGTAGACAGAGAGGCCACAGTGAATCTGGAATCTGCACCTCAGCTTGGACTGAGGTGCCTGAAGCAAGTCCCCATGCATCATTCAAGGTCAGTGAAGCTTGAATGTTGAGAGCCAAGCCCACAGACACCATCTGGGGAAATGGAAAGAACTTGTTAAGTAGGAGGCAGAAAAATTGGCTTTGAGGCTCTGCTGCAACTCTTTACAATAGGAATGTTCTAACCCAGACAAAATTGCACTGGGTTTAAATTTCCTTGACCTATAAAAAGGAGGATAACAATTTCCACCATGTCTGTCTCAGACATTCCTTGTGAATATAGAGAACAGAGATGATCCCTGCATCTCTTCTAGATGGAATTTTCTACCCTCTGCCCCATGCTTTGGTCTCTCTGAACTCTTCCACTTGCAGTTTCTTCAAAGTGAGGTAAGGGTTCTAATGTGTAAATGTAGAATATTTACTGCAGTATGTTTTCCTATTGGGCTTTAAGCAACAGTGTCTACATGCGGTTTCCGTCCTTGCTTGTGGTAAGTTGACTTGGGTGGGCTTTTCCTCCTAGTGAAGGCAGATGCCTGTGGCCTCATTTGGGGCTCTGGTGTCTCTATCCATGGAGGAGTAGTTATAAGGAAATAAACTTCAGCTCTGAACCTCATTTTTATACTCCATTATAGATGGAGCCTTGCCTCATGAAATAAAAGTCTAGCTATGAGCATAATGCACTTTATTTCTTATCCGACAACTCATGGGTTGTATAGCAGCTTTGGTCAGAACCCCAGAGAAGAGGAGCTAAATGGTAAGACAACAAAATACCACACCAAACCCTTAATGGGAAAGATCAGAGGATATACGTCCCATGAAATACTTTATTCAATGCATGGTACAAATGATGATATGATCACTTCAGTGTCATGAATTGCTGCAAAGGGAAAGAAGGAAACATCGGTTTCTCGCAGAAATGTAGGAACTTGACAGTGACTTTGTTTTCTCGACTCCTACAGAGTTGTGCCTACTAACTAGTGCTGCGCATCCCCCCAAAATACAACTGGGCCTAGATCAATGATTTAAAGTTTTCTATTGAGCAACATATTTTTCTCCAGTTCAAGCAAGAGATCTCAGAAATGCAATTAATTATGCCTTAGTTTTTCTGTCTTTATTTATTTATTTATTTAATATATTTTATTGATATTTTACAGAGAGAAAGAGAGAGAGAGAGATAGAGAGCTAGAAACGTCAGTGGGAGAGAAACATCGACCAGCTGCCAATGTACATACCCTTGACCGGAATCAAACCCGGGACCTTTTAGTCCAAAGACCGATGCTCTACCACTGAGCCAGACCTGTTTTGGCAGTTTTTCTGTCTTTAAAATGGACTTCTTTTGAGCAGTTCTTTTTACATCAATCAGCAGGCACTTTGGGGAAACAAACTCCTACACTATTTGTGTAAGGTGGGGCAAAAGTAAGTTTATAGTTGTATGTAAAACACAGTTTACTCTTGTATTACTATTAATTATTATATTATTTTCCATAAAGATATAAATGGTTCTAAATTATGAGGCAAGATATGTGCCCCTCTTATCTCTTTAGGTAGGCTTTGCAAGCACTTGAACCAAGCATAGTGTTAAGCTTTTGTAGCATATGTTCACTCACTGGAACCTCGTCCCTAATTTTGTGAGATGGAAGTTATTGTCACCTCTTTATGGATAAGCAAAATAAGGAACATAAGCCTAGGAATGTTGTTCTTCACTGGTCATGAGGACAAATGTGGTAGTCTTTTAGAGCTATTGACTAAGGTACAGAAAGTTGGGTGAATTGTTATCCCTAAATATCTCACCACCTATCTTAATTATATTACCTTGAGCAAGGTCTGATGAGGCTAGATGTAGATCAAGAGAGAGAAATCAAAAGTGCTACCAGCCCAAGCCAGTTTGGCTCAGTGGATGAAGCGTCAGCCTGTGGACTGAAAGGTCCCAGGTTCAATCCTGGTCAAGGGCACATACCTCAGTTTCAGGCTTCTCCCTAACCCAGATCCTGGTTGGGGCTCATACAGGAGGCAACCAATTGATGTGTTTCTCTCACATTGATATATCTCTTTGTCCTTCTCTCTCTAAAAATCAATAATAAATATCCTCGGCTGAGGATTAAAAATGATAATAATAAATAAAAATAAAAAACTGTTACAGCTTTATTATATTGACCATTCCCTAGAGAAAGCACAGCAAGCAGTGCAGTGCCACATGGGGATGCGACAGGGTCAGTGACAAGGCAGAGAGAGAGAGAGAGGAACTGTGAGCAAGCATTTTTATTGTGGTTTCTGCAGCAAGGAATGGGAAGCCAGGTTTAGGATTGACTAATGCAAATTATTTCTTTTTAACAATATATATTTTTATTGATTTCAGAAACATCAATGGTGAGAGAGAATCATTATCAGTTGCCTCCTATATGCCACACACTGGGGTTCAAGCCCACAACCCGGGCATGTTTCTTGACTGGGAATCAAACCTTGATCTTGTGGCTCATAGGTTGATGCTCAGCCACTGAGCAACACTGGCCATGCTTAATTTTCTTTTATTTAAAAAATAATTAAGACGCTAAGGTAGGCATTAGCAATATAAAAAGTAAGAGATTCAGTCAAAGGTCAAATCTCAGCTATCCTGCTTACTAACAATATGAACTTGGACAAAATATTTAACCATTTCAGGCCACTTTTTTCTACATATTAATTAGATAGTGCCTTATAGTGAGTTCTCTACATATGTTGGCTTTAAAAATTGATATCTAAGGAAAGTTACATAAAGCTGTATTTGTAACCTCAAAATAATTTATAAAATTCTGTTATTCTACCTCATTCAATTGATAACATTTAAATGAGGAATTATAACAACTTATTATAGATTCTATGATCATGTTTATTTGTATGAACTGCAAATAAAATGGAATTATAACATTTGAAAATCTTGGGATGCCTTAAAATAATGATTAAAAAAAGATTCCAGGGAAAACAAATGAATGCTTATGTTACCATATCCATCTTAATGATAGAGTCACTGAAAAATAGTTACGGTAATATGCCATTATAGCCACGATATTTTAAATATACTTATCACATTCATTGTCTTATTGCTAATACAGAAAAGAATTTCATAGAAAAATGTTAGACTAGAGTAGAACCTTGAGAATTATCTGGTTTAGCAGCATTCTTTTAGAAATGGACTCTTCTGGTGAGAGAGAAGTCCCATCTGTTAATATCCTTGAGTCCTCAGGATGCTGGAGCAGAGAAGATTCAAGTCCCTTTCTCTTAGGCTTTAGATTTTGCAGCAGGCCAAGCATCAGACAGCCATAGTCAGAAATACAGATCAGAGTCAGAAAGAGCCCCATTAAAGCAGACATCAGTGACTTCTTCACTGCACACATTTTTCATTCTCCATTTGTCACCTTTTCTTCCTCAGTACAGGAACTGGGGAAAAGGCACTGGTTGAAGGTGATGGCAGGCCTATGGGTTTACAGAAATTCCTCCTCATTTTTAGCCTTACTATTAATATGGATTGTATACAGTATGATGCCCCACAATAATGTTGATAAGATTTAACTCATTTGGCCAGCAGGGTGACCAGTTCTCATATATCAGATAAGAGTGCCTATTTGATCTTAGTAGGTTTTCACTTAGTGTTTATCTTTTTTTTTTTTTTACATTATCTCAAGCACCACAATCCCTTTAAAGCTCTTAATAGATAGTTATATTATTATCCCAAAGTCCTCTACCTATTCTTCAAAATGAATATAGATAGGAAATATGGAAGTATCCTCCATTGAAGATCCATCAAACTCATACAGTGTCTACAGTGTTCTGCGTCTCAGGGGATGTTCTCTTATCTCTCCTTCCACAATCATTCATCACTTTATGCATCTGTGTTGTCATGTATTAATATCCACATGCTTGATACTATTTTCATGGGGAAAACCAAGCTATTTCAGGCATGGAGAGAAATTCTGTGTAGCATTAACAGCATCTTTAAGGACAAAGTCCCTTGAAAAACAGGGATGGTGATATCGTTCTTTCTTGTCAAGCTTCTAGGTCTGGGGAAGGTAAACCTGTCACTTGCCTCTAGCCAACTTGTGCAGAGATCAATGTTTACACCAGGCAGAAACACATATGAAATAAACAACGTGGGAAGAAGTTTCACCATCTATTTTTAAATGCTACCTTCTATTTTAGACTGAACATGTACAATTTCTGTTTAGCAATTTCAGCTAATTGTTGGATTAACATTTTTGGGAACAGATTGCAAACTTCAGAATGGAAAAGATCATTTTAGGGAGGGAAGCTAGGCAGCTGTCAGGGAGTCAGAATTAACATACATTTGCATAACAGATGTACAGTAAGGTGTCTATGACAGACAATCCCTGAATATTAATGCTATAGACCACGACATCATTTACGTAAATGCTGTCTAGTGGGTATTGAGGTTGGTGTGCTCTTTGCAGAAGACAAAGGGCCAGAGAATGGAACAGATGCACCAGATACTCCAATGCATCTTAATTTATGACATCCTTATGAAAGAGCTGGTGGTGTGACTTCAGATTCTATTACAAATAATTTGGAGATAAAGGCACCAAGTGATTATCTTTTCCCCTACAGTTAGTCTCTCTCAAAGGAAGAGAGGGTTCATTTGTGAACCGCTATTGTAATCCTCTCAGGAGAGTGGCATTCTTTTTATGAAGTGGGGGGAGGGCGAGGAAGAAAAGAAAAGCGCTACTGAACATCAGTATTGTGCTTTCAATAGGTCTGGCTATTAGCATGTTGTCAGACACCTGTCACAGAGCAACTCATCCCCCATTTGAATGAAGCAGCAGGTGATTCTGTGGCAGGTTTCAAACAGTTTTTTTAAAGTGAATTAGCGTTGAAGCATAAGACACATTTTATTAAGTCAATGTTATAAACATATGTTGAGCTTGTACTATGCTCAAAGAATTGGTTTTTCTTTCTTCGGTATCTTAATCAATTATTTGCAGTTTTAGGGCAGCAGCTATAGGACACTCCCTTTAGTAATGACACTCCACAGAATCGGTTGTATTTTTAACATCCCAATGAATAACCAATTCTTGACTGGCTGATTTAAAAGGCATGCATTTGCCAAAATCGGTTTGGCACAGTGGTAGAGCGTTGGTCTGCGGACTGAAAGGTCCCAGGTTCCATTCCGGCCCAGGGCATGTACATTGGTTGCGAGCACATCCCCGGTGGGGGGTGTGCAAGAGGCAGCTGGTCGATGTTTCTCTTTCATCGACATTTCTAGCTCTCTATCTCTCTCCCTTCATCTCTGTAAAATATCAATAAAATATATTTAAAAAATAAATAAAAAGGCATGCATTTGATCAATATATATTTCAACACATAACACTTACCAGACATTGTGCTAGGAGTTGAGCATGTAAAGGCACAGGTTTGTTTTTAGTGAGATGACTGTCAGGCAGTCAACAAATGTTTATTGGGCAGTTACTATGCAGTGAGCATTGTCAAGGTGCTGGATGAGCAGCATAAATAAGACTGGCAGTGCCTGCCTTCAAGGCACTTTATTTCTGGTCGCAGGGAGACAATAAATGGGCAGCCAAATAAATTAGATGGTATCAGGTACAGGTGAAATAAGGTCATGTGAGAGAGTGTGATCTGGAGTAACTGGGCATAAGGCAGGTCTGCTTTATTTTAATTGTAAAAGACCTCCATCTACTCATAACAACTGGCCTTCAGGATGTGAAGGAGGCAAACATAAGGAGTGTCTGGAGTAATATCACTCAGGTAGAAGTAATAGCTGAGGCAAAGCTCCAGAGACAGGGTACAGAAGCATGCAAATAATCTGTTCATGAGGAGGTACCTCCCAAGGATGACGAACTTTATACATGTCACAGGTGGAGACAAAGAGAGGGTTCCTGATCCAGCTGCATTGAACGAAGGTCAGGGGAGTTGATAGAAAGCATTCTTTTCTGCAGTCTTTTCTGCATGGAATCCCACGGTGTGGGGAGAAATTAAGCCTTCTACAAAGAGGAGGTAGAATATGCAAGGACCCTGGAGAGATATGCAAAAAGTAAGACACGCTGTACCGATATACAGTTCCATTCTCACAAAATGTTTTGACAGGAGTCTTTTAAGGATGAAAGATAATCTGTTAAAAAATAATGTCCAGCAAATATTAGGTACTTCTACATGGCAGCTAGCTTTTGTTCACTATAACTCATATTGTGCGCCTAAATCTGTATGAAGTATGTTACATGTATTATTTAATGTCATTTTAATTCCCATCCTATGGGTGAGAAAATGAAGGTTTGAAAAGGTTAAATTATTATTCCAAGTATAATTATTAGAAGCTCTAACTACAGGGAATGTCTTTAAAATCACAGAGAAAATTTTTTTTATCAGAAATAGATTTCAAAGCTTATTTGACCACAACCTATGATGCTATATGCCTGCCAATGTACTTTTATGTGTGCTGAAAACAGCAGAAAAACCCTGATTGTGGTGAAGGGAGGGTAGAGGATTTTAAAGGTTTTATGTGAAAGAGAGAAGAGCAGGGTAGGGAAGGCCCTTGTATGTAAAGAAAATGAAGGCTAAAGTAAATGGCCTCTAAGTTCTATAATCTTACACTCTAGGACTGTGAAAGGACTCATATTACATGCTCTATTCTGTCAGAAATAATTGGGGGGATATAGTTATTTATTGTAAGAAACAGAGGTATTTTCTCTTTCTGTCTTTTCCAATCAATACCTGCCTCTTTGAGGAGACCTGTTCTCTGAGGAACATATAGGGAGGAGAAATTTGTTCTTGAGAGCAAAAAAAAAAAATATGTTTGGCAATGGGTCCAATTAGTTGAGTGTAAGATCATATCAAAAGGAAAATTATGATTTTAAGATGTGCTATCTTTGCCCAAATCCTATGCTTCAAAAATAAGTGAAAACATTCAAGCAATAATCACAACAGTGTCTTGTTGCACACATTTCTCATTTAAATGGCAACAACAGCAGCAACAACAGAATAAAAAACTCTAAAGCAATTGAAAATATTATGATAAGAATATCAATTTGATAAATATATTTTGAATAAATATATATTCCATATATATTTATTCATAATATAATATCTTAATAGCGATTATAATTGTCAGGGTAAACTAGATTACGTAGCAATAACAAACATACCAAGGAGTCTTAGTGTTTTAAACCAAAAAAGAGCTGATTTCTCACACAACAGGTAACCTTGTAATTATAGCTTTCTTTGGTGGATCTCTTCCAGATGATGACTCAGGGATCCAAAATCTAGGATGCATGTTTTCCAAGGGCTAGAGAGTCACATGGGAAGTACCTCATACTGCTCCTGTCCACCTTACATTCACCTGAACACAGTTACAAAGCCCTCCACCTCAACCATAAGAGGTACTGGCATCATTACCTTGCTGTAGGCCTAGGTATGATGAACACAGGGCCTTGTCTCTGAATTCGAGATTATAAAGCATGTTTAGCCTACATGCATCTGCAAGCTATTTGCTTATCTATATATATAAAAGGCTAATATGCAAAGTGTCCCCTTGGGAATTTGACCAGGAGACTGGGAGTTCATTTGCTTGCTATGAGATACGCTGACCACCAGGTGTGGCACAGAACATGGTGGGTGACCAGTGGCAGTGGAGGGGCACTAAGGGAGCAAGGGAAGGAGAGGCGGGGAACTGAGTGGAGGTGGCACATGGTGGCCAGGGAAGAAAGAGGTAGTGAGGCAGGGAGGCAAGGTACCTGATGACCCTGATTGCTAGCCAGGCCTGGGGACCTACCAGTGCATGAATTTCATGCTCTGGGCCTCTAGTTTAAAATAAAAGCAAATAGTTCCTTTGCTTTTAAATAGCTACTCATTTTTATATTTCCCCAAAACTTTTTGTTTACTTAAATGCACTCTTAACAAATAAACTTGATTCCTACTTCATTAAGAATATCAAGTGCAACAGATGAATTTTTACTCTCCTTTTCAACTTGTCATTCTCCCTGCCACAGGAATTATTTCCTCCTCTTACATAAAACCACATCCTTTATAGAAAGCCCTGATCTCCTTTGCTTCTCCCATACCTTGACATATGCATTACTGCCTCTATTTTCTATATCTTTACTTCTATATATTTTGAATGTGTTTTTTTAGTAAATTTGTTAAAATAGGTTTCAACCTAAAAACCCTTTCTTGACAAACATATTGTACTCCACCTAAAATACAATTTAGTCTCTTTGATTGCCTTTTATTACATAGTCTTAGAAGAATCCAATATATTAACATCTCATTTATTTTTGAATATTTGTCTTCATGATACTCATCAAAATTTAATTGTGTACTTGTATGTGACTGCTTATTGTTGACTTCAAGCTCTGCAAGGACTTGACGATAGCTTTTTGTTTGTTTGTTTGTTTGTTTACCCTGATTCCCAATGCTAAGCCAGGGGCCTGATATACAGTAGATTCTTCATAAATATTTGGTGATTCAACCCACTTCCATTGATGGAAACTAAAGTTTCCAATTACAGTATGATTATTAAATCTAATGGCTATATTTCTGTCTTTCCTTTTTTGGATTATTCTGTTGCATTTTGTATCATTGGGTGACCTGTGTTCTTTAAACAATATAACTCCTTGATGTCCATGACCCATAACACTCTTAGTTTTCTTCTTATATCTGTGAATGTCTGTTTCAGTCTACTTACCAACCGTCTACTTCTTACTCCACTATCCACCCCTCTAATGCAAGGACTTCCTGGGGATTTCTTCTTGAGCTTCAGATCCCCTCAGAGTTAATATTGCTAAAAGGACTATTTATCTGCTTTTAAGATTTCTATTGTCATCTGTAGGCTGATGATTGCAAAAATATATATTAATCCTAGACATATTTATTGAATGACAAAATTTTGGGAAAAACTGCCTGCTCCATGTAATCATCAGAATGTCCTATTGGCATCACAAACTTGACTTGTCCAACTCTGAATTCATGATTCCCCAAGACTGCTCACCTTCCCTTACTCTATCTCAAGGCTATCCTCCATATAAATATCAAACTAAAAACTCAGACACCCTTTTCTCTTTCCCTTGCCATCCTCCGTCCTATCAATTACTACATATGACCTGCCTTTGTACTTCCAAATATTTTTGTATCCATCCTCTCTTCTCTATCTCTTCCTTGTTTCTCTACCCTAGATTATGAAAAGCATCCTGTCAAACTCTTTGCTATCAGATCCCTCCCAGCTAAGTGCATTCTCTTCACTGCAACCAAACTGACTTTTTCAGAAGCAACAGTCTGATCATTTCACACCAGGGTTGAAACCTCTTCAAAGACAGCCCATCTATATGTATAAAAGCCTAAGAAACCTTTATGGTCAAATGACCAGAATGACTGGAATGACTGCTCGACCAGTTGCTATGATGCTATGATGTGCATTGACCACCAAGGGACAGATGCTCAATGCAGAAGCTGTCCCCTGGTGGTCAGTGTGTTCCCACAGCCAACCTCCCATGGCCACTCCCCCGGCCGGCCAACCTCTCATGGTCTCTTCCCTGATTGGCCGGCCCCCTGATAGGCCGTGATTGCCCACTAGGCTAAGGGACCCTACCTGTGGATGAATTCGTGCACCAGTCCTCTAGTTGTATATAAGTCTAAGCATTTTAAGATGACTTGGATCTTCTATAACTTGACCCCTCCCTTGTCTAATCTCTTGCTTTTTTGTATCTCTATCATCATTATTAGCAATATTAGTGTTCTGTGCATACCCTATTCTTTGTTGCTATTGTACTTTGCTTAAGAAAAGTTAAGCAAACCCTTTTTAACCCCACCTCATCTTTGCAGTTTTATCTCAGTCTTCATCTTCTTTAGAAAACTGATGGCATACCCCTGTCCAATCTGGTTCAGTGCCAACCCCCAGGGAGCATATAATGCCCTATAGATAGATATCTGTGCCTTTGAACTGTACGGAACAGAATCCCTGGCAAACCACGGTGGGCATGCCAAGTAAGTGAGAAGTAACCTACTACAGTGTTGAATTATTGAGATTTGTGGGTCAATATGTTACCCCAGCATCACCTAGCTAATCCCAAATAAACCGTGTTCTCTATTGTAAATGTAGGATGAGGCATGGAAAAGTTAGGTCCCCACTTTGTAAAAAATACAGAAAACACAGTTCTCTTCCAGCTTCCGGCTCTAACATTCACTAGATTTATTTTACTAAGAAATGTTCAAAGAGAACCAATTTGACTTCAGAAGGAAATGAGGAAAATTATGGATAACTGCTCTCTCTAAGTACAGCAGCCATTTGTAGAACAAATGTGTTTGCAGTTTATAATCTGTTTTCCACCCTAGCAAAGCTGGTGATGTTCCATCTGAACTGAGAAGCTACTAGAGCATGAATTATCCATAAATTTTCTGCCTGTTTGCTGTGCGGCCAGGCCCACAGACGACAACTTTGCACATTAAAATTCAATGAGGTCAAACTGAGGACCCGGCAAACATAGCTGGGACATCGTGTGCCTGTCCGCCTTTAGGAGCTATTTCCATGGCCCTTGGCGAATAGCATCCAGTCAATGGGCCCTGGTATGCACATTAAATGCTTACTGGTTATTCCCAGAATGGCTGGACTTGGTGTCACAATATATCTGCCCAGATAGAGCCAAGGGAAGAAAAGGTAGTGGGAAAGTGAAACTCAGCATATGGCCTGCCACCTCCCAGAGGAAAAGGCTGAAAAATGCCTCCTGAAGAAACAGATAAACATACCACAGCACATCACATGTGTAGTCCTCCAACAGAGGAGGTGCCTCTGCACCTAGCTCCACTCCACTGTGAACATTTTTTATCATTGCCATACTCTAGCTCATCATTAGTGAGTGCATATTAATTGCATTGGAACTTTTGGCACCTAACCCCCTTGCTTATCCTGAGTGCATTCCCCATCACATGGTCCTGATGAAAAGCAGAACCTGCCTCCCAGTTTAGAAGCCAAAAGGCAAGGTCATACTTTGCAAGCCACTCTTGCATCATGGCACATGTCTCGGCTGATCACTTGCACACAGCACAATGCTGAATTGGGAAGAAGGACCGCAGAGAAGCTGGGGCCTCAGGGAATGCATTCTGGGGCAGTGGCAGTGGCGGTAACCATGTCCACATGTGAGGGTGGCAGTACCCAAGATGACAACCAGAGGGATGGAAGCTGAGACATCCAGAATCCAATAGCAGGAGTGCCCAGTGAACTCTTCCTGGGCATGAATTTGGCTGGGTTTCTGAGGCCTAACTTTCTTGTTCTGAACTATTTTCTGCCCTTAGTTCTACATCCTTCTTATAAATTCTGTAATTTATTAACAGCCTTTTAATAAAGTCCTCTTCTTTTGATCTCAGTCAGAGAAAGTTTCTCTTGTTGCTATTATAACTGCTGAAAAACTCCCTTGCCTGCGTGGCAATATTAGGGATATTCTTAAAACAAGTGTTGTAAATATTGTTTTTCATGAAATCTGTTCATAAAATAGCAAAGAAAAAGAGTCTCAGCGTTTAAAATTAATGTGACTAACACGCTTGCTTTAATTTGTCATCTTAGCTCAGTGGGCCCCATTTTTGCCCCCCAGAGGACATGCGATGAAGCTTGCTGCTGTCATCTAATGGGTAGAAGCCAGGGATGCTGCTAAACATCCCCCAACACAGGACAGCCTCTGTGATAATTAATTATCTGGTTCAAAATGTCAATAATAAGAACTCTGTCTTAGATTATTTGAGGTTCAATGGACATTAAGGCCAACATCAAATCCTTAGAGGTTCTAAAAACTCACAGATGAGACTCCCAAACTATTTTTCATGTTTTACACAGACTTTTATGTGAAAGTGCTTATCTATTTAACAAATAATTACTGCTAGTTCTAGGCCAGGTATCATGCTGGTTGCCGTGAATAGGGTAAAAAGGAGCAAATCTGGTGCGATCTTTTAGAAATTTTCCTATAAATTGAGAAGACAGACAACAAATAAGTAAATTAGCCAATAATTTCATAGATGTAAACATATGAAGAAAACAAAGGGAAAAGGCTGGGTACAGGAAGAGAAATTAGCGAGGGAACATCAAATTGGAGAACATGGTCACAGAGGATTCTCTGAGGAGGTGGCTGCTAACCCAAAGCTTAAGAGCAGTTAAGCAGAGAAAACAATGTGAATGGAGTCTTAGGAAAAGAAAGAGCTTGAGGACTAAAGAACCAAAAGAATGAGTGTGAAACAGAGTAGCAGCAGATGAATTGGAGGTATAGAAAGAGGCCTGTGGTGTCTACAAGCCTATTGATAGTGAGGCTATGGCTAAGGGTGCCTGAGGCCCTCCCTTAGCCTTGTCACACACAGTACCAGGAAGGCAAAATGCAGTCGGAGTCCATGTAGAAGCTCTGCAAACTAAAGGTAGTTTCTATTTTTATCCCTCTGAGGAAACATCTCTTAATATTCTCCTCACTCTAATGACATTTCCCCCATTGCCCAGCATAGATCGAAATTTACTTCAAGAATTACCCCTTTCAGCCGAAACCGGTTTGGCTCAGTGGATAGAGCGTGGGTCTGTGGACTTAAAGGTCTCAGGTTTGATTCCTGCCAAGGGCATGTACACTGGTTGCAGGCACATCCCCGGTAGGGGGTGTGTAGGAGGCAGCTGGTTGATGTTTCTCTCTCATCGACATTTCTAGTTCTCTATCCCTCTCCCTTCCTCTCTGTGGAAAATCAATAAAATAATTTTTTTAAAAGAATTACCCCTTTCATGTGCATCATGAACAATCATTGACATCAGGATACAGGCCAACTTTTTTTCTATATACTTGATCCAAGTGACTCCTGGTTTAGGTACATGACCTACACAGTAGGTGATCACAAATGTCCTTCCATTGCCCACACATAAGATCCTGTGACACTGGCCAAGTGCTTTTTCTTTAGCTAACAAATAAATGATTCCCACCTTGATACCTCTGAACTGGATTTATAACTGTTGTTCACTAACACCATGTGTTTTTTCTGTACTTGATAAGTAAAAGCTTCCAGGGGTCTGTGATGGTTAGGGACTGACAGCGGGAGCCCTCTGAATAGCCAACATCTTATGGGGGCAAGCAGGGATTGTGCTTGTGCGGCCTGACAGACGTTGGGAAGGAGACTGCCTTGTGTTGGAAGATTGATCCGCCACCAAATCCTAATGTTCCCACTTGTTACTTGTGAGAGCTTAAAACATTTCTTAAATGTCCTACATTTCCAGTCCCTCACTTATAATAGAAAAATAATACTATTCATAGCTAACATTTATTGAGCCCTTACCACAATGTACCTGACATGTCCCTTTGTAGTTAATAGAAATCAATCCAAGGTATGTGTTAACATATTGATTATGAAGGTAAATAAAAATAAATTATTTGAATAAGTTCCTCAGGATTATAACACCGGAAAATATCATTGTAATCATGCATTGATCCTATGAAGTTTTAGTCTGGCTACTGTCATTTTTTTAAGTGAGTAAACTCTGGGTTCCTTGTTATCATAGAGATAACATTGGCAAAGCTATTATTTCCTGACCTTGCCAGGTATGTAGTCTCTACCTCTTCTTCACCTCAATGTGTTTTCATGAGAATCGGGCTGCAGCAAGAGGAAAACTTTTATTTTGTTACTTTATTTTATTGTATTTGTTCTTTTAAACTATTGGAAGATTAACAGCTTCATGTGAATTTTTCCAGAAATATGTATGTTCTGGAACACCTCAAATAGACCTGGACCTCTTTTTTTAAAAAAAGTATACTTTACTGATTTTTTACAGAGAGGAAGGTAGAGGGATTGAGAGTTAGAAACATCGATGAGAGAGAAACATCAATTAGCTGCTCCCTGTACTCCCCCTACTGGGGATGTGCCCACAACCAAGATACGTGCCCTTGACAGGAATCAAACCCAGGACGTTTTAGTCCGCAGGCCGACCCTCTATCCACTGAGCCAAACTGGTTTCGGCATACCTGGACTTCTGCAGTTGTTTTTATGAGTTGTGGGACTGCAGCCATAGTAGCTGTCACGCCCATAATATAGCTGTCCCCAGGGGACCACCTTCAGCACTCTTGTTGCATATACAAGTCTATTGTGACTATGCATTCTAGAAAACAAAGGATCAGACTTTAGCCCACAGCCTTATTGTACTTATTGCATCCTGTTGGCACAAGAGCAACCCCAGACCAGCATGAGGAAAGTAGAGCATCCTTCCAAACAAGCAAGACAGGGAGGGGCATGCTCAGAATATTCCATTCTGCCCATGTAAGGTACAACAGGTAAGGGATACTGGAAATAAGAAGTGGCCATAGAGAAAAGTCTACTGTCAGCCATCTGGGTCTCCATGTCGGTGGTCCTGATAGGTAAAACCAAGGCTCGCCAAGGGGACTTCCTAATATTCGTTCGTAGTTATTAGTTGTTTATTTATGCTGATCCCCTCTATTTAACTTTATCCTTCAGTTTGAATTCCCAGAGGTGTCTTTATAGTTACAAAGCAGGAGAAATAAGAGGGAAATCAGTTCCTTACATTTTGGTAATGTGCACATAGTTCTTTACTAAGCCCCATTGCCCATTTTATGTTTTTGGCTTTTTCCCCTATACTTTCTTATACTTTGTATGTGTTGTATGTCTTGACCTTCACTTTTGGATATTAATAAGCATGGATGAGATATTGAGTTGCCAGTTGGTCATCTCTAATTATGTTATCATCTACTCACCCCTAAGTCAACTCAGTAGTCCCCAGCCCAAAACTCCTCCTCCTGGATTTCTCATCTGCCCTTTACTACAGAATGAAACAACATCATCCCTGTTGGCCCAGGTTACCATTACCCCTCACCCACAGAAACTCCTAACTGGCGTTCATGACTCCTATCTATCTCCCCTTCAGTCATCCTCCCTGTCCTGTAGCCAGGATATCACCTGTGAAGTTTGCATGTGATCCTGGATGAAAGAAGCCGTTCCATGGTTTCTGATTGGCCCTAGATCAAGGGGTAGCAGGCTCTCCAGCTGTCTGTAGGCCCTGCCTCCTGGATATTGATTCTGTGCATTAGTCAAGACTTTGGTTTTAAGTGATGGAAACCCCAATAATGGTATAATAATAAAATTAGTAGCACTATGTTGGAATTTCTGCCTACCCCTCTTCTTAAAATGTTTCCTTCCCACATCCCTTCTCCACAGGAGTGGGCTCATGGGAACAGGTTTTCTATGTATGATTTCCTCCACCTGTTCCAAGGCCAGAGTAGATTGATCCAAGGTGAACATCTAACCCAATAAACAAAGTACTATCTTTTCTCTAAGATATTAAACTAGAAAATAATGTTTTTTCTTTGTTTGGCTGAGTCCAAACAAATTCTCTAGGGTGGTAGAGTGGCTACAGCTTCTGCCGTGTGTGAAGGAGCAAAGAAAGAAAATGTAAAAATTAAGAAAGGAAGAAATTAGTCACACTAAAAACAAAACAAAACAAATAAATAGGCTGGCCAATGTGGCTCAGTGGTTGAGCATCAATCTATGAACCAGGAGGTCATGGTTTGATTCCCGGCCAGAGCATATGCCCAATTGTGGCTTGATCCCCAGTAGGGGGCAGGCAGTGGCAGCAGATCAATGATTCTCTCTCATTATTGATATTTCTATCACTCTCCTTCTTCCTTAATATCTCTGAAATCAATACAAATATTTAAAATAAATAATAAAAATAATGATAAAAACAAAGATACAAACAAAAGAACAACAGAATAAGAAGCAGAAAAGATTCCCATATTTTCCTAGTGCCCTTCCCATCTCTCCTGGGAGCGGGAAGCCTTTCTGCACTTGGCTTCCATGAGACATTCAAGTGCCTTCCCTCTTTTGTCTGCCTAGCTTTGTTTGAATTTGTTTTTTTACGCTAAAGTAAGAGTTCATAATAACATATAGTTTTCTGCTAAAACTGGTTTTTCTCAGTGGATAGAGCATCAGTCTGCAGACTTAAAGGTCCCAGGTTCGATTCCGGTCAAGGGCATGTACATCGGTTGCAGGCAGCAGGAGGCAGCTGGTCGATGTTTCTCTCTCATCGATGTTTCTAGCTCTCTAGCTCTCTCCCTTCCTCTCTGTAAAATATCAATAAAATATAAAAAGAAAAAAAGAAAAAATAAATAAATCAGGCTTAACAAAAAAAATAAAAAATAACATATTGTTTTTTTCTATGTGGCAGATAATATCTACACAAAGGGAGAGTCTCGTGTAATTTTAATCTCAATTCTGAAGTATTTTTATTTTAATTTCCATTTTACAAATGAGAAATATAAGACTGATAGAAGCTCCCATAGATATAAACCATAGAACCAACTGTGAAATTGAGATAATTTTTCTATTCTGCTATGTTTCCCAGTCCCATTCATTTTGATCCCATTATCAGTAAAGTGTTTGAATTCATTCATTCATGTGTTTATTCAAGAAATACATTTTGCTTCTCTGTGGTAGACACTATGCAGGCAATTTTCTCATAAATGTTTGACAATACTGTTGGAAGATAGTTCTCTTAGACCAGTGGTCGGCAACTCATTAGTCAACAGAGCCAAATATCAACAGTACAACAATTTAAATTTGAGAGCCACATTTTTTAAACTTAAACTTCTTCTAATGTTACTTCTTCAACATAGACTTGCCCAGGCCATGGTATTTTGTGGAAGAGCCACACTCAAGGGGCCAAAGAGCCGCATGTGGCTTGTGAGCCACAGTTTGCCGACCATGGACCTAGAGTGACTATCTCACATTTCTAACCTGCTTATTCTGGATGAACTTTTCTAGGGTGTTTGTACAGCATCTCCCTCCAGAGAACAGGGAAGATTTCTTTCCTAGCTACTGTGATGAAGATAATGTCTCCCTCTAGGGCAAATGTTGGGCACATTTTTATCAGTCCCTTTAAATTTGGGGGTTTCCTAAGCTTACAGTTCCTCACCTGGGGTATATGTGAGCTACTTCACATCACCCTATGGGACTTGGGGACAAGGAAAACCAATGTGTGCATGAAGCTGGCATTGTCTACTATACCATGAGTAAGAAAGTCCCTTGCTACTGACTCAGGAGTCTCATATTTTCTGCCAGTATGTATGGCAAAGTCACTTGTCAGCTTGTAAATTTAAAAAAATCTCAGGTCCTCCACAGTTCTTGATTAATAAAAATAAACACAGTAAGTATCTGCTGATAATTGTGAACAACACAACTTGATTAATCAGTGTTCACACAAACTTGCATGTTGAAGAGTCAATATTTGAACTATATCTCTACCTGACTTTCAAACCATTAAGGAATAGAAATAATAAAATAGGCAGCCTCAGTCCATCAGCCATATGCTTCCATACAGAAGGTACATAAGAATGTTTGCAATAACTGGCATTGTAAAGCATCTCCGAGACTGGCACAGGGGCTGCTGAGTAGACAAATGATCTCAGAGGTTAAGAGACTGTGGAGTCAAACAGCCCTGGGTTCCAATCTGACACTCGGCATGACACTGAACAATTTATTTAACCTGCTTGCACAGTAATTTCCTTAACTCTAAGGCAAGAATAATAGATCGTATCTCACAAGAGTGTCGTAAGCATTAAACAAGGTGATGTATAGAGAGCATTTAGCATGAAGCTGCACACATCGAAAGTACCCATTAAATGATAGCTATTAGTGTTCCTAATAAGTCCTCCATAAAGTTTGTAAGAGTGATGGACTGATTTCCCTACATCAATTTACCTGAAGCTTAACTATCAGATCATTTACCACTAGGATTTCCCTGGTAGTTAGCAATGTAATCAGGTTTATAAATACAGATCACTACCTGAACCCTTGCAGCTTTAAGAACTAGAGAGGTTCCTAATTTTAAATGTGGTGGGTACTAGTAGTTCCTTTCTTGGAACAAAAATATCTTCAGGCTGCAATTCTGAGATAGCATTAAGGCTGAGTGCTCGCTTTGAGCCTTTGCACAATGGGGTGAGAAATTACCAGGCTGGGGTTTTCCTGGTTATCCATTTGTCTTTTTCCCATCTTGCAAGTAAAGCAAGGACTTCTGTTGCCAAGCAACGACGCAGTGACTGTGCATGTGGACCATGGCTCTCTGGGAGTGAGGGCTAAGTTCTAGAGCTGGTCCAAAGGCGCTGAAAAGGAACCCTGGAGAGTTTACCTTTTCTCCACAAACTGACAAGTTATGTCCTTAATCCAAACCCAAATTTTTTTAAAGCTTCTTCCACAGAAAAATCCCTTCACCAGCTCTTTGTGAAATCTAGAAAATCCTAAGAACCACAGGAAATAGCACCACTTGAGCGTTGCCATTGCCGTCCCGGTTTCCTGGCCTAAACACACTCCATGAGTGCACCAGTCCCGCTTGATGGATCATTAGAACCCTCGATACACTCTGGAAGAGAGGCTGGAAATTTCCACCCCACACACGCATCCATACTATGGGGTTACTAGGAGAGTGGTGCTTTTATTGAAGTAATAAAGGGGAGTGGGAAGTACAAGGAGGGAAACTAGAAGAGAAAACACAATATGGAACTGGCCGCCTCTGTTCCATGTCATTAAAAAGAAAAGAAAAATAACGTTGAGCATGTCTCTGTTACGCTAGCAGCCGAGGCCTCCCTAAGCAGTTGTACTAGTTCAATTTCACTAATGCCGGCTAATGTGTTTGAGTTCACAAAGGGTGCTAGGCAGATAGGGAAGCAGGTCAGCACAGGCTCAACAAACAGCAAGACTGCCTTAGTTTGGATCCCAGCTCTCCGACTTCTGGACAGTGATTTTTGGAAGGTCACTTAACCTCTCTGTGCCTCACGTTTTTATGTATAAAATGTGCATGAGATGTGTTTTCTGGTCCAAAAGAGTCTTAAGATGACTCATGAATGGTCCCAGACATGAATGTGGATGGAATTCAGCCTCCATAATCACCCCGGTGCCAGATATTCAGACCACAGCAAGTCCTACATTTTCCCATGGAGAAAATTTCCCTCCAGGCTCACTGCCACCTTTTCCCTCCTCAGTCACTTCTGATCTTCTTCAATGAGGTCCCCGCTCATGGTGTTAATGTTTTCTTCAGTTGTTTACTATTACTGTAGAGCAGTGTTTCCCAAACTTTTGACACATGTGTACACCTTCTATAATTTTCATAACGCTGAGTACCCCTCATCAAAAAAAATGGATGTATTTTAATAACAATCAAAATATATTTATTTTTTATTTTTTGGTACATACACAAAATAATAATAAACTAAAAATAAAATTATTCATACTAAAATATAAATAAAAGTTATATTATAAACAACATTTATTTGCACACCAGACCATCTCACGCCTCATAAGACTGTCTTGATTTGACTCATGAGAACGTAGAATTAGGCTCAGCTCAGCACGGTGCAGTGCCTACCCCCACCAAACTCTTCCCGTACCCCTGGGGGTACATGTACCACACTTTGGGGAACACTGCTATAGAACAACAACAACAACAACAAAACATCACACGGGGTTCATGCCAGTATGTGATCATAGATTTGCAAATGTGTCTGATGGTGCAGAATACTCTCAGGACAAAATCAAATACGTAAACATGTAGAAAAACCCCACCAGGCGCTTGTCTTAAGTCGAGGGTTAACTCTATCCCTTTGGTTTGCCATTTATCTTCAAAATAGCTCTGAGGTTTGACAATGAAAATACTTGATTTTACCTTTCTCAATTTCTTTTCCACAATCTTTTTGTTTTCCATCATCTTGCCCCGTAAGAATGTAAGAGAAATTGTGAAAAGACAAGAAGCAGTGATTTATAGGCTATAAATCTCTTCTTCGGTGCTAGCACCAGAATGTTGAAAAATAAGATGCTTGCTCATAATAAACTGGGTGAAATTGAGATTCTCAAACCAACTATTGAACTGGGAGTTTATTTAGCTCTTTTGACCCCCTCGCCTGGGCATGCGGGAATGTACCATTTTCGGTTGAAAGCAGACAGCATCTGTGTTTGGACAGAACTGATGAAAATCCTGGCACTACACTATTTGCAGGTCTTTTGCTGAATAAATTAGCTAACCTCTCTGAACTTCAACTGCATCATGTGTAAATTAAGAATGATAGTCCTGCTTCACAAGGATTGGTGAGGCTGAGGGGTATATAAAGATTTTGAAACAGCTCTGTTTTCCCACTGTAGAAATTTATGATCACTGGCTTGGTCAGGGAAATGTTCTGTTGGTTTTTTGGTTTTTTTGCAATTGACTTATTTAAATCAGGATTTAAATACATGCCAAATTGCTCCTTTTGATGAAGAAACACTGGGTGGATTAGATTTCACACCAATGACTTCACTTTAACTTGATTACCTCTGCAAAGACCCTATCTCCAACTAAGGTTCCAGTCTGAGGTCCTGAAGTATAGTGTTGCAATATATGGATTTGGGGAGGAAGGGAGAGAGTTCAAACCATAATATCATATTTTTACCTGGTTACTCTTCACTGTTCCAGAAACTTTTTCTCCATTTTCCTTTAATGACTTTTAATCAGTTGCTCAATGCAACCTTCTTCATGAAGTCTATTTATCCTAGTAGCTCATGCTTCCCAAGTAAATATGCACTCTTTTTGCAAATATCCATTAGATTTAGCTTTTCTTTTTATTTTTGCACTTATCTTCTACCTCATATCATATATTCTGTGTTCTTTTTTCCCCCTCTCTAGATAGTGGGTGACCTTTTAGATGGTCTAACTCTCTCCCCATACAGTACCAAAAACATTTGGGAATTGAATTGGGGTGTATTTGTGTACACAACTATTCATTTGGCCAGTCTGAATTTGGCAATCGTTGTAATTTATTTGTATCTGCATCTTTAGTACTCGGCACAGATCCTGGCACAAAAGTATCACTTATCAAAATGAATGAATGAGTTCTCTAAAATACTATGTCTCAGAGACAGGAGGGAAATAGCTGATAAGAAAGGTCAACAAAGCTAAATGCTTGCTCCCTAATTCCTTCTGGCATCTTATTGCCCTGTCCCTTTGAACTGCAGAATTGGGACTGTCAGCATTAAATGAGCTCCTTTCAGAAGAGGCATCCACAGGGATCACTTTGGCTGGCAGGATGTCGCAAGAAGCCAGCCTTGTGCCTCTGTCACAGGTGCTTTTGCATTTCGGATTGGCACTTATAGAGTTACAGAATAAAATGACCAAAGAAAAATGATTTTATAGCAAGATATCTTGGTCTGTCTATAAGAAGCCCATTGGGAATAATAGCATGAATGAAGAGAAAGGGGAAGAGGAATAGAATCCATCAACTATAGTGATTCTGGTAAGTCAGGTGGGAAAAAGAAAGGGGCACAAAAACTCCTCCATTTGCTAGGCCTCATATGGGTCCCTGCCTCTGCCCAGCTCTTTACATCCTCTGGGTGACTTTAGACTGAGCTTACAGTGGTTCTGTGATGTTGGGTGTTGAGACACAGAGGGACTGGGCAGTATTTTAATACAGGATTTCTTATTATGTAGTATGGCAACATCAAGAGAGAGAGAGAGAGAGGGCCATGCCATGGAGGGGGTACCCCATGGGGTGGCATTGAGTTTGGTCAGAAGGCAGAGGAGAAGACTGTGAACCTTATTGTGATTTCCGTAGGAAAGATCAGGTGAGGCAGGGCAAGCAGGGTTAAGACTGGATGGTTTGAATGATCTCAGTGGCTTTGACACACAGGGGAGGTGCCTAGTTCTGTGCCTGGAGTCAGTAGAGCAGGCAGATCTTGGCCCAACGTCTGAGAGCCCAGAAAAGGACATAGCTGGGGTATGATTCTAACTTGATTGGATCGAATCTGAAAGACATGTTCAGTGGGCAAATGTTTTGCTCTCTCCAGGACTGGAGAGCCTGGGAGTACCAGTCCTTCCACAAATAAAAAGCCGTGAATGTCAAAGTACAGGAATACACAAAATACAGGACATGGTTGTACAGTAGGCAGGCTCCCAGGCCCCACCACCCCTTCCCTGTGAACTTCATTAACCTGCCCTGTTTCCTTTCATTGTCCTAGTGACCTTTCAAGACAGGTTTCCCTCTCCCCACTGTACAAACGCAAGGTGTACAGAGGTCAGATGGGTCCAATGATTTCCCGAAGTCATACAAAGTAATAGGCAACTTACTTCCCTCCTTCAACTCTAAGGACAATTGTGTTTCCCATCTTACACTGTTATGGCCACTCTGCTTACAGTTCCCAGGAGCTTTTACCCTCAAACCTGTGGTGCAAAGTCTTGGGAACCATGAATTGACCTTTGGTGGATGCCTTCAGATGCCAATGCTATTAGCCATGCAGAAAAGACTGGAGCTTCTGGAACCTGTGCCAGAAGTTCTGCATCATTTTTTTTTTTGGGGGGGGTAGTTTTGATTGTTTATAATTCCAGCCTCAAATACTTTAATAGGTACCTTTTAATGGTCTTGAACATAACTGGTACTCTTTTTGTTCTTTTTTTGCCAATGGTTGGGTTGGCTGCTGATTCAGCAGTTGCATTTGGACGCCTAGCTTTCATTGCTTCCCTAACCTTTAGATTTTACTTTCAGCATTAGTAATTGCAAGTCACTAATCTTACAAATTAGCAGTCTCCCAAATGAGATTGTTTTTCTTCCCACCCTCACCTCCCACTAGTATCAAATATTGACAGGGTGAGGCAAAGGAAACAACTGAAGGTCCCTGAATGACCTGAACGACCCTTACATAACCCACAAGGAGATGTACGGATCTGACTGTGTACATGCTCTCTTTACCCACCATTTCCAGGGGACACAAACTTTCTAACTGGAAAAGCATGCTAAGATGAATGCTGTGCTTAACAGCCAGAGCCATTGCCTTCCTAAGATTAATCAGTATTGCTACTTACAAGGTTCAACTAAGAAGTATAACAAACACAGAAAATAGGCAAGGCAGGATGACAAATGGAAGGACTTTTGGGTGCCTCTGGATACAACATTTCACAATGTTATAAAATTTTAATTTCTTTAAGGAAGGGCCACCATGCCTCAATGAGTAGCAGAAATGGAAGACCTGAAATATATATATATATATATATATATATATATATATATATATATATATATATATATCAAACAGTTAGAATCTCAATTGTGTCCTGAACAGTGATGCTAGTTCTCTATAGTATCTTGTTGTACAATTGCTGAAACTACTTCCTGTCTTTCTTGATTCATGAATAGCCTTAATAAAATAAAAGAACCATTATAATTTTGGGCTCTGTCAACATAGTTCCCTGTTAAAATCTCCAACCTCACCTTCTCCCATTCCATCTCTAGACACATCTACTCTGGCTTCAAATTGCACACAGTGTTCCCTTTTGACTCATTTCTATTTCTATTAATTCTTCATAGTGAAACTCACTTACTGCAGGAGGCCTTCTCTGAACCACAGAACTCCAATGCATGTTAATAAATATTAGACAGGCTTCAACCAGAGGAGCAGAAGCAGATATATTATGATGTATATACACTCACACCTGCATATATGCATATATACATATGTGTGCTGTATGCATCATATAGATGCATATATTCATATGTACTTACACACAGATAGAGAATTAGTGCATGAGATTGTAGGGAGTGGGCTGGGAGTGAGGGAGGGATTTTCCTGGGGGAATGAAAAGCAGTCATAGGCCCGCATGGTGCTCAGAGCATCTGATTATCAAGGTCTGTTTTTAAGGGACTTCTACCTAATAAAGTCACACCCACCCAGCATATTCTCTGTTCTGATTAACTAAAAAAGTCAAATAATTTGTAAATGTACATTACTTTGACAAAATATTTCCAAAAGGCACTAAGACTAGAGTTCCTTCCAGTAGCTGGGAAAAGTGTGTGTTTCCACAAAACGACTTCAGGGTCACTATTCACTCTCAAATTGTTTTTGAGAAAATATTCTTTGTAGTCCAACCTAACTGGAAACATAGAACTGAAGAAGAATTCTGGGGGCTGCAGAACAGGATTGCCACTCTAATGCATCACAAAGCCATCTTGTCACAGCTCTTGGCCCTTTGCTTTGCTTCATTGCATTAATTACAGAGTCAAGTCATGCATGCATTTGTATCCACCTTCCTAGATGTGCTCTGTGAGGGCAAGAACTATGTCTGTTTCATGTATGGTAACATTCCCATCACTGGCACAGTTCCTTCACAGAGCAGGAGTCAATAAATACCTGAAGAATGAATGAACAAGCAAGTGAATAAATGAATAAACATTTCTATGTCAGTGTACCCTTCAACTGTTTTGTTAAGCAACATGAACCTAACAGCCACCACAGGGGCCTTCGAGGTCATCCATGCGATGAGGAAAATAATGACCAATGTGAAAGAGGATGTGTAAATATAAAGAGACAACCATTTTAGTTCATTCTGTTTTCATAGGGTCTTTCACACATCAAAGTTCTTTGTAGATTGAACATGATTTCAGAAGCAGAAATGGTTCCACAACTTTAATGTATGCAACCAATATTTACAGAGCACCCAGTTCATGCCAGAACTATGTCCAGCACCCCTAACAAAGGCCCTGCTCTTAGGTGGCTTGCAGCCAGGTGAACAGCAGTAAGCAGGTCAGGTCGCATAACACAGGGCTCAGGGACAGGCCGGATGTCTATTCAAGGTACAATGTAGGGACGATGCAGTCATAGATTTTCTCTGGTGAGGAACCACAGAGTATGGCACAGATGTGGCATCTTACAGAATGCTTCACTCTGATGTGGACAAGAGTGGAGAGAGCAGCATGAGCCAAGCCCACAGCATGTTAGGAGAACTGAGAAGGGATTTCGTTACGGCTTAATGTGGGGTATATAGGAGCAGGTGAGTCTGGACTGGTCAAACTAGAGCTGTAGCCAAATCATTCTAGCTTCATAGGAGCCCCTCCAGAATTACAGTGATGATAGAATCTCTGATCCTAACTGTCCTTTTATATCTTTTCCCAGCTTTTATGAAATTTCTTTGACCCCAGGCCAGGTCTTTTTTTCTTATAATAATTCAAAGATTGTGTTCAATCTCACTTCTAATCCCAAGTACCTACAAATCATTCTTTGACAGGCTGAGCCTCAGTGTCCTGAGCACCCAGGGAAGGGTCAGGAAGATGTGCTCAATTTTTATTAAATAAACTAGAGGCCTAGTACATGAAATTTGTGCATTTGGGGGGGGGGGGTCCCTCAGCTCCAACTGCACCCTCCACAGTCCAGGATGCCTCAGGGGATGTCCAACTGCTGGTTAAAGCCTTACCCTGCAGGGATACCTGGCAGTCAAACATCACTCTCACAATCTGGGACTGCTGGCTCCTAATGGCTCGCCTACCTGCTTGCCTGATTGCCCCTAACTGCCTCTGCCTACCTGCCTGATTGTCCCTAACCACCTCTTCCTCTGCCCCCACTGAGTGGCTTCATCTAGAAGGATGTCTGGAATGACATCCAGAAGGTTGTTCAGCTGTCCAGTCTAATTAGCATATTACTGTTTTATTATTATAGATAAGTTCGGAGTGAAGGAATAGATATCTGTCAATTATGCTTTGAGACAAAGTATCCCTTGTTACTAACAGGCCTCCTGTCAACTTCAACAGATGACTTTAGCTAATCTAGGGGTTCTCAACTTCAACTCTGTTAATATTTTGAGCCATATGACTGTCATGGAGGCTGTCCTGAATATTGTAGGATGTTCATCAGAGTACTGGGTTCCATCCCCTAAATCATTAGCACTTCATTCCCTGAGCTGTGAAAACCCCAAATGTCCCCTGATGATGTTAAATGTTTTTCCTAGAGCAATATCTCTGTAGTTGAGAACTGTTGACCTAATTCCTTATTTTGGATAGTGTACTTTTTACAAGCCTATGGTCCTTTCTTACAGATGCAGTAAGTTTTCATGGAGCTTCTGACATTTTCTAATAGTCATAAATACTATTAATCTAATACTATTTGCCAGGTACCTTATGAAGGTGTTCCTGCCACAAGCACCATAATACAGATAGGAAATTTAGGCTTATGGTGTTCAGTTTTTCTATGGGATAGAAATAGTGAAAAGTGCAACTAGAATTTGAATCCTTGCTTTTTGACTCCAAGGACAGTCTCTTATCCACTCTTATAATTACTTCCCAGGCAAAAGAAAAACAACCATCTAGATGCCTAGAAGATACTTTTGTACAGATACCAAGGAATTTGTTAAAACCCGGTTTCACCAATTCATTCTGAGAAACAAGACTCTCAAGATATTAAATGATTTGATTACTTAAAAAGCGAGTGTTGAGATAAAGAGTGGCTATCAACCAGAAACAGAGGCTGAAATTTCTCTTTTGATAGGCAAGCTAAGACAGGTGAGATATGCCCATTCTTTCCATAGTACTCTGCATGTCACTCATCATAACATGTTATATTGCCCATGTAGGCAGCCTCACATGCCTGTTCTATCAGACTTGGAGTTTTCTCAGAGTAGAAACATTTATCTCATCTTCTTTGTAATAGAAAGCATTTTCCCAGGCAAGTAGAAGGTACTCAATCAAAGCTGGTTGAATGGATGAATGAATGAATGAATGAATGAACAAATGAACAAATGAATCCTAGGTACACAGATATGTGTAAGCATATAGGAGTCACAAGTAGCCCCTGGCAGCCCAGGTACAAATGAAAGCCTGTCAAGCTAACCACTTACAGAAAGTGTTTTCTATTATCTAGACAGGAAGCTACTGGGAGTGAAGTACATAGATTTAAAGCAGCAAATAAAGTAAGAAAAAATTGGCCCAAATCAATAAAAAAAAGTGTTCGTCCTCTCTTTTCTGTCTTATAACCCAGGCTGTGGCTGACCCAAACCACCCAACTCAATTCCATCCCCATTTAGGACTATTACTTGCCTTGTTAAATATGCAGGGGCACTGCCCCTCAGGAAAGGGGCAAGCACTTGAGCACCACAGATCGATCTGCAGTGCCTCTTTACCGGGGCCTATTGAAAGAGATTACAGAACACAGCTCTGAGTTGGACAGGTTTCCCAGACTTGGAGCTCAGCCACCAGAGGCAGTTGCAGCCCTCTCTGTCCCCACCACTCACAGCCCTGGGCACAGGGAATGACCACTTTGTTCACAGGAAGAATTCCTATCTTGGAAGGTTGTCTTTCCTTGTCTTAGGGGTGGTCATTCTGTTTCAGATGATGGTCTGTAGGATATGCTTTTGTCACAGATGCTGAGGTCCAGAGTGGCGCTCAGTGTTGATGCAGCAGCTGAAGCTTGAGGATGGGAAATGACTTGCCGACATCCCTGGGGAGGGCAGCTGCAGACCTGGACCTAATGGCGGGACTGGGGAGCTAATGGGCTGGATGTCCCACTGGACCCAACAGAAGCCTCCTTGGAGACACTGAGCAAGCAGGCTGGAGCCAGGTTGGAGATCCTTTGATAGTTGTGGTTATTCAATAGTGCTGGAATTAGATTCATTAATTCCTTTATGCATCTACCAAATATTACTGTACACTTAGTTAATATTCTGTGCTAAGCAATGTGCAAGTTTCTGAAAATAAATGATGAAGAAGGAAGACAAAAACAAGTGTGCTAGCAGAAAATAAAGATAAGATAGTTCATTATATAGTACACCATGTTATATGTTATATATGATACATATTTTCTTAGACAGCTCAGCCTGTCACAACAAAATACCACAGACTGGGTAGTTTAAACATGAGAAATTAATTTTATCAGATTTTTGGAGGTTGGAAGTTCAAGATCAGGATAGGGTTCTAGTGAGATCTTTCTTCCCGGCTTGTAGATGGCTACCTTCATGTTGTGTCCTCTCACAGTGGAATGGAGAGACACAAGCTCTTTGGTCTTTTTATAAGATCACATATCTCATCTTGAGGCCCGCTCTTAAGATCTTGTTTAAGTCCAAAAATCTCTCAAAGGCCCCACAGCCAAATGCAACCACATTGGGAGTAAGAGCTTCAACACATGAATTTGAGGGGGGAAAATTCAATCCATACTACATATAACTGTATATGATATAGTATATGACACTTGATTCATGATATGGCCTAATATGATGTAAAGAATACACATTGGGTGATGAATGAAGAAGAAAGAGGCCAGAGAAAGGTCCTTGCAGAAAGTAACATATAAACCAAATATCCTCTCAAATTCACAGGACAAATATAGAGCCAGAGGTTAGAGAGTGATGCAGAAGGTCCTGCATAAATATAAGACAAGGAGAAAAGTGGAGAAGTTCCGTTGATGAGACCAGACCTTGTGGAGACTGACAGACCTCAGACACTTGTCAGCTATTTAAATTTTTGTAAATTTAATATTATTTTCTTCTTGTTCTCTTTCTTCTTATCCACTCTTCCCCTTTCTACTCCCTCTATACTGAAATGAGGTCCTACCCATATTCATCCCATTCTTAACCTTATTTTCTGTATATAAGCTCAGCCTCTACAGATTCTCTCTCACTCTCTTTGCTGAGTGTTTGTGTTTGCATTTTTCTTTTTGGTTTATCTGTTTATTCTGTGGTGTTTTATTCATATATATTTATTCTTCTTTTTTCTCTCTTATCTTTTTTTTCTCTTTTAAATATCATTTGTGCTCTCTTTTCTCTCCCCAATAAACATGATACAGCATATTGTGGGTACTTTTAAATTAACATACATTCAAAGTACTTCAAAGGATGCTTAGACCCTAACTCATGGTAAGAGCTAAGTAAGTGGTATCTGTTACTATCATTCCTTGTCTGGGGCGTTGTGGTATCAATGTCTTACCTGCTCTCTGCCTCCACCTCTCTTCCTCAGGGTCTCTTTATATAACAGCCAGAGTAATCCATTCATTAAATAAACAGTGTCACACTCCACTGAATTACCATCTCACTCCAAGCAAAAACAGTCTTAATATTGACCTGGATCCTCATCTCACATACAATTATTATCTCCATGCCCCCGCCTTGCTCTCCCTGCCTTTGCCACCCGAGATTCCTGTGCTGTTTCTCTGACATGTGAGACACCCTAGCACATCCCTGTTGTTTTACTTACAGTTCTCTCTGCCCAGAATGTGCCTGCCCCAGGAATATCCATACCCTGTACACTCAGCTTCATTCAGGTCTCTGTTTAAACATCCCATTAGAGGAAGACTGTCTCTGCCCAATTAACCTAAATAGCAAATGCCTCCCAACACATCTTATCCCCCCACCCTTCTATATCCTCCCAATCAGCTGGCATCTGATGGGTAGATACTGGTAATTTCCTACTATCCACTGACCCAACAGAGCGTAAGCTCCTTGAGGTCAGGGGTTTTGCTTATTCACTGACCATAAGAAATGTGCTGGGCACATAGAAAGAGCTTAATAAATATTTTTTTCAGTGATAAATGAGTAAGAGAGTCATGGTCATGATGTCTTATCTGATTGGCCATGACCATAACGGGGCAGTGTTGGCCCCTCTAGCTAAAAGGAGCATGAACTATAATCCCGAGTGAAAGACCCCTTGGTACAGAGTCACAATAATGTCTTTCCTGTGAGCAGCCTGAAAAATCTGACTGGAGAGGTCTCAATGGCAGAAGGAAAGTATACTGTATTGTTCAGAAATTCCAAGCATTACTGTAATGACTTGGCAAATCAGCCCCAGAATCTGAAAACCCATGGTGATCCTGAGAAAGCTTAGACTTAAGCAGTCCCTAGGAGATGTAAGCGATCAGTTTGGGATGGGCTCTTTGCAGGTACTACGTGGTTGTTTCATTTAGGTCCCAGTGTAAGGGCATACAGGATAGTTTTTCTACCTTTTATTTTAAACATGTTTCAATTGATTTTTAGAGAGAAAGGAAGGGAGAGGGGAGAGATAAACTGATGTGAGAGTGGGACATCCATTAGCTGCCTGCTATACACCCTCAACCAGTGATTGAGCCCAAAACCCAGGCATGTGCCCTGACAAGGAATCAAACCAGCAGTCCTTCCATGAGTGGGACCCTGCCCAACCAGCTGAGTCACACCAGCCCCGGCAGTTTTTGTTTGTGTCTTTTATGCAGCAGAGTATATATAATCCATTCATAGGCAAGGCAAGTCTGTAAACCCTACCGTGTGTGTGTGTGTGTGTGTGTGTGTGTGTGTGTGTGTGTGTGTGTGTGTTTGGGGGAAAGCTAGCTTCTGTGATATCATTTTAAACAGAATCCTCAGTTAAGTGGAGTCACAAAGCTATGGCTTTTTTATATTCATCTAAAATATTACAGGAACCACTTTGGTTCCCGACAGTGTTTCTTCCTCATTTCCTGTCCCTAAGTGCTCATCTTCAGCTTCATCTTGAGAGGAGACACAATTCAACCTGGGTAGCCCTACCCTGAAAACTAGGCACCCGGGGGCTCTCTCCTGAGCCCCAGGTTTTAGAAGCTGCTGCACATGACACACATATTAGAAAATGCATTTATTGAAGACTTTACTATCAGCTCTGCTTCTTGGCACCCAGCATTCAGCTTTGACACAGCATGATCGTCAACCAACCCTGAACCTCCACTCCCGGGGTGCTTAAGCCACAGGAAAATGCTTCCACATATCTCTGGCCCTGAGTCCCTGAAACAAAAGGTAAATGCATTGACTTCCCTGGATGTTTATAGGTGTGCTATTGCCGGTGTCAGAGATGCTATGGGACTTGAACAGTAGGAGCAACTTAGGCAAGAGAAGGACATAATTGAATCCTGCTTTGCAAGTAGTACAGATGCAGTAGATCTGTGCATGGCGAAGTAGCACAGAACGTCCAATTTCTTGCTTTGTGTTCACATTCCATTTCCTGGTTCCTGAAGTTTTCATATCGGTTCCCCACAACAGCTAAGGAATATTTTCCTGCATTAAATAATTCATCTTGCTCTGACAATTTTATGTTTGTTTGTAGCTATAACAGCATGAGGCATGGGACTGATTCTTTACATTGGTAATGAGAATGAACATTACATGCTAGAATAATAAATAGTGTTACTAAAAAATGAGTAAGATTTAATTAAATTGGAAAATAATCAAATAAAATAGTTTAGCTTTATGTTAAATAATTTAAATGTGTTTTTTTTTACATTTTGACATAAAGTAATTATAATTTCAAATTTTATTATAATTTAAGTTACTTTTAATTAAGTTTATTGGGGTGACACATGTTAATTAGGTTTCAAGTATACATTTCTGATATCAGATCTGTATATTGCATTAGGTGCCCATCACCCAAAGTCAAAACATCTTCTATCATCATATATGTTCAACGATATTGTTCATCTTTTGATTTTTACATTTACTTTAATTTACATTTTGATGAACATCTATTAAAATGTTTTATCCTTTGAATCCATTATATTATACTTTTCAATTTTTAAATCATTTAGAATGAGAACAAATTGAAATTGAAATATAATCCAGAGATGAAAATCTAGCTCAGAAAAGAAAAAAAGTTGAAAGTAAAGGAAAAAAAGAAAACATTTTTGAAATAGTTGCAAAAACTATTTCTTTAACAAAAATGAATAAACTTAATTTTGTATAAATCACATAAAATTAGTGACAATTGCATTATAAATTTTTATGTAAAAAATAAACAATTAAAATGAACAAGGAAATTGCTTTGATCAAATCTACAACCTGAGTAAGTCAGATAAAATCAACACAACATCATAAAATTTACTAAATTAAGACATAATTGTTATTGACCAAAAAAAGTTAATTGATGGGCATCTGTTTCTACCTTTGCTTTGGACAGTGGAAGTCAATTTTCCCAGAACTCCCAACAGAATAAGGTGTGCCAACCTCAGCTTTCACTTGCTTTATTGTCCCTAAATACAAATCCATCAAACCTGCCTTTTCACAGTAATCGTTACAGAAAAAAGACAGCACAATGTATGGCAAATGTGGAGAAGCACAGCATTAAGGCCAACTGCCTGCATTCAATGGTCAATCCTCACTCTAAGAGAGTAAATAGAACTTACTTTGAACTTCTCTTCCATTTTATTCATTTATTTTTAAAAAGCATACATGCATTGAGTACATATTATATACAAGGTCTTTGCTAAATGTTTTATATGTTCTACCATATTTGATGTTTGAACAACCTTATGGGGGGGAAATGCTAATATTACTTTTTAAAATTCAAAGATGAGAAAATAGGTAAGGTAGTGCCTTAGCCAAAATAATCCATTTAGTGAGGGTGGTGCTGGAATTTAAATCCAGGTTGTTTGGGTCAAGACCCCACAAATAACCTATGATGCCCCTGTTAAATTAAACTAGCTTCAGGTCGGAGGTGGAATGTGTCCATCCTCTATACCTCTGGATTATTATTTTTTTATTTTTTATATATTTTAATTTTTTTTACAGAGAGGATGAGAGAGGGACAGAGTCAGAAACGTCGATGAGAGAGAAATATCGACCAGCTGCCTCCTGCACAATCCCCACTGGGGATGTACCCGTAGCCAATATACATGCCCTTGACCGGAATCGAACCTGGGACCTTTCAGTCCACAGACCGACGCTCTATCCATTGAGCCAAACCGGTTCCGGCCCTCTGGATTATTATTAATTTTGTTGTTGTTAATCCTCACCAGTGGATATTTCCCCATAGATTTTTAGAGAGAGTGGAAGAGAGGGGGAAAGACAGAGAGAAACATCAATATGAGAGAAACCAGGGTATGAGCCAGGGAGGAACCTGCAACCAAGGTACTTGCCCTTGACCGGAATTGAACCAGGGACCCTTTGGTCCACAGGCCAATGTTCTACCCACTGAGCCAAATTGGCTATGGCATTTCTGGATTATTTTTTAACAAAAGGCTATTTTGCCTCCTCCTTGGAGATCTTCCTTCACTACCATACACAACATCATTGTCCATTCTCTCCTCATACTATGTAAGCTCCATAAGCATGGACTGCATCTTATTCATCTTTGTATCCCTGTGCCTATAGCAAGTCTAACATATTCTAGGAGGTGTATAAGTATTTGAAAGTGAATGCATGAAAATGACTGAAAAGAGTGCAAGAAGTGACCCTTAACCTCCAGTGAATAAAGCTTTCTAAAGATCTTCAGAGCACATGGCATCTGTTTGGGAAACTCATGACCTCCCTTTCTCTCTGGCCCTTCCATGCTGTGAGTAGAGGCATGGGCCCTCTCACAAGTATCACACAGGAGCATTTTCTCTTCTTTTCTCCCCTCACTCAGTCCTGTCTATAGAACCAGGAGTGATTTGTCTGACTACTAAGGAAAGGAAGGAAGACCAAGAATGCCTGGCTCAACTCCATTTGAGATCTCTTTTTGCCTACTGAACCCACAGAATAGAGGCTTTCTCTTCTTCAGCCCTTCATCCACATTGAAGGTCCAAATGACTAAGGGTCCTGGGACACCTTCTAAAGGCAGATCAGGAGGTTCACCTCTGTGACCATGTCCAGCCTCTTTAGGTCCATGAGACTGAGCAGATCATGACTTTCATACAGCAGGCAGAGCAAACATCTGATCTGCAAACCCTATTTTTCCTAAGCTGGAACTTAGGAGGAAAGGACATAAACCTGATTTAGACTACAGGTCAAAGCCACAATTTCCAATCAACATTAACCCACAATAAAGCTATTTTTGTCACTATTTGATTCCTATATATGTGTATCAATTGATTTTGAACTTTCAAGGGGGAAGAGGTTGAGCAAAATCTATTTCTTTAGAACCCTCTTCTAAGCAAGAATGATTAATTTTTGAAAAGTGTTACAGTTTAGCCTTAAAATATGATTATGATAGATCCCTACACTTACCTTAACTGGCTCTCTTCTCCAAAATGCCTTTCTTCATTCCTATATTAGTAGGAGCTCCCACTGTACCCCATGGCCTTTGTACTCAATGCTCTTCAGAATAATACCACAGTGGGTGTCATATTATAACCGTGACTTGTTTTCTGTAGGCTTCACAACCCTCAGACTCAAAGCACTTTTGAAATAGGAAGATAAAGACCTTGTCTTAAGGAACTGTTCACTATAGCCCTATAGCTAATACCGTGCTCATTATTTAGAGATCAGGTAACACATAAATATAAATATTAATAAATGAGGAAATTACAAATCAATATATTACTCTGGAACTTTAACTTCCTTGTTAATGTTTAGAAAAATATTTCAAAACATTTCAATCATTTAATATGACATTTAAAAATGTTGTTGAATCAAGCAAGCTAGTGAGATGGCAAGTGTCCAAGATGAAAATGGCCCCAATTAGGAGGGTGAGGGCTAAGATGCCATCACCACTCTGCCTTCAACTCAGCTTGCCATCTAAACTTGATAATTTGATCTCTCTGGGTACATGATTCGGACCCCATGGAATTTTCATGTTTTTATAAAATTGGATAATGCTTGACTAAGGATAAAAAGCTCACTTCTCACTTTTCATTGCACTGAATAAGGCAACCTGAAAAGATAGCTGGGTTCTTCAACTATCCAATGACAAGATCAGAGCCAGGAAAAGGAAGTCCATGCCTACCAGGTCTCTGTGTGGCTATGTGTTCTCCAAGAAGCCATCATGTTTCACATTAAACACTCATATGCCCAGATAATTAGGCATTGAAGATAGAACAAGACTCTGGAAGTCTCCTGTCTGATGGAAGAGGGACATTTATCAATCAGGAGATATAGACAAAACTGAAAATGTTACAATGTAGGAAATTTGGGACCAAAGATATAGGAAGCCCTGCAGAAGTATCTTCCAAACTCACCTAGGAAGGAGGAGGTCAGGTTATCCATTCTAGGGTGATTCATGATCTGTTTCAATGTTTGAGACAGAAGAATGAATGAGTGTCCAGGCAGAGATAGTGGGTAGGGTGGGTCATTCCAGGGGAAAGGAAGATCATGTGGAAAGAAGCCTCTTCACCCCATTTTACAATTCCATTTCTACTCTCCAATTTTTTAATTTTCTTAATATGCCCACTTTCCAATAGCCTCTAGCCTGCCCAAATGCTGGTTCCTCGACCCAAAAATGTTTTACCGCTACCCTCCCTTGGATGCTTTCTCATGTAATTTCTATAAGGAGGCCATCCCTGCCTGCCCCCAGTCCAAAATAATACCCCCATCATCTACCTTTTTTGGAAGACTACTCTGGATGATTCATATCCACTTATATTCCAGGAAACAATATAACAGAAGTGGCATCACTGCCACCAGAGCCAGGACTTGGTTGGGATCAATGAGGTCCCTGGGACACAAAATCAAGATGCTACTCACTCTCAGGGTTATACAACTGCACCATGCCATCTGTGTGGAATGTTGATTTCTGCTGTGCCTTTCCTGATGGCCTGTGCTTATTTCTATAATAGAAGATAGGTGATATTATTTGTCTTCTCATATTTATTTCAGCTCTTAATGATGAGGAGCTCTGCCTTGTTCAACTCGGTATTCTTGTGCTTATTAGAGTTCCTAGCTCATTATAGATACTAATTAAATGGGAGTTTATTAAATTATGTGGTCTTGGAAAGTATACACTTGTTGTTTATTTGTTTGGTTGTTTTCTAAACAAATATTTACAAACTGAGTTCAACACTGTTCTCCAGTTCTTGGCAGGGAACACTGTTGATAATAAACTAACAAGCAAAATTACTGATGAAATATCTTTGAAATGAGACATAATAAAAAGAAAGCATTTACTGGGAAATATTGACATTAAGACTTTGACATGTGGACCAGATCTTACTCAGAGAATAGCATATGTTATCTGAGATTTTAATATTACACAGCTATTATAAGCATTATAAAATTAAGTTTTAAGCATATTTTAAAATAATTTCTAAGACTTAAAATTATATACAATTTTAAAGCATTCTTATTTAATAACAGCATTGCTTTTATAAGATAGTACTAATCCCAGACTGTCCAGTAGTATAGATAATGCCATATATGTCAATCTTCTCTTTATAATAAAGGTGCCTGCTGCCATTGGAAGTTGTATATTTTATTTCTTCTTCCCTCTCTCCCTCTTTGCTTCCCTCCCTTTCTCTTTTTCCACCTCTCCTTTTCCCATTTCTCATGCCCTCTTCCTCCTCCTCCTCTTTTTCCTCTGCTTCTTCTTGTTCTCATCTCCCAGCATTTTTCTTAGAACTTAACATAGTTAAGAGCTTAATAACATCTATTGTTTGAGTTAAATAAACTTTTTGAATATCCAATTATGTAGTGCTTTACCAAAAAGTTTACATAATTTTTATCTGACAAGTCATAATCCAACAAAATAAATATTTAAAATTATAGAATATAAATAATGCAACCAAACAAGTGCAATTAAATTTATGAGATATAAAAATAAACTATATTTTGTGGTATTAATGAAGCAAACTTGAAGGAAACTGTGCAAGAGGAAATATATCATTGAGCAAAAAGACAGACAGAACTAGTGATGTGAATTGATTTAACAAAATTAAATGTTACGGCAGTCATATAGAGCCTACCTGTGTGTAGTGCTCTTGCGGCTGTCCTGGCCAGTTTTTTTGTTTGTTTGTTTGTTTGTTTGTTTGTTTGTTTTATTTTTTTCTTTATTTTTTATTTCAATAAATCTTTGTCTGTTTTTTTTTTAAAAATTAAATGTTACTGTAATGAAGTGGTCCATGGCACTGTCCATGGTTCTGACAATTTCTTCACTTTAGAAACAAGTAACTGTTGTCCAGATTCTCCCAGAATTTCCTAGCAAATACCAGGAGACGTCATAAGTGGTAGACAACAGAGGGGGGCTGGGGAGAACTACTTTGAGAATAACTTCTCTCTCTCTCTATCTCTCTCTTTCTTACTCTCTCTCTCTTAGATAACATTTAAATATGAAAAAAATCACTGATGTAAAATTACAGATGATGATAAGAAGGACAATGAAAAGGAGAAGGAGGATACTGGTTATTACAACCATTATGCATTAAACCCTTATGTTTTCTAACCACATGTTTAAAAGGAAACAACTTTATGAATTGAGTACCATCTTCATTTTTTAAATGAGAGATAAAATAAGTTTCCAACAATTGAAAACTCAACATGGGTCTAAAAGCACAATTGGCTTGCTCAAAATGTTATTTTGGTCTCAGGATACCCATAGCTGCCAGAAAAGAAAGTTAATGTTCCAGAACTAATGTTGCATGTTTGCAAACAATATCTTATAACCAGTTATTTACAGATGATCTTATCAAAAGGGTAAAGATTAGGGAATAAGTTGAAAGATATCAATGCATTCAAGTTTTAAAGAAAACACATTGTAAATTATTTAAAATTAAATATACACATATATGCCTTCTGAGAAGTGTATATCTGTTCATTTTATATGCAAAAATATTAAGTACATGTATAAAATATTAGATATCTTTGTGTGATAAATAAAAATTTAAAACAATGGGAAATACATATAAAAATTCAAGAGTTGTGAAGGGTTAAAAAAAAGAGTGAAAGTTTATATAGCTATTTATACATGTGGTTGTGTATTACAAGAAATTATCCATCTAAAACTCTGCAAATAGCCAAGGTCAGTTTGTCTCAGTGGTAGAGCATCGGTCTGTGGACTGAAGGGTCCCGGGTTTTATTCCGGACAAGGGCATGTACATTGGTTGCAGGCACATCCCCAGTAGGGGGTGTGCAAGAGGCAACTGGTCGATGTTTCTCTCTCATCGACCTTTCTGGCTCTCTATCTCTCTCCCTTCCTCTCTGTAAAATATCAATAAAATATATTTAAAACTCTGCAAATAAATAGTGCTGAGCAGATAACCTCAGCAGATTTTTTTATTTAATTATTTTTTTGAGTTTTCCACCAGTATTGAATATTAGTCTCCTTGATCTAAGGAAAGTTATTTTCAAATCCTGAAGTTTGCCAAGGTTTCTTTTTAAAGGATTAGTTCTTCTGTGAGTCATTACCCTATGATTTCATTTCTCAGAAGAGTTCTCAGTCTAGATTTTCATCCCTGGTGGCTATTCCCTCTGTTTGTTAACAGCTAAGTGGTTGATATACAGATAGATAGATAGATAGATAGATAGATAGATAGATAGATAGATATAGATATCTATAGATATATATTATATATAATATATAGATATATATAGATATATAGATGATATATATATATGTATTTGATATTTTTATAGACTTGGATATTGTTGAAGACAAAGCATTTTTTCCTTTATTTCTGAGATGTGTGTGATAAAAATGCAATGTTTTCTTGCTTTTTTATGTTGAACTCTTTGGAGTTCTTGTTCTATGTAAATTATCTTTTCAATTTTGAACTATTGGTTTTCAATCATATAAACCCATCTTTTTGTAGTCTCTTTTTATGAAAAAGGTGAATCTAAGGTCATTGCATCATGCTTTATTATGCTTCTAAAGATGGCAAAATCCAGAATAAATAGAATTACTCAACAATATTTGAAACTTGGGAAGCCATAGTAATTGCATTGACTGATGTGGCTTTTGGCCCAGGTGATTTCATGAGAAATGAAAATCTTAAAATGGCCATGTGTTAAGTGACACCTTTGACTGGCATGCTTTTCAAATAAAATAGAAATTCTGATTTTATTCCCAGTTTATCCTCAATCAGAATGCAAAATCCAAAGTCAAATATTCTCAAATAATTCTTTCAGATTTATTACTCTATTTCTGATTCTGCTGTGTCAGAAATAGATTTGGAGGTGATCTAAAAAAATAAATAAAAGAAGCAATACTCACAGTCTGTAGGAATTGCTACTTTTTAGATCAAAAGCACTATTAAAATTTCCAAGAAAGGCCAGAGTGGCTCAGTTGTTTGAGAGTTATCCCATGCACCAAAAGATAGCTGTTTTGATTCCTGGTCAGAGAACATACCCAGATTATGGGTCTGATCCCCTTTGGGGGTGCATATGGGAGGCAACCAATCAATGTCTCTCACATGATGTTTCTCTCTTTCCCTCTCCCTCCCACCCCCTTAAAAATAATTTTTTTAAAATCCCCCAAAAAGGATATTATTAAAGAGGATTGTGAGAAAGAAAACCAACATTTTTACTGAGTGTGTCCCATTACTATTCTTGTATCAGTCAGTATAGGCTACAAGAACAAATGACTTCAAAAGCTCAACATTTAAACTAACAAACATGCATTTCTTATTCATACTACATGTCCATTGTACATCAGCAAAGACAGGGGGTATAAGTGGAGGCTTTTCTCATTGGAATCACTCAGGAACGTGGGCTGGTGGAGCAACAGAAATTCAAGCATTTCCAGTTAACACACCAAGTAGAATGAGAGAACTGGAGGCTCTCACATTAGTAACCGAATGCTTGGTCCTTATCACTTCTGCTCATAATCCACTGGGGAGAAATATTCAGATAACTCCATTTTACTTCAAAGGCCTTGGAAGTTCTGTTCTTCCATGTGTCCAAAAAAGAACGTACATAGAAACATCCAGAAAATAAAATGAGGGGACTATCATAACTTCTGTCCTTTGCTTTTATGAACATTCCTTTTTTTTTTTTAACCTCTACATTGAAATGTGTGGTGAGCATTGGTTCCCTAAATAAAAGGAAGTGGTTTTTCTTGGTTAACATTTATATTTAGCAACAGAATATATAAGTCATTTCTGCTGGAACAGTTGTCTTTATTTTTTATTCTATCCAAATTCTGATCCAATTATCAATGATATCAACAGAACCAAAAGAAAAAAGACCATGACTTTCATAATCATACAAAGTTGATTTTTTTAAAAAATTGTCACTGCTATCTGCTATCAATCTGCACAATGATATGCATTGAAAAAGAAAAATGGAATTTAATCTTTGCCCTAAGAGTGACACTGTATTACTTCCGAGCCTCACAAATAGTCTTTCTCTCAGGTAAAATGCCCTTGTCTGAGACTGGGAATGTGCGTGGTCAAGTGAATTCAGGTTTAAGGGTGAAAAGGGCTTGAATTTCATTCCTGACTCTATCACTTACTAGCTATGAAATCTTGAACAACAAGTTTTACTTCTCTTTCTCTCTGAAATATACCAAATGCTTCATGCAGAGAAGACCTGTTATAGAATTTTATATTTTTCCTTTGTTCTTTCCCTTTTTACTTAACTTTCCATCAACTCCCACAGCACTTTAGGTAGACGTTTTTTCATTATATTTTATGTAATAGCAGTTGTAGTATACATGAGATTGTATACATGAGGTTGTAGACATGAGATTATACTGGACCAATAGTAAAGTCTGATACTTATAAGTAGTACTTGGCCATCCTATATCTGGTACTGTATCGACCAGGAATCCATTCGACAAATGAGGAAACTCAGACTCCAAAATAGAGGATAATACCTGCTCACAGGTGATTAGGATGATAAAATTCAATAACGTAAGCCATACTTTTGCATATATTTTTGCCAGAATGATTGTTAATGGTACAGTACTATTTCCTTACAAATTATAACTGACTAAGGCAGGATCTGCATTGGTTTTATATTTCCCTTCTCAGTGTCACGTCCAATGCCTGACAATGGTTGGAGCTCAAGAAATGGTGTTAGCCGAAACCAGTTTGGCTCAGTGGTAGAGCGTCAGTCTGTGGACTGAAGGGTTCCGGGTTCGATTCTGGTCAAGGGCATGTACATTGGTTGCGGGCACATCCCCAGTTATAACCCAGCCTTGGAAAGCCCCATGCCATGCTCAAAATGACCTAGGAGACACAGATACATATAATAACACTTCAACTACCTGTCCATCGACAGGGATTTTGGTGAACCACTGTGACTAGGGAATTCAGCAATCTTTGCCACAGACAACCTGGGCCCAAATTCTGGTTCTGCCTCTAAAATCTAAACATTCTCAAATAATTTTTATCTGATATCAAGTTGGAAGAGTAAATGAAATTATTTAAAAATTGCTTTACATAACCTCTTGCACATAGTAGGAAACTCAAGCATGGCAAAACTCATCCTTTACACTGTTATTTTAAAACTTCTCAGTGTATGCAGACATAATTAACATAAAGCATTAAAACAAGGCATTCTTAAATGGTGACAGAGCCACAGTTGAACAATTATCCACTGAACCAAACCAGTTAGGCCTCACACTTGAACAATTATTAGATTTAGTGGTTTCTTTCCGGTCCAGGATATCTATATGCTTGCATTTACCACCTAAGTATTGGTAGTTGTTACATATTTAGCTCAAGTAGTTGAGAAGGAAAGATTATACAATTGTCATAACTATAGAGAGTAAGAAAACTACTTATAGAGCCACTCAACCTCCTTCAACCAAGAGAACCTCAGACAGGACAGTAAAAAGGCTTTGCTGTATGTAGAGCACACACTGAGTACAATAGTTTCTATGGAAATCCATTCTGTAGGGATCGGGTCTTCACTAACTTATTCAGGCCTTTCTAATCATCTGCATCACTTCCACTCACCCTTGGTATTTTCTCCACTCCAGCGGTTCCTCTGCTTCTGAAGAAGAGAAAGCACTCAGGGTAGAATAAAAGTGTTGATGGTGTTTTTGTTCATGCTGAGGATATGCATGGCCCTGAAATTAGCCCTCCAAAATCCAAATCATATTTTTCCAGGCTTATTATAGGTATGGCTACAAATGTAAATGCATGAAGCTTTAAGGTGTGAAGACACAAACATTTGGTCAGAAGAACTGAGAAGGAGGTGACCTTGCCATTAATGTGGGGACTTGAAGGACCAACGCAGATTTCCCTGGAGCAGCCCCTCCTTTTGTGTTCAGGTGAGTGAAGGTGGTAATAGAGGCCAGAGATTCAGGTGGCCTAGCGGGATTCTGGAGTTCACAGGTCAGAGTGTCAGCCCCAAAGTTTCCTGCTGCTACATCTATGACTTTGTGAGTCATCTAATCTCTCCACATAGTTGGGTTATAAGTTTGCTAAGGGAAATTACTTTGTTTAATGGGTTTGTTACTGACACTTCCTAAATTTTGAACATTTTCTGTTTTACAATAATGCTGATTATCTACTTCTTGACATTGTAAATGAATGAAGAAATTATCTCATATTTTCCTCTGTAATATAGATCAATATGTATGCCTTCCTTATAGAAAACAATAGAGAAGAAATGTGATGGGTAAGGCACACTTAAAAAGGAGGAGGAGGAAGAGGAGGAGGAGGAATGGTACCACGATATGCTGAATAAGGAAAGTGTGATTTAAAGAAGGATAGCTCTTGTGATGGGCTTAGTGATGAGGGAGACTTCCACGGGAGTTTTTTAATAAATGGGGATAATTTGAGCAGAGTATTGGACTATAAACAGCAGGCTCAGTGATATTCCATTTATTAATTAAACTTCGATTCCATCATCTTTAAAGTGAGGATGAAAAAGCATCTTTCTATAAGTTAGTTATAAGGTGTATTTTTTTCTAAAAAAGCTAATTCAAATGAAGTACCTTCAGTAGTGATGGCACACATGTAGTAAATAGTAAGATTTCAATAAACATAAGTTATCATTATCATCTCAAGCTTCAAGGATGTCCTGGCAGACAGCCTCACCCATTAGCACCCTATAGAGATTGCCTCCACCAAAGAGGGCACCTGCCCAAACTCATACCAGCATCATGGAACTGACTGCTCAGTGGGAATGCATAATCAGATCCCTCACCCTCAGCTCAGAGCAACTCTGGAGGCTCATCCCAGCCTCCAAATGTTGGATGAAGCTTCTGATGAGACTGTGTTGCAACTTGTCACCTCCCTCTGCCAAATCCTGCTTCCTTCCTTTTTCTGCCACAGGTGTGGAGCCTAAGAGCACTCCCTCATACAACCTCCTACAGGTTAATCTATTATATCATGGCAATCTTAGGGTGTCCCTCATTTCTACTTCAGCCCCCAGCAGCAACCACATTCAGCAAATGTAAGGCTCACCCAGGGCCTGTGGAATAAGCCAGTGACCCTGACATCCCATTTTCTGGTCTGTTTCCTGCATCTTTGGATTTTGAACATTCCTTTTCCTCTTGCTGCCAACTTACCAAACATCCCTTAGACATGATTCTTGACTAAAGATCTTACAGCTGACTCAGTTCTTCTGTTTTTTGCCCCATAGTCACACAGCTTTAAGGAAAGCAAAATTTGAAACAATCTAAAAAATGTTCCTTAATGAAATAGCCACCTATAAAATGAGTCACTACTCTCACTTATCTCTCTTTCAACACTGGCACTCACCTTGATATGCTGTGTCAATGTCTTGATTGGTTAGATTCCCAGTTATAAATCTATCTGTTGTTTTGATATGCTATTTCTAACTTGAGGAATACAATACATAGTATTTTTAAAAATATATATTTTATTGATTTTTTACAGAGAGGAAGGGAGAGAGATAGAGAGTTGGAAATGTCAATGAGAGTCATCAATTAGCTGCCTCTTGCACGCCCCCTACTGGGGATGTGGCCGCAACCAAGGTACATGCCCTTGACAGGAATCGAACCCGGGACCCTTTAGTCCACAGGCTGATGCTCTATCCACTGAGCCAAACTGGTTTTGGCACAATAGATAGTATTAAGAGAGATCTTCCAATTCTTCGGTAAAACCATTGGTGGAATTTAAAACCATGGAAGAATTTAATCAGTTAACAACTGAAGAAAGGACAAACTATAAAGATTACTCTAAATTATCTCAAAAGCAACTAATTTGACTATCAAAAGATTAAGAAGAGCTTTTGGAACTGTGATTAAAGTACTGAATACTTTTTAAAACAGTTATTTCTTTAAGGTTGTGGTATGAAAAACTGTTGCAAAGAATACTTATCCCAATCATATGTCTATAATAAAATGCAGCCACCTTCAAAACAATGAGACCAACTTAATCTATTATTTGTTTATCCTATGAATTAGATCTCAATTGCATTTGTAGCTTAGATTTATAAATAAAACACAGGAAAAACTCATCACAATTAGTTTCACAGTCAGTTTCATTTCTCATAGATTATCCAAGTCAAACTTGCTTTTATTTTCTTTCCAAAACATGTCTTTTTGTGTCCATGGATTCACTTTAAGCTGTCTGACCTCAGTGTGAATTATCCTGAGATAATGAGGCATTCCTCCTCTGTTCCCTGGGCTGACCCGTAGCATCCTCTGCCTACCCCTACTCCTACTGCAGTCTGCAGTACCGCTGTTCATGGACTCCTTTCGCCTTTCCATCCAGGTATAGGGCATTCCAACAACCTCAGACCCTCACTACTGATGCTTTTCTCAGTATCTGAAACTCAGTGTCAGGATCTAGATCCCTTGTTTGTTTGTTTGTTTGTTTGTTTTTTTATGAATGAACAAAATAAGTCATTATTATTATGAATATAAATAAAAATTAAATTCAAGAATATAGCACTATAGATATCTACCGTATTTGCCGGCGTATAAGACGACCCCCTAACATTTCCACTCAAAATACAGAGTTTGTTATATACTCGCCGTATAAGACTACCCCCCACTTGGAGGCATATTTTTCAGGGCCAAAAAGTCGTCTTATACGCCGGCAAATACGGTATGTAAATGTGCATACATATGTATATATGCATAAATGTGTATATATGTATGTTTACTCATGTATTTTAAAAACATTGAAAAATCATTGTTATCTTTAGCTATTTGAAAAATCCATGATAAAGATTCATTCATGGGGTATGTGAAAATGTTATGGATGATGAATTTACTGAATATAACCAAAGTGGTTTTAATTCCACTAAATCCTGGGTCTTACATAACAAGACCAAATGATTGGAGGAACTGTGGGGATGTGGGAATTATCAGACTTGGATACAAATGTTCTGCTAGCAAGATCTTGGTGGCATGACAAACAACCAGAACATCCATCAAATTAAAATTATGTTTCAAGTAAAATCCTATTTGCATGACAAACAGCAGAGCATCAGTCAGGGGGAAAAACACCTGTGTTTAGGGCTTGGTGAAAATCCTGCAGGAAGAAAATCAACAAGGAAATGGATGGATAGGAAAACCAAATCAAGGACAAAGAGGGAGAGGCCAGAGGCACAGGTCTTTTGCATGAAATGGGCCCTGTCTATGAGTGTCAGCAAAAGCATTCAGAAAAATTTTGATTCTTTTTTTATCTTTGTAAAATGAGAACAAAGTCCTATAAAAAAAAAGAGGGAAGGAAATGATAGACGGAGAGAGAAAGAGAAGACATAGGTAGAAAGAGAGAGGAGGGAGGGAGAGAGAGGGAGGGGAGGGAAGAGGTGGGAGAGAGAGAGAAAGAGAGAGGGGGAAAGAGAGAAAGAGAAAGAGAGAGGGAGAGAGAGAGAGAGAGAGAGAGAGAGAGAGAGAGAGAGAGAGAGAGAGAAAAGAGAGAGAGAGAGAAGAAAGAAGAGAGAAGAGAGAAGAGAAGAGAAAGAGGAGGATAGAGGAGTTATTTCTTCTATGCAAATAAAATACAGGGGTCTACAGAGAGATAGAAACTCATCCATCCTGACAGCCAGTAGCTAAAGGGTCTGGCAAGCTGCAGGAAGCAGGTGTGCTTGGCTATAAAACAAGCATTGCATGCCTGGGCCTGGCATCTCCCCCCAGGCTCATGTGTACCACACAGGCATATGGGGCTGGTGATAAACAGGCACAAGGCAGGAGATGTGAGACTGGAATCAGGGTCCTAAGCAGAACCCATCAGACTCGCACATCTCAGGCCTCTGGACTCTATCCTATTAGGAGTTTTGGATAAGGATCTGGGAGTGCATTTTATTTATTTGTTGGCCCAGTTTTAGGGAGCATGCTTGTTGTCCTGATGAGAATGTGAGTACTGGGATTCAGCAGCATTGATTGTCATCTAAAAATGGAGACAAGGGTATATTTTGTAAAAAAAAAAAGATAAGACATGTGAGCATGCTTGTTGCATAGTATGTGTTGAATAAACAGCAGAGGACTCCTTTCCCTTGTACATTGGCAGTGCTGTGATTCTTTCTACATCTGAGTAGGATCCTGGCGGCCAAATTTAGGTTTCATCTAATTTTATGAAGACCTCAAATCTGTAGTTCCTTTTTAAATTGGGAAGTAAAATTTATCATTGGGAGGCAGCATCAAGTGAACAATTATACAGAAGGAGCCTTGGACCAGCTAGAAATCACTCCGTCTTCTCTTCTGGGTATCAGCATAACCTACAAAGATCCAATTTCTATACTTCCATATTCTGAATTATATTGTCAGGATCCTCCAGAGAAACAGAACTTATAGGATATATAATAATGAATGATACCTAAACAATGTTCTCTCTGTTGCCTCTCTTATTGGAGCAGTCTAGTCAACCCTACCTACCTGTCCATGTTTGCCTTGCTTTTGTATAAATCAATCCTAAACAGAGAAAGACAATCATCCTTAATCTGAGTCCCATCAGCTGATGAGGAATAGATATTTCCTCTTCAAAACAGTGTTTTCCTAGTGAGAGAAAAGAACTTAGAATGCCATAAAAATCCCAAGTGTTGGTGCTTCAAATGCATCTCCCTATAGAGCACTTCAAACAACATTCATGCTCGCTCTCTGCTTTTCCTTTCCAAAGAAGCTTACATGCACTGTGATGCCCTGTGATCCATAACACTCCAACACCAACTCTACCTGAGATTGCATTTGAGTTCTCCACTTCTGGCTTATAAATTGGGACAAAGATATCAAAGTATTTTGAGTATTTCCCCATCTGTAAATTGTGTACGATTATCCCTGGAACATAGGGGTGCATGGGGATATTTAATGTGGCAATGCATGCAAAGTACTTAGCACAATGCCTGTCACATGGGACTGCAGGATGAAAGATGTCCTATTAGTTATTATTACTATTCAATTTTAACCTCAAGTTGCATTGTACAGAGATTTCCTGTTCCTGTAAAATTGTCAGTGTCAATGTTATTCACAATGCTACCTAAGATGGATACACTTCTGGACTCTGAATTAGAATGGCTTCTCTTGCCAGGGTCTGTTTTTCCCATTGAATTGGCTCTTCCTATATCACACCCTTCTTTTTTGGCTTCTTAACCTATATTGACTTAATAAACCCCCAAATCAGCTCCTGTGTTTCTCCAAGCCCCTCTGCCTGCACTGTCTGCCAGCCTTGGAAATTGCCTTCCTCATATTTACATAGATATGTGTCAGTTGCTCTTTGAAAAGGTTCTTTTTTTTCATTTGAGTGAAGAACCTAATCATCCCAGCTCACCATTTCCAAAGTGACTCCAATAAATAGAAAGGGGAACATTTGGAAATCGCCTCCAGCCCTCCCTGCTCATGGCTCACTCGGAAACCACTGGCAGCTGCGCGTTTTTCTAATGACCTTCGGTTGCACAGAGAATGTATAATTCATTCCCCACCTATCTGCACTAATTCCACTTTCCTAAAACAAATATTAACTGAACTTATCTATGAAAACAAGCCCAAATCTAGTCTCTTATCAAATGAACTCAGAGGCAGAATAAGAAGCTAAAAACCTGCTCCAGAGGAAATTGCCTTTATTGGAAAGGCAAATCTAAAGTCCTCTCTGGCCTCCAGTTCCATTCAATCCAATTCAACAAAGCTTTATTGAACACTCTGTGTCCAGGCACAACAGCAATGGAGAGGACTGAAAATTGGATTCATGGTTAGAAAGCCTGGTATCAAAATAATTGGGCTGAAATGCCATCTTAACTCTGAACCTTTATGAACATTAGGAAAATCTCTCTGAGGCTCATTTGTGATGGGATAATCACATCATTACTATTACCTGTATCCCTGACACACACAACTTGCAGTAAAGTCATCCTTGATTCCTCAAGGATAAAAGAGTGAGTGTCTTGCAGAATATACTAAACACACACACACACACACACACACACACACACACACACACACGCATACACACACACATTAACACCCTGGTGTCTGAATGGATCTCAGGAGTAGAAGCTGCAATGTTTCTGATTCCACCCAAAGGAGCAACTTATTTGTTTTATTTCATGAAAAGGTGTAAATCTCATTACCCATTAACATACCTTTCCCAATCCGATTCCAGTTTAGCCTACTCCAGTCCTGATACCATAACAGTACTTTGCTTACTGCTAACATCAGAGATTAGAGGAGCAAGTCTAGAAGTGTGACTTCCAACTCAAACGTGGGGGCATTTTTTCCCAAAG